>JBBGZY010000102.1:0-600000 GCA_037952925.1 Lithobates clamitans
GAAAGAGCCAAAAAGCATGGAAAGAAAGAGAGGGGGATGGAGGAAGAAGGAAAGGAAGAGCATCCCCTACATCAGTATACTCACTGGGAGGCAGGAGGGACTGGATGGAAGGATGGATGGATCAGACTCCCTTGTCCTTTTCCTTTTGCTGGTCTTCAGCTTGAATCTTCCCGCCCACACATCCCCTTCTCTGAGGCAGAACAGAGAACACTGCCGAGGGAGAGTGAGCGGGGGCAGACACGGGAGGAGAGAGGGCGGGAGGAGGAGGAGCAGAAGCTCTCTCTCCTCTTCTGTCTGGCTGTGCGGCAGCAGGGGGAGGGGGGAGATCTGTCAGAGCTCTACTGAGCGGCTCTCCCTGTCTGTGATCCGGAGCTCCGATCACATGTCTCACTCGCAGCCTGTTATCTCTCCCTGTAGCAGGGCGAGGGGACTCTGGACGGAGATCTCTGCTGCTGAACAAGGCGGCTCTCTAATTAGGTAAACTAGCCAGCTGTGCGAGGCCCCTATGACTGCGAGGCCTGAGGCCACCGCCTATTTCGCCTAATTAGAGAGCCGCCTCTGGAGGCAGGGAGCTTCTGTGTCAGGGTATGGGTAATATGGAAGCTTGGAGGCAGCAAGGTTTAGAGTGAGTTATGAATGTTTACCTGTGGCTGGTGCGCCTTCTACTTACTGCTGCCTGCGTGTGTCCCGTAGTACTTCATAGACTTCTATAGAGGGTCAGGAGACTAATCTGTCTCCGGGACCCAGAGAAATCTTTAGTATTCTACTGCATCTGTACATGCAGCTGGACAAAGACCCCACAAGTGACCATGCTGCTGATCTCCTAGAATTTAGCGATTCCCACAAATATTAGCAATCAGCTTCCAGCACATATTAGTGACAGGAGGTTTCCTGTGCTGGGATTTGATTGGCAGTATCTGTAAATATTGTTGCATGTTAGAGAAGATCAGCAGCACTGCCACTAAATGTAGCGTTTATAAGAAAAGATAGTGCCAATACATACATAATGTACAATAGCATGAGGAAGATAATAACATAGGGGGTTATTTACTAAAGGAAAATCCACTTTGCACTGCAAGTGCACTTGAAAGTAAAGTTGCTGTAGAACCGTGGGGGACATGCAAGGAAAATAAAAAACAGCATTATAGCTGCATTATAGCTTCCACATGATTGGATGATAAAATCAGCAGAGCTTCCCTCATTTCAGATCTACCCCTTAGATTTAGAGCGACTGCACATCCAAGTGCACTTGCAGAGCAAAGTGGATTTGCCTTACGTAAATAACCCCCGTTGCTACTACGCATGGGTGGTAGTGTTAATGTTTAACAGTAGACCAGCACCATCCAAAGCAGCCATACCTAGTGAGAAGCACATCCAGAGTGGTTCCTGCACCAGGTAAGTCTGTGTCACAATGAGACATGACCTTCTAATTTCTGGCCCTATCAGCTCACATTTATTTATTACAGGTACTTATTTAGCTCTGCCAATTTGCACAGTGCTTTACAAACATATTGTACATTCACATCAGTCCCTGCCCTGAAGGACCTTACAATCTAAAGTCCCTAACTCACATTCATACACATACAAGGGCCAGTTTAGACAGAATCCAATTAACCTACCGGCATGGCTTTGGAGTGTTGGAGGAAACCTGAATGCCTGGAGGAAACCCATGCAGGCACAGGGAGAACATGTAAATCTCAGGCAGGTTGTGCCGTAGTTGGGATTCAAAACAACTACCCTAGTGCTGCCAAGCAGAAGTGCTAACCACTTAGCCTCACATCACCTCCCACCACGCAGCTTCTGCTGTGGCTTAAACCACCTAAATCCCCTGCTTAACCACTGTGACTAGGAAGACTGCATATGGAGTTACAGCTGACAGCTCTTCACTATGGTTTCCAAAATGTGTAAGAAGACCATTCAGTATTCACCAACAAATAAATTAATTTGTGGTTCAATGACTCATTAAAGCTGAACGACAGGAATTCAGCTCTTTTGTCACTGGAGCTGCTATGCCCACCCCTCCCCTCCTCCTGCCCAATCACAGAGCCTTTGTATTTTGTGAATGTGTTCACATTATACAAAGGCTTCTGTGAATAGGCAGTAGAGAGGAGGGGCAGGCATAACTGCTCTGTGTGCTTTTCTTCTCCCTCACAGCCCCGCATATGTTCAGTGTCTGCTCCAGCAGAGCCATAAACATGTCAGATATAAATAATAGAGATAAGTCTAGGAGGTGGCATGCACTTCCTTGGACCTAACTTATACAAAGTGTGAAAAGTGTCTGAATTCATGAAATTCAGCTTTAATTTTAGACTGCAGCATTTTTAACTAGTTTACACTTAAGGGTCCATTCATAAATGTTTTCACACAAGATTCCCACAACTTTCACCGAAGATTCACACATTTTTGCAATTAGAATTTTGTGTGAAAAAATGTAGAAACAGGCCTTTTGGTATTCTGATTGTAAATTGTGTCTTAAAGTAATTGGTTGAACTGAAAGTTTTGGGTCAATTTAAATAACATTTTCATTAACAATCATAGGTTATTATGGTTTTTTTAGCTTTTTTATCTTTATAAAAAAGTATTATATACTATGTTATATATTTATGATAATAATATATTTATATGAATATATAATAATATATTAATTTATACAATTTTTTTAAATAAATAAATATATAAGTAAAACCTTACATGGAGATGGGGAGAAGGAGAGAGGCTCTAACACATTCTCTTATGTGTATGTACTATACATTTCAGCTTGTTTTATTGCTTTTTTTAACAAGAGGTAAGGAACAAAAAAAACTTCATCTGCTTCCAAAAAATAAACATGCATAGTATTAATACAGTATTTCATGTTTATCTACCATAAAAAAAAAAAAAACTTTTTAGTTTTCATATTGAGAAATGAAAGAAAATATATTAAAATCTATCTGAAAGAGAAGATGTTACACCACATCAACCATGAGACCTCCCAGTGCCCCTGGCATCACAGTTATATCATATTCTCACCAAAACAAATCAGTCTGATGAAAACGGCAATGCTGTACATTGCTACCCTGCCGTTATGCATATAGTTGGGTAAAAATAGCTTTTGGCTTGCTTCCAGGCTACATTGTCAGAATTTAAAGACAAATATCACAGTTTTAAACACCACAAACTTATGTACCATAAAAATGTCTCATGAGCAAAAACAAAAAATCAATATAGCCTATGCAAATGCCTATCGCTTAACCACTTCAGCCCCGGAAGATTTTATCCCCTTCCTGACCAGAGCACTTTTTACAATTTGGCACTGCGTCGCTTTAACTGACAATTGCACGGTCATGCAATGCTGTACCCAAACGAAATTTGCGTTATTCTTTTCCCACAAATAGAGCTTTCTTTTGGTGGTACTCGTTCACCTCTGCGTTTATTTTTTGCGCTATAAAAAAAAAGAGCGACAATTTTGAAAAAGAAAAACAATATTTTTAACTTTCTGCTATAATAAATATCCCCAAATTTTTTTAATAAAAACAAATTTCTTCATCAGTTTAGGTCGATATATATTCTTCTACGTATTTCTGGTAAAAAAAAGAAAATCGCAATAAGTGTATATTGATTGGTTTGCGCAAAATTTATAGCATCTACAAACTATGGGAAAGATTTATGGCCTTTTTATTATTATTATTTTTTTTTTTTTACTAGTAATGGCAGTGATCTGCAATTTTTAGTGGTATTACTACATATGCGACGGACAAATCGGACACTATATAGCGATCAGTGCTATAAAAATACACTGATTACTGTGTAAATGTCACTGGCAGGGAAGGGGTTAACACTAGGGGGCGATCAAGGGGTTAACTGTGTGTTCCATCAGTGTGTTCAAACTGTATGGGGATAGGACTGAGTAGGAGAGGAAACATATCGCTGTTCCTACTTACTAGGAACAAACAACATGTCTCCTCTCCTCTGACAGCACAAGGATTTGTGTGTTTACACACACAAATCTCCGTGTTGGCATTCGTGCACGCGATCATGCGTGGCCGGTGGCAATCGCGACCGCGTGCATCGGGTACCCTGCCACGTAGCGGGCGTGTGCCTCCGCCGGTGTGCACGCGCCCTCTGGTGGCCCAAAAGGTGAAGGACGTACCCATATGGGATTTCGCCCAGGAGAGCCACTTTGACGCAGTATGACGTGAGGTGGTCGGGAACCGGTTAATGCCTTCACACATACACGTGATAATACTAGTGTATATTGTACGGTATGCAGCTTTACTCTTTCAGTTTGATTGTGGATCCTGGGTTTGACATTGTGACATCTACCGTATATACTCGAGTATAAGTCGAATTTTTCAGCACATTTTTTGTGCTGAAAGTGCCCCCCCTCGACTTATACTCGAGTCAAGCACTTTTCTGCAGCAAAAAAATTCATTTTCCGAACCGATTTTGGGGCCCCGTATCTCAGGGCCACTTTGTGCTAGGAACCCCAAATTTGGTGTGCAAACCCAGTGGAACTAGTACCACAACATATCCAAAGCTGGAGTTTCTAACCCTAAGTGGTCCCGAGATATGTGGCCCCAAAATCGGTTCGGAAAATGTCATTCTCTGCTGCAGAAAACTGCTTGACATTTTCTGAACCGATATTTGGGGCCCTGTATCTCGGGGACACTTGGTGCTATAAACCCCAGCTTTGGATATTTTATGGTGCTAGTTCCACTGAGTGTGCACACCAAATTTGGGGTTCCTAACGCTAAGTGGCTCCAAGATACGGGGCCCCAAAGTCGGTCAACTGTGTCCATCTGCAGCAATGTCATTTCGGGACCCTTTGGGTTCAGAGGCCCCAAATTTTGGCTGCAGCTAGGGGGCATCCAGGAACCCTTAACTACCGAGTTTGAAGTTCGGGGGACCTATGGCTGCAAATGGGCACAGTGAGGCTGCAAATGGGCATTGTTGACCCTCTTTTCCACTTACAGTAGCTGTGCATTTCTCACCCTCGTCTTATACTCGGGTCACTAAGTTTTTCCCATTTTTTTGTGGTAAATTAGGGCCTCGACTTATACTCGGAACGACTTATACTCGAGTATATACGGTATACTCTTTTTCTTTCTCCCTCTTATTTGCCTTTTTTTCTTACTCTATTCTTACATTATTATTATGCAAATTGTAACTTTTCCCTCTTTGGTTTACAACACCTTTTTTACTAATTAGCTTTTTTAAATTATGTTTTTTATTTTTAAAGGACATATAAGGTTTTTACTTGTTGTACTGTTTTATATAAAAAAAAACAAAACATTCTTCTCTCCTACAGGCTGACAAATTTGCAAAAAGATTTTTTTTAATGTTTAAATTGCATCTGACAATTACAGCATTAAACAGATGCATATTCCCTTCTTCAGGCTAAGGCTTTTTTTGTTAATAAAGCCTCCAGCCTACATGTGATCACTATGTCATAGTTGCCATATGGATCAAATGATGGGAACCACTCTGATTGTTTCCCATTTGTTAGCTGCGAACTTCTGCTGTTAGTGACAGCTGGGTTTGAGAGTCAGCAGCTGCACAAAGTGTTGGCTGCTAGCTCTCAAAGGGATGATGCTTATTAACTTTTTCTCTCCATGGGAAGGGGTTAAAGGAAACCTTAAATATGATAAACGTGTAGGCCATTAACATTTTTACAGTAAGTACAACAATAAAAATAGTGAAGGTAACATTAACCACTTCAGCCCCGGAAGGATTTACCCCCTTCCTGACCAGAGCACTTTTTACAATTTGGCACTGCATCGTTTTAACTGCTAATTGCGCAGTCATGCAATGCTGTACCCAAACGAAATTTGCGTCCTTTTCTTCCCATAAATAGAGCTTTCTTTTGATGGTATTTGATCACCTCTGCCGTTTTTATTTTTTGCGCTATAAGCGGAAAAAACCGAAAATTTTGAAAAAAAATTATATTTTCTAGTTTTTGTTATTAAAAAAATCCAATAAACTCAATTTTAGTCATACATTTAGGCCAAAATGTATTTGGCCACATGTTTTTGGTAAAAAAAATGTCAATAAGCGTATATTTATTGGTTTGCGCAAAAGTTATAGCATCTACAAACTAGGGTACATTTTCTGGAATTTACACAGCTTTTAGTTTATGACTGCCTATGTCATTTCTTGAGGTACTAAAATGGCAGGGCAGTACAAAACCCCCCCAAATGACCCCATTTTGGAAAGTAGACACCACAAGGAAATTGCTGAGAGGCATGTTGAGCCCATTGAATGTTTATTTTTTTTGTCCCAAGTGATTGAATAATGACAAAAAAACAAAACAAAAATAATTTACAAAAAGTTGTCACTAAATGATATATTGCTCACACAGGCCATGGGCATATGTGGAATTGCACACCAAAATACATTTAGCTGCTTCTCCTGAGTACGGGGATACCACATGTGTGAGACTTTTTGGGAGCCTAGCTGCGTACGGGGCCCCGAAAACCAAGCACCGCCTACAGGCTTTTTAAGGGCATACATTTTTGATTTCACTCCTCACTACCTATCATAGTTTTGAAGGCCATAAAATGCCAAGATGGCAAACCCCCCCCCCCCAAATGACCCCATTTTGGAAAGTAGACACCCCAAGCTATTTGCTGAGAGGCATGTTGAGTCCATGGAATATTCTATATTTTGACACAAGTTGCGGGAAAGTGACATTTTTTTTTTTTTTTGCACATAGTTGTCACTAAATGATATATTGCTCAAACAACAAATACTGCAATAGCATGCTCACTAAAAATGTACCATACTGATCTTCTGAAAGGACCTTCATATTCATTTTATAAGAGGTTCCTCATAAAATATAAGTTATTACCAGATAATTTGTAACTCTCTGTGAAGTGATAGGGCTATATTTTTGCAATGTAGGTCTAGTTAATATTGTTGAGAAATGTAAATGAAAACAGAACCAGGATTTACTACTGTTCACATTTTACTATATTGTACAAAATTAATTATTTATTACTGACAGTAAGGTCAAACAGTATTTAACCATAAAATAAATAAGCAGTACGGAAGCCAAAGCCAAAGAGAAAAACACACCATGTGTTTGCACAATAGGATCTGTTCCATGAGAATCAAGATAGATAAAAAGGAATTATTATTTCCTGTAATTTCAAAGCAGGTTCTGTACTAACAAAACATTTCTTTGTTAGTGGGTGTAAAATGAGTGACGGAAATTAGTGCATTAGGTCACGTGAAGCCATGATTAGTACATAATGGTCCATGTGTGTGTTTAATTGTGCACACCAACAATCTTTATCACTTAATGACTAAGTTTTGCTGTGATGCTACATGGATGTAATTTGTTCAGCTTAGGTTAAAATAGTTTTCGTTTTTTTTACCAGGGCTACATTTACTTTCTGTGTCAAAGGACCTGGCACCTTAGACAACAAAGCAAGCATGACAACAGCAGGTTCAGTATGCTGTTTCATGTAGCATGTAGACCACTCGGAAATCAGTCTTTACTGATCTGACTGGTTTACCTGAATGAAAGGTGTGATCTTACTAGTAGCAATCTATTTTAAATATAATAACTGTTCTTGCAACTCCTGGAATTGCATCTTTAAAAAAAGTAGGCATCTTTCCCCAAGGGTCCCTGATCTGAAGTTAATGCTAACTATGCTTTAGTCGGCCAGCGCATGGGTAATTCAGCTTTTTTCAGGTTTTTTCTAAGCTCAGTGGTATGGTTTGCTTCGGTCTGCTGTTGGGAAGTGTCCCTAGCAATGATGTAGGAAAATCCAATGATCTTAGTTATGAATGTTTATGAGTGCGCTGTCCATATTATCAACTGCATATGCGTTTGAAGAGTGTTAAAAATTCCCCTCAAACACCTACTTTCAATGACAGTGCGAACAAGGCCTTAGAGAGAGAGAGGGTCCCAAGCCTGAGGCTTGAGGATTCCTGCTGAGGGGTATATTCATAATTGGTGGAACCAGAAGGTGATTACCTAACTGGAAGCACCTGGCGTGAAACTTCACTGCTGAGCTGAAGAGTGCACTGGATAGCTGGATATAAGCTACTGCCAGTGGACATTGCAGGAAGTTCTGGTGGCTCATCCAATAAGTAAGTGTGCTGATTTGAAGCTGCTCTACAATTCAAATTTTACAGGAAGCACTCACCTGGCTTAAAATACCTATTTTTGTATTTACTGTGACTAGTGATACAAAGTCTGCAACATTGGTCTTTTGGGGTATCCTGTGCCCTAATTCCTCTCTCCCTGCCTTTATTGGTCCTTTAACAAACATTTTTAAACTGTCCTCAAGTGACTGGTGCTCAGTTTTCTTCACCACACAAAGAAGGAAGGATCCTGCCCAGGGGTGAAATACCAGCCAAACGAGCCACCTGGAACTCACAAACTTCCTTTAAAGGATAAATTCACCTTTGTCAACATGTTAGGGTGTATCATATAACATGTTCAGCATCTTCCTCCTCTCCCCCTGATCCCTTCCCCCATGATAGCGGGCCTGGATCTTCTCCTCACACACGCTTTCACAATTCAAAAAGAGCATGGCGGTGCGGGCCCCTGCATCATTCATTCACAGAGTTCTGTGAATGAATAAACTACAAGTACTGTAATACTTTGTAGCTGACAGCTCATAGTTCTTAATGAACTACTAGGGTACCGATGAGTGCTCTGGTAGTTCATTGATCTTCCTGTCATTCAGTAACAGCTACACAGAGGGGTTGATTTTGTACAACTGGAGAGTGCAAAATCTGGTGCAGTTGTGCATGGTAGCCAATCAGCTTCTAACTTCAGCTTGTTCAATTAAGCTTTGGCAATAAAACCTGGACACTGATTGGTTTCTATACAGAGCTGCAGTAGATGTTGCACTTTTCACTTTTAGTAAATAGCCCCCAAAGAGTCTGCAGGAGCCAGGGATTGCCCCTGAGTTGCAATGCTTTACAGGCTCCTAAAAAAAATAATAAATGCACATTGTTTTTAAATGTTTTAAAGGTGAAGTTATCCTTTAAGGGGTAAGGGGGTGCTAACAAACGTAACTAAAAAAAAAAAAAAAAAAAAAAGATTTGTCACATTTATATTGATATTATCTTTAACACTTTCCTGCAACACAAAAATTGTGAACTTAAAAGACATCCACATGGCAATACCCGTGTTACACAACAAAATCAATTTCTCTCCACAGAGCCCTTGCTGAAAGAAGGCTATTTATAGGCTAATAAATTCCACTGCTGCCTGGGAAATATTAAAAATAGGTTGTTCTGTGATGATAAAACACTAAAAACTATTCCAATCCATTATTTCCAAAGCAACCAAACCACAAAGCATTAAATTGAACATTAAGGTTACTGCGTCAGAGTAGATTGTAAGTTACAATGTTGAAGATACATAAGTGAATTTGTGTGTGTGTTTGTGTGTAACGTATGTGCAAAGGGATATGTGAGTGTGTGGCAGGCAGAAAACTAGCACCGAAAACTAAACAAAGAAAAGTGCAAATAACCCACAGAAGTAATAGAACTTATCTAAGCCACTAGACAAAAAAGTAAACTGTTGAAATGCTGCTGCAATTGTGATCACCCAGGAACTCTACCCCACATATAGGGTTCCTACCCTATTATCACCAGTTTCTGGGAGGTGGTCTACACTTTTCAGTAACTCATACATTGGTGACTCACATGTATATGGCTCTCCTAGGAGTAGGCATCCGTGTCTTACCTCATCATATACACAATTCACAACTCATACCCTCATTGCTGCCAGACTAGCTGCTGCAAGGCTATGGAAAACCGCACAACCACCTCATCTACAAGATATTCAAATTTTCATCAACCATCTCTCACTGGAATTGGAATGCTAAAGCCCATCTCAGAGTTTCTAAATGTCATGAGCAGTGGGCGTTATGGCTGGAGACAACAGGAGCATTCCAGTCTCCTAATTTCACATCACCTTTCACCCCTGTTTCCACCTCCTTCTTCAGGACCTAAAGCATAAAGCCCTGTTACAACTAAAGTGTATATTCTAAGTTCTCAAGGATCACTCATTGTTTACTACTTTAGATCCAATCTATGATACATTATGCTATTGTAACTCACTGCCCTACGTGTATTGTTTGCTATTTTGCACTATTGTTTTTGCTTAGAAGCTTGAGCCATTCTTGGGGAAGTTGCCAACCCACAGACTGGCTGGATCATTATGCTGCTGTTATTGTTATTGATGTAATGTTTGAAGATATGATTCTTGTGGCTTATGTCTTTGTATCATTATAATAAAAAATAAAAAAAGGATTCATGGCAAAAAAGTAAAACGACTAGTAAAGGATATAAATATAATATACAGACTATAACAAAGTCCCTGTAGTCTTCAAACACAGTAGACTGCAGACACCTGAAGCAGGCAGAGCAATAGTTACTGATCCTGTGTGGCCAATTAGCAGTAGAAAAGGCACTTTTATTACAACAAATAACGTCCAAAGAATGGCTAAAGGAAACCGCTCATGTGGTGGTGGTGAGGATTCCAGCTTTCCTATATGCTGGAGTCTTCACCACCACAATGTCGGCGGCTTTCTTGAGCAAATGGAGTTGATCCTACATGTAAGTGCATGTAATTTGTTGTAAAAGAAGTGCATTTTTGGTGCTTTTGATTGTCCCATGGGGCAATTTGGAGCTTACACAGATCACCAGGAATCATCTCTAGCAACAGCAATCTAAATGCTATAACTAGCAGAACATGGCCTCGTTTGTCCCTTTAAATGATGTGAAACAATTAGGATAGGTTCCTTTGGCCATGCCCTCCCATGTACACAGCCCTTATGAGTGTTTTAAAAAACAAGTGTGCACACACTGGGAGTGGAGCCTGGAGAGCATAAAGAGACCACATAGTGTGCAGGGGAGGAATCTGCCAGTTCAGGGTTCAGCTGGACCCTGTATAAACAAAGGACAATATTCTAGCAGGAGGTCTTGCAGCAAGACCCACAGAGGACAGGAGGAACAGCAGTATGAGGTTCAGCAGTTTAATGGAGAAAGAACCAAGAATTACCAAATCCAAGCTTTGGGCCTGATAATAAAATAAAAATATAATTATCTTTTCTTTTATATTTTTGTATCATCTGATTTCCATGCAGAGTTGAAACCATATTTAAAGCTGGACTCCAGGCACATAGATCAATATAACTGAAATATATGTATGTGAACTCTTTTCCAGGCCAAAAATTGTAGCCAGTGCTGTGATGTAAACCCCTATCAGACAGTCTAGCCAGGTCCCTGAACTGTATATGATTAAATAAAAAGCCTTGGTCAAACCTAGGCACCATACAGACCTGATTGGTTTAGAGCACCTATTATTTTTGCTGTGCTTCTGTGCAAATTACAAGAAGCAAATATGCAAAGACGTCAACTACTTATACAGTACTTACATTTGAAAGAGAAGTTCAGGGTTTAAAAATAACTATTTCAAATAAAAAGCATATAGCACTGTCAAACCATGCCCTTAATGATTAAAGTGCAAAAAAATCTAATAAACGCAATAAAGATGAAAATGTGAAAAAATGAAAAAAAAATTGTTAATAGTCCAAGTGTCCATATTCCACATCCATAAAGTGAACTCAAAACATATGCTGATCCATTGCTCAATTTGTGAAGACACCCAGTGCTCCCCACAGGATAGATAGGGTAAGTGTATCTGCTTACTAGATTTTAAGGCCCTCCAGGGTCTATATGTGCATTAGTGAGCTTTCACACCTCACAATGGGCTCAACCACATCCACTATCCAGCCTGCTTATTTGGATTCCACAGATGTATACCCCACAGTTATCATCAGTCAAGGAAACTTCAGAGTCCGGTCACACATTCATTATATGAAAGAGGAAGATAAACTCATTGCGCAACATTCTTTTAAAAGCACACAGGAGTTTATTAAAAGTTGTACTTACAACAAAAATGATAAAATTAGGCTCAAAATGGAAACATTTGTTTGTGCAGCACCCTCCACGAATGTTCGGACGTCACTGCTGCTCCTGCCTAGCCTGACGTACATTTCGTCCAATAGGACTTCTTTTGTGAGGCAGAAGAAACATTTATACTCACTTAGGTGGATACAGCATCGATCTTATGCTGCATCTGTTCCCCCCCCCCCCGCCTCTGTAGTGAGAACTGAGCAACCAAACACTGCTGATTGCGCAGTTCTCCCCCTCCGCTCTGAGCAGAGAGCCGTGACTGTCAGTTAGAGGCTCTCTGCTCTCTCCACCAGCGCTCCCTGGAGCGCTGGGCTGGGAAGGGGGCCGGAGGGGCCAGCTCAAGCTCTTAGTGGATCGCTGAGAGGCTAAGCCAGGTGACGATCCAGGCTTATGGGTGGACACTGACCACATGGTCAGAATCTTTTCAAAACCTGGACCGGCTCTGTGACCTCAGCTGACAGGGGCCTTCAGCCCGCTGTCAGCTGAAATGCATCATAGGAGTGATCCATAGGAGATGTATGGACAAAAAAGCTTTGGCCATATTTATCCTTTAACTTTTTTTAATGTACATGTACATAAATAAAATGCAAGTGCAGTGAACATGTGAAAAAACAACCAGTGAGTTACTTATAGCATCCAGCAAACACTGCAACTATCTGAAAAGTTCTGTGTAATCCACTGTAGCCTAGAATCCAGACTCTTACAAGATCAATGAAATCGTACTTTCAGAAACATATGATTTCAGTTTCTCTATTTCTGCTTCCTGCCTCGCCAAAACACGTGCAAGCATTCAAAGCAGATTTTAATTTTCTTGGGATTTAAGGAACTTTAGTATAGATATTTTCTTTTTACTTTCTATAAGATTTCGATATACATAAGACCAGAGAGGTCTACTGTGGGCTTGCTTGGGAACAGCTCTGCTAATTACTACCAGGGGTTCTCAAATCGACAGAGCATTGACAAAGGAAAATGGGGTGTGCGAGAGCAATATGTACAGTAGATAAAAGTACTGGGCAAGTAGGTTGTGTTCTCTGTACGCATTTCATGGTTTAATTCTTCCTGGACTGCACCTTTAATAAATATGCAGAGTACTGTAATAAATGAACACCACAACATATAGTCATTCTGACAATTCAGACAAATCCTAGGCATTATAACACCAATTGAATGACGAGATAGCAGGAAGTGGAAAATGTGTAATGAATGGAATGACATGATGCAAGCATATAGATAAATATTAATAAAGGAATACACTAGTGCCTAGCAACAGATCCTCAGAACGTCAGACACCATCATACTATAAACTAAAAGAAAAAATTGCATTACGTCTAAGGCAGTTTTATTTGTACTTTATCACATTAAAAGTGTGATCTTGACACTTATAAATTGCCAGTGACATGCCGTGTTCTAAGTGATAAATGAAAATATTTCCTGCCTTTTTTTTCAGTCATTACCATTTGAATTTTGATATTGAGTATTATGCAGCACATCTTTTTTGGGGATGTGAAGAATGTTATGCTTTTTCAAATATAAAATGCAGGCTGCATTAACAAAATCATGCTTTTAACTTTTATGTTTAAAATTGCTTTTCTGTGTTTAGAAATTGCCATGGATTCTACATTTAGTAAGAATAGTTATGAAAAGTCAAAAGTCCACCTAGTGCAACTCATTGTAAATCCAAACACTGTTGATCAATTGGATCTTACAGAAAATTCACAGTTGAAGATCTGCTAGCTTATCCTAACTTAAGATAGAACCTTTTAGGTCCTTTACACTTGACCATTATTTAATCCTAGCTTGTAAACACTCAATTAAAGAGCACATTCATCAAGAATTTTCAAATAATTTAGTATGCTTCAGACAGAATTCTGGAAGTTTATAAAAGGAAATCTCTAATGAGAGAAATATGTAGGCTTTCATTATATCAAACAGCACCAGTTGATGCAGATACAGTATGTATTCATTACAAAAAATTACTTAAAAAAAAAAAAATTAATCTAGTGTATGTATTTGAATTTGGCTTAGTATTCCCCTGCAATATAGGGCTCAGACTTGGAGAGGGATGAACAGCACCCGGAGCTAATCAGGTATACTGCATGCTCATGGGCTATCAAAGAACCTGCTGATAGAAGGGAAAAGCAGAAGAATGAACTCATCAATAACCTGCAGCTCCTTTATTGTCCAGTCACAAGCTGTGTCAGGACCTGCATATTGGCACTAGAATGCAGCGAAACCCCTAATCAAAACTTTTTCTTTTGAAGCACGTGATTAGAGCCAGAGGCTTTAATAGGCTTGTATGTATTTGAATTTGGCTTAGTATTCCCCTGCAATATAGGGCTCAGACTTGGAGAGGGATGAACAGCACCAGGAGCTAATCAGGTATACTGCATGCTCATGGGCTATCAAAGAACCTGCTGATAGAAGAGAAAAACAGAAGAATGAACTCATCAATAACCTGCAACTCCTTTATTGTCCAGTCACAAGCTGTGTCAGGACCTGCATATTGGCACTAGAATGCAGCGAAACCCCTAATCAAAACTTTTGTTTTTGAAGCACGTGATTAGAGCCAGAGGCTTTAATAGGCTTCAAAAAAGGGTGGGCTTGGGGCGCAGAGAACTGCTCCCCAAGCCCACCCAGTTGTGTGACAATAGCAAATGAATATTCGCTATTGTCACACTAAAACTCCTCCTGGCCAATCAGGAAGTGGGTCTGAGACCACTTTCCCAATTGTCCGACAGGAGAAGCATTCCAATTGGCCTAGGAAGAGGAGGGAGGAGACACATGGCGGAAGCTACCACTCATCGCCCCGGAGGGAAGTGCTGCCCACGCCATAGATGGGGTAGGTGCCGGGCTCGTAACCAACTGACCGGGGGGGTGGATGCGGATAACCCGACCGACCAGACCAGGGGGGTGGTGTGGGTGACCCAACTGACTGGGGGGTGGCTGTGGGTGCACTGTTTGCTGCCCTCCACCAAAAAAATTTACTACCAGCCACCACTGGTGGCATGGGTTTCCCTGCTAGTCAGTTCATTTAGAAGGATCCAAAAGCTTCTCCGGATTCTAACACTCCCAGACCGATGCAGGTTGAAGCCATTAAATAGAATACAATAATATACAGAACTTACAAGTTTCCTTTACAATCTCCTCTATTTTGATCAACATTTTAATCAGTAACCATACCTGCGATCACTTTTATAAGACAGCACAATTCTGAATAATTTCAAGTCTTTTTTGACCACAATGAATCAGGTTTTTGATGATCCCAGTTCCGCAAAGGGCTCTCTGAACAAATAAAATATTAGCTCTCCAGAATAGAGGCTCCTAATGATCTTGAGCCTTTCATCCAATTGTGTATCCAAATTGATTAGAGACCTACAGAAAGGAGAGAGGAGAGACTGGAAGTAAGGGTGGCATGCAGTGGCGGCTCCCCTATCCATGCGTCTGGCCCCTTAATCTACTTGCGGGGTGTCGGACCCATGGATTCCAATTAGGGTTTTTTTTTTTAAGCACGTGATTAGAGCCAGAGGCTCTAATAGGCTTCAAAAAAGGGTGGGCTCGGGGTGCAGAGCACTGCGCCCAGAGACCAACCCAGTTGTATGACAATAGCGATTGAATATTCGTTATTGTTCAACTGATTCTCCTCCCGGCCAATCAGGAAGCGGGTCTGAGATCTGTTTCCTGATTGGCAGACAGCAGAAGTGTTCCAATTGGCCTAGGATGAAGAGGGTGGAGACGCACGGCGGAAGCCACCGCCCGTCGCCTGGAGGGAAGCGCTGCCCCCACGCCATAGATGGGGTAAGTGACGCGCTCATAACCAACCAGCGTGGATGAGACCTGACTGACCGGTGGAACGGGGGTGGTGGTGCGGGTGACTCAACTGACCGGGGGGGTGGCTGTGGGTGCACTGTTTGCCACCCCCCCAAAAATGTTTTACCACCAGCTGCCACTGGTGGCATAGATTTCCCTGCTAGTCAGTTCATTCAAAAGTACCCAAAAGCTTCTCCGGATTCTAACACTCCCAGACCTATGCAGGTTGAAGCCATTAAAATATCCATTTCTACTTTTTTTAAGAGAAAGAGAGAAGATGTTCAAAAAACGTATGTCTATATTGTGGGGTGTTTGGGCATTACACAGTTAATTATTTGAACAAAGTTAAAAAAAACATTGCTGCGACTGATGTTATAGTGCCTGAACAAATAAATTCAATAACTCAGCCTGTCTCCGCTCTGATTGAGGAAGAAAATAAAGTAAATTTTCTACTATCCCATTTTGTCATCCCTAGTAAACTAATTACTGAGGACCGTGAAATTCCTTGTACTGCTATACTGGACTCCGATGCTGGGGGGGATGCTGGGGGGGAACTCTATGGACATAGAATTCGCTCAAAGCAATTATATTCAAATGAGAACTATACCAACCCCTTTATTGGTCAAGGAATTACAAGTTGATATGGTAACTACCCAGTCGCATGACAAGTTTCCTCCACAGTACTATGAGTTTTGGGACCTCTGTGATAAAAAAAATGCAGATCAATTACCTCCTCATGGCCCATAAGATTGTCCCATAGAACTGTTCCCAGTGCCAGAGATTCCTTTTGGTTGCATTTTTAATCTGTCAGAACCTGATATAAAGGTGCCCAGGGAATGGTTTGATGAGAATTTAGAGAAGGGCTTTATTAGACACTCAGCGTCTCCTGCAGGGGCAGCCCTGTTTCGTGTTGAAAAGGAAAACTCTACCTTCCGTCCATGCATTGATTACAGGGTTTTGAAAAAAAAATACTTTTAAAAAACATTATTTACCCTTGTCTCCCCATTAATTCAGGATGAAAATAAAGTACATTTTCTACTATCTCATTTTACTATCTGTGGACCATGAAATTCCTCGTTCTTCTGTACTCCAGGGCTGGGGGGGGGGGAGTCTTTTTACATCACCCAAAACAGAAATATTTAAGTGAGAAATAAACCAACCCCTTTTGATGTGGAGACTGTTAAGGGTTCACCTTTATCTTCCAGACCTGCTACCCAACGGTTCCTCTTGAACTCCAATTTGAGGCCGACCATTGTGAGACTATCAACTTTCAACTGATTACCTCATCTAAATTTCCTGGAGGATAAGATTGTACCATAGAACTGCTCGCAGAAATTCCTTTTGGTTGCATTTTAAATCTGTCAGAACCTGAATTAAAGGTGCTCAGGGAAGGGTTTGATGAGAATTAGAAAATTAGAGAAAGGTTTTATCAGACACTCATTATCTCCTGCAGGGGCAGCCCTGCTCCTTGTTAAAACGAAAGCCTCTGCCTTGCCTCTATGCATTAATTACAGGGATTTGAATAAATTTACTTTCAAAAACCATTATCCACTCCCTTTTTTCCTGAAATGTTGGAAAGACTATGCTCTGCCAAAGTATTTACCAAACTAGATTTTACAGCGGGCATATAACCTTGTCTGCATTCATGAAGGAGATGAATGGAAAACTGCTTTTAGAAACAGGTATGGACATTCCGAATACTTGGTCATGCCTTTTGGCTCCTACAGCATTTCAACGTTTCTTCAATATTGCCCTGTGGGATCTGTTGGACCAGTTTGTTATCATGTACTTAGATGATATCCTATTGACATGATATCAATCGCATCAATGTGAACCTAGGTTTAGGGTGAGTCAACTTTACAAAAGATTGGACAATAGTGAATTTGAAAAAACCCAGATCCAGTTCTTGGGATGCATCATTTCCCTTGAAGAAGTGAGCATGGTTTCTAATAAGATCAAAGCAGTGGTGAATTGGCCTGCCCCTAGAAACATTAAGGAAATACAACGATCTGTTGGATTTGCCAACTTCTACAGAAAGAAAGTAAGGTAAGGTAATAGCACCAATTACACAGCAGACAAGAAAAGGGACACCCTTTATGTGGTCAACAGAAGCACATGCTGCCTTTAGCAAACTAAAGACTCTTTTAACTTCTGCAGCAGTATTTGTACATTTTGATACTGAACTTTTATGGTGGATGTGAATGCTTCAGATTCTGCCATGGGAGCCATTCTTTCTTAGGGAAGAGGAGAAAAGATGCAACTTTATTCTTGTGCCTATTTCTCTCACCTAATGTGTTCAGCTGAAAGGAATTATGACATTAGGAATAAGGAATTGCTGGCAATTAAGGAAGCTTTTTCTGAATAGAGGCATCTGCTGGAAGGAGCTAATCATCCTGTAACTGTTGTCACTGATCACAAAAATCTAGAATTAATTTGTTCCACTAAAAGATTGTCTTCAATACAAGCATAATAGTTCTTTTCCAGGTTAAATTTTATTCTCTCGTGTTGACCTTGATGAGGGGTTGGTAAGACTGATGCCTTATCGGGGATGTTGTCTGGGCCCCTCCAGGTAAGCAACTCTGAATGTACGATCCTGCCTCAAAAGAACTTCCTAGGGGCCACAAGTTCTAAGACATTTCTGAATCTTCTCAAAGAATGATATAATATTGACCCACTTCTCAACCACCCTTCTAAGGACATAAATCTCAATTGTAATGGTTTTGGAATTCCAGGGCATCGCCTATATGTAACTGAATCTGCTTGGGTTGAAGCCCTCAGGTTGGTTCATGATTTCAAACTGCAATAAGAAAACCCGATCTTCTCTTTTGGTTTTGCTTCAGTCACTCCTTGTTCTATTAAGACCATGAGGGTAAATTTCTATGGACTTTGTGGTCGATCTATGATAGGTCGGAGCTTTCCTCGTAAGAAATGATAACTTGGTTATCGTTGAACGTCTCACTAAAATGACTCATACCAGTATACCAGTTAAGGGGGTACCCACTGCTGAAGAAACTGTGAAACTGATTAAAATACATGGAATCACTGATAATGTTGTGTCAGACAGAGCCGTGCAAATTCCTTGGAAACTCTGGAAAAGCTTTTGCCAGTCTAATGACCAGACTGAGAGGAACATTCAAACTCTGGAAGAGTGGCTTCAATGTTTTGTCAGTTATCTTCTGGATGACTGGGTGGACTATTGTCCTATGGCAGAATTCACTTATAACAATTTTAAATATACCTCCCCTTCTAAAAGTCCTTTTTTCTTAAACGCTAGGTATCATCCAGTTTTTATTCCAGATCTCCTTATCTCAGCTCCAATTCCTGCTGTTACCAACAGGAATGTTACAAAGAGGCTGCTGACAGACATTGTAGATCACTTCCTACTTTTCATGTGGGTGGCAAAGTTTGGTTATCTGCCAAAAATTTGAAGGTAGATGTTCCATCTGCAAAGCTGGTCCAAACGTTTGTGGGGCCTTTCCAGAGAGTATGAAGATTCATCCCTTGTTTCATGTATCCTTGCTCAAGCCATTTCATGAAAACTCTTTCTTTAGAAGAAATCTCCTTCCCCCTCCACTTGTTGAGGTGCAAGGTGAAGAAGAATTTGTGATTGAGAAAATGTTTGTTTCCAGGATCTCTAGGAACAAATGACATTGTTTGGTTCAATGGGAGGGATATGGGCCAGAAGAAAACTCTTTGGAACCTGAGGAAATTACCAAGAGAATTCCACCAGAGGTTTTCTGAAAAACCTGGCCCTAAGACATGCTGAAAGGAGGGGAGTACTGTCAGGACTTGGAACTGAAACCCAGAACCTCTGCTGCATCTGGCAGTAACTTTTTGCTGAGCCACTTGTGGTGTTGGACAGCTCCCTGCCTGATCCCTTGGACAAACTTACCTTCTATCTTGTTTGTAGTAAACTCCTTTGCACTTCCTGTTTGCCAGATTATTGTGCTCTTCTCCAGCCAATATTTTGCTCCTTATGCATATGCTGCCATCCGCATCTTCATTACCATTTATTACTGGCAGCTGGCGTATTCCTCAACCACGCTTCCACTTGATCCCAACCTGCAACTATTTGTTACCAAGCCTTGCCTTGATCCTTGACTTTGTTTTCACTTGATCCTAATCTGCAATCACATGTTACGGACCTTTGGCTTGTTTACCCAATTATGCTTCTGCTTGATCCCTACCTGCTACATCTGCTACCGCATACCAGATTACTCATCTCCTAGTGGTGTGATCCTCAGGACAGTGACCATCAGGAGCTCTGGTGAAGAATGGTTAGTGTTTAGACCCTGGGCTTCAGATGAGCCCATTTGTCATGAGTGTGTAGCATTCCTGATCCATGACGTCCGCTGGTCTCATTCCAGCATCCTGGTTTTGGCTGAGCTGCATTCAGGAGACCATACCTGTTTTAAAGTAATTGTAAACGATCACCTTGTAAAACAACCCATTCAGTTTAAAATAGAAATGAAAGGCAAAACAGTTGTTTATAGATATATATAAAACAATTCTAAACACTTTTTTCCCCTTTTTTATAAGCGATCACATATCTCTGTTCTTAGCTGCATAACAGCTGGGGGGAGGAGAAGCAACAGTACAACCTCAGACCTATGCTCAGAACTCAGCCTCCCCTGAACCCGGACTGTTACTGACCACTCTGCCTGTCTGCCAAGCACAAGTACCTGTTAGCTGTGCTCATTTCTCACCTGCTCTGGCATGGTAGCCAGGTACTATAGCATTATGTATAAGACCTGGGGGCAACTGAGTACCGGTAGGCCCTTGGAAAGGGGTCTGCTATAGGTAAAGAACACAGAAGCCTGCTATAGTGCCTCACTATTTACGCTAGACGTGACACCACGTCTCCTGCCAGGGGAATCCTCTTGTGTATTTATCCTGCTGGTTTCTGTGTGAGCCTTGCCACTGCTATAATCACTGGCCTCCAAGCCTGACCATTGATTGTAACAGGCTGTGTACAGAAAGTGACTGAGCTGTTTTACTCCAACTGCAGTAGAGAAAAGTCAGGTCACCAACCCGGCTGTGCTGTTTGGCAGCACTGAGTCAATCTCATCTATTCTGGAAGGAGAAAAATACAAGTGCTTTGGCAGGTGAGGTAGCACCCATATATGTAATCATTTCATCTTTGTATTCCGCAGTTCGCCTGGAGTTCAGCTATAATGAGTAAAGTTTGCTGGTTTAATTATTTTTTCCCTGTAATAATAAGTTAGATATGTTATTTTGGGGGTTGGACCTTCGTTCTCTTAGAGCAGGGGTCTCCAAACTATGGCCCTCCAGTTGTTCAGGAACTACAATTCCCATCTTGTCTAGTCATGTCTGTGAATGTCAGAGTTTTGGAATGCCTCAATGGATGTGTGGTTCTGCAACAGCTGGAGGGCCATAGTTTGGAGATCCCTGTTTAGAGAATGGGATTTGTTGTCTTCTATATAAAGGTAAAGTTAGGAATCTTGTAGCCATGAACATACTTGTGTCTTTTTCTCCCATGTTATATAAAAAACGTAAGTGGAACGTGCTGTTCAGTGTGAGCGACAGCTTATGAAACAAATCTGTGTTACCCATCTACTAATTATCACTTATTTTATCAATCTCCTGTTGTTAAGGCTGTAGGTGGCTTTATTAATGGGCCATCACTCACTGGGCTGCACTTCATTTGCACTCATTAGAAAAAGATAACAGAGGTAAAAAATCACTACAAAACGTCATATTACAGGTAATGGTAATTGTTTTCCGTGAGACTTTATAAATTATTGATCCATAAAATATTCACTGAAGCCTTCTAAGAAAAAGATCAAAGTTAAATGACATAATCACATTTATCCTAATAAATAATAGTGTACAAAGTTTAGCATGTCATATAATTAATCTCTATAATACTGACCTATTAAATTGAACTCTAATTAGTAGCTGTGGGTTATGACCTTGTACACATCCTTTTTCTTTTCTTTGCCCTGACTTTTGAATTATGTTCATCAGTAAAATATGAAAGTGTACAATAGACCTCTAACATTTTGATTTTGTATTTAACCACTTGCCAACCATGTCACACAAATATACTGCAGCATAATGGCTCTCCTGGGCGTTCTACCCTTTTTTGGGCACTGGAGGGCATGCACAGGGGACCCGATGCACGTGCACGAGTACACAAATCCCTGTGCTGTCAGAGGAGAGGAGCCATCTTGTTTGTTCCTACTAAGTAGTCAATCCTATCCGCATACAGTGAGATCACAGTGAGGGAACACACAATTAACCCCTTGATTGCCCCTTCCCTGCCAGTGACATTTACACAGTAATCAGTGCATTTTTATAGCATTGATCGCTGTATAAATTCCAATGGTCCCAAAAAAGTGTCAAAAGTCTCCAATCTGTTCGTCGCAATGTCACAGTACTGATAAAAATTGCACCGCCATTACTAATAAAAAAAAAATAATAATAATAATAATGCCATAAAAATGCCATAAATCTTTCCCATAGTTTGCAGACACTATAACTGTTGCACAAACCAATCAATATACACGTATTGCGATTTTTTAACCAAAAATATGTAGAAGAATATATATTGGCCTAAACTGATGAAGAAATTTGTTTTTGAAAAAAAAAATTGGGGGATATTTATTATAGCAAAAAGTCAAAAATATAGTTTTTTTTTCAAAATTGATGCTCTTTTTTTGTTTATAGCGCAAAAAATAAAAACCATAGAGGTGATCAAATACTACCAAAAGAAAGCTCTATTTGTGGGAAAAAAAGCACCCAAATTTTGCTGGCGACAGCATCAAACGACCACGCAATAGTCAGTTAGAGAGACTTAAATTGTAAAAAGTGCTCTGGTCAGGAAGGGGTAAAATCTTCTGGGGCTGAAGCAGTTAAGACAAATGCATGGTTCACTTTGTACTCTACATGTACATTATCCCCAGAGTTAGTGCATGTGGTACACCTTAAAAAAAAAAAAATCCTACTATGCAACCTGCCAAAAAAAGAGAATCTGCTGACTGCCAACACAATCCAAACCTGACAACTGTTCTCCCCCAGAGCAGCACTGGCAGATGAAAGCTAAGTAGAAATAAATGGATGGGGTCTACCAGATGAAGTTATTGATCAGATATGAGCGTAACCTCATTTGGTCAATGATGTCGCCTGGGGGACCCTGCCCCTTTCTGCTGGAGCTGTTATTAAAGGGAGAGCAATCATCGGGATTGGATGACATTGGCAGTTGGCATTTTTTTCTTTTGGTAGGGTTGTTCATGGTGATTGACATGGATCTGCATCATTGGACAACATGATAGATGGTCAATATACATTGTGGTTCTTTTTTTTTTTTTTTTTTTATCGCTGACTTGCCAAAAAACTGTGTGTGCTTTTAAAGGGGGTTTCTTATTGTTAAGGGGGGCTTCCAGATTTGAATAAACCCCCTGCAAGCAAACCGCTACAACCACCAAGCCAGAGTTGTGGAGAAGAGGCCCTTGTCCTCATCAACATGGAAACAAGGCACTTTGCCAGGGAGGCCCCCTGACAAGGTACCCCTCTGCTATATTAATGTCAGGTGGTCTGGTATGGTTCAGGGAGGACACATTTATCCTTCCTCTCTTTCCTGGCCAGGCTGCATATTTAGATAATGGTCTGATGTGGATATTTGGAGAGGACCCTACGCTTTTCTTTTTGTGTGGAGTTCCCCTCAAAATCCCTACTAGAACCAAAGAATATGATATAGCATTTGGGGGAATACCACCCCTTTTTTCCCATCAGGTCCCCCTTATAATTCATTACAAACCTTAAAAGCCTGGAATACATTTTAGGGGGAGTCCCGCGCATTTATTTTAAACTATTCTGGCTGCTTTATTTACATGGCCAGGATTTTCCAGCAAGTAAATGAATAGGGCTGTATGACGTCATTGGTTGCTAAGGACACGGCAGATACAGGCACCTGCTGCTTTATTATCAACTTTGGCAGTGGAAGAAGGGAGCTGTTAGATAAAGTAGTGGGAGAAAACCTTGCTATTATAAATGATGTTCTGCCAAACGAGCTGAAGGTCTGGCATATGGATGAATGCCTGAACAAGCAAAGTTTGGTCCAGAACTGTGTTCGAATTGAACAGGGGGCTCATCCCTAACCATAAAGTAGCCCTACCCAGGGCTCTCCCAGTCTCGTTCTAACCAATCCCGGCTTCAAGTTCTCCACTCAACTTGTTTAGACCTATTAATTTAGTACATGAATAAACAGTAGCATTGCATGCTTCAATCTTGCATAAAAACGTTATTAAATTGAAGTCAATGCATGGCCTGCTTAGGCTTGTCCCTGTGACCAATTAATTTCACAATAAAATTTACTCCACCTACAACTAGGCTCTATTGCAGAGTGAAACATGTCATAGGGAGGAGTCAACAAAGTTTTTATGTGTGATTAAAGTGCATATCGCAGGTCACATTTTTTTGCAAGCATGCTTGAATAAGAGTCATGCTGTATGACTGGGAAACCGTTATTATAGAATAAAATAGTATTTTTATTGAAAGCTGTTCTATAAACAATGTTGATGTTTTTTATCTAACAAAGTAGCATCACATAAAACTCAACTCAGGCTCTTGAATTTTATTGTTTGAGGAATGCCAGATGGTTGTAACTGATGAAAAAAACTACAAAACCTACAACAAATACCATAGCAACTAATTTATGTTTAAAGACAGTTTAGGCTAAAAAAGTATGTAATCACACTGCTCTATGAACCTAAATAATCAAGACTAAAAACACATAAAAAATGTTCCGTAAACATTAGGCATTACTGTAATGAAATTTCCACTAGCTTTTTTCAACTATGTTTTCTTTCCTATAATACATGCTTGTATCCTCTATCATTAGAACTGTCAGTGCTTTGCAAGACCAGATGGCCATTTGAAGAAAGGAGAAATAAGCAGCCCAACAAGCAGAGAAAACAAAAATAACAAAGTAAAATGATCAAAGCAATTGTACTAGAATGAAAATAATGGGCTGGAGTTCACAATCTGAAATGTAGCATATTGTACAGCAGAAAATGGTAATAAATTATGATTAAATAGATATAGTACCCTAAATATATTTACTACTATGCTGAACAATAGATTTACCGGGACTGGCTCTAAGCTGTTAATAGGTTTGTATGTTCTAATGTGCTGTGTTAGATGTTTCTGAGAGGAATCTAAGTGGATCAAGGGTATTGTTTATCTAGTCCTGTCCTATCTGTGAGGAGGCCCTGCTTCTGGGATCCTCCAGTGATTTTCTTTTTCCTGGCCATTTTCCTCTATATTTATAATAAATATATTATAAAAGATTAGGCTGTAGGTCTGCTATAAGCCTGTGTTTCTGAATGCACAGTTGATGACTAGTCATCCCTTGTCTCTGTCTCCTACCTACCCCCAAGCATCGTCCCTTGGTTCCATCCCCTACCCACCTCCCAGTACTGCCTCTTTTAGAGAATAAAGAACCAAGTATCGTTTTGTGGTTCAAGTTATTTGTATGGAATTTGTTGAAGTTAATAGGAAAGGAGTAAAATAGATCCCCCCAGCAACAACAGATCCCTATCAGCAACAATAGATCCCCCAGCAACAATAGATTTCCAGCAACATTAGATTCCCCCCAGCAACAATAGTCTCCTGATGCAACAATACACTCCGGGCATCAAAATATCCCCCTCAGTAACAAGAGAACCACTCCAGCAACAATAGACATCCTCAGCAACAATAGAACCCCCCTGCAACAAAAGACTCCAAGCAACAAAATACCCCCCCAAATAATAACAGATCCACTCAAGCAACAATAGACCTCCACCAGCAACAATAGATTTTCCAGCAGACAGCATCAATAAACCCTCCAGCACACCACAGCACCTCTTGTCATTATATATACTCAGTGCTAGAGGCGCCTGAACTGCATTCCCCTGGGTTCCCACTGCAAATGGTTGATATACTGTATATGAAGTACCCTTTATTTTTGGAAATGGTATGTAAATACCTCCTGTTTCCAGAAGGCTATGCTGAACTTGGCTGTAGTTTAACTAAGAATGTAAAGTCCTTTTATATAATGACATTTTCAGTCACTGAATTGAGAAGTGGGTTAAGAGTGAACTTGTTCTTCATGCTAAACCTGTAGATTGGATATCATTCAATCTACTTCCTGAGAGCTCAGGGCATCAAGGCTACACCTCTCCCCTCCTCCAGTCTCATAAGGGAAGGAAGAGAGTGGTGTCATATCATTAAGTGGCACCACTCTCTGTAGCATTTCCCGCCTGAGGGTGAAGAGGGCCTGTGACATCACTGGACTCAGCTAAGGATACCTGTAAAAAAAAAAAAGTTTAAGGTTACGGTCAAGCTCTTATTTAGGGGATAGGCATGAAGGGGAGCACAACTTTAAAGCATACAGGGATATGACTTTCATGAAACAAAGTAAGAATCTAATCTCAGCCGGTACATTTCTGGTGAAGAATGTGGAGAATATTGTTAGCGGTTTATTTTGCTTTGGTTGCCTTCTAACTTTTGCAAATATTGGGGTCTCACACTAACAAGCTTTTACTTCAGTATATTTAGGAGTATGTTTGGTCTTCCTTCACAGAGAATGTGAAGTTTATCTTTTTCCAAAACTTTGTTTTTAGTTTTGAATTGCATAGGGACTGACTAGAACCTGTAAAACATTTTATTGTTGTTGCTATATCCCACTGGGGAGATTTCCCTTTAGTTTCTGGGATTTATTTGTCAGTGTTTTCACTGAAGATTCAGCCAACTGTCCCCCCAAACTTACAACCCTTGAAACGTGGGTGAAAAAGTATAAATAGACCCCCCCCCCCCCGTTTTGGTGACAACACCAAAACAGCACTCCTTCCTCTCTCTAGTAAAAAAGTATTTTCATTGCTATTGTGTTTTTGTTACAGAGTTGTTTTCTCACTTTTTTTTACCAGGACAGGAAGTAACAAAGTATCCCCAACAGGGTGACAGACAGTTAAAAAAAATCTTGTCAGGGTTTCTAACCATTCCCTATTCTAAGCCAAGGAAAAATTGTGTAAATATTTGAAAATAAGGTAAGGATGTGCAGTAATAATTTAAACAAAATCTAACTGAACTCCAAAAGTTAAACTTTCCTGTGTTATAGGGAATATATATAAATGTTAATTGCACTTAAAGGAGTTGTAAAGGCAGAAGGTTTTTTTTATCTTAATGCATTCTATGCAATAAGATAAAAAGCCTTCTGTGTGCAGCAGCCTCCCCAACACCCCCTAATACTTACCTGAGCCCCATCTCTCTCCAGCGATGTCCACGAGTCCCTTGGCCATCCAAGACTCTCCCTCCTGATTGGCTGAGACAGAGCAGCAGCGCCATTGGCAGAGGCCAAAGTCAGATAGCCAATCAGGAGATAGAGGGGGTGGGGCAAAACGGTAGCTCCGTGTCTGAATGGACACATGGAGCTGCAGCTCGGCTTGGATGCCCCCATAGCAAGCTGCTTGCTGTGGGGGCACTCGACAGGGGGGAGGGGCCAGGAGCAGCGAAGATGATCCTAGAACAGGAGGATTCAGGCTGCTCTGTGCAAATCCACTGAACAGGGCAGGTAAAAAACTAGACTTTACATTCACTTTAAACAGTACCCTTAAACATGTACCTTTGAAAATTTAAATTAAAGTCTGAAATTTTTCCTAAAAAATAGCAGTGCACTTCCTGGTATATGAGTGTGCATACAACCTCATATCTGTATATCTGCCATGTAAGATCTAAGGCACTGCCGCTCTAACTGCTAATCCCAGCAGTTGGTGAGTGAGATCTTGGCAGTTTCACTACTGTGCTGCTACTGTTTGCACATAGAGAAGCAGTGAGGCATATCAATTGGGAAAAAAAACAGCTGTAGGATGACCACAGGCAATACTGGTGACTAGTTATTTGTCCTCTGCCTTTTTATGCACAACTTTCAAAGTTACCTTCCTCTTTAGTATTTTACCCAGCTAAAGATATACCCTGATGTATTCCACTAAATCCATTTTGTTTATAAAAAATTCACCATGATTCACAGTTTGTCCTGGTAGGTGTTTGATGGAGCAAATAGTTAATACCTGCTTTATACATGTTGATAAAAAGCGAGTCCCACCGTCCCTGCCTACAGAAAGTAGGTGCAGCAGTTAACTCATCTATCGGAATGTAAATACCTTAACAACTAACAGCAAATGTGACAGGTTACAAAGAGATTTTATTTTCTTTGCTGCATAAAGCCCCGGTCTCAGAAATTATGGCTTTGTGTTGATTTAAAAATCTCAGGAACAGGTGAAGGATACATTTTCAGTATACAGGGATCCTGGTGCTATAAAGGTCACACTACAGAGTTCTTTTGTAAATGTCAGCTTCTTATTATGCAAGTGTCTGTCATAAGCACATTAACATTTACAGTTTTCATGGAGTTCAGATAGCAATGAGGATTCTTTTTACATATCTGCGTCTGTTTTTTCTTATTGATTGATGGAAAATTATTTATTTAGCTTCTTAAACAAACAACTATTTTACATAAAGTGTTTAATGGTTTGCGCCATGTCTATATACAACTATGCAATGACATAGGCTTATTTGAAGAAGGTCAGTCCCTGCTTTACTTTTTTTGATTTGAGTCTACTTAGAATTTTTTTTTTACATAAGACTCATACCACTTTCACAGAGGATTCCCATTTTTCTAATTGGATTAAATTAAAAAATTGTATGAATTCGGTGTGAGGGCAGACATTTCAAAATTGACCCATAGGTTTACATTAAATAAGATCACCTAAATGTGAATAATCTTTTTAAACTGTTAAACACATTTTTAATGATTAGGGGAAACATTTTTTAAACATTTTTTAAACTAAAATTTTGCATCAATTTTTCATTATTTACATAATTTTTTTTATTTTTCTTATAAACATTAATGTAGGTACTCCAAAAACAATGGTTTACATTCTGGGTTTTCTAAAGAGAGAACACTATGGTAGCTTTACCTCCTCTTTCTAATTTTTACTACATGTAGAGATATACAGAGTAGGGAATTAATACATTCCGCTGTGTGTAATCTAAGCTTCAGCTATTCAGCTCTGTAACCAACTAACCTTTGAGGAGGGTTGTTGCCCAGTCCTTTCCTTCCCCCCACTTCCTTGTTCTTCCTGCCCCCTGCCCCCTCCCTCCATCCCCTTCCCACCCTTCCTCTTTTTTCACATAACCTTTTTTGGCAAAAGCAGGTAACGTTTGCCTAGTAAAGTGTGAAAGTGTTGTTGACTGGAATAGTAGATATAAAATAGTATTATTCATTTTTTGTTAACGGACTAAAAAATTAAAATGATTCCACCACATAATAGATAATTTACCAGATTATATACAAAACACTATACATTCATTTTAGTGAATCACAATCCTCGTTTTTACTTAAAGTGGATGTAAACCTGATTCATGAAATTTGAGCTGGGCACATATATCTCTTTTCTTATCTGTTTCCAAAGCACTAAGTTTCGTGGCTTTCTCCTGCTCCGTTCTTCTGTCAGCCTGATAACTTCTGACAAGTTCTTCGTTAACTGAGATAAAACCAGGCTGAATTTTGTGTCATAGGAGATTGCTATAAATAGATTAGCAGAGAGCTGAACTATTCACGAAACAGCTCTGCAAGTCTCTGCCTATGTGAAGGGGGGAGGGTGTGCCTTTCCTCCAATCAGCTGTCTTGGCTGTATGCCCAGACTTCACTTCCAGTGCTGAACAGAAAGAGAAAATCTGTAACACGATCTGCACTGTCTAAAGAATATATAAAGATGAAGACAGCAGAAATGCATGTAAAACTTATGTAGGGAGATTTGTTTCATCCCTGTGTATCATCTGGGGCTGTTCACTTCACTGAGTATAGGAGAGGGTTTGCATCCACTTTAATGTTTGGGATTATGGACCTATGTTGCTCACTGACTGATGGCCCTCTAATTGGAAACAATAAACTTTTTGCAGTCTATAATATTGACATACATCCACAATGTATTTGGTAGCCAAAAAACATACCTAGACCTTAATTGACAGAATGGAAGTCTTAGCAGAACCGTCATTCAATAAAAAGTTTTTGTGCTCAAATATGTAATGTTTATATAATAATGTATAATATGCTTTTTCTGACATGTGCCCTGTTAATATAGGTACATTTTTAATGGCAGCTTCACTTTTATTAGACTAAGAAGAATGTGTAACCTAAAGGAAACAATGAACCGTAATGTTTCATTATTCTGACTGCTCAAAATTAAATAAAACTGAAATGTCATTGATATGGGCAGCTCTGGTATATCAGTATTGTGTTTTATCAGATTTGAATTCAAGTAACCCAATAATAATACCAGAGACCTACATGCTGTTACACTACATGACATTGTGACTACACTATATCTAAAGAAAAGTGACATATTCACCCTAGGCTCATTTCTATAACCTAGTGGGAAGATGTTTTGTAGTTTACAGAAAAAAACTGTAAAGGCTGATTAAATTTTTTTTTAAATTTCAGCTCAGTGAACAGGATGTTACAAGGGCACTAGATTTCTGTCAAAACCAACAGGTATTTTTCTGTACTTTTGCCCAAAAAGAAAAGAAAACAAATGCAGCCACCACATCTAAGGATCGATAAACTACAATATATTTATTTTCTCCTCGGGTTCAGATAAACGTTAATGCTGTAAGTGTCTAAAGTCAACAAATAACAGTGCTTTGTGAACTTTATGGGGACATGGACTGGAATTTATTCTCAGTATAGTGTGTGATTAAAATTTTAGATCATATCTTTGACAGTATATCCTGCGCATATGGCCACAAGGCCTCTTCTGACTTGTCTGATTTATGCAATGCTTAGTATTTCTGCATTCATTCATTTTCGTTTGTTCTCCGGCTATAAAACCAAACTTTGAGCCTGCATTGAAATATGGTACATTTTTCCAGAAAGAACAATTAAACAGTAATCCTCACTTGTACGTCAGAGGAATAGGCTTCAAAATGATAGAATCCAGGCACTTCTCAATGGAAAAGATTACGCTAGTTAAAGTCAAATATTTTAATCCTACGAGTTCATAATTTTTTGTGAGAACTACATTTTTACCACAAAGAACAAAGCAGATACATTTATGTTTTGATGCTTCAGACAGTAGTTTAAAGAATAAAAGATGAATGGCTTGGGTAAGAAATGATCTACTACATTAAAAATAACCAAAAAACTGTTGAATCAGTAATACAGTTTTACTGGTAATACAGTTTTAACTATGCCAATGATTTGATTGGCCACAAACATATAGGATGTGATCACAACCCGAATCTAAGTAGTATGAACTCATGCAGAAAAAACAACAAGATGGGTGAAATCATTTTGTTTCTTGTTTCTTTGTTTGTTTTAAGGATAGCATTATAATTGCAATAAAATAAATATATAAACACTTAAAGTGGGCGTAAACTCCCATGTATGATTTTTACCTATAGGTAAGCCTATAATAAGGCTTACCTACAGATACTGTAAATATCTCCTAAACAAGCACCCTTTAGGAGATACTTACTTTAGATGCAGCCCGGTGACATCACCGGCACATGCACTCTGAAGGAACGGCATACCCATGCCATTCCTTCAGAGCGCTTATGTAAACAGCGACTCCCGACTGCATGTGCGGGAGTGACGTCATTGGCGGCTCGGCCAATCACATAGCCAAAGCCCGCAAACCCGGAAAGAAGACCTGGTAAAGATGAAAGTGCCTTCACAATAACAATAACACAATAAAATTCAATTTGAATCCTTATATCTTCTCCTTAAACAAAAATAGTTATGCGTCTTTGAATAATCCAAGATAAACTAATAATTAAATATTTTCAAATAGTTCTGCAAATTTGCTTTTCTAAATAATGTTTTATGGCTGCCAAATCGTGATAGTGTGAAATGCTTGTTTATAGTAGGAATATTCGAATGTCTCCGACCGTATGTATGCTCCATCGAACATTTGCTGTCTGACTTTCCGCCAACAAATGTTTGATAGCAGGTTCTCAAATTTTCCGCCAACAAAACTTTGTTGTCAGAATTTCCGATCGTGTGTACACAAGTCCGATGCACAAAAGTTGACACATGCTCGGAATCTAGCACAAGGAGCCGCACTGGCTATTGCACTTCCTTTTTCTCGGCTCGTCGTACGTCTTGTACGTCACCATGTTCCCACGTTCGCAATTGTTGGCCAACATTTGTGTGACCGTGTGTATGCAAGACAAGTTTAAGCCAACATCCTTCGAACAAAAATCCATGGTTTTGTTGGCAGAAAGTCTGATCGTGTGTACGGGGCATAAGACAGGTTAAATTGGTTGTCTGCGAGCTGGTCGGTAAATAAGATTGTTTTTTTTCCCTTGGATTTATCCTTGGCCCTGTTTATATAAAATGGGAACCAAACTGAATCATGAAAATCAATTCTGTACATTGTCAAGATTAATAGTCAAGGGATTGTCAAACAAAGAGCATGTGGATCTGGGCTCTGCCTTATGGGACATGTACCAATGCAAAAAATGTTTTTAAAATACCATACAGCAGAGATAAGATCCTTCATTTAATGGGTGTCATGGAAAAAACAACAATCCTTGCAATTACATGCTTGGGAGAAGCCTTTAAGCTGTATATGGTGTTAGGGAACAGTACAATTCTCACTGACAGCTTTAGCATTACATATTTTACATGTGTAATAGTTTTTTTTTTTACTTTCAAAGTTTGCTTGGCCTAAATGCAGCAGTGGCACACAAAACTGTTTCAACTTGCAAAAAAATAGCTTTTTAACCCCTTCCCATCCAACCTATTGTATTTGACGGCCGAACGGGAGCCCTATTATCTCACAGGCAGCGCTCCAGCGCAATCTGTCACTCTCTGTGTCCACCGAACACGGACAATGACAGATCACTGTACCAGTCTGCTTCCGATACCATGTGATCACTGTAGCCAATCACAGCAGATCACATGACAATTGTACACAATAAAAGGCTTTGATTTATGCCTTTCATTGTGTACTCTTGTGATAAACTCTGTGATTGGTCGCAGTGATCACATGGTACATATAGGACCAATCACAGCCAATCTGTATCTAGTAGTAAAAAGCTTGAACTGAATGGTGGAAGTAGCAGCAACAACAACTCTAAAAGCTAAAGGAAAAAGTAGTTTAAAAAAAAAGCAAAAACCCTTAACTTTATGCCAATTAGCCAGTGGCAAAACATAGTATAATCTTTGAGCTTCTATTTTTTTCAGTATTATACTGTATTGTATTAAAAGTGTAATAAAATGTGAAAACATATACAAAAAGCACTTCAAAATCACAATCACAATGCCATTCCACAGTTGTCAGAATACACTAATCAGCAGCTGCAGCCATTGATCTGGAAACCTTTTCCAGCATATCCGGCACAGTGGTGTAGTGGTGTAGTGGTGTAGTGGGTAGCACTCTCGCCTAGCACTAATAAGGGTCGCTGGTTCGAATCCCAACCACGACACTACCTGCCTGGAGTTTGTATGTTCTCCCTGTGCCTGCGTGGTTTTCCTCCAGGTACTCCGGTTTCCTCCCACACTCCAAAGACATGCTGGTAGGTTAATTGGATCCTGTCTAAATTGTCCCTACTGTGTATGAATGTGAGTTAGGGACCTTAGATTGTAAGCTCCTTGAGGGTAGGGACTGATGTAAATGTACAATGTATATATAAAGCCCTGCGTAAATTGACGGCGCCATATAAGTACCTGAAATAAAAATAAAATAAATATCCGTTTAACAGAAGTCAATCAAATGATCAGCATTTGTCTACCGGGAAAGGCCACACACTGTTGGACTGAACTGAATTTCAGTTAGTGTATGGCCAGCTTTAGAGGGCTGCTAAAGTATCATTTTTTCTTCTCAAGGGCACATAGTAGCCATTTTAATGCCCTTTTGGATGAAATGGGTTGGGTGGAGCTTTTGAACCTGTAATGTTAGATGCCATACCTACAGTTTGCCATGAGCAATTTTTTTTTGTAATAAAATTTTATTGAGTTTTACAAAAATACAAAGAGTACAAATAGTACAATTACTAAACAAATAGTAAACAAAGCAGCAAAATCCACATATGTGTAATAGTTTGCAAACCAATTCCACATTGATAACAATTTCAACAAGAATTATTCAAGGATCACAGGCAGGTAAAGTAGGTCTAGAAGCATTCAAGAAAAGGTACCTTGGTGAACCACCTGACCCCGCACCATCGTTAGCACAGATACGGACAGACCAAAGCACCTCACAGGACACTAACTTGTAAGTGCACCTGTTGCTGTGGCCAAATTTAATTTCGAGTTTGTTTTTAAATAAAAAGGTGTTATTTGCATGATCACTTTTTATTGTTAATTAATTTTGAATCCTGGAAATTTTGCTTATGTGGATGCTACTATAACACTGAGGATATTGCCGGGACTGATTTACCTGTGAGGGGTGCCTGGGAAATTGTATCACAGATTGAAAAGGTATTCTTTGACCCCTTGGTAATTCTGAGATCATTATATCCATTGAGTGCATTATAATCCATCTGGTGGTGGTTTTATTCTTCACCTTATTTGGTGCATCTGGAATATTTCATATATGGTATTTGTACTATATATAACACTTGTAAGCTGCTTGCAAATGAATATTACTTCAGCAGTGGCACAAAGAGAGTTTATTTTTATACAAACTGGTTTCTGCTTCTCTGAAAGATTATGGCTATTTTGAATTTGGATCTAACTGCTTTTTTTAACAATTAGACCCCTTTCACACTGGGGCGCTTTTCAGGCGTTTTAGCTCTAAAAATATCACCTGTAAAGCACCTGAACAGCGCCTCTCATGCCTCCCCAGTGTGAAAGCCCGAGTGCTTTTACACTGGGGCGGTGCGCTTGCAGGACGGGTAAAAAAGTCCGGCAAACAGCATTTTTGGTGCGCTCCTAAACTGTCCCTGCCATTGAAATCAATGGGCAGCACTGCCTAAGCGCTTACAAAGCGATTTCAACTCCTTCGCCGGCTGCTAGCGGGTGTTAAAAGCGCCCCGCTAGTGGTCGAAAAGTGCAGCTATAACAGGTGTAAAGCGTCGCTAAAACTACCGGCGCTTTTCCACTAACGCCCCCCCACTCCAATGTGAAAGTAGTCTTACGAGGGGTTGGCAGCTCTGGACACAGAGTTTGGACTTTTGCACATTTAAAATATATTATAGTATGAGAATTACACAATTGATATAATTCTATTTGAAAATATGTGCTTAACAGAATGGTTTAGAGTGAAATGCATCCCCCACAGCGTGCTGACATTAATCAAAATGGGCAATAGTTTCAGTTTTTCAATATATTTAACCTAATCTCAGTCACTTTTTATGCAGAAGGAAAAGAGGAAACTGCAGTTGTTGAACGATGGTAATAATAAGGTATAAGAACTTTTTCAAGAACAGAAATAAAAGAACAGAGTATAAAATTAAATTGGATAAATAGAAAGAAACTCTTCTAGCAATAGAAAAGAAAACTAAACAGCAGAAGAAGTATTGAGGAGAGATTTGGATGAATATAAAGGCAATTAAAGAAGCAGTAAAAAAAGCCTTCTTCATTATAGAGGTGAATCAATTTGGAGGATCTAGATAGTAAGGGGCGTATAAAGAAGAAACTGGTTCAAGAGAAAACTGATTTGTTTAAAGGAAGTTCTGATTCATAGGGTGCCGATTATTGGAGGGGTAATACTTTTGCATAACCTATAATGTATAATGTAATACAGATTTATGGAAAACAGAGCCACAGCTCAAAATTACAGTATAATAGTTTACTCTGTTTCATAACTATAACAGATTTGCCCTTTTCAACATTATAATGATCAACACCAATATAGGAACAATGAGGTTAGAGGCAGGATTATTTATGACAATTCCAATAATTTGGGAGATCCCAGTCATCATTTTTAGGAAAGGGAATTCTCAAAAAACAGGATGTTTAGACCAAAGGGGATGTAGGGCTAGAAAGCATAAATTTAAAAAAAAAGTAATTGGAAATGGGATTTTTTAATTTAGGATTGGTTTCAATAAATGTAAATGAACTCAAAGTATAACATCAGGAATTAAAATGTTCCCCACAGTGGAAATTATATAAATCTGAGAATTTCATTGACACACAAAAGTTTGTCAGAAAATTAATTTTAAAAAGTATGTATTGTTTTAAAACATTTGAAATTAATACAATCAACCATAGCCAGATAATACACACATCATTATCCAATGAACCAGTCTATCTGTTGTCAAAACTTAAAAAAATGTATTAATTTCCACACTGAATGTTAATTATTTCTAGCCTACGCCTATTATTCTGAATGACCGAAGTTTGTAAAACAAACCAACTGTGAATTTTTGTGATAGATTGCATGACTTTTACATTTTTACATGTTGGCTTTCCATATTTTTGTTATTGTATAAAACATACAAATTTGTATATTAGCCACTAGAGGGAGCACAAACTCAATTTGCATTCACTATACCTATTTTCTTAACACACAGAAAGAGTGCATTGTTTTCAATGTGCTGGCCAACTCACAGATTTGCATACTGAGGAGAATTAAAGGATAATCATAGTGTAGCACTGCAGAGCAAAACGCAGAGGCTGTTCATGTTTTAAATAAATTTGGTTACCCCCTTGTACATACAGTATATCTCGCCTCCTATTCCACATTTACGCATTGTTACATTTTCTTTATGTCACTGCAGGCTATGGGCAATACTTGTACTAATAATGTGCTGTGCTTATAAAATTTTAAAGTAGTGTTCAACCTTCTGACAAATGTTGTATTATAGAACAGAATAGTTGAGGGATAGTCAAACCTAGAATATTTTTAAATCATTAAAGGCTATAAAACTGTGTGGAGAACAATGTTAGCTGTCTAATTTGTAGTACAGTATTTGTAGCTGTATAGTATTAGTTGTCATACTAACTTTTTTTCAAAAAAAGCTTTGGAAAGCTCTGAAAGCATAAAAGATAAGAGAAAAGAAAGGCATGCCATAATGCAGTTTTTCATTTTTTTAAAAACATAAACACTCACAATAAAATAATAGGTCTGTAGCTTGACTCAGCAACAGCAATCTGTTGGAATTCGGAAGTATACCAGATGTTAGCCAGAAGGGGAGCTGGAGAAAGCTGTAAAAGTCTAAGCACTAATCCTTGTCCTTAATCATATTCACTACTGGTCTATGCTAACTGAATTGTGATGTTCAAAGTCCTTGTTTCAATCAAAATAAAATATTATGATTTTGCACTTAAATAATACAGTTTATAACAGAACACTTCTCTTCTTTTTGCACATGAAGTTGTTTATTTACAACTTCATGTGCAAATTTTGCATTTGTAGAAAAATGGCATAATCTATTTACCTAAACAAATATTCTGTAATTATCCGTAGCTACATCCACATAATAACATACAGCACAATAGGAATGGTCGCATATCCACAATCATATGCATAAAGGTTCACTCAACACCTCTACCCAGGAAAACAGATATAAAATCTTTGCGAAGTGGTACAGGACCCCTGACAAAATTCACAAATTCAAACCTACTATTCCTCCACTCTGTTGGCGTTGTAACGCAACCAAAGGTACACTGCTGCATATATGGTGGGAATGCCCACTCATTCAAAATTACTGGGCTGAAATACACCGCTTGATCACTCAGATAACAACATACTCCCCTGACTTCACTCCTGCTCAATACTTACTTCATCACACCTCACTCCCACAACGAACTTATAAAAAATCCCTGGTTTTACACCTCATCAATGCGGCAAATTTATGTATCCCAGTACTTTGGAGAAGCACCTCTCCCCCCACTGTCCAAGACTGGATCCGGAGGGTAGACGGACTGGCTGAAATGGAAAACCTTATCCATCAATCATCAGACACTCCATCCAAATACAAACACATCTGGGCGTGTTGGTTTCATTTTAAATCAACCACTGCCGAGAATACCTCAGCTAATCGCCTTCCCCCGGAGATTGAAGGACAAACGAACACATAAACACCTGAATATATACACCAATTAACATGTAACAGGCTGACAAAACCTCCGTCTCACCCTCCCCTCTCATCCCCCCCTTACCCCTGTCCTACATTCCCCACAATCCTCAAGATTTCTCTGCAAACTCTCCTTGCATTAGGAGTCTCATTAGCAATATGAAGAACTTATTCGGATAGCACCGACATGTTTCTGTAACAGCTACTCTTATGCTCCCCCTGCTGGGCACAGATAGTTCCCCTCAGGGGTGTCCGGGAGGGGGAGTAGAGCTCATATGGTCGGTCAATATCGAACATTAAAATTAATGCTTCTCTATTACAAATCATTTACCACAAAATCCAACCATACATATATACAGAGAAAACATTACTGCTACGGATACCAATGACTCCCCTCTTAGGTTACACCAGTATTATCATCTTATGATACAGGGTTGGAGCTCACGTTTGCACTCACGATGTATCAATTGGTCTTCTCTTCCTTCAGATACTAATCAGCGAAAAGTGCAGCTACAATTGTTGATAATATGTTCCACAAGGTACTGCTTTATCCCTTAGGATTTACTTGTTATATTCATCTTATGTTTCCTTATGACATATACTTCTGTAACTACTGCTGTAATCTTGTGAAAACTCAATAAAATATCTTTAAAAAAAAAAAATAACATACAGCACAGTAATGTTTCTCAAAAGACTCAATGGACATTTTAAGAACTTGTACAAGCATATATGGACCACAATTTGTTAAGGGCTTTGGGACATTTTAATAAGGTTGAAGATACAAAAAGTAAACAGTGCTATTCATTATTTATGACACATTGGCACTTCTCCCTTCACAGGGCTCACCATCAACCATTGTATAACACTTCCCCTAGTGGTAATGATCCCTCATGGGGCGTACACATGGTCGGACTTTTTCGACCGGACTGGTCTGACGGACGCCGATGGACCAAATCCGGCGAACAATCCGATCGTGTGTTCGCAAATCTGACGGACTTTAGATTTGGAACATGCTTCGCCGGACCCAGAAATCAGCTCATCTGTATGCTAGTCCGATGGACAAAAACCGACGCTAGGGCAGCTATTGGCTACTGGTTATCAACTTCCTTATTTTAGTCCGGTGTACATCGTCACGTACGAATCCGTCAGACTTTGGTGTGATCGTGTGTAGGCAAGTCCGGTCGTTAGAAAGTCCGTTGAAAGTCCGCCAAAAGTCAGTTGAAAGTCTGTCGAAAGTCTGTCGGACAGGCTGTCGGACTTTTGTAGCTGAAAAGTCCGACCGTGTGTACACGGCATCAAAGTATATTAACTGATTACAACATTAATTGAATATCAGATACAAGGAGGGAGTCATACAAATGTGACCTGTTTTAATAACGAATGGAAACCGTCAGTGATAAAATATGGAGGATGCTATCATTAGGCTCCTTTTGAAAATGGTGATTGCTTGATTGTCTTTATAAGAATTCCTAATCTGCACTTAGAGAGCTCTGAATCACCAAGTAACCAACATTATCAGATCACAGGTCAGAAATGTCAGTCTACATATAACCCTTGCTAAAAATTTCCTTTAAACAGATGGTAATGCTTTAAGAATGTTGGTAAACATAATATAACATATGCAGTAGCTCAAACATGATAACCAATCCAATACCATATTGCACACTTCATTAACCATCATCTTTTGGGTATAATGTATGAGCATGGTCTGCTACTCTGGTACCTCTAAGCCTGTGCCTGTGCCTATGGCCCCTGCCTTACGGTAGTATCTGAAGGACAGGAAGAATCAAAAGATGTCCAGAAAATCATAATTTAAACTATGATAAGCTGAAGCAAACCAGAAAGTAAAATTTAGAGTAGTCGTAGAACAAGCATGGTCTAAGCCAGCCATGTGAGGTTGACAGAGGTACAGTACTACAATTAAAGCCAAACAAGGAACAGGATTGTAATATAAAGTCATAAAAAACTCAGTGAAGGTGGAGTCCAAGAGACCAGGACAAGGATTTGGCATCTAGGTAAAACCAAAAAAAGCAGAGTCACACCAACAGGGCAGGATGCCTGCAGGTGGCGCTGAATCAAAAGCTTGCTCAGTTAAGCTCTCGAGTGAGCACATTTCACCTAATTGCATAAATAGAGCACTAACTAGGAATAAAAATAAGAATCCAAAGCATGGGAAGACCCCAAAAAGGGGCACAGAGAGATAGGTAGCAGAACTGACATTTTTAGAAGCAACAGTTGGGGAAGAAGCATCAGCATATGACTATTCTACAGGTATATGCCAGGACAGCTTTGAGAATGTTGAGCTCCAGCCAACAGGTAGAACCCTGATCATGCTGTGGAAGACCACTGACCATCTGGCAGTTTAAATCCTATTCAGGTGGGTCTAGGAAACATGAGGTGTGTTTTCGTATTTTCTGAATTATACAATTTGTTGAGTCAGTGTAAATTTTTATACACACACACACGTTTGGTTTAATTTTAGAGTAAACCAGCTTGACTTTATACATGTTTTAGCATTAAAAAAAAAAAAAAAAAAAAAAAAAAAAAAAAAAAACACACTTTCTTTTTATTAGCATTTCAATAAATTTAACTGAGGTTAGTGGTATGAAAAATGTACCATGCGGTGAGAGCTGTCAGCAATTGGTGCTCGAAAAATAGTTCACTGTTTCATAGTGTCCTTTTAAAATCATAAACATTTCCACAATATTCCTTATGAAATTACAGAGCTTTAGCAAGTTATGATTTCTCAAAATAGTAAAGTTGATTTTACAATTGCATTTTTTTTACTTCTTAGATACAGCCTCGTCAGTCAATTTAAGATTTGTGAATCATTCTTCATTGTTTAAATCATAATAGCTCTCGAGTATCATTTTTAGAATCAATTGATGGAGTGGGAAGAGGTATGTCTGGTATATAAATATTACTTTGTGTTTTCATTCATCTGGAAAATCCCAGCACAAGCAGCTGCCTGGCTACTGATACTCCCAAGTCTATGCTAGGTGTTCTAATGACTGGGGGATAACTGCCACCCAGGGAGAGTAAAGCAAAAACCAAGGTGAGTATAATTCATGCACAATGTATTGCTTCATTCTAAATCCAGCCATTCATGGATCAAATTCAGTCGGTTCAGCAGGGACTGGCTTAATTTCAATCCATGTATGGGTAGGGTGGTTGTACAGAAGTCAGTCCACCAATCGACTGTACAACTGCCCTGTTGTATTTTTGCCGCTCGATCAGACTTCCAGCTGGGGTACATAGATAACGGGTTAACTGAGCTGCACACAAAATCTGGAGCAGCTGTACATAGTAACCAATCAGCTTCCAGGTTTTATTGTCAACACCTAACTGAACATGCTGATGTTAGAAGCTGATTGGTTACTATGCACAGCTGCACTAGATTCTGTGTGCACCCGTTTTAGTAAATCTCCCCCAATGTCTTGCTTTCTTTTAAAGGAATGCAATGCCTTCTGTGATTGGTTGTGATGTGGATGAACAACACAATTTCCCCTCCTCCAATAACAGAACGCCTTGCATTCTTTAAAAAGAAAGCTAGACATTTTCTGAATACAGAGAGCTCAGCACTGAATGCTCAATGCTTATTGCAAGGGCTGAATGAAAGTATGAATTTTCTGAAACACAGAAGCAGCCAGACATGTCACATTCTTCATAAGTGGTAATTTAACTTTACTGTATAGAGCAACTGTCTTAAAACTCTAATTGGCTTGAGTTTAGCTTTAAAATGAATCTAAACCCAAGAACATTTTTTATATATATTTCTAGTTGGTTAGTTATGTGATTGGTGGCTAAATTCATTTTCTTTTTCTTTTTTTTTTTAATTTCTTTATTTTAGTTGTCATACATACAGAGAAATAAACAATTTCATTAATCCATCAATCATATGAGCTCCAACGAATACATTCAAAATCAAATTAACAGCATTACTCCTATCTCAAATACATCTACAGAAAAAACAATAACTAGTTATTTGGGATAGTCCCCATTCTGTCTTCTCCGTTAGACCTGCTTCTCTTGTATGCCGTGACAACATACTTTACTAAGAAGAAAAACCTCTACATATCTGAAAAGGCAAAAGGAGAAAGTAAGAAGCCCCATGAGGGAAAGAATTCCTAAAAAAAAGAGAAAAATGATAGAAAGAGAGAAGAAGAGAAAAAAAAAACACTGATAGGGGAGGGGGAGTCGGAGTTGGAGGGGAAACGTACTGAGGAAAAGGCGAGCTTACTATACCATCATCCAGGGAAGTGAGGGCACCCCCAAGGCCCCCCACTCCTCTCTTTTTCAAATACTCTCAGGAGCAAAGAGGGAACTCCCTTCCTCTAAGAACTTAAATGTATTCCATTGGCCCCAAGTTTCTAAATATGTCTCCTTTCGATTTTGAGCCGATAATAACCAATCCTCAATTCAATTCGTGTGACCCATGTAAGAATTGTGGGAGGGCTCGTATCTCTCCACTGCCATACGATACATGATCTAGCAGTGTTAATAAGATGGCGCAAAATTTATTTACTATATGTTTTGCCCGGTATGTTTGAGACATGTAACAAAAATAGGGCTGGATCTTCTAGGAGGTTATACTCAGTAAATTTCTGTGCTATCTGCCGTATCTCCCTCCAGAAGTACTCCAGCTTTGGGCAGGACCAAAGAACATGGAGTAGAGTCCCCCTTTCCTCCTGACACCTCCAACATTTGTCCGGGATCTTCGGAAAGAATTTATTAAGTAATGAGGGTGTACGGTACCATCTTGTCATTATTTTAAAATGAATTTCTTGGATTCTTGTGGATATTGAAGATTTCAACGCAAGATTTACTATCTGCCTATGTTGTGCCTGGGTGAACGTCCTGTCTAATGTCATTTCCCACTTCCTTATATATGGAGGGACATAATCCTCTTGGGGGGCAACCAGTAGTGCATACATTTGCGAGATTAAGCGAGAGCAAGGCCCCGTCCCCTCACATAGTTGTTCTAAGGGTGTCAATGTTCATTGAAATCTGTCCGGAGGTGGGAGAGTATTAAGGAAATGTCGCAACTGAGGTCCACTCCAGAAATCAAAACAGAAACGGTCGTTGGATGAGGTTAGTTCAGATAATGAGGGCCATGTCCTGGTCGCTATTTGTATAAAATGCGAGGCCTGAAAACACTATTAATTTTTAAATTGGACAGTGCACCATATTGGTCCAATTCTCTTAGTAGGTTCGGCATAGATATAACAGGTTTAGTAATGCAGAATAAAAGATCATCCGCATATGCGTATACTTTATGATGTAAATTTCCGGTTATTAACCCCCTAATAACCGGGTTTTGCCAGACCTTACAAAGAAATGGCTCTAAGGTGATAGCAAAAAGGAGTGGTGATAAAGGGCATCCTTGGTGGGTGCTGTTAGAGATAGAGAAAGGTTCAGATAGAACTCCATTTGCTTTTATTTGTGCCTTCGGCCTTGTGTATATGCTCGAGATCCACCGTACCATGCTCTCCCCTACACCCTCATACCATAGGAGTGAAAATATAAAAGAACAATTTACCAGTCGAATGCCTTTTTGGTATCCGTTCCCAGGAACACAGTGGATGTTTTAGAATGACTGGTTAAGTGGACTAGATTCTACATTTTTTTTTTAAAGGTTAACTTTTTATTATTTTTATAAAAAAAAAATCAATATTGGTTACACAGATGTACAATCATATCAAGCATTGCTTTAGTCATATTGTAATACGATGAACAGGTATATAGGTTTACATTACACATTAGTTTAAAACGTCTTACAGCACATTTTATTGTAGTCAGGGGTAATTTCAAACAGTTGCTACACCATAGTATTTCTACACATTGCTATAGCCTACTAAGCTTTTTGGGGCATCCTCTAGCTTCATATGTTAGCTTATACAGTGGTATGGCTTTATTGATAATGGTGAGCCTTATCCTTATAAAAGATTGTGCATTTTTGAATAAGCCCTCAATTACAAATGTTCGGTATTTTAGCTACAGAGCTGATGAAGGCAGTAACTTCTGACCAGAACCGCCGTATCGGGGCACGTTCCCACATTAAATGGAAGAACGTGCCATCAGCCATACCGCATTCTAGAAAGCAGAGCAACAGAGTGGGACTTTGCATGAGACGCTAGGGGGGTAGAGCCAAGTGTCTCCATCCCCGATAATTTGAACAAAAAAGTACTTGCCATATTCATGGTTACTAAGTTGTTATCTCCTGGAGTGCATGTTTCATATAAAATACCGCATCTTAGGCATAGACGATTAGACAATTTCTTTAGTTTAAATAATAATTTTGGTGTGAGGTATGCTCTATATAGTAGCTTGGTCTGGACCACTTTGTCCCTAGAAGAGATGACAGAGGGGACCTGCAAGGGAAGAATCTCCCCCCATATCTCCTCCGTCATCTCAGGTATATCTGAACGCTATTTGTGTTCAATAGTAACAAGCCTAGTAGTTGTGGAGTGGAGCAGAGTTTTATAGTAAGAGGAAATTAATTTAGCGTGAGAGGGATCAGTCAGCAAGAGTTCAAGCTGGGAAGATTTCATCTCTATATTTCGCAGCCCAAATTGTGCAGCTGCTGTGTGTCTTATCTGCAGGTATTGAAAATAGGCCGTACGTGGGAGCCCAAAGTCTCTCTGGAAGTCTACAAAGGATCTAAACGTATTACCTGTAAATAAGTGCGAAATTGTTTTCACCCCTTTCTTGGACCAATATCCTCCGTCAGTTCTCTGGTTAAATTCTGGTAGAGAAGGGTTTCCCCATAGTGGGGCATTGGGAGAATAAACAGCTTGGGTACTGGGTGGTATTAGTTTGGAAATTTTAAAGAGCTGCAGGGTCATGGACAGAATATTTACACCTTCCCTCCCTCTAAATGACATGCGATATATTAGATTTTGGAGGGATTCGTATGAGGTAAGGATAGCCGCCTCTAGCGCAGTAGCTGCATTGTTGGCCTCCGGAAAGAACCACCAATGGGCATGCGCCAATTGTGAGGCAATATAATACTTTTAGAGACATGGCAGTGCCAGACCCCCCTCCAAAATAAGTAATTGTAGAGTATGTTTCGCAATCGTCACCACACCTCCTCTCCATAGAAAATTGATAATTATGGAGTCTATTTCTTTAAATTTGGCTTTGGTTATAGAAAATTGGTGAGTTACTTAGAACATAAAGGAATCTCGGAAGGTAGATCATCTTGAAAACATTTATTCTCCCTAATAACGTGAGAGGGAGATTATTCCATGTTTTCAGGGTGGATTTTAATCTAATAATAAGAGGGTCTAGATTAATCTTAGCATATGAGGAGATAGGGTGTTCTATCAGAACCCCTAAGTATCGAAAGGTATTCACTATTTGTAATGGGCATTTCGGGGGTAGTATTATTTGTGTCTCTCGGTCAATCTGAAACAGAAGGGATTTGTTCCAATTGACCTGAACGCCTGAAAAGTGACCAAATCGTTGGATAATCTCCAGCAGGGCTGGGAGGGATGACTGAGGGTCTTCCAAATATATCAACATATCGTCTGCATATAAGGAAACTTTTTCTTCTAGACCCCCAGTCGTCAGTCCCTTAATTTCCCCACTGGATCTCACTAATGCTGCTAGAGGTTCTATTGCCAGTGCAAATAGGAGTGGTGACAACGGACACCCCTGTCTTGTGCCCCTCTTTATCTGGAAAGCGTCTGATATAGACATATTAACTCGTAATCTAGCTATGGGTTTAGAATATAGGAGCTATACCCATTTTATGAAGACATTGCCAAATCCAAACTTGCCCAGGACTTCAAACAGATATGGCCACTTGACTGAGTCGAAGGTCTTATGAGCATCCAATGACAAAACCGCTCGGGAACCGGCTCTGTCATGGGATGCCTGTAAATTGGTATATAGTCTTCGCAAGTTAATAGAGGTTGATCGTTCAGGCATAAATCCTGTTTGGTCCGCCCCTATAATGGTTGTAATTACCGTGTTTAATCGCTTGGCAAGCACTTTAGCCAGAATTTTAACGTCTGAGTTGATAAGCGAAATTGGTCGGTATGATTCACATAGGAGGTGATCTTTATGAGGCTTGGGAATTAGAACGATCAATGCTTCTGACATGAAGGGTGGTAGGTGACCTGTTTTAAGGGCAAAATTGTATATCCGCAACAAATGTGGGATTAATAAGTCCCGCAATTGCATGTACCATTCGATAGGGAACCCATCAAGGCCTGGGGTTTTGTGTCTGGCAAAAGATTGTATCGCCTCCTCTATTTCTTCCGTCGTTAATGGAGCGTCAAGCTCATCGGCCTGGCGCCTCGTTAATTTTGGAAGTGAAACCTCCGAGAGATAGTCATCTAGCTCCACTATTGTATAGTGAGCTCTGGTGGTGTACAGAGTGGAGTAGAAGGTAACAAACTCCCTCATAATGTCATCATTCTGCTCAACCACCATGCCCGTTTAGGTTTTTATTCTGGGAATATTACCGGGTTGATAATCAGGCCTGGCCAGATATGCTAATAGGCGGCTATTTTTATCCCCAAATTCCAATATACGTTGGTTCTGATATAGTAGTTTTTTCTGTGTACGTTCGAGAAGTACCAGTTCCAATTCTCTAGCCCTGTGTCGCCAAGCAGCATGTGTGTCAGTAGTGGGGTTTGTAGAATACTCTGTTTCCGCTACCCTAAGTTCTCCCTCTGCATCCATCAACCTGGACTGCGATGCCTTGCGGGCCCGCCCAATGGCAGCTGCAAAAGAGCCACGGGTAGTGGCCTTGAAGGCATCCCAGACCACCGGGATATCCGCACTGCGTTTGTTGATTACCCAATAAGATTTCATATCTGCCAAACTTTGATCTATTACAGCCTGGTCCGCTAACCACAATGGGCTCAACCTCCACACCCGATATGAGGGAGATATATTCAGGGCGAGGTCCACCATCAAAGGCGAATGGTCAGACAACGCCCTGGGGAGATACTTGATTCTGGTTACAAGGTTGAGTATATCAGATGAGACCAGGCATAGGTCAATTCTTGATAAAGTATTATGAGAGTCAGAATGACGCGAGTATTCCCGCACATTTGCATGTTTCCATCTCTAGGCCTCCACCTAGAGTCCTCCAAATCAAATTGGACCAGGAAGGATCCTAGAGGAGTTGGCGGCAATGTAGCGCATCGAAATCTATCCATAGAGTTATCCAAGACTGTGTTGTAATCCCCAGCTATTAATAAAGGGCCTTCAGCAATTTCAAGTATCGTTCCCATTACCTTTTCAAAGAATTTTTTGGTGAAAGGCGGTGGGACATATATGTTTGTCACAGTATAAGGTTTACCCAATAGTTCTATTACCAGGATCACAAAACAGCCATTGGGATCAAGTTTTATGTGTTTGATGGAGATTGGTGCCGATTTGCCGATAAGAATAGACGTCCCGCAGGCATAGGAGGAATAAGTGGAGTGTAGAGCCTAAGCTATTTTGGCTCTCTTAAGGGCCATAACCCTGGAGCCCTGGAGATGGGTTTCCTGGAGAAGGATTACATGCGGTTTGTGTCGTGATAAATAATCAAACATTATTGAGCGTTTTAGCTTAGAATTAAGTTCCCTGACATTCCACGATATCAGACATAAAGTATTCATTCTTGGGTATAAGACATAGGTTGTGCGACCACCTCTCCGGGCAACCCAGAGTCCACCAAATTGTGTGGTCCCGAGCCTCCGGAGAGGTGGGGGCGCAACCTGAGAAACATCTATGAAAAAATGAAAAAAATATTGTACTTTTAGACATATATACCTGAGCATCTCGACGGCCTGGAGGGCCTATGGACCTGTGAACCAATATTATGAAATAACATTCGTGTAGCCAGAACAGCAGCGACACATGAAACATTTCCCAACCCACCCGACCCACCCTAACCCTCCCGGCTCCCATACCCAAACTCATGAGAGCTTTGATCCCTTAACTGGAACTGTAAAGTAGGGGGTATGTAAACCAGTGCCGTGGTCAACAAACCTTAGGTAGCAAAAACAAGGGTGGTTGTGAACACAAGTTAACACCCATGTTCGCTCCTTGGGCTAAAAAAAGTAATAGCCCGGTCTTAATGAAGTGTCATCCCGAGTAGCCAGGGGGTACTTCTAATTTAGGCTAGCATTATGATAATGAGGATAGTCAGCCAAATAAGATAACGTCAGTGTTTTCTCCTTTCAAGCAGTATCGGATTATTCAACCTTTCTGTAATCGGATAGTTGCAGAGAGGGATATGTCATTTTCTTAGTGCTGACTCCTATTCTTCTCTGTCGATGTCATAAGGCAGCAATTTAAGGACGTTAGTAAATGGAAAGTTCTGTTAGCATCTGCTCGGCGGGGTAAGGTGCATGGTCATCGAGGAGGGGATCTCCGTTGCTGGTTCCTCTGTTCCAAGGTACCCAGTGTGTCTGCCCAGTGAGCTGCTTCTTTCGGATCCGTGAAAAAGTGAGCCTTACCCTGGTGGATAACACAGAGGCGCGCCGGGTATAGCATACTATAAGGCAATTGCAAATCACGTAGGCGCCTTTTAACCGCCAAAAAGGTGGCACGTTGCTTTTGCGTGGCTACTGAAAAGTCAGGGAAGATGGTTATGCCATTACCATTAAAGAGTATGTTCCCCTTTTCTCTGGCTGCCCTGATGATGGCCTCTCTATCTCTGAAATATAGTAGATTAATAAGCATAGCCCGTGGAGGCGCCCCAAGGGGTAGGGGGCGAAGTGGGACTCTGTGCGCGCTTTCAATGGCAAACATCTTGGAGAACACATTGGCGCCAAAGGTGGATGTCAGCCATTGCCCCATAAACTGTTCTGGGGCCCTACCCTCTGAGCCCTCTGGAAGGCCTAGGAAGCAGAGGTTATTGCGTCTCAGACAGTCTTCCATATCTGTGAGCTTGGTAGATGTGTACTCTTGGGCCTGGAGCAGCTCCCTGACCGGGCCCTGTAGGGGACGTGTTTCATCCTCTAAATCCCCTATCCGCTGCTCTGCATTTTATACTCTATGCCTTAGATTTTGCACATCATGCTTTAGAAATGACAGGTCTGTTTTGATGGAATCCATCTGAATGGTAAGGGAGGCATGGCTTTGCTGTATAGCCTCCATTATTTGAGAGAGGGATGGCTCTGCTGGGCCTATAGCCACATCAGCAGTGGGATGGGGTACTGGGTCAGTGTCCTCTGGAGGGGAGAACAGCAGGGGGTCTTCAGGGCTGCAGTTAGGGGCACGCTGTGACTCACCCTTCCCATGATGTTGCTGGGCTGGCAGGGAGGTGGATGGATGGCTGTGCTTCAGAGCATGAGGCCGGCCGGTGCCATTTTGCTGCTGCTGATACGATGGCATCGGTGGATTGAATCCCGGGGCTTCCTCCATGGCTGGGCCGTATTTGACCATCGCAGGTTGCTCTTAGGAGTCTCAGGGGTCTGTGGAAGCTGAAGATGCTATCGGATGGCGACCGGGCTAGCAGGATGATGGCAGGATTGAAGCAGCACGGACGGAGCTCAGGCTTCTCACGTCCTCACATCCCGGCTGTTGGCCACGCCCCCCTAGATTCTAAATTTTAATAGTATCACGCGCCTCCCGCATTTGAATGAAGCCTACCTGGTCTGGGTGTACTAATGCAGTCAAATGTGGTTGTATACGTGTGGCTAATATTTTTGTAAATAACTTAAGATCTACATTCAATAATGAAATGAGGCATATTGATGGGTCCTTATCCTCCTTCGGAATAATGGTGATATGTGCTTTCAGTGTTTCTGGAGTAAATTTAGTCCCGTGTCCCATTGCATTAAAATGTTTGTACCATCTGCTTACCCAACTTAGGGAAAAATGTCTGGTAGTATTTATGTTTAAAGTCATCCGGACCCGGAGACTTCCCGGGTTTGGATGTCCTGATGGCCTCTTGCAATTCCTCTAAGGTAATAGCAATGTCCAACTCTTCTTGAATCTGTTCTGTCAATTGAGAAATACCTGAAGAGGAAATATATTCCTCCATGATATTTTAAGGTTGTGATCTGGTAGGCAAATTATATAAGGATTGGTAAAATCTATGGAAGGGCGAGACAATCTGGGAGGGAAGGTGTACCTTTCTACCTTCAGGGTCCACTAAGTGGGGGACATAGAATTGAGTCCTCTGTTCCTGTAAAGCTCTAGCCAGTGAACGGCCGCATTTGTCTCCTGTTTCATAATAATATTTCCGGCATCTCTGAAGTGCTGCCTTAGCTCTATGTTGGAGTAACTCTGTCACTTGTCTACGTAACTTAAGGAGTTCTGTCTCCCCTGTACACCTCGTGTTCTGTTTATGTTGGGTCTCTAACATCTGTATATCTGTCAGTAATTGGGTCAATTGGGCCTCCCTTTCCTTTTTTATTCTGGAACCATGCTTAATGAGTACCCCTCTTATTACCATTTTGTGCGCTTCCCAGATTGTCCTTGCGTCTGTCTCCTCTACAGTATTATATTGAAAATAATACTGCAATTCCTTAATAACTTCCTCTACCACCATCTTATCTTCCATCAATCTCTCATTCAATCGCCACTGTCTCCTCTTGTCAGAGGAATACTCATTCATATGTCAATGAGACCGAGGCGTGGTCTGACCATGTAGTACTCCTTATAGCCACTTCTTTAACCACTGTCAACATACTCCGTGGAGTGAAAAATAAGTTGATTCTAGAATATACTTTATGTAGCACTGAATAAAAGGTGTAGTCTCTTTCGTCAGGGTGATACGCTCTCCATGCGTCAGTAAGTTGAAAGTTATGCAATATTTGTAAGACTCGTTTACGTAGACCTGTAGCTACCGAGGAACTTCCCCCTGATGTATCCATTTTCGGGTCTTGGGGAAGATTAAAATCACCCCCAAGATAAGTTTACCGTCAGTAAATTTCATCAGCTTATTAATAGTAACGCAGATAAATTGATCTTGATTATTATTGGGGGCATATATCGTGGCCAAAGTCACTTTTGCGGAACAGAAATCTGCCCTCTATATCAGTTTTTTTGTCTATTAATGTCCAGGGAATTCGTCTTGGAACCAATATAGAAACCCCTCTTGATTTAGCTGCCCTATTAAATGCATGATATGCATAGGGGTAGAAATTGATCCTAAAAATTGGTACCTTACCCTCTCTAAAATGGGTTTCCTGAATGTATGCCACATCCGAGTATGAGCGTTTCAAATCTTGCATTAAAATCTTCCTTTTCTCTGGTACATTAAGCCATTTCGCATTTAGAGAAGTGACCTTTAAAGCCTCCATCCCCCCTACCGAAAAGCAACAGAAAAAAAAAATAAGAAAGAAAAAGGAACGATAAGAAGAAAAGAACAAAAAGGGTTCTAATAACCCTATTGTGTTACGTGGGGTTTACTCCCCCCCCCCCCCCGTATCTCCCTCTGACAGATGAAGGGATAAAAGAATATCTTTCTTAACGCACTCAACTCCCCCTACCCTAAGTGGGAACTAACCTACTACGGGGGATTGATTGCCCATGAACCCGGGAGGGAAGCTTCTGGACCTCCCTCCCGCTCCTGCTCCTTATATCATCACCTCAATATGTGTTTAACGGGTTGACAGAGCTGCACACAAATTCTGGAGCAGCTGTACATAGTAACCAATCAGCTTCCAACATGAACATGCTGATGTTAGAAGCTGATTGGTTACTATGCACAGCTACACCAGATTCTGTGTGCACCAGTTTTAGTAAATCTCCCCCAATGTCGTGCTTTCTTTTAAAGGAATGCAATGCCTTCTGTGATTGGTTGTGGTGTGGATGAACAACACAATTTCCCCTCCTCCAATAACAGAACGCCTTGCATTCTTTAAAAAGAAAGCAAGACATTTTCTGAAAACAGGGAGTACAGCACTGAATGTTCGATGCTCATTGCAAGGGCTGATTGAAAGTATGAGTTTTCTGAAACACAGAAGCAGCCAGACATGTCACACTCTTCATAAGTGGTAATTTAACTTTACTGTATAGAGCAACTGTCTTAAAACTCTAATTGGCTCGAGTTTAGCTTTAAAATGAATCTAAACCAAAGAACATTTTTTTTATATATATTGCAGCTTTCTAGTTGGTTAGTTATGGCAGTGGTCATCAACCCTGTCTTCAGGGCCCACTAACAGGCCAGGTTTTATGTATTACCTTGGGGAAATGCAGACTAGAATACTGCAATCATTGAGCAGCAAATTATATCACCTGTGATGTATTTCAGTTATCTTGCAAACCTGGCCTGTTAGCGGGCTCTGAGGACAGGGTTGATGACCACTGAGTTATGTGGTTGGTGGCTGCATTCATTTTCTTTTTCAGGCTTCTTTCCATTTATTCTATTTATTCTCAGCTATTGATCATATTCTGCAGTTCTCAAAGGTGAACTGGACAAGACTGACATCACCTGAAATAACACAGTAGTGTAATCAGGAACATATGAACTCAACAGATTTCTAGCATGATTAACAGGTATTTTTCTGCACACATATGACAAACAATTGCAATAACATATTTAACAGACCAAAAGACAGCAAATAGGCGAAGATCATTGTTATGGTTTAAAAATACTTCTTTTGTATCCTGTGTGATCAGATAATTATTTTTTGAAGAAATGATTCCACAAACATTATGTATAAAGTAATTGTCCAACTAATCACATAATTTTAAAGGAAGGTTCGTAAAAGCATGTTTATATCCAAGTTACATAAGACATGGCAATATATATTGAACTATAACCTTGTCATTTTTGTAGACTCTCCTGAATTATTACATACTATGCATAGCAATGTTCTCATCACATGCAAAGCTCCAGATGTCTCCTTTTAAATACTTTAAAAAAATGTAATGTCTTTCTAACTATTTTCTGTATTTAAAAGCCTGACATCATATTAAATGGAAAAAATAACAATGTAGATGACAAGTCACCTTTCATTTTTTTTAACGTAAGCACATTAAAGCCTCCTTCAAGTTAAATTCTTTTCTTTAAAAATTAGAGAGAGACGAGGACATTGGATACAGTAATATATATGTAGCACCAGCACACTTTAGAAGTCACTTTCCAGTGGTTTGTCCGTTACCCCCAAGCAGGAACAAAGAAGAATTAAACATTGAAGGCCACTGTCTTTTTGATGTGCCAGAGCTCAGATCTAAAGCAATCACTTGGCTACGAGCTTGAGTATAGTAAACCTTTCTGCTTCTAATTCAGACAGACTTCAACCCTTTAAAAGAATCTAAATCTAAATTAAAAAACAGCAGGAAAAAGCAAAATAAAAGTAAAATAAACTCCTACTTGAAGTGTTTTTGTTTCCTATGAACAAATTCGTAAACGCTTTCTTTTTGCATTAGAAGTTGCAAGGGAATTTGAGGAAGGTTTTTCGATTCTCTAGCACTGTTTCAGCTTTCCCTCTCTCCTGCCATATCATTGTTTTCTCTAGCATTTCCCACCACAGCCTTGCAAGAGCTCAAATCCCAAGGCACAGTTTGGGAACGTAAATAGAAAAGCATGGACCCGACAGTTAAGAGCAATGCTGTTGCATTTTCAGCAGCAGGCTCAGATGCAGGCACAGGCACCTTTAACTCCATTTTCCGCAACTCCCTTGGCATGCCCAAGGAGTATAAATGTCTCAGCCTCTCTCCCTAAGCAGCTCAGGGAGGCTAAACCTGTTGAGGCATAGATGACTGGGCAAGTGGTCTGCAGCCAGGGGGGATGCCGGGCACTGTCAGAATCAGCAAAAAAGCATAGCATAAAAGCAACAGGTTTCTTTGAAAAGTTCCAGCTCCTGCAGGGAGCCCCTCCCCAGTTGTTACCAGAGTACTGCAGTTCCAGTGCCACTTTGTCCTTGGATTCCTTTAGCTGTTTACTTGTGTTACCAAAGCTACTCTGACTATTTCAAAAAAGAGAAATGGGACTTTAAATGAGGCACGTGTGAAACAGCTGGTAAAGTGATCAAATGTAAAAAGCATTTATTAATTCAAATATATATAAGTCAAATTGTAACATAACAGATAGCATGATACAATTCATGCAGAATAATAAAAAAAGAGCCGGTTAGTATTTTAGTCCTCCTATACAGTTTATAAATGAATAATACATGATTACAGAAAAATGTATATATAACAGACATGTAAACGCATAAATGTAGCAAAAAATGCATCCAAATGGCTTGACGCGTTTCATGGAGAACGCTCCACTTTCTCAGGAGCAGCTGCATAATGCATAGATGCCTATAGGTCGGCTCTAAATTCAATATATGGTACCATGGATCAAGGGTTGTCATGGACATCTGTACCGGGAGCTGTGGCAGTATTAATTGTGACCAGTGAAGCACAAATAAATAAACTTCAGAAGAAAAATAGTGGATCTCTATTTCATAATTGATGTTGATGCAACTAGCAATTCCAAAGATTGTCCTATCCCATATGTGTAAGCCGTAGAACAAAGCACAGTGCATAGTGTTCCTGCAGAAGGAGCCAAAGAGAGGACACTGAACTTCACTATGAGGGATGCTGTCTATAAAGATAATAGCATATAGCCATTTTCTGAACTGTTTTACTGAAGTAGTGATTCTCACTTACAATCTCTGTTGTTATAGAGACTTTTAGATCCTATGCAGCTATATGTTACCCTTGAGTCAGAGCGATATTGCAGCTTTCATGTTTTGCCATTCTGCACTGGTTTTGCATTATTGCTCTTAACTCTGCACCTATTTGTTAAACTGCACATTTGTTTTTGATGTTTTGTTCCTTATTTTGCAGATCCATACAGATGATTGCTTTTTTGTATTATCTGCCGGATGGAAAAAGATTTTCTTAAGGTGAATTATCCTAAAAGGATTTTATACCTGCTATTACTTTCATTTTGTAGTATCCTACAGAGACAGTACATTGCTTACTACTTTATTGCTTTGAAAAATGATTTGTGTACTGTACAGTTGTTTAGGGACCCAACACTGACCCATAAGCTCACCAATGGACAAGTTCAGGGGTTATATTACAGTTAGTTTAGCTAAATAAGGGAAAGTCAACTGCAATAACATTGTTGATGTACTAATGCCAATACCGTAATTACACTTTTGAATATTGAATTTGTTGCTCTGTGAGTACTAACCATTTTTTTTTTTTTTTGCATGAAGCCACACTGAATAAACTTTTATTTTTGTCTGTTTGACTGTTTGACTGAGAGTATCACCACATTCATATCTATAAATCTAAATCTAATCACTTCCACGTCCTATGTAATATATAAGGAACCAAAATACAGGCATACCCCACTTTTAAGTACACAATGGGGTTTATTTACTAAAGCTAGAAAGTGCAAAATCAGGCTCACTTCTGCATATAAACCAATCAATTTCCAAGTTTTATTACCAAAGCTTATTTGAACAAGCTGAGGTTAGAAGCTCATTGGTTTCTATGTAGAAGTGAGCCTGATTTTGCACTTTCCAGCTTTAGTAAATAAACTCCATTGTGTACTTAAAAGTGGGGTATGCCTGTAAAGAGAAAACCTCCAAAGGCAAAGAGGCGCCAGGACTTTCAGAGATGTGGAGTTGTCACTGAGGTGAGCACATACACAATGTTATCACCACATTCATGTACGAGCTATACCTACATACTTATAAAAGCCAACACCCAGGAGTGTGCTATAAATCTATGATGAGCATGTTTAGAGTGGTCTCTTTCAAAATATGTACATACGCAGCCTTAAATTGCTAGAAAAAACAAAATGATTCTTAATTCAACCATCTGAAAGTTGGTTCTTTAGAAGGTTTGGCACAACTTCCAAATGTTTGTCAGATCCAGATGTCTCAGGACCAAAGCCAAAGTTTGGAAATGCTCACAAAGCAATAAAAGTAGTCATAAGATAACCACGCGCATATGCTGACAGATGTGAACCCTATTTAACACAACTGTTGCAGGCGGTCACACTTGCCGACCAGGCTTTTTCTGGAACGTTTTGTTTACAAGTTTAAATCATTATATTTTTCTAGAAAATTACTTAGAACCCCCAAACATTATACATTTTTTTTTAGCAGAGACCCTAGAGAATGAAATGGTGATTGTTGCAATTTTTTATGTCACACGGTATTTGCACAGCGGTTTAGCAATAGCAATGTTTTTGGGGAAAATACACTTTAATGACTTCAAAAAAACAAAACACAATATTTACCCCAATGTTTTTGTAAAATTTAAAAGATGATGTTATGCCGAGTAAATAGATACCTAACATGTCATGCTTAAAAACTGCGCACGCCCGTGGAATGGTACCTAAAAATCTCCATAGGCAATGCTTTAAACACCTTTACAAGTTACTTGTTTAGAGTTACAGAGAGGGTCTAGTGCTAGAATTATTGCTCTCACTTTAACGTTCGTGTCGTTATCTCACATGTGTGGTGCGAACACATTTACATATGCATGCGCGACTTGCGTGTGCATTTGCTTCTGTGCGCGAGCACGGAGGGATGGGGGTGCTTTACTTTTTTTTTCCTTATTTATTTTACTTTTCATTTTTTATTTTTACATTGTCCCTTAATTATTTTTGTTTTCACTTTTATTTCTATTACAAGGAACGTAAACATCTCTTGTAATAGAAATAAGGATCACAGGTCCTCTTTATGGAGAGATCTGGGGTCAAAAAGACCCCAAATCTCTTATTTACCTTTAAAAACAAAAGATTTAAAAAAACATTTTTTTTTTTGATCTTTTGCTTTTTTAAAAAAAAAAAGATTTACTTCCAGCATGGACCGGAAGTGACATCATGTTGTCGCTTCAAAACCTCCAAGGCCATAGAGTCAATCAAAGAGTATTTACTCTTTGATCACCTATGGGAGCAGCCGGCCACATCATCGGATTGTTTCTCAGGCGAACCAGCGGAAACGGTAAGCCCGAGAAACCCCTCCCACTGCTTCGGAAAGCATTCCAGTAGCTCATGAGCCACTCAGAATGCTTTTATGAGAGAGCCAGCCACCGGCTGCAAAAGATGGTACCTGGGTTATGGCTAATATCTTCAGCCATAATCTCGGTAAACTACTTGCAAACCGCAACGAATATATATACGCATTACAGTTGGCAAGTGGTTAACATAACGATCACATAATGGGCAGCTCAACTGGCCTTTGCCAGAATTGCCAGAGAAGGAGATGAATCATGCAATGAGGTCCCTGATTACTTCACTGACTTCTCTCTATACAGTGGATGAGAAAGGCTCAAACACACTGAGGGAAGTGAAACTTAATTGTTACTATTGAGTCCCGGTTCACACATATTCGATGCGGGAACCCGCATGATTCCTGTGCAGGTTCCCGCATCGCATGTCACTTGCAGGCAGTTCACACTGCCCTCTGCGAACTGCTGTGGGTTTCAATAGAAAGTTAATGACACCCCAGATCGGTTCGCAGATCACAGTGCGAACTGTGAAATGGCGCGGGAATTAGATCGCGTAGATGTGAACATGGCGCGAATAAGATGCGATTTCAGCCCTACAGTTTGTATGGCTGAATTTGCATTACACAGACATTGCACATGATCTGCACAGCAATGCAGTGTGAATCACATGCGATGTCTGTGATCGCACAAGTATAAATCCAGCCTTAAGGTGTAATGTTGAAATTGGAATTCAAGTCTGAAAATAAAAAATAAAAAAATGCTAGGAAATAGAAAAAATCTATTCCACTTTCTTCTAGAAACTCTTTACTTTATGTGTGCTGCCTATAGCAATGCAATGACATCGTCCGGCTTCGCCCTACGCATTACATCATGCCCAAATGACTTCATCAAGGAGATAGAGCCCTATGTGTTATGTCACGTTTGCGAGCTGCCATTTTGTTGAAGCATGATTTTGATGATTTGAATTAGCCTGTGTATTTTATTTTTCCTTTGTGAGTGCATTTTGAGCTATTTAAGAAATAATATTGGTCACAATTCGTATTGCACTATGAGTTTGCTGTACCTTTCCCATTTGAGGTAATAATTGAGGACAATGGACGCTTTGGAGCCCCTTAAAGGTGACATGCCTGGAATTTTTGATAACTCATTGTGGGAAGAGAGATTAATACCTGGATTCTTTGAATGCATTGGAAAGATGAAGAAGAATTAAGTGCACAATTATATTTGGATAAAATATTGCTTTATTTGAGAGACTGTTCCACTGAATGAATAGATTGATTATTATTTATTGTTTTATTTAGTTTTATAGAGCATTAGTCTATGCATTTATTTATATGAGGTTCACATATTTGATTATTGTTTGGTGTAGATTTGATTGCGTGACATTTGTATTTAAATGTGCCGTAAAGTGTACGTATTGAATTTCTTTCAATTTAAGACATAATATAATGGGGGTAATGCTTTGGTACATCCCAACACTTATGCCAAGTTGCAGGATGTTGGGGATATCATCTCAGGGGTGGCATTGCTGGAGCAGGTGCTCTCCCCTAGCTGCCAGGGGAATGACTGTGCCGGTAAGGAGGGGGGCAAGGATACAGGCAAGGTTAGGCAGGTGGTAGAGGACTCAATTATTAGAAGGACAGATAGGGCAATGTGTCACAAAGACCATGAACGTCTAATGGCGTATTGTTTACTGGGGGACCCGATGCGCGTGGGCAGCAGCCGCGATGTCGATCGCGGGCAGGAGAGCCAGAACAGGGATCTGTGTATGTAAACAGACAGATCCCTGTTTTGACAGGGGAGGAGAGACAGATCTGCTGTTTCTAGTGATTAGGAACAGCAATATGTCTCCTTCTCCAGTCAGTCCCATCCCCCCACAGTTAGAAACACACATGAGGGAACACATTTAACCCCTTGATGGCCCTCTAGTGTTAACCCCTTCCCTGACAGTGACATTTATACAGTAATCAGTGAATTTTTATAGCGCTGATTGATGTATGAATGTCAATGGTCCCAAAAAAGTGTCCAAAGCATCCAATCTGTCCACCGCAATGTTCCTGTCCCGCTAAAAATCACAGATCTGACATTACTAGTATAAAAAAATAATAAAAATGCCATAAATCTATCCCCTATTTTGTAGACGCTATAACTTTTACGCAAACCAATCAACATACGCTTATTGCAATTTTTTTACCAAAAATATGTAGAAAAGTCTATATATCAGCCTAAACTGATGAAGAAATTTCTTTTTTTACATTTTTTTGGTCTGTAATTGGTTAACTTGAAGCTGCCTGGGGGGGTTTTCACTGTCGGGGCAATAAGGATGTGGAACTCCCTTCCACAATCAGTGGTGTTAGCAGGAAGTTTTGATAGTTTTAAAAAACTCTTGGACGTGCGTCTTAGTGAACACAATATACAGGGATACGGGAAATGATTATCAACATGAACACACAGGTTATCCTGGATGGACTAGTGTCTATTCAACCTTACCAACTATGTAACTATGGATATTTTCTTGTATGTATTTGCAGCTGATATTTTGGTTTTTTAGCTGTTATTACACAAGTGCACAGTTATTACTTATTTTTATTTACACTCCATGCACAATGTACGCTCTCTTGTAGCCATGTGCATAAAGCCTAAAAGGGTTGCGCTAATGTAATTTTAAATGTCATTTACAATCTTAAATCCTCAGCTTTAATTACCATCTAGTAATCCTTCCATGAAGAGGGTACAGTAAGTTATCTCATAACCTATAAAAAGTTAACTATATAGGTGTTTGATGGGGTAAGGCACAGTAAAAGGCATGTTATAGCACATTACTGCAAGGCACAACTCTATTTACATTGTGCTTTCTTAACACAATGCATGCTAACACACTACAAGAGTGTGAATTTAGCAAATTTAATTCAGGTAATTTTTAGTAAAATTAGGTTATATAAAATTTTCCAATGAAAAAGCCCTGCATTACTTCCATGCTTTTTGACAATATGTACCTTTGTATAAAGTAACTTTTTCATCAACCTGGCAGGAAGATGGAGTCTGTTCTTTTGTTTTTAACAGAGCAGTCATTAAAAGACTCCTGGTATTGGTTTTTAAATAATAAAGTATGGTGCTGTTATATTTAAATTGATATGTGTCCACCAAAATTAGTGAAAACTTCCCAATATCTCAAAAAAAAAAAAAAAAAATTTTTTACTCAAGCCCACTTCTAATTGTGCATAAAATTGACAATGTGATGTGCTCAAAAATATACCAAATTATTGTGCATAAAATATTCAAAACACATGTTTTATATCAATGAATTCCATCTGTATAAATAAACATAAAAGACATAAAAATAATACTGTGATCAACACCCAAAAAATCCAAAAGAATCCAAAAAACTAAAAAGCAACAAAAATACTGGAAAGCAACAAAATTGAAAAACAACAAATCCACTTGCAACAGTCTTTGTGACCATCTGCAATGCTTTAAAGAATTTCAAACATGCTCTTCTTCAAAATATAACAAGTGCTCCACCACATGCAATAAAATGAATGCACTCACCAGAAGCCCAAGGTCACCAGGACCAATCACACCTTTTTTATTATTAAAGCTGTATTATTCGGAGACTCCTCAGCCATTTCTTACCACATTTCCTTTAAAGATGTACTTCCATCCAGCAAATAACACCAGTTATCATAAAATAAACGAATAACAAGGTGTTTTAATAAAAAAAAAAGTTTAAAACAAGCAACAATTGTTATGCTCACATTAGTAGGTGCCCCGGCTAGCATCAGCTTGATCAGCCTGCACAATGCCCCTAGCAATCTGGGTCTAGCTCACCGGACTCGTTCGCCCTGCCGTTTCCTGATATGCACCTCACAGAGCTTCTGCTACTTCACCGAATGCACCTATTGTTGGCAAGTGGTAAATATGAACAGTTTATATGCAATATTTCATATTTACCAGATAAAAGGAAATACAATATTGCATTGAACACAATCAATAAATAAAATACATAAAACTACAGATTGCCTTCAACTTTGCTATCCAAGGCACACAAGTCAAATGAGCAGAGTGCTAAAACATAGAAAATGAACAAAATGAAGCTCCTTTAGTTTTCTGCTTTCTTCCTGCATCCCCAAAGGCCCCTTTTCCAGACTATATAACAGTAATTAGTGTCATCTTGGGATCGGCAGATTAGCAGTTTCCTTGTACTATTTTTGGAATACATTCCTCCTCAGGAATTCATGTTCTGGTATTATTTTTATATAAAAATGTTGCTTTGCTGGAAAAAAATTATTATGAATTATATTTATTACCTGTTAATGTCAAAACAAATAGTTAAGACTACAACAAATTGAGAAGATTTGGAAAAGATTATCAATTTTAAAATATCCCAGTGGAAATTATGTGAATAAAATTGCCCTTCTCTGGCTGTATAGTAGCAACAAATACATTCAGAGTGAAAAAAAACAACTAATATGACTAATGTGAGTTTTCACATTCTCTAGACACAAAGATAATAGAATTTTTTTTCTGTAAGCTAGACACAAAAAATGCAAATGTTGTTATTGTATTGTGCAATCCTTTAATCACAGTAGCTGGAAAAACTGTTCTAAATTAAAATAAATGGTATTTGCATAACATCTGCAATAGAAGCCACTTAAAATGGTATTAAACCCAAAACCAAAAATGTAATATATTGCAGTTTACCAATCATTAGACGTGGTGGGTGCATTTGTTTTCCTTTTTTGTGCTTTTTTCCCTCTGTTTTCATATGGTGATCTGGCCAGTAATACACCTCCTTTATTAGAGAGCCTCCACTCTGGTTCCTTTATACAGTAAAATTGTCAGTCTGAGGGGAGGGGAGTGTTAGATGGATTAGCAGGTTTAAATACACTAACACGTTGAAGCCAAACTCCAGCTAATACTTTATAAGCAGTTACAGGAACAGTTTTGTTCTTTTTGAGATAAAGGCTTTACATACACACATACTGGCTGGATCACCAGGTGAAAATAAAGGAAAGTAAGCCTAAAAATAAAACTAATGCAGCCATCACATCTAAGAATGGGTAAGTTGCAATATAAAAATGTTTGCTTTTGGGTTTAATTTTTGGGTTTAATACTGTTTTAAAGTGGTCCTTGCACCAAAATAGCAATGTCTAATATTAATTGTCTTTTAAAGCCCTTTAGGACTGTCCATGTGCTGAGAGCACGATCAGTTCGCGTTCCCAGAACACAGACCAAACTGTCAAGGAAAGTTCTTGGTACGTACTAAAGGGGGGTAACACCATCATTCTGGGGAGATCACTGGGAAGACAAAGGCAGTGCTTAATGCCAGAACAATCTATATCCAGGCCTATGCTTTGTCACTTGATGTCAAGGTGGCTTTCCTATGTCCACACATCTTTCTGAAAGCATGTATTCTCACAGGAACTTCAGGAAACTTCCGCAAAGCTCTAGGAAGTTGGCCTGCCACTCTGTTGATATGAAGTGGCACCTCAAAGTAAAAGTAAAAATAAATGCACATATTTTTCATGAAAAAAATGTACAACCTTATTGAGCCACCTTGGAGAAGGCTTGGGCCATCTCCACTTGAGGGTTTGGAATATATCTGGTGAAGCAGGCAAACTTCCATATGCCTAGTTTCTTGATCACATGGTCTGGTACTCTGTGCTGAGAGGCGGCTGAGGTTACATGGATCCGGAAGGAATGTCCTGAATACCGACCAGGGTCAAGGCCTAAGTTGACCAGTAGGACCTTAACATGCTTAATAAACTGACTGCCACTCAGGGGGTTGACTGAAAAGGCAGTAACAGGCTGGAGACTGACCGGCCTGGGTAGGTGAGAGAGCACCCGGTCAAGGATCGTTACTGGACACCAGGCGTTGCTGGTCTGAAAAAAGTTAATGTCCACTCCGGCTCTGGTTTGTTGCATTTTGGAGACCGTAAGATGAAGGACATAATGGTTTGGGAAGCGAGTCAGGAGGTGTCTGTACAGAATCTGGCTACTAGTGCCACCAGAGGTGAATTCGCTAGGCCATAGAAAGCCGTAGAAGGCAAGGTAGATGGCTGCCTGGATGACCAGGCTGGGCATAACCCTGAACAGGGAATGTGTGAGGATTTCAGACATGACCCTAAAGATAGCGCTCATTATGGGCAAGCGTTTGCCGTTGGTTGCAGGCTGGATACCATGTAGGAGGGACCTTACTGTATGGGCTGTGAACACAGATGGATTACCTGGATCCCGTGAGGACAGCAAATGCTGAATGTCGGCTAGGTATAGCCTGATAGTGTTATGAGCAAGAGCCAGCTGTGTGTAGCAACACTATATAAAGGCTAGGACGTGTCTAATGTTGTCTGCCGTGGTTGCAGGACAAGTGGTTAGAAACCTGCAGTAGGTGTTTCAGGCCGTGCGATAAGCCTTTAGTTTGTTGCGGGACAATGAGTGGTTGATGAACTGGGTAGCGTTGCCAAGGTGTGGCTTCAATCCATAGTTCATTGTGACCAAGGTGGGATAGGAGTAGTCGTTGGGTCGGTTCTGGGTTCCCACCTTCTAGATGATGTCGGCCATAGCCTGGTTGTCTATGGTGAAGGGCACTGTTAGACCTGTCCATGTGTGGCCCCAGACTTGGGCAGCTGCCACGATGGGATATAGATCGAAAAATGATGAAGATTGAGTGAAACCAGGAATTTTGGCAGATTTGTGGAGGCCAGGGTCTGGGGAACCAGTGGTGGCCAAAAATTGCAGCAAAGCCTGTGGAGGCTGCAGCATCTGTGACTACCTGTGGCGACTGAGCTGACACTGCTGGAACAAAGATGGACATGCTGCTCCAGTTGGTGAGGAACTCATCCCATATTGCTAAGTCCACTATCGCTGCTGGGTCTAATCTGAGAACTTGGTCGGGGTCCTGTACTTGAGCGTCAAAAGACCCATAGCTGTGAGATAAACGACCACCCCTGAGGAATAATACTCTTGGCAAATTGAACATGCTTGACAAGGACTGCAGCTGCCTCTTAGTACACTCTCATAACAGGGTCTACATGGCACGCGTGTCCAGAGTGATGCCTAGGAAGGTGATGGAGTGTGTCGGGCCCTTCACTTTATGTTCGGCTATGGCATGTTGAGTTTGTAAAATATCGCTCTTAACCTGAATAGGTCTGCCGGGGGTATGCCGGGCTGTTGGATGAGTAGAAAATCATTGAGGTAATGGATGACTATCTGACCCTGGGCCTGGTGTGATAGGATCCATGTAAGGGACTGGGCGAACACATTGAACAGCTGCAGCCTGCTTTTGGACCCAAAGGTCAACATGGTGGCAAAGTAACAAGAATCCCTCCATTCAGTGCCATGCAACCTCCAGAGGGATGGCTCAATAGGCAGGAGTTTGAATGCATCTGAGATGTCTGATCTAGACAGCCATCTGCCGGTACCTAAGTCAACAGATGCGTATATGAGGGAGAATTCCTCAGAAGGAATCGGAGAAGTGTATATTGTGGACCTGTGCCACGACTAGATTCAAATCCGGCTGTGAAATTTGTGAAATGGATCCGATACGAAACATTGTGCCGCTGCTGCGACTGGACCCGAACTGGACTGTCTAAGCGTGAGGCATAAAATGAGATAAATGAAACGAAACCTACATGAATCATTGTGCTGCTGCTGCGACTGGACTCGAATAGACTGTAGAGTGTGTGGCATGAAATAAAAGAAATTAAACTGACACAAATCATTATGCCATTACTGCGACTGGACTTGCACTGGACTGTAGAGTGTGTGTAATTAAATCAAATAAATGTATGAAATGAACCGATACAAATCGTTGAGCCACCGATGCAACTGCATTCGAATCGGGCTGTGGTAGAATGTTAGGGTCGCCACTTTGCCCTACTAACTGAGGGGGTGTATCTGTTAAGAGGAGGCGTAGCAGTAGGATAGTGAGTTAAGTGGGATATAGTAAACTCGGATAAGGGGGGAAGTACAGGGCAAGAAATGACATGCGCAGGGAGGAGCGGCAGGGTTCTATTGTGTAGAACCCTGTAGAGTGAAAATTTAGAAAACTCAAAAGAGTGCGTGGCAACCAAGGTGAGCCAGGAGGTGACTGGCCAGCTAAGCAATGCTCGGGTGCCTGTCTGTGCTGAGCACAAACCTGTGGACCAGAGCCCCCGGGCGTACTGGGGCAAGCGGCTGAAGTCTGGTACGGCCTACGTAGGAATGTTGCGGTCTTTAGCGGGTGACGTATGCTTGGCCTGCTAACACTTGCACTGTCAGCAAGCTCAACGTATTAGGAACCTTGTCTGTGTAGGTGAAGGGTCGCCCTTCAAAAATAGAGTGTAATGCAGAGACACATGTGAGAGTAACTAACGCCCGATGAACATGTCGAACTGTGTATGTGAAGTAAACGTATAGTGAAAGTGTGCTGCAAGATAATGTGACAGAGGGGCTGTACACTTGAACTTGAACAACACACCTGACTGATGCTCTAGTAGCTCGGTCCTGGTAAGGATCAAACTTGGTTGACCGGAAAACCTGAGGTGAGGGTGATACAAGTGTGACATGTATATACTGTATTCTTTTTACCGAAAATGAGCTGTCCAACCCCTGTCATGCGACTGGCCCTGGTGAAAATGCAATCCCTGTGTATATTTTTTTTTTAGGAAACAACTACCAACCTGCTGCAGGATGGAACCTGAACTTGACTGACCTAAGGGAGAAATGACAGAGAAAACGACGAGTGGCTTGTATGAAAAAAGAAGTCTATGCTGAGATGCGTGTTTGAAATGATTGCAAGAAGTTTATGCTTGTATGCGTGTTTGCAACGAATGCAGAAGTTGTGTTTGGATGCGTGCTAGCAATGATCGCAAGAAATTATGCTTGGACGTGTGCTTGCAATGATTGCAAAAGGCTGTGCTTGGATGTGTGCTTGCATCGATTGCAAGAGGCTGTGATTGAATGCGAGTTAGCAATGATTGCAAGAGTATATGTGCTTGGATGCATGTTTGCAGTTATTCCAAGAGGCTGTGGTCGGATGTGTATTTTCAGTGACTGAAAAAGGCTGTATTTGGATGCTAGTTTGCAATGATTGCGAGAAGTTACGTTTGGATGCGTGCATGCAGTGACTTGCAAGAGGCCATGTTTGGATGTCTGCTTGCAGCGATTGCAAGAGACTGAGCTTGGATGCATGTTTTGCAGTGATTGCAAGAGGCTGTGTTTGGATGCGTGTCTGTGGCATTTGCAAGAAGTTATGCTTGGAATCGTGTTTTGCATCGATTCCAAGAGGCTGTGTTTGGATGCTAGTTTGTAATAGTTACATAGTTAGTAAGGTTGAATAAAGACACCAGTCCATCCAGTTCAACCTGAGTGAGTGTGTGTCTACAACCCTGACCCTTGTCCCTAACCCTGTACATCACACACTCACATCAGTCCCTACCCTCAATCCAAGGTCCCCATTCATATATTAGGGCCAATTTTGGACAGAAGCCAATTAACCTACCAGCATGTCTTTGGAGTGTGGGAGGAAACCCACGCAGGCACAGGGAGAACATGCAAACTCCAGGCAGGTAGTGTCGTGGTTGGGATTCGAACCAGCAACCCTTTTTACTGCTAGGCGAGAGTGCTAACCATTGCACCACTGTGCCGCCCTACTGATTGCCGGAAGTTAAGTTTGGAGGCCTTCTTGCAGCGACTGCCTGAAGCTGTGTTTGGAAGCCTTCTTGCAGCGATTGCAAGAGGCTGTGTTTGGATGCGTGCTTGCAGCGATTGCAAGAGGCTGTGTCTGGATGTGTGCTTGCAGCGATTGCAAGAGGCTGTGTCTGGATGCGTGCTTGCAATGATTGCAAGTGGCTGTGTTTGGATGCATGCTGCAGCGATTGCAAGAGGCTGTGTCTGGATGCGTGCTTGCAGCGATTGCAAGAAGTTATGTTTAGCTGTGTGCTTGCAACAATTGCAAGGGACTTATGTCCCTGGAGATGTGTTTTATGGTAACTGTAGGAAGATTGCATTACTGTGTATGTGCTTGCGTGATTGCAAGATGATTGTGCTGCTGGAGACATGTTTGCAGCGATTGCAAGTGTCTGAGTTGCAGCAGACGTGTTTGCAGCGATTGCAAGTGTCTGTGCTGCTGGAGGCGTGCTTACAAAGATTGCAAGAAAGGTGGCCTTACTGGCAGGTGAAGAAAGAAAAGGATAGCAGAAATTTTAAATGAGTGGGAATGAACTGTGACCCTAAATGGATGTAGCTGTGGTAGAAAGAGTGAGAAAATGAATCCGATATGAATGGCACCGCTGACACGGCTAGACTCAAATTGGACTGTGACAGGTACAAAGATTTGACCCAATACAAGTCGGTTGTAGGGTAGGCCATAGAATCTGATACAAATCCGTGAGCAGTGCATCTGATACGAATCATTACGGACCATGGTCAGTATGAAAATAACTGAACCGATACAAATTGATTGTGGGGTAGGACAGTAGTTAGGGTAAATGATGTAACCAGGGTAACGCGGTGGACCAATGAAAATCGGTCGGAGGGTAGGATATGAACAGATGCGAATCGGTAAGTAGGGTAAATGACACAAACCGATACGAGTCGGTGTGCAATGTGTCCTGAAGCAAACCATTGTGCTGTCAATGTGACTAGGTTTGAATCAGACTGTGACAAGTATGAAAGGTTTGCCCCGATAGGAATCAGCTGTAAGGTTGGATATGGAACCGAATCGGTGTGTGGTGGGTCCAATACGAATCGTTGTGCCGCTGATGCGACTAGATACAAATCGCACTATGGTGAGTTTAAAAAAGGATCCAATGCGAATCGGTTATGGGGTAGTACTGTGGTTAGGGTAAATGACGTAACCAGGATAAATAAAGTGGACCGATGCAAATCGATCGGAGGGTAGGATATAAGCTGATGCGCATTGATAGATAGGGTAAATGACACGAACCGATACAAATCGGTGTGCAATGTGTCCGAAGCAAACCATTGTGCCGCCGACACAACTAGATTCGAACTCGACTGTGGTAGGTATGCAATGTATCTGATACGAATCAGTAGTAGGGTAAATTAAATTGGTTGAAAAATGTATGAAGTGAATCTGATAGGAATCGGTTGCAAAGTGTTTGAAGTTAGGGAGAGTAGGAGACTCAACTTCTGATGGTGGGCTGGCTCTTGACATCTAATGTAAGGGGAGGGGATATGCTGGACTTCTAATCTTACAGATACAACCGGCCCTTTTTGAGAAAAATCATAATGCTGATGCAAGGCACCAGGGGAATCTAATTACCATCTTAATCAGCCACAGAACCCATGCAAACAATACATGCTCGTCTCCAAATGGATGAGACGGCAACCCCATAGACAGTGAATCCTATAAGAAACTAAGCCTGTATCGAGTGATATCAGACAATGACCGACAGTGACTCAGAGGCTTGGATCTACAAATTAATCGTATGTTTGTGGATGGGATGACAAGCAAGCCCGAGGGAACATGCAAATCTAATACACCTTTGCCGAAGGGCACGACCAACAACAACTCGGAAGCAGCTAAGTATGAAAGGGATGCAGGATAGGAAACATAATGAATCGTAACATTGCATATGAATGAAAAGGTTCAAACCCTTCCTGCAACAGCGAGCAAGAACCGCAGATGAAGACCACTAACGGAGAAGCTGCAAGACATTTGTAATCTAACGCACAGACTCACAAACATGAGGTGAACTGGGAAGAGTTGGCCTAGTGACGTGTAGTATCGCGCACTGGAACCCGACAAAGAGCAAGGGCGAGTGGTCAGCTTAAATACCCTCCCATAAATTCAGGCCACCATACTGGCCTTCTAATATATATATATAAAACGAAGAACAGGGATTGCTGCACAAATAATTTATTTCCGTAATAAATTAAATAACTATCAAAGACATCGAACAAATACCAGATGCAGCTGGCTGCGACGTTTCGGGCTTTGACAGATAGCGCCCTTTCTCACAATCGTATGTCTGCAACTGGTTACATACATCACATGGTCTATATATACAAGATCATTAATTATATTTAATTAAGCTGGAATCAATTAATCCACATCTAGTAACATGTTTTCAACTGCTAAATTTTCATCATTTAAAGTGGTTGGAACAGTTACTTGGTAACAGGTGCATTTGTCTCCTCACAAGACAAAACGAAAAACTTTTTTCATGGAAAAACATTTCTTTTCAAAAAGATCCTCTCTTTTCAAAACGTCTACAAAATTAAAAAAATAATAAAGAAATAAAAAGAGAGAAGGAGGGGAAAAAAACGGGGAAAAAAAGGGGAAAAAAGAAGGGAAAGAAAAAAAGAAACAACAAACTTTGATTCAATAACATCATACATCACTATAATAGTAATGTATAGTGGCACAGAGGCACAGTGGTCTAGTGGATAGCACTTTTGCCTAGCAGTAAGAAGGGTCACTGGTTCGAATCCCAACCATGACACTACCTGCCTGTAGTTTGCATGTTCTCCCTGTGCCTGCGTGGGTTTCCTCCGGGTACTCCGGTTTCCTCCCATACTCCAAAGACATGCTGGTAGGTTAATTGGATCCTGTCTATATTGTCCCTAGTATGTATGAATGTGAATTAGGGACCTTAGATTGTAAGCTCCTTGAGGGTAGGGACTGATGTGAATCTACAATGTATATGTAAAGCGCTGCTTAAATTGATGGTGCTATATAAGTAACTAAAATAAATAATAAATAAATAAATGTAGGGCTGCCTATTGATTGCTGTTGGTCTTAGAACCCTGGTGGTTGGTTCTGGTATTGCAGCCGAAGGTCTATAGATGTGTATCTGTCCTTATTAAGCTATGCTGAAAGACTCCCTGCGCTGTGGTTGTGTGCTATCTCCTACCAGGCTACAGTCATGTTGTGATTCTGGATTCCTGGTGGAGTGGGAGTGTGCGACTGCGCAGTATGTCCGTGCAACCTTGATACAGGGAGTGTTCCTTCCAACTACCAGGTTTTTAACACCAACAGTAACCAATAGACAGCCCTAAATCTACACACCATCTCTACTGTATTGAGAGTGCTGAGATGTGGAAAGATACCACTTACAGCGAAAGAAAATTTGCCCGCAACACTACACCACCCATGTAGTGATATACTACCCATCCAGTTTCCTATATCTATATCTACTTCAATATATGCAAACACAGACTATATTTGGCCCTTTAAGGCTCTGATGAAGAGGATGACCCGTGAAACGCGTTAGCCAACTATTTAAATATCCCTTGTGTGGACAACAACATATATCAATCCATTAAATGTTTAACATTGCTTTTACCTATATGTACGAATACGTAGTATTTCTTTGTCTATATCCTTTGTATTTACAATAAATTATTTGTTTCAACGATTCATGCAACAGGCCACGCGCCTTTATTTTTTCTTTTCACAGTGTACTCACTTTTGTTGCCAGCGGTTTAGACATTAATGGCTGTGTGTTGAGTTATTTTGAGGGGACAGCAAATTTACACTGTTATACAAGCTGTACACTCACTACTTTACATTGTAGCAAAGTGTCATTTCTTCAATGTTGTCATATGAAAAGATATAATAAAATATTTACAAAAATATGAGGGGTGTACTCACTTTTGTCAGATACTGTATATATACCGTAAATTAAGAATGTTTTCAGAAATAGAAGTGTTAATAGTTTATTTTTATCAATTAACAAAATGGAAAGTAAATGAGCAGAAGAGAAATCCAAATCAAATCAATATTTGGTGTGACCACCCTTTGCCTTCAATACAGCATCAGTTCTTCTCTGTACACTTGCACACAGTTTTTGAAGGAACTCGGCAGGTAGGTTGTTCGAGACATCCTTGAGAACTAACCACATCTGTGGATGTAGGCTGCCTCAAATCCTTCTGTCTCTTTATGTAATCTCAGCCAGACTGGATGATGTTGAAGGGCTGGAGAGTAGTACAATAATGAGTGTCTGCAGGCAACAGTGAAGCATTATGGAAGTTCCTTGCAAGTTTGGGACTGCATTTCTGCAATTGGAGTTGGAGATTTGGTCAGCATCAATGGTGTCCTCAGTGCTGAGACATACTTATCCATCATGCCATACCATTAGGGAGGCATGTGATTGACCCCAAATGTATTCTGCAGCAGGACAACAACCCCAAATATACAGCCAATGTCAGAGCTAAAGAACTATTTTTAGTATAAAGGAGAACAAGGAGTCCTGGAAGTGATGGTTTGGTCCCCAAATAAAGAGACAAAAGGATTTGAAGTAGCTTACATCCACAGAAGATCTGTGGTTAGTTCTCCAAGATGTTTGGAACAGCCTACCTGCTGAGTTCCTTAAAAAACTGTGTGCGAGCGTACCTAGAAGTACTAATGCTGGTTTATATAAAAAGGGTAGCTTTCACAATAAATATTGATTTGATTTAGATATTTCTTCTGTTTGCTCACTTTGCATTTTGTAAATTGAAAAAAATAAACAATTAAAATACTGTATGTATTTTTTAAAGCATTCTTACTTTATAGCATTTCTTCACATTTGCTATATACACTGTATACAGTATATGTGTATATAGGAGACTATAATAATATGAGAAATGTAAATGTGAACCATGGTGACTAGTCAGTTTAATTTTTTTTTCTTTTTCTTTTTCTCTTAATATGAACCATGGTGACCAATCAGGTTTATTTTAATTTTTTTTCTTTGGTAATTAACCATGGTGACCAATCAGTTTTATTTTTATTTTTTTTCTTTGGAAATTAACCATGGTGACCAATCAGTTTTAATATTTTGTTCTTTTTTTTTTTTTACAAGAGAAATATTTTGTTCTTTGGAAATTAATCTTGAACAACCTTTATTCTTCCATGTTTTTATTTTTTGTATGAATAGTTCCCTTAGTTTATATCATATGTAAGCACTTCAGATCTACATTTATCAACTTACTTAAGTTACAGAGTCCTGTCATATATACTATTTTTAATTAAGCGCAAAAAAATTATACTGTCAGACGCTTCTAAAATGAAGACGTCTTTCCCCACTAATTCAGTCTGCAGAGCTATTGCTGTGTTCAGTCTTTCAAGTGCTTTAGACATTTGGAGTGCATTACCAACAATACTTTTTATTTTTCATGCCAATGGGTGGGGTATTGCCACATCTGTCTTTCATTAAAGTAACCATGTGATTTCCATAAACACAAAAAAACACAATATTTTCCCTTTAAACTCAAATACACAGTTATACAAAATAATATTATGTGCTCTCTATAAGCAAAACACCAAAGTAGGGCATAATTGTGTGTGATCAAAGACTAATCTTTGAGCTGCACATGAGTAAGTGGAAAGGTTGGGACTACTGCCAGGAATACCAAAACATCTGCTTGTTTCCAGCTTACACTCTGGAAGTTCAGGGGACAAGTCGCTGGTAATCCAGAGCTGATCTGGATTAAGCACCAAAGATAAAAACAGATTCGAGATCCATTAGCATCAAAGTCTGTTTTTTTTTTGTTTTTTTTTTATTGTGCAGCATTTCTCAGCTTGATTTAATGCATATATGTTATGCAAATATCCTTCACTATGACAATGCTACATACAATGTATTCTTAAAGCTGCCCCAAACCGATATAAATGTTTCAGCTCTGTATTCATTAATATAGTTTTAAATATAATTTTAAATGGAAGAAGATTATACATCTTAAAGTGGCTATAAACCTCTAAAATGAAAAATGAACAAAGTCCATCCTTCTATAGTATATACTAGCTTCAATCCAAAGTACCTAGTGTAATTTCTAGCTTTTCTCTCCTCCCTTCGCTATTTGCATATGTCACCTCTGATTATTTTTTTTTTACACCAAGCAATTCTGGAAGACAGCCCCACCTCCGTCCCCAGCACACAGCAGCTGATTGATAGCCTCAGTTCATGTTTTCCTATGAGACCAGGTAGAGAGGGTTGTGTCCATTTCCTTTACTCAGGTGTCAGATTATATTCAACTCGCCCCTCTGTGCATAAATCTCAGAACTGGATGGACAGGAAAAACAAATTCTTTGGTAGGTAAAAGAGCTTCCATCATTGTATTTGCCTGTTTGCTTGCAGTCTGAATTTAAATATATTAAGCCGGGGGTGTGGCCTGCAGTGGAGCTGAATGGATGTGTAGCTCCGGAGCTACGCCGTCACAGGGACGTAGCGCCACACAGAAGCCCATCCAGGGAATCTTTTCACACTGGACAAACGTTGATCCAGGAGGGGACATCTCTGGCAGCATGCCTGACGGACTTCTTCTCACTAGGCGGCGGAGGTAGGCAAAATGGCGCCGAGGCCTACAATACTCCAGCCGCCACGGGGCACAAATATACCCTAAAAATAGGCAATCCGCCTCCCAAACATATCTCATCCTCAAGCCCGCACTCTAATCCTCCCACCCCATCCTCTAACAGCCCGGCAAAGTCTAAACCCAGACTAGATGGCAATGGATTAGATCCGGAGGGGAGCTACATGTCAGATTCCGGGGAGGACACAAGAGAGATGCCAGAGGCCATTGAATTATTCCCCACACAGAATCAACCAGTACTAGATACTGTACTGAAAGACATGCTACTATCTTTGAGGAGCTCGATCCAATCCGATATGGCCTCATGTATGCACAAATTTAATACTGAAATTTAATAGAGACAGACAGGCAGTGGGGGAAAGAATGGTTAATATTGAGGCCAAAATGGGAGAATATGCTGACACCATAAATGACCTAGTGGATGCCTATAATGAAAAAGAAGGTGAGAATGAATGGATAAATGCAAAGTTAGCAGAAAAGGAGGATAAGTCGAGAAGAAACAACCTGAAAATAAGGGGGATTCCCGAATCAGTGCAGCAGTCCGACCTAAACCTTTATGCGACGACACTGTTTAAAAATCTCATGCCAGGTCTCACTGAATTAGACGTTACTATAGACAGGATCCACGGCCTGCCAAAGCTGTCGCATTTGTCTGACCATGTTCCTAGAGATGTACTTCTGTATTTACATTTCTTCCATGTGAAAGAATTTAATGACAAAACCAAATCACATCTCAGTACCAGAATCTGCATTTTTTTGCTGATTTGTCACAATACACACTACAAAAAAGAAAAAACTTAAATACAGTAACCAAAGTATTACGCAATCATAAAATCGCATATAGATGGGGATACCCAACGAAAATCACCATAACAAGAGACAATAGCGACTACGCAATAACCTCCTTGGAAAAGGGGATTGCTCTTCTAAGGGAGTGGGGCGTTCTCCCTGAATCAGAGGATGGAAACCCCACCACCAGCACCCCACGTCAGATTGAAAGAGAATGGAAAGAGGTGAATGCTAAAATGCAAAATCCCACCTGTGAATAGGTCTGGAGGGTCCACCTTAGTTCTGTGGTCCCCGTGAGGACAGGGTCAGAGAGTGTAAAGATGAACTTATCCCCCAACAAAATCTAGCAGCGGAATGCTGCCTCTAGCTGCTCCACACCTTGTATATTTGTTAAATTAGGTGTGCTTCACTGTGTTACCTGTTACATTGTATTTCTTGTTTTTACCTTCTCATTTCTTTTTCTGAATTTTTGCATGATGACGGAACTAAACTAACCAAAAATCCACCTCGGCAACCTCGGCGGGTCACATTCTACTTCCACGAAACTCTGTATGTGATAACTCCCAGATGCATGGACAGCAAGTATGCTCCACAAAGTGAGTACCTTATCAGGCTCTTAAGCTGCAAGTACACAAGCGTCCACAACTCGGGCTAGAAATGACACTTAAGATTCTATCCATCAATGCCAAAGGGCTTAACCACCCTATAAAGCGGAAATCTCTCTGGAAGGAAGCTCTCCTGCACAACAGTGACATTTTATGTGCACAAGAGACTCATTTCAACACTGTAGCACCTCCTAAGTGCACGCACAAGAATTACCCTTTTGTTTTTACTGCTAATGCTGATTCCAAAACTATAGGGGTCCTCACCGCCATCAGGGACTCAGTGGCATTTAAGCTCCATGAGGAAATAAAGGACCCCAACGGTAGGTTCCACATATTACTTTGTGACCTGAACTCAATCACGTACACGATAGTTAATGTGTACTCCCCCAACAAGCATCAAGTCTATTTTTTTAACAAAATAATAAAAAAGTCAAGTATTACCAAAAAGGTCTATTAGTAGTCCATGGCAACTTCATCGTCACTCCAGACCCTTTACTGGATTCCACATCCAATGCCATACGTTCCAACTCCACACTTCTACATCTATTCTCACCCATAATCTTTATGATGCATGGCGTTGTTTCCATGCTGGAGAAAAGGATTTTACATTTTTCGCTTCACCTCTCCGGATATATACTAGAATAGACCTTTTCCTAGTAGACCACAGAGTCCTACTACAGACTAAATCGAATTCCATAAACTCTATAACATGGTCTGACCACTCTTCCATCAAACTGTCCATATCAGACGAGGCATCTTACAAATCGAGCCCAATGTGTAGGATTAACATGTATTTGCTGCAACAAGATGAAACAAAAGCCACTACCCAGACTCAATCGAAGGAATTCTTCAATACCAAAGTGGGTTCTGTACAAGACCCCTTTATACTATGGAACGCCCATAAAGCGTTCATGAGGGGTATATTTGTGCAGTTGGGGGCCAGAGCCAAGAGGTAGCGGCATATGAGTGATCTTACAAAAGAAATTTCAAATATAGAAGCCCAAAACAAACATCAAACCACCCCATCCTTGTCAAAAAAATTAACGCAGCTTAGGCATGACCTTAGACTTCTATTACTGGAAAATTTTGAGCGCACTTCGAAAAGATTGAAGATGACATATTACGTAAATAGCAACAGAGCGGGTAAACTTTTAGCACAGACTATTAAAGGTCTTAGATATAAGTCTAAAATACCCTACATATTTCACCCAGAAACCTAACAGAAAGAATTTCACCCCCAAAAAATAGCAGATGCCTTCAGTCTCTACTGGATCATTATATCATTTAAAAAATGACCCCGCAACGCACCAACCAACCTTGGAAGAGATCAATGAATTCTTAGCAGGAGTACACATTCCAAAACTAAATTAAAAAACATTTAAAAAAATTATTAAATCCCTACCCCCAAAGCAAATCTCCTGGTCCTGATGGTTTCAGTGGGGAATACTATAAAGAATTCAGGTCACTCCTATCTCCATATCTACTTCAGATTTTCAATACCGCTGCAGCCTCTGCCTCTTTTCCCCCTGAAATGTCGGAAGCAATAATTGTAGCTCTGCCTAAGCCAGGGAAGGAACCAACTTCCCCTTCAAATTTCAGACCAATCTCATTATTAAATATAGACTTAAAGCTATAAGCTAATTTGATAGCCCAGCGACTTGTCAACCTATTGCCCATACTTATATTTTGCAGGAAATCCTCCCGATAGGAAAAGCAAGAGAATGGGAAATACATGGCATTAAAAGGCTGAGTCAACTGTATGTGGGTAATACTTTAAAAAAATTCTGAGACTTAAGACGAAAGTTCAACATACCACAACGCTCATTTTATACCTACTTACAGCTGGGGCATGCTCTTGAAGCTCAATTTAGGAAACAACCCCTAGTGTGGAATAAAATGCCCCTTTTTCATAGTATACTCCAGGTAGGCTCCACTAAGGGACTTATATCAGAATTATATGGACAGATAAGCAAAGAAGCCAATAGGGAAGAGGATATAGGGGTAATAACAAAGGAGCAGTGAAGAAGAATTCTAGAAATGGGTCCGATGGTATCGGTCTCACCCCCGCAGAAGGTATCCAACCTGATGTTGATAAATAGAGCTTATTATACCCCTAAGAGGCTGTTTAAGTTTGGAAGAAGATCAGATGACAAATGCCCCAGATGTCAGGGAACCGGCGATCTCATACACATGGTGTGGAGATGCCCCAAGTTGTTTCGGTACTGGGAGGAAGTGCTTAATACCATAAGTGATATATTTGAAACAACACTGAAGATGGATGCTGTATTATGCATACTGGAGTATAGGAAGGAACAGGGGGAGAGGAAGAGTACCACAATTGTAATATTAAGGTGTATGTTTCAAACCAGGAAAATTATTGCAACTAGATGGCAATCCAGAACACTCCCTACAGTGAGAGACTGGATTAGGGAAATAAACAAGACCATCTGTAAAGAAAGAGCAGTGTACACAAAGAGAGGCAATCTCAAGGAATTTGATACAATGTGGAGGCGTTGGTTGGAAAAAAATGGGTTCCCTCCTATAGGGTGAAAAACGAATAATAGATTGGAGAACAACAAAAATTAGATTAATTGACAGGAAAAGGACACACCAGATAAATTAGATGTAATAAGATCTTTAATCTTAAATGTAAAGCACGTGTAATTATAGAAATGGAGCGATTCGATCTATGAATTTATTTATGAGATCACTTGAAGGGTAATGGGAGGGGTAGAAAAGAGAGGAGGGATTAAGGAGCATTGCTAAGTTTTATAATACTGGAAATAGGTGAAGCGAGTGGGATAAAAGGGCTCTCAGATCCTTTTGGTCTCTGTCTCTCATCTTATTTTTTCCTAGCACAATGTGTTGTTATATCTTGATGATTTATTAATCCTATTGTGAAGATAATGTTTATATACTCATTTTTAACTGAATTGTTAAGACTTGAAAGAAAATTGAATAAAGATTAAAAGAGAAAAAAAAGAGAAAAAATAAAAGAGTAAGACACTGAATATGGACAGAGACTGTAGTCAAACCTTGTGCTTTTGGAAAACAGAATTTAGCTGTCCATTATGTATCGCTTGACAAATAGAAAACCCATTTAATAAATGTCATCATTTTTGCACTGAAACAATGGTTAGAGCTTTTGTCTTATAGTACGGGATTCCTCGAATCCCATTTAGGACACTATCTGAATAAAGTTTGCATGTTCTCCTTGTGCTTGTGTAGGTTTACTCCGGGTACTCTCGTTTCTGCCACATTCCAAAGACATACTGGTAGGTTATTGGCTTTAGTCTAATCTGGCACATTTCTGCATGTGAGGAATGGACTATAGTTTGTAAGCTCCTTGAAAGAAGGGACTGATGTGATGAATGGTATGTAGGTAAGCCCACAGGTATTTCCCCTCATTTTCGGTGTTATGACAAGGTTCAGTATCACAAATTAGGGATGAGCCCAATGTTCGAGTCGAAAGTAAGTTCGACTGGAACATCGGGTGATCGCCCGTTCGCCAAATTTAAAACATTATGGGGCATTTCGAAATTCAAGCGCCCGCGGAACGCCCCATCATTGCACTCAATGCACTGTGAGATCGCAGTGCATTGACGGCTGATGATTGGCCAAAGCATACACCTGACATGCATGCTTTGGCCAATCACAGCGTGCTCTGCTGTGAGAGCCATGATTGGCCAAAGGCAGGATGCCCTTGGCCAATTATGGCTCAGGGGCTAAGTCCACACCCCATGCTATGTAAGGCTGCTTACATAGCAGCCGTACATAGTATAATGCATGAGAGCAGCAAAATGAAATTTCTAAAGGAACTTAAAACTGCTCGCGGCTGTAATGTATTGCCGGATCCTGGCAATATAGATAAAAATCATTGAAAAAAACATTGTGAGTCCCCCCCCAGTCCATTACCAGGCCCTTTAGGTCTTGTATGGATTTTAAGGGGTACCCCACGCCAAAATGCAAAAAAGTGGTGCGGGGTCCCTCCCCAAAATTCATACTAGGCTTTTCAGGTCTGATATGGATTTTAAGGGGATCCCGGCGCCAATTTTTTTTTTTAAATTGCTTGCCCTTGCTTGCCCTAACCCTTGCCTTGTGGTTGTGGGGGCCCCCAGATCCCACCCCCCCCCCATGTGAATGGGTATTGGGTACATTGTACCCCAACACATTCACCAAAAAAGTGTCAAAAAAGTAAAAATGACAGGAGACAGTTTTGGACAATTCCTTTATTAAAAAATACAATAAAAAAAGTGCCCCGCAATGTCCATCCATCTTCAATCACAGTGCCGTCAGTCCTGAAAAAAAAACCCTGAAAAAGTCCGCCTCCATGGGAGGCATCCCACGACTGTTGTCTTTTTGCGATGGCAGCTGTTATATAGCTGAGGGCGGGGCCACTCGGTGCAATAAAAGAGTGTGACCCCCCCTCTGACGTCATGTGACGTCACATGATGTCAGAAGGGGCAGGGGTCACCCAGTTACGTCACTGGGTGGCACCGTCCTCAGCTATATAACAGCTGTCATCGCGAAAAGACAACAGTCAGTGCTGGATAAAGGCTGCAGTCGCAGGGACGCCTCCCATCGAGGCAGAGTTTTTCCATTTTTTTTTGGTCATCGGCGCTGTGATTAAAGATGGATTTACATCGCGGGAGACTTTTTTATTAATATTTTTAAATAAAGGAATTGTCAAAAACTGTCTCCTGTCATTTTTACTTTTTTGACACTTTTTTGGTGAATGTGTAGGGGTACAATGTACCCAATACCCATTCACATGGGGGGAAGGTGGGATCTGGGGGCCCCCTTGTTAAAGGGGGCTTCCAGATTCTGATAAGCCCCCCGCCCGCAGACCCCCACAACCAATAGGCAAGGGTTGTGGGGAAGAGACCCTTGTCCCCATCAACATGGGAACAAGGTGTTTTGGGGGGACCCCAAAGCACCTCCCCATGTTTAGGGTATGTGGCCTGGTACAGTCCAGGGGGGGGCACTCTCTCGTCCCCCTCCTTTTCCTGCGGCGTGCCAGGTTGCGTGCTCGAATAAGGGTCTGGTATGGATTTTGGGGGGAACGTAATTTTTTTTATTTTGGCACAGGGTTCCCCTTAAAATCCATACCTGAAGGGCCTGGTATGGATTTGTGGAGGGACCCCCGCGACATTTGTTTTTTTAAATTTTGGCACGGGGTTCCCCTTAATATCCATACCAGACCTGAAGGGCCTGATATGAATTTTGGGGGGACCCCCACGCCATTTGTTTTTTTAATTTTGGCACGGGGTTCCCCTTAATATCCATACCAGACTTGAAGGGCCTGGTATGAATTTTGGGGGGACCCCTACGCCATTTTTTTTTATTTTGGTGTAGGGTTCCCCTTAATATTCAAACGGCCTGGTAATGGACTGGGTGGGGGATGAATTTTTATCTATATTGCGGGGATTCGACAATACATTACAGCCGCAAGCAGTTTTAAATGACATTTTTCCTTTAGAAATGTCATTTTGCTGTGGTACTGTTATGAACATGGGAAAGATGCGCTACTTTACGGGCAGACTAAGGAGACCCCCAGGCACGATATTTAAAGGAATATTTCCTTTTTATTGTTTCACTTTAAGCATTATTAAAATCAATGCTCCTGAAAAATGGCTGTTTTTGAAAACTTTTTTGAATCGATACATGTCCCCTGGGGCAGGACCCAGGTCCCCAAACACTTTCTATGGCAATAACTTGCATATAAGCCTTTAAAATGGGTACTTTTGCTTTTTCACATTTGAGTCCCATAGACTTTAACGGTGTTCGCACAATTTTTTTGCCTGTTCGCATGTTCTGCTGCGAACCAAACCGGGGGGTGTTTGGCTCATCCCTAGCACAAATACAGAGGATAAAATTGCCTAACGGGGGAAGGTGGGGCAAAGACACCAGGGAAAACTTGACATGGGTCGTATTCTTCCCTACCCTATTCAAAACAAGAAAAACAGTCATGTAAGGAGAGAAACATGGGGGTTGTCATTGCTGACCTGTTTTCCTGGCTATTATTGTGCCAAACATGTGTTTAAGTCACTCATCCCAAGCAGGTATGCAGTTCAGTGAGGTCAGAAGTCCTTATCTACATATTTGTTAATGCTACATTAGGAATTTATTACTCAGAAAATCAGATATCATACATTTTCTCAGCCTTATAAACTTTGCCATTAAATACACAAATTAGACTGCAGATAGAAGACATGTAGTGACGATATTTATCTATGTTTATATGGTTTTGGGCAGTTTACAAGATCATACCTACTATGACTGTGTAACAGCAATTTCATAATTCTTATGAAAACAAAATACCGGTACAGGTTTATAAAACAGTCAGGGGAGCTGCAAGGAACACATTCAAACTGCGAAAAATAGGGCTTTATTCTTCAGTAATGTGTACAAAAGTGTAACTAAAAAGGTTTGGATCCTATTCGATTTATGACTCCATCTTGCACAAAATAAATGTCATACAGTTTGGATTTACATCCTGTGTAAATATATATATATATATATATATATATATATATATATATATATATATATATATATATATATATATATATGAAAATATATATATTACAGATGGATGGGATGTAGGGACCACTAAACTCAGTGGGGGACCAGGAATCCAACACTCCTGGAAGTGTTGGGTCCTGCAGGATCTTCAGGCGGTTTCTGTTCACTTCTGCTGAGATTGGCAGTGTGGGCAGCAGGAGAGGTAAGTATTTGAATATTAATATAAGTGACAAAGTAATTTAAAAAGTTGTTTACAATCCTTTTAAATCTGCAGTTTTCATTAAAATAATACCTGGTGATCTGTCTATGAGGGTCCTCTTTCAGTATAGACTACTGTAATTACCCATTTAGTAGAATGCAGTGCCAGGTTTAGATTGATGTAGGAAAATAAAAAACAGCATTTTAGCTTGCACATGATTGGATGATAAAATCAGCAGAGCTTCCCCTCATTTCACATCTTCCCCTTAGATCTACAGCGACTGCACTTCCAAGTGCATTTGCAGTGCAGAGTGGATTCGCCTTTAGTAAATCAACCCCTTTGTTTGCACTTTGTCAACACCATTCATCCTGTATAGCCCAACTTGGGGCTCCTTGCTCCCACCACTTCTTGTAGCCCCCCAATTGTTTTTTTTTTCAGATGTCTTCTGGCCAGTTACGTTTCGTACTGGGACCTCTTTCTCCCAGAAGAGGGCAGCCGTGAATGATGTAGAGAGTGGTGCTGATACGATTACATTAGCAGTGCTTTATATATTAGTACACTGTAGGTGCAAGGCGCAATGTGCAGGGGGGTGGACCATGAGATAGTAGGGTTGATTTACTGAAGGCAAAAAGGCTGTTCACTCTGCAAGGGAATTTTCCTGAAGCTTGATGAGTGTTGTGAAAATTCACCTTGCAAAGAATACCCAATCACATGACAGGAAAAAATTTATTTTGCTTGCATATGATTGGTTAATGGACGTTAGCAGAGCTTCACTTTGTTTACTAAGCTTTGTGGAAATTTTTTTTCCAAAGTTAACAATCTATTTGCCTATAGTAAATCAAGCTCAGTGTCTTTCCTTAGTGGGAAAGAAGATGTACTGTAGGGCAGTGGTCATCAACCCTGTCCTCAGGGCCCACTAACAGGCCAGGTTTTATGTATTACCTTGGGGAGATGCAGACTAGAATACTGCAATCAGAGCAGCAAATTATATCACCTGTGATGTTTTTCAGTTATCTTGCCTGTTAGTGGGCCCTGATGACAGGGTTGATGACCACTGCTGTAGGGGACAGATCTAGATTGAAGGTGAGTATTGCAACAAAGGCTGATTTTTTTTTTCAACATCCAAGGGGTCATAAAATATACAAAACTGGTGCAAAATGCATCTGAAGGAATAACTGTCTTTGTTTCCCTAAGCATCCAGATTCTTTTATCCTTTATTGAAGTGTACTATAGAAACTTGAACAAGAAGCACATTTATTGCTATAGGCAAAAGGAAAAAAACTTTTTCTTCAAACACATCTAATCACACAGCCCAGTGTTCCAATATCCTTGTAAAATACCTCCAAGCAATAGTTCAGCTTTTTTTTCTAGTCCAGGAAAATGTAGTTCAATCCTAAACCATCAAAGAAATATATTATCTAAATAAAAAATGTATGTGCACACAACAGTCATAAACACAGATGTGCATTAAATCAGCTATGTCCTTGTAGGTTAATAACTGTACAATGTGTATCACCATGACCGGGCTGCTTTGACACAACTTACATCCATTTAAAACTTAGTAAAACTAATGCTTGCAATGTTTTCCATTAACTAACAAAAGTTAAAGTCTTACTACTTTGCAGCGACAACAGCAATTCAAATCTTTAGACCAAATATATTCAAAGAGCACATTCATCAAAGCAAACTGGCCTGAAACATGTGATACTGGTTTCAATTAAAGTAGACCTTGCATGAAAATTCAAGGTCTGCTTATTAGTTTGCCCTCCACCCCCCCAGATTAAAAAAAAAAATAATAACTAGGTTAAAAAAATGAAGAAAAATGTATAAAATATATTTTACCCCCACCAGTGTACTTGCCTAGGCAAGGGTGACATCACTAAGGAAATCTGTAGTACAGGAATGCATTCCCATGGTATGTGGGATCCTTAGCTATCCTAGAGTCCCTTGAGACAGCCACTGATGTCATCAACACTTATGGAAAGTGGCCAGAAGCAAGATGAATATTTTTATTTTTTTTCAGATTTTTTTATGTTTTCTCTTATGTTTATGTTTTCTCTTAAAACTTTTAATTAAGAGGAGAGTTAATAAATTGGCTTTGCATTTTATATGCAGGGTCTGCTTTCATACTGTAAACAACGTGTTTACGATTAAATTAGATGTAAACCCAACTACTAAAATTTCATATAAGCTTTGACACATTCATGTAATCTCAAAAGTCATATCCAATATGCTCAAACATGCAGCTTTCATTAAATTATTATTTGGTGATCCTAATCTGGTGCAGCTGTGCATGGTAGCCAATCAGCTTCTAACTTCAGCTTGTTCAATTAAAGTGGTTGTAAAGGCTGAAAGTTTTCACATCTTGTACACCCCACTTAGCCTGTGACTGGACAGTGAAAGGAGAAGTAGAAGACTGATAAGTTAATCTCTTTGCCACTAGTCTCTCTTCTCTTATCAGCATGATCCTTGCATTAGAGTACAACTGATTGGCCTCTTGTGCTGCTTCTCCCTCCCCAGCCTGAGCTCTGCTGTGCAAGGAATGCAAGAGGCTGATACCAAATCGCATTTAAGTATTTACATTGCTTGCATTTAAAAAATATAATTAATGATGTATTAATGAATGCAGACCTGTGATCATTTGTGTCATTTATATCTGCCCGGAGTACAACTTTAATTTTACTTTTAAATATTAATGTTTTTTCCTTCCTATAAAGTAAAAATACGTTAATGATTATTGTCATATACTATGAGCAACTATTTTCTTTTATACACAGGTCTGCTAGGCCAAAGCCTGTGCAGGAGGGTTCCCGTTTTTTTCATTAGATTTCATAATAACAACCTATACTCCCTGGCATACCCTTATAAGTAACAGCAGGACCCCTGTTGCGTCATTTTTTATGGTGCCCTGACAGACTAAATCTGATTTAATACCACTCATATATTACTTTCATATCTCAAAGAATCTGCAATAACTGTTGATAAAAACCGTTTACATCTCATAGTGAAAAGAAAAGGATTGAAAGAAGAGAGAAATCCCTCTTTGCCGCTACATGGAAGTAAGTTTATTTTGTTATACTCAAGTGGAAATTCCCTTTAAGGAATGTACAGTACAGTACAGGTAATACATTACTTTCGAGACTAAAAACATTACAATTGAAACAGGTTTTTTTTCAGTACATTAAACAAAAGATATCTGGGCTTTCTGTTTGTGCCTTTAATGAAAACGATTTTGCGGTTTACTAAACTTAAAGGGTAACTCCACTTTCATGGGAAAAAAAAATTGCAAATAAAAAAACATATATATAGCGTTTACAACTGCGACACAAGTCATATTGTAATGGATTGTTATTTAAAATTACCTTTCCTTTTCAATCTGCAGCTCTGTAATTTTCTCTTGTTCAAATATTTTATTGATGGAACAGTTCAGTACAGTACATCGTGAAAGTGGTACATTTTGTGGTAAATAAGTAATAATCAACAGTAGTCACAACATGAAAACAGGATTATACATGGCCTTCAAGGAAAACATGTCGTCGCCTTAGAAAATTAGTGTAGGACCATGGAAAGGGGTCATTTGGAGGTGTTGTGTGTCAGTCTAACACACTGCATCTCCGATCATGGTTTGGAGCCTCTGACAGTGGCTTCTTACCACGTGATCAGCGGTGACCAATCACAGTTAATCATCGCGTGAACAAGGAAGTGCCGGTAAACAGCATTCCCTGTTTCGCGCTGACAAGGAAAGACAATTGGCAGCTCTCCCTGTCAGAGGGGGGGGGTCTGTGCTGATAATCAGCACATAGATTATCAGCACAGCCCCCATCAGATGTGCCCATCAGCTGCCAATCAGTGCCCAACAGCTGCCAGCAGTGCCCCAATAATAAAGTTTGTGCCCACCATAGTGCCAATCAGAGCCCACCACAGTGCCAATCAGTGCCCATCACAGTGCCAATCAGTGCCCAGCAGTAACACCTGTCAGTACCTCATCAGTACCTCATCCTCAGTGCAGCCCATCAGTGCCACTTGCCAGTGCCACCTGTCAGTGCCAATCAGTACCGCCTATCAGTGGCAATCAGTGCCGCCTGTCAGTGCCCATCACAGCCGCCTGTCAGTGCTCTTCAGTGTCACCTATCAGTGCCCATCAGTACCGCCCATCAGTGGTGCCCATCAGTGCTGCATATTAGTGCCGCCTATTGGTGCCCATCAGTGCTGCATATCAGTGCCACCTATCAGTGCCCATCAATTCTACATATCAGTGCCTCCTCATCAGTGCCTATCAGTGCCGCCTCATCAGTGCCCATCAGTGCCTCCTCATCAGTGCCCGTCAGTGAAGGAGAAAACAAAATTTTATGATAGAAACTAAGAAAAAAATTTTTTTTTTTCAAAAATGTTGGTCTTTTTTAGTTTGTTTAGCTAAAAAAAACCCAGAGGTGATCAAATACCACCAAAAGAAAGCTCTATTTGTGGGAAGAAAATAAAAAAAATTTAGTTTGGGTACAGTGTTATATGACCGCGCAATTGTCATTCAAAGTGCGACAGCGCTGAAAACTGAAAATTAATCTGGGCAGGAAGGGGAAAAAGTGGCTGGTATTGAAGTGGTTAAGGGGAGAGATTAAAAAAAATATATATATATATATAAAATATGCCAGCCCTCAAAAATTCCACTTCCCTGCTCGTATTTTGAGTGGATTTTAAGGACTGGGGAGGAAGGGGAAGGGCTACCTGAGAGTGGGGGGGGGGGGCAAGCCCTGCCAGTAGCCTGGTTTGACTTTCTACACTATTATTATATTTAAGCTGGTGCACAAGACATGACTGGAATTAAAGTGGCTGTAAAGGCTGAAGGTATTTTTACCTTGCATTTTCTGCATTAAAATGGTTGTTCATGTAAATTTAAAAAAATTACAAACAGGTTTATATTCACCTGCTCTGTTCAAGGGAATTGCACAAAGCAGCCCCGAGCCTCCTCTTCCTTCCAGTGTTTCTAGCTCCTCTCACCCCCTTGTGTGGGCTCGCTGCTGTGCCTCCTTGTCTATTGACCCCACTCCCTCCCCAAATAGCAAGCATTTGCGCTGCAAGTTTGAAAATGACTTTCCAGGCTCCACAAGTTTGTTGTACAATTGCAACAAGTCCACATTTCATAATTGCAGATCAACTTTCTTTTCAAACATTCTGCACGTCTGCTGCAAGTTCTGGTCCAGTTGTGCAATAGCCATCCCACCACAGGGGTCACCGTGACTTGCAAAGCTCTTGCTGGAGACTTGCCACGCAAGTTTGCTACAAATTGGAAAAGTGGCAACTAGAACTTGTGGTTCAAGTGCTCTGCAAGTGTACAACATTGAAAATGTGCAGCAAGTTTACAGACTTACAGTTCAACACTGCCACAAATGTGTGGCAAGTTATCCTTTTGGATTGACAACAGCTGCCTCAGCAAAGCCTGTGTGACCAGGAAGTGAGGGGAGACAAGAGCTACAGATGTGCACAGTGCTAGATCAAATAGGGGCTCAGTTAAATGTGCGTGTGTGGGGGTGAGGGGGGCACTACTACCTAAACATTTTTGCATTAAGGCAAGAAATGCTTTATAACCACTTTAGGGTAAAAAAAAAACCTTCTCTGTGCAGCCCCCCCCCCCCCCCAGCTTCCCTCTTATGCCCCGTACACATGGTCGGACTTTATTCAGACATTCTGACAACAAAATCCATGAATTTTTTCCGACGGATGTTGGCTCAAACTTGTCTTGCATACACACGGTCACACAAAGTTGTTAAAAAATCCGATCGTTCTGAACGCGGTGACGTAAAACACGTACGTCGGGACTATAAACGGGACAGTGGCCAATAGCTTTCATCTCTTTATTTATTCTGAGCATGCGTGGCACTTTGTCCGTCGGATTTGTGTACACACGATCGGAGTTTCCGACAACGGATTTTGTTGTCAGAAAATTTTACATCCTGCTCTCAAACTTTGTGTGTCAGAAAATCCGATGGAAAATGTCCGATTGAGCCCACACATGGTCGGAATTTCCAGACAACACGCTCCGTTCGGACATTTTCCATCGGAAAATCCGACCGTGTGTACGGGGCATAATACTTACCTGAGCCTGATCTCGATGCAGCAATGTGCATGAAAGCAGCGTTTCTCTTCCTCCTCATTGGCTCAGAAACAGCAGTGGAAACCATTGGATCATGCTGCTGTCAATCACAGCCAGTGAGGAGGGGGCAGGGTCAAGCCATGGTCTGTGTGTCTATGGACACACAGAGCTTGCTCAGGAGAGTGCTATGGTATGCACTTGGTGGGAAGAAGAAGCCAGGAGCATGGGGACCATGGAAGTGGAGGATTGCGCAGAGCAGGTAGGTATAAGATATTTGTTATTTAAAAAGAAAATTATGCATTTGCAAACACTTTAATGTAAATGTAATACAGGTAATTACATGGAACAAAACAAAAATCACCAATCACACATGTGTTATGTACTATAGAGGCTTTTTACATATGGTTTTAGTTTTTCTTTATTTTATTTTAGCTCAGCTCCAAATTTTATCGTTACACCAAAAAAAAATAACCATATGGAAAAAGCATTAAACATGTTCAGTCCCGGATAATTTATGAGTTTCCTATCTCACTGCAATTTTGGATTCTATTATCTGAACCTTTGACCCATAGGTAAAATACAACATTCAATCCTGAACTATAAAACACCTTGTAAATCACTCAAGAGCGTAAAAGTAAAATTCTGAGAAAAACCATCAATTTCCCCTATACATATACATGCTATAGCCTTCATGTGAACTCAGCCCATGTAGAATAACAGCTAAGATCGTTGTGAGTTTCTTATGCCAGATTGCACTTATTTTGCATGAATGAGTATGAATGCCAAGAAATAATATTCATAAGTACTTATGCCCTAACAAACAAATGGAGATTTTGAAATACCAAGCTTTGAGCACGCCATGTGAATCGTTCTATAATTGGCATGCTTTGTTTTGTTATGTTAAGTACAGCACTAAACATCTGCCCATAAAAGTTAATGATGGAGCAAGAATTACACAGCAGAACAGGTCCGCACTGCATCTTCCTGCAATTACCGCTTTCAGAAGTAAAGATAATATTGTCTTTAACTATGTATACCGTTCAAAGTCTCCTTAGAGGAGCATAAGAAATTTTAAAGTTTCAGCTTGTTAATCTTGCATTCTATATTTGGAGAGATATTTTCTCATCAGAAGAAGGCAATGAAAAAAAAAGAAAAGAAAAACTGGTTATGATTTCATACATAGCACTGTTGGGATGGAACAGGAGAAGGACAGTCAAGCCTTTTGTTTGTTGAGTACATGTGGATAAATGGGTTCATATTTTATATCTAGCCATTATCAGAACGATTGTTTAACTTGGCAGACCAACAAATATAAAATCATATGAACTGATATTTTTAAAGCTGAACTTTGGGCAGATAGACAAAACACTAATAAATGCAGCCCTCTAATCACTAATTCATTATTCAATGCAGCTCTCTAATCACCAATTCATTATTCAATGCATTTTTAAAAGCAAGCAATGTAAGTACCTAAATTTATTTTTTATTTTTTGCGAATTCTTTATTTAAAGTATTCAGCATCCACAGAGCAGTAAAACACATTATAATGATACATACTGTACATTAAGTGACCCCAGGAAACACCCTAAACCTCAGGAAATACAGCATCAGTTATAAATAATGTAAGGTGCAGGGGCGACCTGTTTGGAACCCCCAGCAAAAATCAGCATCTTAAAATGGGATATGGGGAATCACCTCTCCTGGATCAAGCTGCCACCATGAATGGAAAGGATATAGCAGTTTTTCACAGTAGATCAGGAGGAAGGGAAGGGGAAGGTAAGGACTGGAAGAGGGAAAACACACACGGGAAGGAGAAGGGTTGGGATAGAATACAGTTAGGATAGGGGAAATAGTATGGGTCGAGGGGGTAAAAAAAGAGGGGGTGGGGGAGTTGCCAGTGGAGGGGTGAATGACCCCGCGGGAAGGGCATTAGTATATAGTATCTTAGTGCGTGCAGGATGCAAAGAGGACCTTCCCCTTGTCCAAGAATGTGAACATGTTCCAATGGACCCAGGTTTTGGAGTAAGCTTCATGTCTGTTTTAAGCGGAAAGTAGCAGGTTTTCCATCTTGTTCACTTCCTCAACTTTTGAAAGCCAGAATGAGGTAGAGGGAGGGGGTGTGTCTCTCCACCACAGTGCAGTTCACGATTTGGCAGCATTAAAGATAAAGAGGGTGGCGTAAAAAAGATTTGTTGTGCATTTTCTCTGGAATATCCGAGACATGTAGTAGAAAAAGATCAGGGCTGTCTGGAAGGGTGTATTCGTGAACTTTTGAGAGATTCGGTGTACCTCCTTTCACAAGTGCTCCAATTTTGGGCAGGACCAAAAAATGTGCATCAAAGTCCCCCTTTCTGGCATCTCCAGCAACTGTCTGGGGTCGTGGGTAGGTATTTGTGAAGCACTGATGGTGTGTGGTACCATCCAGTAAGGATTTTAAAATTGGTTTCTTAAGTACGTATACAGATGGTTGATTTTAAAGCAAAACAAATAATCTACCTATGCTGAGCTGGGAAAAGGTTCTATTCAGTGTCAGTTTCCACTTCCATACGAAGGGGAAGCATAGTCATCCGGGGGAGCAATCAGCTGAGTATACATTTGAGAGAGGGAATGGGAAAGGGGACCTGTCCCCTCACAAAGTTTTTGAAAGGTAGTCAGCTGCCTTTGGAAACTGTCAAGTACTTACATTTTACCTAGTATGAGCCTCTTACCATCCCTGTACAGCAAGGGAGAGGAAGAAGCAGTACAAGGAACCAATAATTTGTGTTGAAAAGAGGCATGCTCATAAGAAGTGAAAGCAGAGTGACACAAACATGAGCTGATCACCATGCTGCTTCTCCTTTTACTGTCCAGTCACAGGCCTGGGCTCAAAGGCAGTGGGTTGAATTGTCCTCATCAGAATAAGGACATCTAGCAGCAGAAAAAAAGCTGGTTTTGTTATTTTATCTTTTAATGGGTTATTCATTTTTATCTTGTTATGGGTGGACTGGACTTCTGATTTAATTTAGATAATTGTATATTTAAAGCTAAACTATGGGCACATACCATAATCTGCAGAGCTGCAGTAGCAAGAACACCTCCACTTCTTTTTCACAGTAGTCACTACCATCTCTGTCCTGGTGATGAAACTTATCACCCCAGTAAACTGATTATATGCAAGGTAACTGGTCACCTCACCAACAATTTTTATAACTGGAAGAACCAAAGATACTATCTACTTCCCATATAATCCTTGTTTTCATCATTATGCTTAGTGCTAAATGACAGATGTAATGTAGATAATTTTCAGGCAACAATATCTGCTTGTCTTCCGCAATAAACTGATAAACTGAGGTAGGGTAACTGTTCTCAATGGGACACAGAATGTAAGCAGTAGCTGTTTTATAATGCTAAAGGGCAAATTAAATGGCTTAGTTTATATAATGAATAGGGATCTGGGTTGTCGTAGTTCTAAGCAGGTAGTGCTAATGTCATTTTCACCGTGGAGAGCTCCGTAGCTTAGTGACTATCACTTCTCCCTTGCCATGATGGCATCATTGGTTTAAATCAGAAAAAATTGTGACGCTACCTACATGGAGTTTGGCTCCTTGGCTCCTTTCAAAATAAATTTTGTGGCCAGGAATTTTCTTTTCTTTCCAGGTCACAGCTCATGTGCATTTCTTTTTAAATGATATTTCCCACATGATTCATCATTGATTAGAAATTTCTTAGTTTTTCAAAAAATTTCCAACATGCCCGATCACTCAAATTCGATGGCGACACAAAACATGGCCATTGTTGCTGCTCAGTAATGGTGTGAAATCCGAACGAAAATTCATAATTACGATTTTAGAATTGGGCCAGCTTAAAACAAATTATAAGATGTGTTCCTGTAAACACGGTGACCTCCCAGTAGTGCAGCTGGACTATGTACTACAATGTTGATTGCCCAGCACTCTACTTATAATATGACTTACCAGTAAGTGCTCTATCTAGTCATGGACTAGCAGCAAAGACATTAGCAAGCAGCTGCATTGCACCTTTAGAAGTATAATTTTAAAAGGGCATATTAAAGAGGAAGTAAACCCTGATGGGTTTTACTTCCTCTTCATTTCCCTGCAAAGATAAAGCATATGCATTGCATAGTAGCCCATTGTGTGTCACTTACCTGAACCTGAAGCCTGCCATGTCATTACTGTCCCCACTAGCGGCATCCATCCTCACCCCTCTTCCTTCCGGGGCCGCGAACTTCGGCTCTGTGACTGCATGCGTGCGGGAGCCGTTAGCCACGGCATGACCCCCTTTAGAAATGGCACAATCTCCCCTTTCTAAAGTGCGCATGTGCCATAATCATCGGCGCACGGCTTTATTGTAAATATCTCCTAAACCGTGGAAGTTTAGGAGATATTTCCAGCACCTACAGGTAAGCCTTAATATAGGCTTACCTGACCTGTAGGCAAAAGTGGTTGTACAGGGTTTACAACCACTTTGAGTTACTTCCATTGAATTGTGTTACATTTTAAGCTCCAAATACATGTTGGCAGGGGTTGAAATCTCTAAAAATGGTTATATCTGGTATCCAGAATTCAGCCCAAAAACCTAAGCGCATATTTGAATATCAGCTCTCATCCCCCTCCTCCTTCCCCATTTCCTCCTCATTATAGTAAAACATAAAATATGACAACTACAACTACAGGCAGGGTTAACAGAGAATTGTTAGAGAGATACAGGGCTGGGGCTGTGAATACGGGATAAGGTAAATTGCTATTCTAACAAACACACTGTTCTTGCGCACGAGGGAAGACGCCAACAGGAACATATAGAAAGACAAACTGTATAACCTAAAAACTGAGATATAATTCATAAAGTGCTTTAGACAAACTTGACAATATACATCCAGGGAAAGTTGCAGAGGAAAAAAATCCAGAAACAAGACTAAACCGAACAAGCCACAGGGCACAAAGTAGAACTAAAGAAGAAAGTTCAGGCAGATGTATGTAGGAACAGAAGGCTACATAAATAGCAAAATTGGATCAGAACAATGAACCTGCCTGGGGTAGACTGGGACAGAAGACAATACAGTAGCAAGAGGTAGAGCAGAGTGTTGCCCAAAGGCATACTGTAGGAACAACAGTTGTATAGTAGGACAAATACACACTAAACCAGCAGTCCCTGCTAAGAATACACAACCTTATATTGCTACAGGAAGAGGCATAGGTAAGAACCCTAAAAAGAAGAGCAGAGACATGACTACATTTGGCCCTACACTGTTTTTTTTTTTTTTGTTCAGCCAGCCATGGAAAAAAGGTGGATGGAGGAATTTTTCCCCCATCCCACTAGGATGTATACAGACAGCGGGACTTGCTACTGATAGTATACCCTGATTGCCAGCCAGGGGCGTAACTACCACCATAGCGTCCCATGCGGGCGCTATGGGGCCCGCAGCCGAGTGGGGCCCAGTGAGGATAAGAGCACCGCCAGCACAGTCTCCCAGCCAGGGGAAGAGAGAGGAAAGAAAGAGGCGAGCTGTCCATATCAGCAGAGAGCTGAATTGCCCGATATAAGAGCTTTCATTAGAACTTCCAGTGTTCCCGGGGCTCACGTCACATAGCTCCACCTTTTGGCCCAGTGCCTTTGATAGAATGCCGATCCAATGCGGGACATGTGATGTCATCAAAGGCGTCGGGCCAAGAGGTGGGGCTATGTGACGATGAGCCCCGGGAAGACAGGAAATTCAAATGAAAGCTATTACAGCGGGCAATCCTGCTCTCTGCTGATCCGGGTGGCTTGTCTCTTCCTCTGCATAGGTGGGGCTGTATGGGGCACAGGCAGACGAGGCTGTATTGGGCACAGGTCACGCTGTATGGGGCACAGGTCATGCTGTATTGGGCACAGGTCACGCTGTATTGGGCACAGGTCACGCTGCATTGGGCACAGGTCATGCTGTATGTGGCACAGGTCACGCTGCATTGACACTAGGGCAGCTGTGGGGGGGAAGCTGTTGGCAGGGGGGCCCCATACAACATTTTGCTATGGGGCCCTGCTATTTCTAGTTACGCCCCTGTCGCCAGCTGTTACTTCTGATCAACAAAAGTTTTACAACTTGTCCCTTCATCAGAGGCCAATCAAACAATTTTCTTCTGTTTTGCAGGGATGGCCAAACAAGGATCAAACTTCAGACAGTCCCTGCTGAACTGGCAGAAATTCCATTAAATATTGCCAGCTTAAGAGAGAAATTGACAGCAGGTGATACAGGTGATACAGGAAAATATGGGACTGAAACTCTATAGTAGAGTTGGGTGAGGAGTTCGGACCACGCAAAAGTTCGCCCGTTCAGCGAACACCTGAATTTGTGAGGCACTTGGCGGGATGTTCACCTGCCGAGCACCACACAATACACTGCACATTGCGGTGTATTCTAAGCCCTGATTGGGCAAAGTTTTGCCCAGTCAGGGCACAGTGAATAACTGGTTGTTAAGGAGTGGGCCATCAGCTGTCAATGGGCATCTCCGCTGACAGCTGAATGAAAAAGAAAACCATTGCCGGCAATATAAAAATGTAAAAAAAACCAGTGTGGGGTTCCCCCCCAAATCCATACCAGACTCACGCCAAGATTTAAACAAAAATGGTGTAGGGCCCCCCAAGATCCATGCCAGACCCTTATACAAGCAGGCCAGGAAAGGGGGGATGAGCGAGCGTCCGCCCCCCCCCCTCCTGTACCATACCATTCCACAAGGGCCTCTTCCGCACAACCCTGGGTTGTGGTTGTGGGGGGTCTGTGGGTGGGGGGCTTATCAGGATTTGGAAGCACCCAGATCCTGGCACCCCTATGTTAATAAGTATGGGGTACAATGTACCCCTACTTATTCACAAAAAAAGTGTAAAAATAAAATAAAAACACACACAGTTATTGACAATTTCTTTATTAAAAAAATCAAAATGTCCCCCCGATGTAGATTCATCATCAATCACGCCACCCCACGCCACCATTGACACACGTGTTGATGGTAAGGGGATGGGCCACCTGGCAGGGTCAAAAAGACAAGTGCAATGTTTCAGAGCCACGCAGGACCCCTTTCTCAGGCGTGTGAATCGGTATATGTGTGTATGTGATGTGTGTGTATATATATGTATATGGTTAATTTTGGAGCTCCTAGTTAAGGTATGCCTCTCGTTGGACTGCCCACGGATGTGGGTGGGGCACCGGAGCTGTTCAGGGATGTGCCTTGTAAATGATCATATCTATATAAGTAGCTGTAGGAGATAACACCGCTAGGCTCTGAGGAAGAAGGTAATCTTTCGAAACACACCAGCAGCAATGGTTCGCACGGTCTTTCTCTAGGTTCTGGAGATTGCTACCAGTAGACAGATTGTCATAAGCCAAAGACATTACATTACATTACATTGTGGTTTTCTTTCCATCCTTGTGAGTAGTTTTTAATACTTTTTCTTTTAATAAATATATCAAAGGATAATGCACAAGGCTAGTGCGCCCTCTTTTTTCTTTTCTCTTTTTTGCCTTCTAGGATTCCCCTAGGATTCCTGGAGGGCAGCAAGGCCTAAGATATTATCCACTCTGAACTTTGGATCGCCTGGTCAACACATTTGTGCACAAGAGTATTTGTTTTGCGTGTATGTGAATCACATGCCTGACGAAGGGGTCCTGCATGGCTCTGAAACATTGCACTTGTCTTTGTGATGTGATCTATTTGCAATAAAAACCTTTGGACGATGACTGAAGATTCCTGGTGTGCTGGTGAATATGTACATTGCCAATCTACAGAAGGGCGTGATCCTACTAGCCCGAAACTGTCATTATGGATTACTTCTGATTATTATTTTTTTGTTTTTTTGTTTTGTTTAAATAAATTTTATGTGCAGTAATCCCTTGAATTTTTATCTATATATCACCTCACCTGTTTTGATATCTAGATAGATAGATAGATAGATAGATAGATAGATAGATAGATAGATAGATAGATAGATATCTCTATCTATATATATATAGATAGATATATATACATATACACTATATTACCAAAAGTACTGGGACGCCTGCCTTTACACGCACATGAACTTTAATGGCATCCCAGTCTTAGTCTGTAGAGTTCGATATATAGCTGGCCCACCCTTTGCAGCTATAACAGCTTCAACTCTTCTGGGAAGGCTGTCCACAAGGTTTAGGAGTGTGTCTATGGGAATGTTTGACCATTCTTCCAGAAGCGCATTCGTGAGGTTGGGCACTGATGTGGGCGAGAAGGTCTGGCTCACAGTCTCCACTCTAATTCATCCCAAAGGTGTTCTATCAGGTTGAGGTCAGGACTCTGTGCAGACCAGTCAAGTTCCTCCACCCCAAACTCGCTCATCCATGTCTTTATGGACCTTGTTTGTGCACTGATGCGCAGTCATGTTGGAACAGGAAGGGGTCATCCCCAAACTATTCCCACAAAGTTGGGAGCATGAGATTGTCCAAAATGTCTTGGTATGCTGACGCCATAAGAGTTAAGAGACATGACCAGCTCCCTGGACAGGTAAGTGTCCTTACATTAAAAGTCAGCAGCTACAGTATTTGTAGCTGCTGACTTTAATTTTTTTTTAATACAGGCTGGAATATAGATTGTTGCACATTTTTGGCATAATACGCTCTGTTGGAGCTGGACTTGTCAGTTGAAGCCTAGAACTAATGTATACCAATGCTGTCCTTAAGAAGCTTATACTATTTTGGCGTATGCTCCATGTCAAACTGTAGACTACAGCTGCAGAATTATGATGTGTGAACCGATTTGTTTAAGTAAAGGCCACAGTGGATGTAAAACCCACTATATATAATAAACTGTTAACAACACAGATCCCTCTTCATTCTATGAACTAAATTGGCCATTTAATCTATTCTTATAGCAAAATGGAATAGTCAGTGTTCATATTCTGTCCCATAGCACACAGTTGCCCAATAATGTGCTGTGTATTGAGGAAGACAAGCCGAAATTGTTGCCTGAACATTAATTAAATTACACCTGTCATTTAGTATTAATGCTGAACTCTAGAAGAAAAATGACTTTGTAAATAGCACGAGTTAAATACGTCACCACTAATAGTGAGTATACTAGGTGCTACTATACCAGTTGTGGATGGCTGCTGGTCATTGTTAAAATCACAGCACGGTGGCTAAGTGGTTAGCACTTTCACCTAGCAGCACTGGAGTTGTTTGTTTGAATTATAAGAGCAAGACTACGCATGCTCAGAAACAAAAAAATACAGACAAAACTTTTCAACATGTTACGTCACTTCTGACATTGTATTGTGAGTAACCTCTTCACTTTCGACATGAGACTGGCATGTCACAAAAAACAGATGTTCGGTCGTCCGAAAATCTAAGCGTGTGTACCAGGTTTCAGATTGTAAGCTCCTTGAGGGCAGGAAATGGTGTGAATGTTCAATATATAATATGTAAAGCGCTGCATAAATTGGCGGTGCTATATAGTTACCTGTAATAAATACAAAAAAGAAATAAGTTGGATAGAAGCGACAGGACTATACTTTTGGCAATGCAGGGATGAACAGCTGTGGCTGTATCAGTGAAAGATCCTCCCTTAACTGTCTCCACAAACGTCTTGTATTCTATTCCCAAAATACAATGCATTTTGTGAATGGACAAGGGGAGATCATGTCATTCATCTCATCTATTCACTGAAAGCCTTGTATTCTCTGAACAAAATACAAGGCTTTTGTGAATATACAAATGGAGAAGAAAAGGAGGGCAAACGACAGGACCCTTCAGCTGCATCTCTTCATCCTTGCAACGACAGAAGTATAGCACTGTCTGCAGTAGCTGGCTTCAATTATCCCATGACTTTTACAGTAAACAGCAGCCATCAACATCTAGTATACTCATTATTACAGGTGACACCTTTAATTTTGCAAAACAATTTTATTTCCTGGAGTTCAGCTCTAAGCATAACAATGAAAAGAAGGTTTGTAGAGGAATAGACTATATCTTAGTTTTTTTTAATTATAAAGAATTTTGTGTATTTTGGAAAAGTTAAAGGTAATAATGGTCCTTCACATCTAAACTATCATTAATGATGAAAGTAACACTGATAAAAAATGCAAAAGGTTTCCCTATGGGGTTTTGTATTGCAGCAAAACATTCAAAATAATTCTAAAATATATTTATTACAAAAATTTAATGAAATTACAGAGGTATAAGTATTTGTTAAAACATGAGCTCTGTGATAGAGGCTAACAAACACACAATACATGATGATACAGCCATATAGTGAACATTTAAAACATAGCACAATGTACATATATAGACATACTAGAACCACTGACGCGTTTCGATGATATGTAGTAGAGGTCTTCTTCAAGGGGAAAAAGTACAGAATTCTAGAAAATTCAATATATAAATGAGTACATTGAAAATTAAACAATAATATATAATGATTCCAACATATTATGTTATAGTATTTAAAATTATATTTACCACTAACGTCTGGGGAGCAAGACTCCCAAATAATGTGCCTAAAACGATTTCTCAAGGATCCAGACAACGTAACAAAGACTCACAAGACCCCCATGTCACAAGAGGGTGAATGCTCACAGGGCCAGAAGCTCGGGTGGCTACTTTCTATAGCCTCCCAAAGTTCCATAAAAATCCCATTGAACCCATTGGACGCCCCATTGTCTCTGGGAACAGCAGTATTTCTGAAAATGTCAGTAGAGTGATAGATGCATTGTTACAACCATATGTTCTTGCCCTGCCCTCCTTCATGAAAGACACCATCCATTTTTTACAAAAAATGTATAAACTAGGCTTGACAAATGAATTCATTTTGGTAGCCCTGGATATAGAAGCCTTGTACAGCTCAATTTCCAACGAGAAGGGTCTGACAGTAATCTCCAAGGTCCTTACTCATGGTTCCTACCATGATAAATCACTTAATATTTTCATTTTGAACGGTCTTGAGTTCATATTAAATCACAATTATTTTCAGTTTGACAGCTCCCACTACCTCCAGGTGCAGGGTGTAGCGATGGGGACCTGCTGTGCCCCATCCTACGCCAATCTGTACCTGGGGGAGTGGGAGCAGACTCTCCTAGGTGATGGGACCTCATCGAGTACACCAGCCATGTCAAAACATGGCTGAGGTACATCGACAATGTCTTCATCGTCCGAGAAGGCACGGAAGCTATGCTCATGGAATTTTTCGATCCTATAAATGTAAACAATTTCAATCTCAAATTCACTATTACTTCTGACATGAGTACAATTACTTTTCTTGATGTCCGGCTTTTTTCCACTCCTGAGGGCAAACTATGTAGCACACTGTTCAGGAAGGAGATGGCAGGGAACACTGTGCTACATGCCAATAGTTCCCATCCCATATCTCTAAAAAATTCCATATCCTTCGGACAGTATTTGCGTCTTCGGAGAAACTGCTCTGATGAAGGCTTCTTCAGGGAAGCCGGCAAACTACAGGACAGACTCTTGGAAAGGGGATACAGCGAAAGGCCTTCAACAAAGTGGCTGCCAGGTCCAGCTGTGATCTCCTTTTCAGGACTCAAATCAAAGGGTCTTCTGAATGCAATACCACTTGACTCATCATGCATTTCACTAAGCAACACAAACATATTAGAGAGATCATTCATTGTCATTGGTCAATTTTAACCGACGACTCAAAAATTCAAAAAATTGTTCCTGATGCTCCCTCTATTACCTTTAGAAGGGCTTTGCCAATTAAAGACAGACTTGTTACTAGTGAATTCAGGGGAGAATCGATCAAAGAGCACTGTCCCGTAAGGGTTTCCTTTCCTTGCGGTCACTGCTCCTATTGTCCCCATGATTGGAAAAGAAAAATAATTTTTGCGAATGCAATGCATTTTATTTAGGGAAAACTAGGCAGGAATTTAGGTACCATATTGCTCAACATATCTATAGTATGCAAATTGCAAACCTACATTTACCTTTAGGCAGGCACATGGTGTCGACACATAAGTATATCGTGCCCAAAGTTTCTTTCGTTTCCCTTGACCTAATTCACATTCCGCTCGGGGGGGCGATTGGAACAAGTCTCTCCTCCAGCGAGAGCAACGATGGATATTCAGGTTGCAGGCAACAGTATACCCTGGCCAAAACTAATCCATCACCTTTGCCCACTTTTTGAGGGGTTTTGTTTCGGGCAAAACACAATAATAATAAAAATAAATAATAATAATAAAAATAATACAATAAAAACAATAATAACAATAAAAAAATAAAATAAAAATTCTTTATTTATGTATAAAATTATTTTCATCTTTGTGATTAACTTTTTTTGTCCTTTGCATGTTTGCCACTTTAAGATCCAGTCACTTGGCTTGTACTGCTAACCCCTGCCCATCTAGGGGCAGTGTTCTCTATGGCTGGTGAAGGACCTCATGGCAGGCAGGGGGGATGGTGGTATGATTTTGCCACTGTGTCCCTCTTTTTTTCTGTGTTCCCAAACACGACCTTCTCATGTTTGCCCGCTGGAGGGAGTACAATTCTGACGGCGGTGTCCCGCAATGTTTCCGGGCGTCCTGTGGCTCCTGTGCGCCATGACATCTCGCGGGATTGCGGCATAAGTGACGGCAGTAGCCGGGGGGATTTCCCCTTCTGGGACACTGGGGAGACCACGTGGAGGACGCCGCATGATGGCGGTCCTTCTTACCAGGCCGGAGAATGCTCCTCTTTGGGGTGGGAGGGGGCGGGGGCACCGCCGGAACCTGGACCTATTAGATTATCCCCCTCATTAGGAATTTACCCATATAACAGGGAAATGCCAATTAACCTCAGATTCCAGGCAGCTATTAGGCCGAATAGATAATTTTTGTCCATGTGCAAAGTAAGTAACTTGTTGTATACCCATAGGTACTTGCTGGACTGTATTTTTTGTTGACTATGTTGACCCCCTACTTAACTATATTATGTATATATTATTTGGCTTGTTGGTCTGCTCTACCCAATATCACTCAGACTTAGGTTTGAGGGGTGGCTTTAAAGCCTGGCCTTCCTATCATGGATGAATAAAAGTTTAAAACTGACCACTTAGATAGACTTTCATTAGCACCCTTTTATAAAATCATTCACTGCATGTTTTCTCTTTTTTCCCTTTCACTATTCATTCTCATGTCCCACACTTCCTCTATCTTATGCCCCGTACACACGGTTGGAATTTCCAACAGAAAAAGTCCGATGGGAGCTTTTCATCGTATATTCCCATTGGACTTTTTACGTTGAAAATTCAGACGGACTTAGATAGAGAACATGTTCTATATTTTTCCAACGGAACAAATTCCTATCGGGAAAACCGCTCATCTGTATGCTGTTCCGACGCACCAAAAATGACGCATACTCTGAAGAGAGTACGAGAGGTCATACGTGTTGTCCCATCGCACATGTTGTACGTCACCGCGTTCTTGACGGTCAGAATTTGGTGTGACCATGTGTATGCAAGACAGCTTGAGCGGATTTCCGTCGGAAAAACCTTCAGAGTTTATTCCGATGGCAAACCGGTCGTGTGTACAGGGCATGAGGCACTCCATTCCCACGTATTTATTCATGGCTTCATTCTCACGTCTGTGTTCTCTTTTCCACTGCAATTTCCCTTCATTCTATTTCCCATGCACCTTGCAGTATACCCCCCCTTTCCATTTTATGGTCTGTGGTGTTCCTTTTCATTTCCACGTATTTGGATCACCTTTCCTTTTTCCTAGGTGTGTTTTGGTTTTCGGTTGTTCCTTTTCTTGTCATGTGCTTTTGGTTTCTTTTTCCCTTTTTACCCTTCCTGCTACCACTGTTTCTCTCTCTCTTGTGACTTTTGCTGGTCACCGACCCTTTTTTGTCCACTTTTTCACACCAGCACACTTGCTCCTTAGTATCTTCACTTCTCCCCCTTTAGCACTCGTACGCATTGGTTTGTGGTCTTTGAGCACTTTTTTACTGCACTTTCACTTTTGTTTTTGTTCACTTTGTTTTCCACATATGTTTTCACCACACATCTTGTCACTGGCACACCTTCTAACCATGCTATAGATTTATTTTATGAATAATACCTAATTGAATACATTATTAATTTTAAAAGTGAATCGGGATTCCTTTGGACCCCGTGCTCAGCCTGTGCCCCCCCTTCTCTCCCCCCACTTCTTCAGTACCGGTTAAAAGTGCGGCCTCTTGTAGGTCCGGATTCTGCCCCTGTGAGCATTCGCCCTCTTGTCTATATATGTACTTCATGCTATATTTTAAATGTTCACTGTACAGCTGTATCATCATGTATGTTTATTAGCCTCTATCACAGAGATCATGTTTTAACAGATACTTATGCTTCTGTAATTTCATCTAATTTTTGTAAAAAATATATTTTATAATTATTTTTAATTTTTTGCTGCAATACGAAACCCCATAAGGAAACCTTTTCCATTTTTTTGTACCTCTATCGGGGCATGCAGCTTCCTCCTTACTCACCTATTGTATCGCCTTCCTACTTCGCAGTAACCCTGATAATTAACCTTGCCATTACCCAAACCCTAACACCTAACCTAATTTTCTAAAATTAACCCTTAATACTTAGAATGCAAGTAACAATTATGAGAAAATAGAAAAAAAGTGTCCATTTTTCTATTTGAAAATTCTGCTTATTTATAATGCATAGAAAAATGTTTAAAGCTGTTCGCCTTACCATCAGTCTTGCACAGTTGTACAGGCACATCTCCTGTACTGAAATTTCTTACTATGATTTCACTGCACACTGTGAGCGTCTCACAGTGTGTATTAGAAGCTACAGCAATTCAACCTGCCATATTTCCTGGCTGGAGGTTGGACCATGTGTACACATATTCTTCAAAATTAAACAATACATCCCAGCCTATAGGCAAGCATTCATCTTTTCAACTTACAAACAAAGGTGTGTATTGATTTTACAATCTTTTAATGCTGTTTTATTTGATTAAAGTTTTACTAAACCCACAACAGTTTAGCAAGTTATATTTACTAAAATAATTGCATTTCCATGTTCTGTGTACTGTGAGAGACCAGGTATAGTGAATGTCGGGCCCTGGGTTTAATAACACTTAGAAATATTTGATTCAGTGGCGGCTGGTGTTTTTTTTTGGGGGGAGTGGCAAACAGCCCCCCCCCCCCCCGGGCCGCTGGTGGAGCAGCACTACCAAACTCCCCCACTGCCACCAGCTGTCCTTACCTTGGATCCGGTTGGTTAGAGCGTGGCGGGCTCAGGGGAAAACTGCTCCGGTGTCCTCTCTTGGAGCAGCTTCCACGGTGTCAAATGCAGAAAAGGGGGTGTTGGGTCAAATTTTCACTGCCATCAGTACCAATGCAAGGTTGGAGGTGTTAACAGACACTGACCAGCAATGCAGGTGGGGGATGGGGGTTAGCATTCACTGCCACTGACCACCAATGTGTCAGGAGGGTCAGTGGCAGTGAAAGTTAACTCTCCATCTCACGCCTGCATTGTTGGTCAGTGGCAGTGATTGTTAACCCCCATCCCCAACCTGCGTTGGTGGTCAGTGGCTGTGGATGTTAACCCCCCATCCTGCATTGGTGGTCACAGCACTGTTAACGCTTTCCTCAATTCCAGCCTTCTCCAATCTCATTCTCTTACTTCCCGTGCTCTGGTGTTGAATCCATGCTGTCAAATACAACCACCTGAGCTTACCTCAGCACACACTCGCCCCATCTGCTGATCTTACACCTCTCTCCTCCAGGTGGGCAGGTAGGATCTCCGGGGCCAGCTACATCCCCATCCAGCCCACACAGTAAGCAGCAAAGAGGAGGCTCCATCTCCAATTCTTTTCTGCAGTCCTGTACCAGACAGAAACTGCTGGAGGTAAGGGGGGAGATTCCAGTCCAGCAGCTAGAGGGAGAACAGGGATGAATCCTCCCTTCAGAAGCCATCGCAGCCCTCCGCTTTGTTCTGAATGTCATTCAGGTAGCTGGAGAGTGTCAGTGCCCCCTCTCAACTTAGCGCCTCTGCGCCCAGGGTATGTGTCTCTTCTGCCCTGTACACACGGTCGGACATTCCGACGACAAAATCCGTCGGATTTTTTCTGACAGATTTTGGGGCCAAACTTGTCTTGCATACACACGATCGCACCAAGTTGTTGAAAAATCCGGTCGTTCTGAACGCGGTGATGTAAAACATGTACGTCTGGACTATAAATGGGGCAGTAGCCAATAGCTTTCATCTCTTAATTTATTCTGAGCATGCGTGGCACTTTGTGCGCCGGATTTGTGTACACACGATCGGAATTTAAACGGATTTCCGTCGGAAGATTTTATATCCTGCTCTCAAACTTTGTGTGTCGGAAATTCAGACAGGAAAAGTCTGATGGAGCCCACACACGATCAGAATTTCCGACAACACAATCTGATCGCACTTTTTCCGTGGGAAAATCCGACTGTGTGTTCATGGCATTCTACCCACCACTTGTCCTGGCCATGGAGGGGAAATCTTCTAATGGGGACCCTGGTGATACACTGGGACTCCCTCACTTTGGAGGGATTTTTCTCCTACTTCCTGTTTTTACTTGGGGACAGGAAGTGTAGGGAAATCTCCCCAATGAAACACAGATGGCAAAAAAAATTATGGGGGTTATAACCCTCCATTACTCTATTCAAAATGAAAAAAAGTTTGCCTTTAGTTACATTTTAAAGTTACAATCAATTTGATTTTGTAAAGTGAAACTGAGCCTTATACTAGTCCGTAGATGTGGTGGCTGGACTAATTTTCTTTTTTATAAATTTTTTTTTCCTTTATTTTTTCAAAACTTTTTCTTTATTTTCATCTGGTGATCCTGTTAGTAACACATTTCTTGTCTTAGTGCTTCCTGTGCTGCAATCATGGAGCAACAGTGGACAGAAAGTATGCTAAGGTTATAGGGCACCTCATCCTCTCCTCATCTCCTCATCTCCAGAACTCCAGGAGGTGAACTGAGCAGGGCTGATGTCACTCTGTTTGGGATAACTCTGCAGAGTTCCCAGGAATGTGTGATTTATACTAAATTTATCGCAGGATCAACATGTAATTTTTCACTCATTGACCAGTAAACACAACTATTTTATCAGAACAAAAGGGTGGAAGAAAAATTCATACTGCATACTTTTTTTTATAACCTAATCTAGATTTTATCTTCAAGGCTCTTCTCCCCTGATAGAACAATGGGGGTTATTTACGAAAGGCAAATCCACTTTGCACTGCAAGTGCACTTGAAAGTGCACTGAAAGTGCACTTGGAAGTGCAGTCGCTCTCAATCTAAGGGGTTGATCTGAAATGAGTGGAAGCTCTGCTGATTTTATCATCCAATCATGTGCAAGCTAAAATGCTGTTTTTTATTTTCCTTGCATGTCCCCCACGGATCTACGATGACTTTACTTCCAAGTACACTTTTAGTGCACTTTCAAGTGCACTTGCAGTATAAAGTGGATTTTCCTTTAGTATATAACCCCCAATATGTCTTATTAACAACCATGACATCACACATGGAGAAACTGTATATAACATACAGTGGGGACGGAAAGTTATCAGACCCCCTTAAATTTTTCACTCTTTGTTATATTACAGCCATTTGCTAAAATCATTTAAGTTAATTTTTTTTCCTCATTAATGTACACACAGCACCCCGTATTGACAGAAAAACACAGAATTGTTGACATTTTTGCAGATTTATTAAAAAAGAAAAACTGAAATATCACATGGTCCTAAGTATTCAGACCCTTTGCTCAGTATTTAGTAGAAGCACCCTTTTGATATAATACAGCCATGAGTCTTTTTGGGAAAGATGCAACAAGTTTTTCACACCTGGATTTGGGGATCCTCTGCCATTCCTCCTTGCAGATCCTCTCCAGTTCTGTCAGGTTAGATGGTAAACGTTGGTGGACAGCCATTTTTAGGTCTCTCCAGAGATTCTCAATTGGGTTTAAGTCAGGGCTCTGGCTGGGCCATTCAAGAACAGTCACGGAGTTGTTGTGAAGCCACTCCTTTGTTATTTTAGCTGTGTGCTTAGGGTCATTGTCTTGTTGAAAGGTAAACCTTCGGCCCAGTCTGAGGTCCTGAGCACTCTGGACTAGGTTTTCGTCCGGGATATCCCTGTACTTGGCCGCATTCATCTTTCCCTCAATTGCAATCAGTCATCCTGTCCCTGTAGCTGAAAAACACCCCCACAGCATGATGCTGCCACCACCATGCTTCACTGTTGGGACTGTATTGGCAGGTGATGAGCAGTGCCTAGTTTTCTCCACACATACCGCTTAGAATTAAGGTCAAAAAGTTCTATCTTGGTCTCATCAGACCAAAGAACCTGATTTCTTACCATCTTGGAGTCCTTCAGGTGTTTTTTAGCAAACTCCATGCAAGCTTTCATGTGTCTTGCACTTAGGAGAGGCTTCCGTCGGGCCACTCTGCCATAAAGCCCCGACTGGTGGAGGGCTGCAGTGATGGTTGACTTTCTACAACTTTCTCCCATCTCCCGACTGCATCTCTGGAGCTCAGCCACAATGATCTTTGGGTTCTTCTTTACCTCTCTCACCAAGGCTCTTCTCCCCCGATAGCTCAGTATGGCCGGACGGCCAGCTCTAGGTAAGGTTCTGGTTGTCCCAAACGTCTTCCATTTAAGGATTATAGAGGCCACTGTGCTCTTAGGAACCTTAAGTGCAGCAGAAATTTTTTTGTAACCTTGGCCAGATCTGTGCCTTGCCACAATTCTGTCTCTGAGCTCTTCAGGCAGTTCCTTTGACCTCATGATTCTCATTTGCTCTCACATGCACTGTGAGCTGTAAGGTCTTATATAGACAGGTGTGTGGCTTTACTAAGCAAGTCCAATCAGTATAATCAAACACAGCTGAACTCAAATGAAAGTGTAGAACCGTTTCAAGGATGATCAGAAGAAATCGACAGCACCTGAGTTAAATATATGAGTGTCACAACAAAGGGTCTGAATACTTAGGACCATGTGATATTTCAGTTTTTCTTTTTTAATAAATCTGCAAAAATGTCAACAATTCTGTGTTTTTCTGTCAATATGGGGTGCTGTGTATACATTAGTGAGGAAAAAAAAATAACTTAAATAATTTTAGCAAATGGCTGCTATATAACCAAGAGTGAAACATTTAAGGGGGTCTGAATACTTTCCATCCCCACTGTAGGAGTCGGTCCATAGATAGATAGCAGAATAGAGGTGTTGATCTAGGCTCGTTCGTGAACTGGACAACATGCAAATAAAGAAACAGTAAAGATCACACACAATAGGTTCAGTTGAAAATGTTAAAACACCAAGAGAAACATCTTAAACATAAAGTGGAACTAAAGACAAAAAAAAAAACATACAAACATGCAGGCTTTTTATTGCAGATAAGACAGGCAATGGGAGAAGATATCAGCACTGGTGATGGACCTCGCAGGCATCGACCCTTGGAGCAGAGGTAAGTATTTCTGCCTTTAGTTCCATTTTAAAACGTAACTAAACCCAATCGATTTAACGGTTTGATAAAACAGTTATATTCCTAGCATGCTGGGAATCCTAACTGTCACATTTGCTTGTGCTTTCAACCAAACTGTCAAACCATCAAATGGCTAGTGTCATAACTGGTCACAGAATGATGGCAGTTGCAGATCAAGCAGAGGCTAAGATGCCAATTTCCTTGACTTTAAAGTGGTTGTAAAGCCACTTCTATAAAATACTCTCATCGCCTCTGTATTAGAACAATAAGTTCCCCTGTGTCTGTGTCATATAATAAATATGCTTATCTGTACTGATAACACAGTGTCTTCCTGAGCTCAGGTGCCTCCTCTCTCCTCTGTCCGGCTCACAGTTCCAGCAGGTGGGGCCAAGTATTACCACTGATGTCAGCCGGGGAGGAGAGGAGAGATAGAGCCGAGGAGTCACATGATTGCAGGAAGACACTGTGTTATCGGTACAGATAAGCATATTTATTATATAACACAGACACAGGGGAACTTATTGTTATAATACAGAGGGGATGGGAGCTTTTAATGTTAAATATGAAAGCAGCAGAAGCGGGGGGGCGGGCGCTGACAGGAGCAGACAGTCAGTGAGGGGAGGGGGGAGAGGATGGAAGAGAGGACACAGGAGACAGATAGCAGGCTGCGGCTGACAGAGGCATGTAGGCTGATCATGGTGTGAGAGCTCAGCAGCCCTGATATATCGGAGTCAGCGTACAGGGGGAGGGTATAGCCAGGCAGGATCAGACAGGTATTACAGGTGTTACAAGGGGCCAAATGACACAGCCCAAGCTCTGTGCTGTATAACATGCTTTAAGGGAACAGGATCTGTTTTGTTTTTTCTGGGGGTTTTTTTTACACTTTAAGCGATGTGACTGTAATTTTCAAATCTCATTGCATGCAACTGAAAATAACTGTTACTTTAAAAAAATAAGAATTCTTATCCAGGTGTTTTAGTTCTGTGAATCAGGCTTTATGTCCACTAATCAATGTGCTTCTTTTATTCCAAATTAGCACAGGACACAAGAATAAAGGGTTTGTAAAGGCAGAATGTTTTTTTATCTTAATTCATTCTATGCATTCTATGCTGCTGTCAATCAAACTCAGCTAACCAATCAGAGGAGTGAGGGGGCAGGGCCAGGGAGGTGTCTGAATGGACACAGGGAGCTGTGACTCAGCTCGGGGGCCCCATTAGCAAGCTGATTGCTGTGGGGGCACTGAACAGGAGGGAGGGGCCAGGATCACGAAGAGGGACCCAAGAAGAGGAGGATCCAGGCTGCCCTGTACAAATCCACTGCAACAGAGCAGGTAAGTATAACATGTTTGTTATTTTTTTAGGGAAAAAAACGAGCCTTTAAAATCACTTTAAGCTATGATGTGTTTCCCTCTGTACTCAGCCGTTTGTCAAAAGGTACAACCTTCCTTTTACCTTACCCAACATGCAATCCTCTTTTTATGTTTGTGACTGGAAGAACTCTCTGCATTTACATGTGTGCAGCCAATCTGACAAAGTCAAGTTGATCCAGAAAAAGACCCTACGGGTATAAAGCATGGCCAATTTTTTGCAAAAAGAAAAAAATATGATATAGTGTGATCAATTCAGTTCAGATTAATACATTAAATTGTTTATAAACATATAAAATCATACGGCTGTTATTTGGGAATATTTAAGCAATGTGTTTATTGCCAAAAATTATATTTTATAATATAATTTATTGCACAAATTATAAAATTCATTTTAGATAATTTTACACTTTTTAGCAACTTTTACTTTATATTCTACTACCAGTTTGTATATCTTTCACTTTTTATTATTTTTTTCTGAAAGCTTCATGTTTTACATTTTGTAGGAGAACTGTTCTTTAGTCGAGAGAATCCATTGTCCATAGATCACATTTCGCACACTACATCCCAGATATTGTCCTCGATAACATACACAAGCAAGCATCATTTTGCTGGCAAAATTATATGAAGGCTGCTCATCCTCACTGCCAACATGAGCTTGACTATAGTTTATCAGGCAGACCCATGGTGTCTGCTCAGTCTTTTCTCTCATTCATTTTAATTGTGTAGCAAAATATATATATAACAGATATCTTGGTACAGACTTTGGAGACACTTCTTTGCTAAGCATCTGAGAAATACCTATCCTCCATGCCAGAAAAGCTATTACTAGTCTGCAAATTGTTTACTTTAAAGCAATCTACAGTTGGCGTTACTGAATTTTACATGCGTGCGGTATTCCTAAAGCATTTCACTTCCTATTTTTTTGCCAGCTGTCATCAAAGTAAGCTTTACTATTATATCCAGTTAAATTGTAAAGTTCATAATATATCTACTGAGGGAGCTATTTAACGCAGCATAGTTCCATTGATATTCTGTAAGTACACTATTAAATGATTAAGCAGCTTGTAGGATATGTATTACATATAAGATTGCTCATTGGATGATGAGTTCCTGAAATGTGTCTGATTTCCCTTTTTCTCCTTTTTTGACTTATAATGCCAGTCACTGTGGTACCTCCAAAGATAAGGAGAAAAAAAAAGAGACAGAGGCGACGGGAGAGTTCCTTATGGTGTAGTAGTTTGACAGATAATTGGATGAAATATATGATGAAAAGGTAAGTTGCAATGGTGTACTCACACCTGGGAGGTTGATAAGCTTGCTGGGAATATGACTGTCCCTGCGCGGAATAAGGTCGCTCTCGATGCATGGTGGGGTGATCCAGACAATCCTAAGCTCTGTGGATTTGGGATTCTGGTGTGTTCACAGTAAGAGGTTTAGGAATCCCCAAAAGATAGAAAACTGGTGTCAGCAGAGGTGCCTGACTGTGAAGGAGAAGCTTAGGAATGGATTCTTCATTGATTTGATATTTATTGCTCACAGAATAGTACAGAATACTGTACAACGCGTTTCATGGCACTACACTGGCCACTTCCTCAGGATGGTGCATAAAACACTGATAAACAAAATAATATATGTACGTAAAGAGAAGTATATAAATATATAGTATAAAATATATGTGTGTGTGTGTTTGTATATGTTATCTCGTCCAATGTTTATCACATTTAAGTGATCAAACATCAATAATACCCTATAAGTTCATATGATAGAAGAACGGTCTTTCCAAAAAACATTATACAAAACAAAACTGATTCAACAGTCTAAGACAAAAGCACACAATCTATACAGAGATAAATTGATATCTCCAGACCCAAAAGAAAAAATCACCAACAAATAAAATTTTAACTTCATCACTTGATATAACACTGATTACAGCAAAATCAAAAAAAGCTATGAAAACACACTGGCATATACTTTTGCAGGACCCCTATTTGAAAGCAGACCTACCCAGGGCACCCAGCTAGCTGCACCTTCCAACGGGCCAAATGCTGAAGGAATATTTTAGCGCCTAGTAGACTAAAAAGCAATAAAACAACAGACAAAAACCTGATATAAAAAGATCTCCACAATAATACACTAACAGGAAACTATAGGTGTGGTCACCCTCTATGCCTCACATGTAATATTATTAGCAACAGAGACAAGGAATTTCCATCAATGTGCACATTGGTGTCCTACCCAATTAAGTCCTTGTTGACCTGTGAAACAGAGGAAGTGTACTGCCACAAAACGCATTGTAAGGTGTTTTATACTATTCTGTGAGCAATAAATATCAAATCAATGAAGAATCCATTCCTCAGCTTCTACTTCAGATTTGGGCGCATCTGGCGACACCAGTTTCCTATCTTTTTGGGCTCCTAAACCTCTTACTAAGCCAGACACTGCTCAGATTTATACAGCTGGTGTGGCATGCTCTTTTGTCAACTCCTGGAAGTGCATTAAAGTGATATTGTAAAACCCTTACTTATACCCTGTGAAGTGACTAGCCGCAGTTGATACACAGAAATTAAACCAATTCTTTTGCATAAGTTGTATCTGTTTATGTGCAGCCATCTGATCTATACAGCCTTTTCAAATGCATAATTTACACAGCATTTCTGAGCTTCCAGAGGTAGGGGACAGGAATCTGACGTCACACACTGACAAGAGAGAAGAGCTGAGTGTGATCTGAGACCTGAGTGGAGAGAACTTCACAAACAATTTAATAGAGAAGCATGCACAGCTGAGGGTGTTGATCACATGTTGTGTGCTGAAGCTCCCGTCCCCCTTGTTTACTTGAAGTCAGCACAACCTGTCAGAAATTAGCCAATAGCAGAGGAGCAAGACAGCAGACAGAAGTCACACTTGGTGTTTTGGATTGAGGCAAGCACACATTATAGAAGGATTTGCTTTGTTCATTTTTCATGTTAGAGGTTTACAACCACTTTAGGTGTTGTCTCTTGCAGAGTTGGACAAACTTTAGGATTATTCAGGGATTGATTATGTTTCCAGAGAAAGGGGGGGGGGATGAGCCTCTCACTGCAATAGTACAGGAAAGCAGTGGTAGATCTGGTTTTGTGACAGTCTCAGTGAGGATGGACAGATTTCTCAGAGACAGCCTTCAATTTACAATATGTACAGCCTTATGTCAGATTTTCATGGTATATCAATGTTGTCTTTGCTTTCAAAAGGGGTTTTCCATAAACTATTAAGTGGAAAACCCCTATGCTCTGTATGCAGTTATGACTGGCAGGTGTTGCACTATTCATGTCCACTTGGCTTTATGCAGTCCTGGTTTAGCAGGTGATGCTCCCAAAGGAGCAGGACTTGTTCAGCACATACTTTCAATGGATTTCTTAGGCATAGAGTAGAAATAAGCTCAAATTTGATTAGAAGAGATCACAAATAGCTGGTCAGCAGGGACATGCCATGAAGGAGTGAAGGAGTTTTTACCTATGGATAGAAAAATGTTTAAAGTATGGCTGTCCATGTAGTAGACCATTAGTTCGACTTCTGTTGAAGAGGAACGTTGGAAAACTTTTCATGATCAGCGACTGCAGCCACTGATCAGTGTATTTTGACAGCAGAGGTGTCCCGCTGTCAGAATACAATATCTCAGCAGGGAGGAACACATTCTTTTTGTTGAGTCCTCTACGTCTACCTTTACTGATTGCACTGGTCATTGCACTTTATATCTACCCATTTCTCTTTGCACTGCTCTTTTAGCTAGGCTTCAAAGTTTTAAATCTATTATTGCACAGCCATAGAGGACTGCCATATTCTACCCTTTTGTAAGGGATATATCTAGATAGCAAATAACAAAAAACGTATAACAACACTCACTCCACAGAGTACCCCCTTGTTCTGTTAAAATAATTATGAATCTAGTACGAGTCTGCCTACAGTGTAGGGTGTGCACCATACTTTGACGAGCAGGTTCATATTACTGTTGATTTTATGTATAACAGCAAGAGGGGTATTACATAGAGTGAGCTCTGTTATACCTTTTTTTGTCATTTGTTATTTTTACATAGAAACATAGAAAAGCGACAACAGAAAAAGACTGAGTAGTCCTTCGAGTCTGCCCATTTTTTTTTCTGTTTTTTTGTTTTGTTTTTTTCATTAACTTTATTGTCTGACTATAGATCTATGTTTGTCCCAAGCATGATTGGAGCCATTTACTGTTGACTGTCTCACTACCTGTGCTGTTAGTTTATGCCAAGCACCAACCACCTTTTTCAGTAAAATAATACTTTCTAAGATTAGTTTTGAACGTTCCACCAGTTAGTTTGAGGTCATGTCCACATGTTGTTGTTTTCTTGTTATATATACTGTGTGTATATATATATATATATATATATATATATATATATATATATATATATATATATATATATATATATATATATATATATCTTATACATATATATCTTACACATATATCTATGGTTTTGTAAGATTATAAGCTTGTGTGCACAGTATTTGCATACAATTAATGTTTCAAATTGGGCCAGTGACAAAGCAGGAACTTATATTCCCAAATAAACTATGCCTTTTGCATTACGCAATTGAAAATATATACATGCCAAACACAAACAGGAGTGACGGCCCAGTCAATGTGATCTTTCATTGTCCTGGCAGGACTAAGCACATAGAGAATAACATTTTTTTGTAGATTAATGCAATTTGCACTTTGTTGCTCCTTTAATAAACTTGTTTTACGAGCCCAAATGAGTTAAACATGTAAAAAAGAGTCATAATACTTCCAAACAATATCGACCACAAACTGGGATAGTCCCGTGCTTTTGAAAGTTTCCTTTGAATTAACACATGCTGTATTATAATTTCACTTTTGAAAATGTTACTTATTAAAAGACACTCTCGATTCCAACAGTACTGTTAGTAAGTAGTAACAAAAGCATCTGAACACTGCAGAGATCAAAGAATAAAGTATTAAGAAACCCTGGGACACCCTCCTAACACTTCACAGTTACAGTGAGAGAAGTAAATGAAGGCTTCCAGCAGTTAAAAACATAAACATGTTCTCTTTTCAGCAACACAAAACTTTACATCACAGGTTTACAGCAAACTCTCAAACAAATAATACTTAACACAATGTAAAGGGTGAGTACAAACTGTACTGCAAAATGCACTTTTATCATGGCACGTCGGAAAAAGTTGAAACATAGTTCTGCAAAGTAAAAGATGACTTACCTAAATATTGGTTTTTGTAGGTGCTTTTTCTTAATTGTAATGCAGTCACCCATTTAAATTTAGTGCAGGGTATAGCTTTCCAGAAATTGAACCACAAACACAAAATATTAAAAGAATGAAAAAAGTCCAGAAACAGAAGTATACATAAAAAGATCCTCTTCAGCTATTGTGCTGTGCACAGTCCCGATAGTATGTTGTGTGTTCGAAGCAGTTTACCCTCTTTAACTGCTGAGTGAAAAAAATCCATTGAGGCCACATAACTGTGCACACAACTCAACAGAGCGAACTGCACAAAAGCACATGTTTAGAGTTGACTGAGAAAGGAGAAGGGCCACAGTCACAGACTACTAAAGTCTGCAAGGAAAAGTGAAACTCTGCCAAAAGCATTTGAAGCTTTAAAAAAAAAAAAAAAAAAGTCAGCAAGTTCTCATCATCAAGCTCTGAGAATGTGCTCTGCTTATATTCGTCAGAGCTCCTTAAACATATGGGCATGTCGTAGAATTTAGACTACTGCTGAAAGCCTGTTTTTTTTTCTTTCTTTTTTTTATTCAAACTAAAAGTTTGAGGGCTGCCCGAGAGTTTTCCATGTTCACGTCGTAAGAAAGTTTCTTCAGTAACAAGCACCATACACAAATTAATAAAGACGGATAGATGCAGTCTGTGTGGCTGGCTGCTTTTCAAGAGATTATAATTACTTTACAATCTGGCTTTTATTCCCTTCTGGATATGAGGTGTAGATAGGCCAGTACAAAATTAAAGGGTTACCTTGTTTGTCTGGCACTTTTCACTGTGGAGGGTATTCCAGATTATGACAGGGCGCAGTGTTCGGAAAAACATGTAAATAACTCTTCAAAATGATATTATGTAATGACAGCATAAAGGAGCAGTAAAATAAAAATACAAGTTACCTTTATTTTAAAGAACATTCCAGCCAAACTTAAAAAAAATGCATACACTTAATGTAGAATTCCAGCAAAATCTTACTAATCTTAAAAATGCTCCCTTCCCCTCTGCTGACACCTATGCTGACTAACCTGTGTAAAAAATTTGTATATACCTACAGCACGGTCGTCCAGTTCTGTAAGTGCGTCTATTGATGTCCTCCCAGAGCCGCGCCCCCCGTGTACCCGCTGTGGCACGCACCCGGCAGGCTCTGTGATTGGTGTTTCCTTTGGATACAGCTGATAACAGATCGGGGTAAAGAGCCAATCACAGTGGCTCTTTACCACGTGATCAGCTGTGTCCACAGCTGATCATGATGTAAACACACGTGCCGGTTATCAGCATTCCTTTCCTCATGCTGTCACAGCGTGAGGAGAGGAGAGAGCCGGTAACCGGTGAGTATAAAAGGAGACATATTACTAATTTCAACCCACTAGAGTCCGGTAACGTAATCTCCCCTGTGTCAGCCAGCGCTGACTGCAGGGAGAGGAGGGAGTACTCGACAATGGCTGGCTATGCCTAAGTAGTGACAGAACCCATAGGCTCCTATCGCCCATCTGTTGTCGACGCTCCCTCCTCTCCCCTGCAGCCACCACTGGCTGACACAGGGCAGCCGAATCATGTGACAGGAACGCAGAGGCTTGAAAATAGGTAAGTATATACATCTTTCTTAGACAGGTTCACAGGCATAGGTGTTAGGAGGGGAGGGAGCATTTCTAAGCTTAGGTTTGTGCTGGAATTCTACTTTAAGGGGACGGCCTACCTGCTGAGCAGCTGTAATTTTTTTATCCTGGCCACACCAACAATTTAGAATCCAAGTGTAATTATTTAAAGCAGAACTACATTTTTGGGTGTCGGTCTGTGGGCAGGTGAGCATTAAAGAATATACCTATAAATTAGTATGTAGGCCACAACAGCTAATTATTGCAACCCTGAAAAAAACTGTTGCTGGAGCCTAATTTCTGGCGTATTGGTTCTGTAGAAGTTCTATAGAGATAAATGGGAGAAGGAAGATGTATCTTCCATTCATCTCTGTAGAACCTTCTGTTGCGCCATACTGGAGCACAGATGCTTGGGCAAATAAAAACAGGTGAAAACGCTATGTCAGAAAGGCAGGTGTGTATGTGGTCATATTAACTAGGAAGGGGATGGGTTTCTCATATAAAATTTTTATACAAATGTCAATTTGCAAATTAAATCAAAAGTGAAACCTATAATTTATTTCCCAATGTGCCAGCTCTGGTAAAAAAAAATATATTTTATAATAAAAAATTTCATAACATTGTTATATCCATTTTCCATGTTTTGATGACATGTAAAATTGTCTGAATGGTCTTATAATCCCACAATAGCTTTAGCCTTTGTCTGCATTTAAAAAATATGTGTGCAGAGATAATTTAATTAGAAAACAACATAAGCTCAATAAAACGAAGGCTTTAGTGTTCAGAAAGGGATTCTCCAGATATTCAGCTCAGTTTTTCAATTAACTCACTATAGCTAACATGGCAAACATTACAATATGCCTTTCAGAAGCTGGAAGCCTTTGGATAATTCATCTTTGCTGTATTTTGCACATTCTTCTTGACAAGGTTCTCATTTACACGCATATAGAGGAAGTTCCGTACTAGGGCATAGGATGTGTTCAACACTGAATCTTAAAACTTTTTTTCCATGGGCCTTTGGTCTGGTCACGTGTGGCGGTGGGTAATCCTAAATACTGCTGATTCGTTTTAAAGGGTGCTGGACTATTTTTTTTTTTTTATGTAAAACGTTCGGCTCGCTCTTCAGGGAGCATTTGATGGGCAGCGATTGTATTGCCTCTTTTTCACCTGCTTTAACCCCTTGAACCCCACACTAGTACGCCGTAACTGCATGCATTACACACGTGTAAGGGGGATTATGATTGGCTGGGTGTTGGTGCCAAACTGTGTAAGACCCCATCCTGCTTCTTCTTGAGTAGGACAACTACCCACCTGCTAGTAGATGGAACCCTTCACAATATTGTGTCAAACTCCTGGCCATAGCCCCACTCACGACATCCTTGGCCATAGGCCCTTAATATTCAAGAATAAAGGAATGTCCACACAAGAAATGTATTACCTGCACTTTACCGTGACTTCTCAAAGATGGCGGTGACATCTAACAACACATTGACATACTGAAAGAATTCTCTGTCGCGGAGGAACGCTATCCACAGGAGCAAGTGTTCTGAAGCTGTCATTTAGGAGCAGAACACCAGCACACAATTTTTAAGCCATCTTCCCTTATCACCTTTTCTCCATGGGAGCACCTCAATGTTGTGACCACTGCCTGAATGGGAGAGAGAGCTGCTGGAGCTATATTTGTTTTTTTACAATCCACAGCCATCCTCCTTTATAACAACACCAAAGTGATATATGCATTCTTCTCCTTTTTTAGCATGTGTGTGGTGTTTTATTCATTTTATTTATTTATTTATTTCGGATACTTATATAGCGCCGTCAATTTACACAGCGCTTTACATATACATTGTACATTCACATCAGTCCCTACCCTCAAGGAGCTTACAATCTAAGGTCCCTAACTCACATTCATATATACTAGGGACAATTTAGACAGGATCCAATTAACCTACCAGCATGTTCTTGGAGTGTGGGAGGAAACCGGAGTACCAGGAGGAAACCCACGCAGGCACAGGGAGAACATGCAAACTCCAGGCAGGTGGTGTTGTGGTTGGGATTCGAACCAGCGACCCTTCTTACTGCTAGGCGAAAGTGCTACCCACTACACCACTGTGCCGCCCTATGTTTTTATGAATAACACTATGAGCACTACGCCAGTTTCTATTGTCTTTTGAGCATATACTGTAACTTGCAATTATCCATCCACAAGCCACCTAAGCTGCTGATGACCAGGTTTGCCAACGGCCTGTAGATTTACAGACAGGTTGTAAAAATTTGCCAATTAGCACATTGTTCGACAACTACTGCCCATAAAAAATATGGCCTCAGTCCGGATTTGGAGCTGTGGGTTCAGGCAGGGCTCGAAACAGGGGGCGGGTGGCGGTGATATCATGGCGGTTACAGCCGGCTGGTAACAACCCAGTCTTAAGCGGTATACACACGACCGGACTTTTCGTCGGACTGAACCCCGAAGGGCTTTTCAACAGAGTTCCGATGGAGTTCCAATGAAATGGACTTGCCTACACACGATCACACCAAAGTCCGATTATTTCGAATGTGATGACGTACGACCGGACTAGAATAAAGAAGTTCATAGCCGGTATCTGCCCATTTGCGCCTTTTTTGGTCCGTCGGACTAGCATACAGACGAACGGATTTTTCGATCGGACTCGAGTCCGTCGGAAAGATTTGAAACATGTTCTATTTCTAAAGTCCGACAGATTTTTCTACAGAAAAGGTCAGATGAAGCCCACACACGATCGAATTGTCCAACGGATTTGTTCCGTCGGACCAGTTCAGTGGAAAAGTCCAGTCGTGTGTACATGGCATAAGCTTTCCATTCCATCTCCTCAGGTGCAGCCAATGGCAGGCTCTGCCAACGTCCTAGCCTTCTCCCAAAGGCGGCACTGCTGTGTATGGCAGGAGTTGTAGTTATCCACACTGCGCACACTGGACTTGGCCTGCTGCACCTGCGCTCTGCAGAGACTACACTTTCTAGAATTCAGGGTGCTCAGAACGGACACACGCCTTCTCCGGCTTGTAGTAGGAGACGGAGGAGTGTATAGGACTAGTTGCCCTGGAGCATGCTCGTCTGTAACCATGCACCCAGCTGCGGCTCTAGTGTTTGGCAGCTGCTGCAGCAATGTGGCATTTTTTATGCTATTAGCCAGGTGGGAACTTGTCATTACCGTAATAAGACTGGACTCCTGTGTGTTCATTCATTCCTCGTGCATTCTGTTGTGTCTGTGCTGGCAGTGGTTCTGCTTCTAGTATCCACATTGGGAACCTAAGTGTATGTCTACAAGAGCAGGCAGTGGGCTGACATGTAAACTGCAAGATATGGTTGTAATAAGAGGAGGAGTTCCCCCGGCCCCTTGCACTGTAAGGGGGAATCCTTCAGACACTGATGTAAGGAGGAACTTTTAACTCTGTGGACTCTTGTGTAAAGGGGGGGCTCTGGTGACCAGAGACACTCCTACATCAGAGTCCTGCTTTACATCAGGGTGCACAGTGTTCCCCTTTACATAAGGGTCTGCAGAGTTCCCCCTTAAACTGTAAGGGGGAATGCTGCAGACTCTAATGTAGAGGGGATCTCTGTGTACTCTGATGTAAGAGAGAACTGTGATGTAAAGAGGAGATCTGTGGACTCTTGTGGGGGGCTCTGGTGACCAGAGACCCCCTTACATCAGAATTTCTCTTTATCAGAGTCTGCAGCATTACCTCTTACATCAGAGTCCTCAGAGTTCTCCTTTACATCAGAGTCCACAGTGTTCCTTTTTACATCAGGGTCCTCAAAGTTCCCCCTTGCACGGTAAAGGAGGGCCCTGCAGACTCTGGTGTAAGGGGGAACTCTGTGCTGGGTTATATTAACCTGACCTTCCTGTAAAAAAAAGTTTTTTGCCTTTTGTTACACCTTAAAGTGGTGTTCCGGACGAAATGATACTTTTTAAATAAAAATACCCCTATAATACACAAGCGTCATGTATTCTAGTAAAGTTAGTCTGTAAACTAAGGTCTGTTATGTTAGTTTATAGCAGTAGTTTGTTATTTTATAAACTTACAGCAGGCCGTGGCCTTCTTAAGTGTGGGCATCTGAAGCCAGACTGTATTTCTTCCTGGATCTCATCCTTGCAGATCTCACACATGCTCAGTGCAGCACAAGCAGTGTAATAGGTTTCAGGTCAGGTTTCCATAACAACGGCAGTGTCAGAGGAAGTTGCCGCCCCTTCCCAGAAGGCATTGCAAACAGGAAATGATGCGATGGGCCACGGCCAGGGAGGAGGAAGTGAAAAATGAATACAGCAGATATACAGTAGGTTCTGAGAAAAAAAATTAAAAAATATCCAATTCATTTACAGTGCACAGTTTAGTGATGGATGCTGAAGAGTTGTAAAAGTGGGTGGAACTCCACTTTAAGCAGATTGCTGATCACACTAGCTACACGTTTGTAGCTTAAATGTTGATATTTGCACTGAAAATGGTATTTTTCCCAAACTTTTTGAAATGTTAGTAAAAATTTGGCTCTGCCAGTAATTTTTTGTGTTGCGCCAGTAAGAAATTGGTTCTGTCCTTAAACTTTTTGTGTTGTGTCAGTAAATTTCACTTCGAGAGGTTGGCAACCCTGCTGATGACGTTTAGACTTCCTATAAAATTTTTGAGGTTTATCAGTAGGAGGATCAAGCAGTTGGTGTACTAGACCGATTATACAACAGCACATTTGGACCTTTTTATGTTTTTCATTTACACATATATTCTGCATTTGCTAGAAGAATTTTTTTCACCTCTGTGATTATTTTTTGGACTTTTCACTTGCAGAGACTGTATTGGTAATAACAATTTGGATTCTTTGCACAATTTGTTATTTGCTGGTATTCATTGAGTTTCACACATATATGTTGTTTGCACTGTTTATTTTTAAATAGAGTAGCACATTTATTTTTATATATCTTTGTGTTTTCTTATACAGTTAGGTCCATATCTATTTGAACACAGGCACAATTTTCATACTTATGGCTCTGTATGCCACCAGAATAAAATTAAAACAAAAACAATCCAAATGGATTTGAAGTGCAGACTTTCAGCTTTAATTCAAGGGGTTGAACATAAATATCAAGTACAAATATTAGGAACTGCAACCATTTTTATACACAGTCCCCTCATTTTCAGGGGCTCAAATGTAATTGGGCAAATGAATATAATCATAAATAAAATGTTTATTTTTAATATTTTATTAAGAATCCTTTACTGGCAATGACTGCCTGAAGTTTGGAACCCATGGATATTACCAAAGACTGGGTTTCCTCCTATCAGATGCTTTGCCAGGCTCTACCTGCAGCTGTCTTCAGTTGTTCTTTCTTTGTGGGTCTTTCTGCCTTTAGTTTTGCCTTCAGCAAGTGAAATGCATGCTCATTGCTCAATTGGGTTGACATCAGGTGACTGAATCGGCCATTGCAGAATATTCCACTTATTTTCCTTCAAAAGCTCCTGGGTTGCTTTTGCAGTGTGTTTTTGATCATTGTCCATCTGTACTGTGAAGCTCCATCCAATCAACGTTGCTGTATTTGGCTGAATCTGGGCTGACAGTATATATCTAAACACTGCAGAATTCATCTGGCTGCTTCTGTCTTCTGTCACATCATCAATAAACACCAATGACCCAGTGCCACTGGTAGCCATGCATGCCCATGCCACCACATTGCCTCCACCCTGTTTTACAGATGAAATTTCACCCGTCCAAAGAATGCTTTTCCAGAAATGATCCAGATTTTTTAGATGTTTTTTGGCAAAGTCTAATCTGGCTTTTCTATTTTTGACCGCTTACAAATGGTTTTCACCTTGTGGTGAACCCTCTGTATTTGCTCTCGTGAAGACTTCTCTTGACTGTAGACTTTGACAATGATACGCCCACCTCCTGAAGACTGTCCTTCACTTGTCTGGATGTTGTGAATGTGTTTTTCTTTACCATAGAGAGGATCCTGTGATCATCTACCACTGCTGTCTTTCGTGGACATCCAGGCCTTTTTTTGTTGCAGAGCTCACCTGATTTTCTTTCCTCAGAATGTACCAAACTGTTCATTTGACCACTCCTAATGTTGCTGCTAGCTCTCTGATGGATTTGTTTCATTTTTTAAGCCTTACAATGGTCTGTTTCACTTGCATGGACAGATAGATTCCAAATGCAAATACCACACTTAGAATCAACTCCAGACCTTTTCCCTGCTTAATTGATGAAGAAATAACAAGAGTAGCCCACATGAAAAAGCCATGAAAAAGCTTTTGATTCAATTGTCCAATTACTTTTGGTCCCTTGAAAAACAGGGGATGGCTATTCTTAAGCTGTAATTCCTAAACCCTTCCTACAATTTGGATGTACATGCCCTCAAATTAAACCTGAGAGTGTGCACTTTCAGCCCACATCCATATATAACTATAGCTTGAACATGTTTTGGTAAATACCTGAGAAAAACAAAATTGTGCCTGTGTCTACATATATATGGACATAACTATATTTGTTACCTAAAGTGCAGATAATTGTTATCTCAAACAATATTACCAGCCCTGCCCTTTTCACCTATATCACTCTACAAGTCACTTTCCCTATATTGTAGATATGAGGAGAGGGGGAGGTTTTCTGTAGTTCTAATACACACAGGGATTGATTTACTAGGAATGGAGCATGCAGGATCTGGTGCAGCTCTGCATAGAAACCAATCAGCTTCCTGTTTTTTTTTTGCCAAAGCTTAATTGAACAAGTTGAAGTTAGCATATTTTGCAATCTCCAGTTTTAGTAAATCGACCCCTTTCTGTCATAAGGTGAAAATGCTTCTCCTCCATAAATACAGTACAGTGAGTGAGCGTTGTCACCCGAGGATAAGGACTGTGTTACTTGTAGGAATCTCAAGTGAAAACCACATCCAAAGATTGGTAAGCTGCAATATATTACATATTTTGTTTTTGGGTTTAGATACAATTTAGTTACAAAAATTACTCACATGCTATGCAATGTGGTTTGGGGCGGCTAAGAACCACAAGCAGCTGCTTTTATCAAGGTTGTGCACACATATTTTTTACAGTCTGATTGTACAATCTTCTGGGCCTATTCCTGGGCCAGAAAACTGCCCCAATTATCCTTGTTTTTAAAAAAACAAGACAGTGGAAAAAGTAAATCATTAAACATAACAGTACACCCATGCCAATCAAATACCCAAATAAAAGAGAAAGAATACAAATACAAATAAAACTAAGTGAAATAAATGTAACTACCATAAATACATGCTAAAAAAACACCCTTTAAATAAAGAAAATGGTTTGGATTCTTTTTCTGTGAAATTATTTTGTACTTTATGCAAAATTGGTATTTCTGCAGGGAAACCAACTTTGCTGAAATCATTTATCCTGGAGAAAATCTTTAAGAAACAGTTACATTTTAAAGAGGCTAAACTGTCTACGTAGTCCCAGCGTTAGAGCCATGCCACGTGAGGGAAATTGTAGCAGAAATATGTAGCAGCTACAACTCACTTTTGTTATTTTGTATGGCGATTATTCAGCTGGCTACAATACACGTCTATGCAGCTACAAATTGCCGGTGTGCCATGATCATTAGCAACTGCAGAAAATAAAACTATTGAAGCTAAAAAAAAAAAGAAAAGAAAAATGACAAAAGTTGCTGTATCTCTACTACCCACAGCCTGTCTACTAATAACATCTTATCTAGTCTCCTAATGACAAAACATGTCTTTAAGATGGATAGTATAACTGCTACTAATATTTGTTGCAAAATTGTTTGTATGACACAGTCCATTTTTTTTAATGCAGCCCTGTCCAGAGAACACATTTTGATGTAGATGGCAAGAATTTGAAAGTTAAATACTCTTTTTAAAGTATATTTAAAGTCAAAGCTTTGGATAGAGTAGGCAAAGTAGGGTTAAAACTGCTACCATTTCTTGAGGGGGATTATCATTTTTGACTGTTAAGAGAGATTTCCCTTCACTTTCTGACCTGAAAATGTTACTAAAGGTAATTTTTAAAATTAAAATAATAAACATGTTATACTCACCAGCTCTGTGCAATGGTATTACACAGAGCAGCCCTGAATCTCCTCTTCTGGGTCCCCTGCCAGCAAACTTTGCTCCTCCTCTTCTTTGTGTGCCCCCACAAACAATTTTTTTTTTTTTTTTTAATGTCAGGGATGCCTAAAGTCAGAGGGAAGGCAGTAGGTGCAAGTAAGTTTTGCAGTACAATGCAGTGGTGGGCTGAATCATGTAGAGGCAGGGCACATCTGCTTTTTTTTTTTACCACAGAGTGCCCTTGCTATACAGCATTAGCACACATAGGTGATAGTTGAGTGGCTAAAAAAGCCTTCCTCTACTTTTTCCTACCGGACACAGGGCAGCTAGTCATCTGCAAAATTTGCTAATACATTGTCTTCCTCCTCCTCTACTCCTATTTCTGGCAAAACTGGCTATGAGGAGTTGGTAAAATTATTTGATCATATGATTGCTGAGTAGCTGCAGATGGAAAATTAGAGTCATGGGCAAGTCATGTTCCTCCTTTCAGATATTGATGATGAGGATGACCATGGAGAAAGAAGAGGGTAACAACAGACAGGGGACAGAAGGCACCCCCTCCTCGTTGCTGGATTGCAGCAACGAGGAGGGGGTGGATGATGGGGTGGCAGAATATCTGTGAGCGCCACTGAAAGGAAAGGAGGAAAGTTATAATGGAGAGACAGAACAGTAGCAAGGGAGGATTTTGTCCAGCGACGAGGCAGTTTGTAGAAGGCTGGAGAAAGCACCATTCAAATAGATCTGGTGACACTGCTACTTCCAGGTCTCCTCCACAGGACCTTTTTTAATGTATTTGCTGCCATTGTAGTCGGCAGCCTCTGCCTGCAGCATATCAGCCATGGTAAAAGTACCAATCAGTTGGGCACTACATGAATGAGGAAGCACACAGCAGTCTATATTTAAAATATTGTTAGCATAATTGGGGATGTAGGAATAGGAGGGAGTGCAGGGGATCTGGGGATATGGTTTGAAGTAATTGGACAAGACACCCCCCCCCCCCCCCCACACACACACACACACACACACACATAGACTTTAAACAGATTTGCTGCTAAATTTCAAACTAGATTTGCCAAAATCCTCTGAAAATCGAACCTGGGCAGGTTTACCTGTCACTATTTTCTAGACCCTCACTACTTTATCTAAATTTAAAATGAATAAGCAGGGAATACACTGATAATCTATTCCTGGGGGAAATACGTCCGACAGCTTAGTAAAAATAAATAAATAAATAAATAATTTCTCAGTTTTTACAATTTTTAAAAACAATGCTAGAATGAATTACTTCTCCTTTAACTACAACTGACTTCAGTTAGAGTCTTTGCGCAGAATTTCCCCATTTGGGATTCAGCTGTCACATTGCCAGTGTCCCATAGCGTGAAGCACATTTTTTAATTTGCTTGAATTTGTGCCACTGGCTCGTGCATAAACCCAGTTAATCTTGTTCTAAAATGTGATACAAAGCCATTAGAGGATGACTTAACACTACATACACTCTACAGGTTTAATCCACATGAAAACCAGAAAAATCTTAAAAGCTCTGTCAAGCAGCAGTGTATTTATTTTTGGCTTAATATTACCAATGACTCCATTTGTAGCCAACTTTACTGGTGAAATATACATTGTTGTTTTTCTGTTAATTTTTTATTACTCATGTATCTTTCCTTAGCAGTCGGAAGTTGGTTTATTTATTACATGTACTTATATAGCACCATCAATTTACACAGTGTTTTATATACAGTATATTGCTCACATTAGTGCCTGCCCTCAAGGAGCTTACAATCTAAAGTTCCTAAACCACATTCACACTTAAGCAAATTTAGACAGGAGCCAATTTACATACCAACGTGTTTGTGGGAGGAAACTCATGCATTAACCGCTTCCGGACCAGCCGCCGCAGTTATACTGTGGCAGGTAGGCTCCCCTGCGCAAGCCGTCGTAGCTGTACATCGGCTCTTTAAGACGCCCCTGAAGCATGTCCCCAGAGCTGATGCAAGCGCCCGGCAGGCGCGAAGACCGCCGGGCGCCCGCAATTGCTCATGACAGAGTGAGAACCAGGTACTGTGTGTGTAAACACACAAATCCCGGTTCTGTCAGGGGAGAGGAGATAGATTGTGTGTTCCTACTAAGTAGGAACAATGATTTCTCTTCTCCTCTAGTCATAGTCTAGTCATTTTTATTGTGACTACGACATTATGGCGGACAGATCGGACACTTTTGGTGCTATTTTGGGACCATTCACATTTATACAGCTATCAGTGCGATTAAAAATGCTTTGATTACTGTGTAAATGTGACTGGCAGTGAAGGGGTTAGCCACTAGGTGGCGCTGTAGGGGTTAAGTGTGTCCTAGGGAGTGACTCTAACTGTGGGAGGGGGGCTATGTGTGACACGACACTGATCACCGCTCCCGATTACAAGGAACTGTGATCAGTGTCAGTGTCATTAGGCAGGTCAGGGAAATGCTTGTTTACATTAGTATTTCCCCGTTCTTCCTCTCCGTGAGACGATCGCGGGTATATCCGCGGACATCGAGTCCACGGGACCTGTGATCACACTCACGGAGCTCTCGGCGCGCGCGCTTGCAAGCTGCCTCTTAAAGGGCAACATACAGGTACGTTAATCTGCCTGTATGTGCCCTTCTGCCACAGTATATCTGCGTGAGGCGGCCAGGAAGCGGTTAATAAACGTCTTATAACTTTCTTTACTAGACTCCTCTCATTTGGAATGAAAGTTTTACCTGAAAAGTATGTGAAAATATTTATATATTATCTGCTTTCTTTACATGCAGGAAAAGTGTGAATGACTTAGAAAAAAGATTCTTTCCATATGTCTTTCAAAACTGTTATTTGTCATTCCATGAAAGAGGGGATTCTATTAAAGGTGGAATAAAAAGTGGATAGCCCCTGATTATCAGTGACCCCTTCAAGAGATGTGGAATTTGAAAGCCATGAGCAAGGCTGGTGCAAGGATTTTTGACACCCTAGGTGAGACCTCATTTTGCCGCACCCCATGGCTCCACCCCTGACTCCACCCCTTTTGCCCTGCCCATGTATACCCCACCTTTTTCATGAAGTGCCCCCTAAAGTGCAGCCCACCAGCGCCCATCAAATGCAGCCTCATCAGCGCCCATCAATGCAGCCTCACCAGTGCCCATCAATGCAGCCGCACCAGTGCCCATCAATGAATGTTTGCTTGCTTCCATTAATTTGGGAGTTGGGACACAGACACAGAGGATGAACAGTCAACAATCACTGCCCAATTGAAAGCCTATTATCCCGTACACACAAGCGGATTTTCTATTAGAAAAAAAATTGGATGGTTTTTCGGACGGAATTCCGCTCAAGCTTGCCTTGCATACACACGGTCACACAAAAGTTCTCTGAACTTTCGACCGTCAAGAACATGGTGACCTACAACACTACGACAACCTGAGAAAATGAAGTTCAATGCTTCTAAGCATGCGTCGAATTGTTTCCGAGCATGCGTAGGAATTTTGCGTGTCGGAATTTGTACAGACAATCGCATTTTCGGATAGGAACTTTTCCTGACGGAAAAATAGAGAACATGCTCTCAATCTTTTGCTGGCTGGAATTCCGCCAGCAAAAGACCGATGGATGCATACACACGGTCACATTTTCCGACAAAAAGCTCTCATCAGAGTTTTGCTGGCGGAATTTCTGATCGTGTGTACGCGGCATATGGGTAACATCATTGCCTAGGCTCTGCAGCTGTTGTTGGTGATCTCTCCTCTACACAGTAGCCGGAGCTGGGACCCGATCATGTGACCAGACTGGAGCAGCTTCAGAATAGATAGACATCTTTTCTTTTACTGGGTAGATAGAATAGACTTAAATTGGGTTGGCAGTAGGTTTAGGCTTAGTTAGAATTTGACTAAATTCCACTTTAAATATATTTCAATCTATGAAATTGATCAAAGTTTACCATTCTATTAAATCTACTAATGGCAGATTACCTTTGTTCTTTTTACTCACCTATGACCACATTAGCTGGTTGAAATTGCTCTAGGAGTATGGCCAGTATTATGGTGAATGGTTTGTGTGACTGGCTTCTAAAAATGAATGCTGGAAATGCATGCAAGCATGTTTTTGTTGGCAAGGCAGAGTGGACACTCATATATTTGCTTACACTTACCTTGCTTTGATTGCACATTACTTTCTTGAGCTATATAAATTCTCCTCATAGTCTCCCTGGGGTTCATTTACTAAAGGCAAATAGGCTATTCACTTCTCAGCCTGGTGAATAGAATGTTTAATTGTACTTTGCAAAAAATACCCAATCACATGCAAGAAAAGTTTAAAAATAACATTTTTATTCTTGCACATGATTGGATGATGGATGTCAGTAGAACTTTACGTCTCCCTCTGTCTCAAATTGCGCAATGCAAGGTTGAGCATGTTAATCATCAGTGCAGAATGTATTAAAAAGTGTGGATTATTAATGAAAATTTTTGTTTTCCAAGAAAATTTTCATTTTCATGCCAATTATAAAGGAAGATATTTTCAATATGTTTTCCACAGCAGCACATTGCAGGTGGTAACAATAAAATTTGTAGACATGCCAACACAAATAGAACATTTCTGGAGTGTTTATAATTAATTTTTGGAAGATAAATAAAATAATTTCCTGTAAAAGCAGAGTTAACATTTGGCAACACAATGTTCCTGAACTTTTTCAAAAGAAACATATAGGGAATGACCAGATAGAAGAAGGCGGAGTGGAGTTCCTGCTTATAGCAACCTGCCAGATTCCAGAAAGTTTATTCAATATACAGTAGATTTTCAAAGTGGAATGGCAATATCTTATAGATGGTGCTCAAGTATTTATACCAGACACTGTATAACTAACGCCAGCGATAGATGGTTTAAATCTCAGCCAATTCAGCAGGAACCGGCCCATGATTCGAACCGTGTATGGGCAGGGGCTGAATGTACCAAACTGATCTATTGACCAACTTGGGTACATCCAGCCTGCTGAATTTGCTGCTACAGCTGCTAGCAATAATCACTGTCTCCTTGAGCCCCCCGCCAGGAAAACACAATGTCTCGGCAGGACGGATTCCCCAGTCAACACTGCCTGGGTTGATAGGGAAATCGTGTGAATTTCTTTCTTGCAGGAAAGAAATTTGCACCATCTATGGCCTGCCTAAGTTATGGGTTACCCTGTTATCAAACAACTAATTAATTTAGAATTTTACAATTTTTTTAATCACAGTGTGAGAATAATGTGAGATCACCTCCTAAAATCTCTTGTAATAGTGTTGGATAGGTAGTTTGTGCATAGTACATCGTAGATTATTTCCATTTGGGAGAACTGACTCTTTTTGTTTCCCAAGTGCTTTTTAAAACTGTTATGCCGCGTACACATGGTCGGACTTCCAATGGGCTAAACTCCATTAGTATTTCCGACGGAAAGATTTAGAACATGTTCTATATCTGAGTCCGTCGGAAATGCCGACAGAAAAAGTCCGATGGGGCATACACATGGTCGGAATGTCCGACCGAAAGCTCCCATCGGACTTTTTCTGTCGGGAAGTCCGGCCGTGTGTATGTGCCATTAGGGAGCATAGGTAGTTCTTTATTGCAGGTGTTTATTCTGCTACAGTACACTAAGTGCCAGTGTCAATAGAATCAGTATGACATGCTTCTATGTCCCCATTAGAGGGATTATTACTCTAGAGAGACATCAGCAAGTAAGTAAAAGTCACCCCTAAAGTTATAAACCTGACAGTGGTTTAACCATTCCCTACTCCATCTAAAATGGAAAAAAAAATTTTTGGCGTAACTTTTATAGTTTTAGAACATGTCATGCTACCAAGTGAAGGAGGTAACATAGGGCACGTTAAGATTCTATTGCTTCAAAGAGAACCTGTCACCATGGCAAAGTGATAGATTTAGTTTGTAATCTGCCACCTACTGATACCCCCTTTATTGCGTTTCCTCTGCTGCTTCATCAGAGCCATCAGCTAATACCTGGTGCTTCAAGATACAGGGGAGCATGTGCTTAAGGCTGAACTCCAGGTTTGATTTAACTTTAAATAGTTTGTTTGGGCCACGCTGATCTAAACAGACTATTACCTTCACTAATACATGTGCCCATTGGGAGTGCTGCTATATAAACTATACGTAGCATCATCTTTATACAGTATATAGCACTACTGTATGTGATGATCCTGGAACCTAGTGACTGCTGGCCCAGCAGTTGTAGGGGCTGGTCTGAAGATTTGTTTGGTATTCCACCACCTTTTCTCCCACTGTCCTACAAAGTTAAAGTAAAGCACTGAAAATCATACCTACAACTTTCCTTTGTTGGGCAAGTTCCTAATTCCATTCCTGGAGACTACGAATCCCCTATAATTTTCCTATGTTAATTCTGTTTTAAAGAAGACCTCTTTAGGTGAAGACACTAGAGAGTTATGAACATCAGCAGACTAGCTGTAAAACTCCCATTTAACAGAGGCTCAGTACTCCCTGTTTTCCAGGTGCTGTGAAGAGTGGATGTAATACTACAAGGTAAGGATCATCTCAAAACGACACCCCCCAAAGCACTCTTACATAATAAAATAGGCAGGCACTTTCAAATGTCCGCTTTCCTTATCTGCAAGCAGATTAAAGCTGTTAAATCGAACACAAGTTTACTTTCAATATTTGTTGGAATCATATGACAATATGTGAATACATTAAAAAAATAACTGATTGACTTTTTATGTCACTGTTGCATTTGATGTGTTTGTTATGCTTGAACGAGGTTATGTGATCTTTTATTGTTTTTAATAAAGGACTAGAGACACTAGCAGCTTGTCTGTGACATTTACCTTGGGGATAATTATATAATTCTGTAACCTACAGATAGGCACACCTAGGTGTGAGTGCTCAGCTCAGCTCTGTATGTCCTAACTTATGACTTTCTTACTGTAGAATCATTGCCTTCAGGCCATAGTGAAGCAGGATGCTAAATGCCACCAATGTACATGAGGGCTACAACTGTGTGCACAGTTTGTTTTACTTATTTTCAGGTAAAATGTTTTTAGGCATAAAGACTTGGCTAAGACACATAAAATACATCTTAAGGAAGTACATATTTAAGCACTTTTTGCATCACAACTGACTGACATTAAAGTGCAATTTTATAAAAGTATAGAACACTTTTGTAGTCTCATGGGTTTGGGTGATTCTGGAGGAATTTACAAATATCGAATTCATGTGTGGCTATTACTCTTATTCTGCATGCTATCTGGGTGGTCTGAAACAGGTACAAAGTGCTTTTTTTTTTTAAATATATCTAACGCCAAAGATTTTTTAAAATATTGTATAGAATAGGGAGTAGCTAAAACCCCCTTTAATTTTTTTTTTCTGCCATCTGCATTCCATTCAAAACATTTCCTATCATGTTCCGCCATATAGACAGAACAGGAAAGGAGAGAAAATCGCTTAAGTAAGGTAATCCCCACTTTGACAGCTGTCACCAAAACAAGTGTCCCCTTTGGAAGATTTACTTTCTATTCTTATGGTGACAACTAAAATGTCTTATTGTGTTTGGAGAGCGCGGGTCCCAAAAATTAGAAAGATTAAATTGTAGAGGCAGCTCTCTATGAGCCAGGGAATAGCTTTCAGTGCTATGTGAAGTACAAAAGCACCACAAGCATGGAATGAGTCTAGTAAGTCATTAGTCACAACACAAGATATTTACACAATAGTAGTCAACGTGTTTTGGGGCTTAGTAGTCTCTACTTCATCAAGGCTTAAAGGTGTTGTCTAGAAAAACAGCTCAAGTAGTGTGGACTATGTCTCTGACATTCTTTTTTTTTTAACAGAAAAAATATTTTTTATTGAACAAATCAGCATTACAGAATATGCAGCAAAAGGTATTCTTGAAATTACAATACAGATTAGGTCTCTGATATTCTTAGCCCTGATTTAGAGGGACTGTGGTGCCCCCAAAACAGGTTGGTTGTTATTTTGACCCTTTGTTGTGATATATAAGGAATTGCTAGATTCATGCAATACTTGTAATGCTCTTGTCACCCACACTGCTGGAAATATGGAAGATATATCAGCAGAAGATTACATAATTACTTGGGCTTTGTTAATATAGTCCAATGATTGTCAGGGAGCCATGTCCCTAAAACCTATTACCAAAAATTGCAAATCCAATCATCAGACTATATTTACAGATTATATTTATTTAGGATGGTAAACACCCTTTTGGACTGGGGCCTGATGATTGTCAGATAAGTTTCTAACATTTTTGAATGGTTGATTCTACATCTTGGGGTGTTTTATGTTAAACGATAGGTTCACCTTTTCAGAAAAATAATAAATGCAAATTTTTTTGCAGGTAAAAAAATGTGCATTTATTTATTTTTTGTTGCTGGAGCCTGGAAAGCATTGCACCAGCGATCAGCAGATCATTGATGCCATGCAGGTCTTCTGCAGTCCTGTCAGTGTATAGGCTTGCTTGTACCTCATGCGAGGAAGCCGATACATGCTGACAGTAAGAATGAATGAACTACCACAGCACTCACAGCGCTGTGGTAGTTCATTGAAAACTACAAGCCAGCAGCTGCAAAGGCTGCCAGACCTTGTAGTTTTCCATTCACAGAGTGCTGTGAATGACTGATGTGGCCGGGTGGGTGAAACCCTGCGCGACCACATTTTTGTAAAAAATTTTGACAACTAGCGGGTGAAGACGATCCCCTGCTAATTGGCACCCCGAATATGGGTGTAACATGTAGCATGTCATGAAAGGTGAACTTATCATTTAAGGTTTATATTCTACTAGGAGGGGGGATTTCAACTGATTGGGAGGACCTTAGCTACAGCAATATGGGGAAAAAGAGAAATCTAAGGCAGAACTTTAATCTTTATTTTTGAGTTTATCGAAAACCCTTGAGGAAAAAAAATCAGCATTACATTGGCATATAAAAAAGTTTAAAGATATGTTAAAGAGGAATATATTATATTGGGACTGCGAACACAGATTTTTCCTAATATACCAAAAATTTCAAATGATTTTAAGAAAAATTGGGAGGAAAATGTAACTATTTGTTCTAAGAACACGATGATACACGTCTGAATGTGGAGATATAAAAGTTTCAGACTTTAACTTTACTTCTATGTTCCTATGACAGATATGAGGAATATCACAAAAAAAATTAAAGATGATCTTGAACAATTTAATAAACTGTTATTGAAAAGAGATGAAATGTTTTGGAGGTACAAAAAAGCATTTTTAGATGGTAAAGCCTATAAATGGGATTTAAGGCAAGGCAGACATAATACAAATGGGTAACAGTTTTCACATGGTGATGATGGTAACTATATAAATTCATTTTCTGATTCTTCCATGTCATCTCAGGTTTCTCACAGTGGTTTTAAACGCAATAAAAATGACAGAAAAATGTGTTATAGAAGCAATGGGTATTCCTTTGAACAGGAACATAAAAAAGTCTTGCTGAACAAACTTTTGTAAAGTTATGTAATGTTACATGATCACGTGGTGGCAGGTAATGGTGGGGATGGTGATGGTGGTGGACAATCACAGTTTAATACTGGGCTCAATCTGTAGATTCTTGTGATACTATTCAAGAATCCCCGATAATGGGAGCAACACCTAGATAAAATAAATTAGGTACCAACCCATTATCTTTTTTAGGCAAGGCACAAACCAACCATGCTCAGCCTCCCAAAGTAGGCAAGGGACTAGAATCTTATATGAGACAGCCTCCTCCTATGAAGAGGGATTGAATATAGTAAATCTGTTTTCCTATTATCTTTTACAGGATGAGCTGTAAGTCCTATCACTGGAACTAAGCTTCTGTCACACAATAAACCTTGATAAGTTTGGAATTATCAAAGATGTACTCCCTGTACCATGTATGATAAGTCTTTTTCTCATAAGACCACTAGTAATGAAGTAAAACTTACCACACAAGAATTGAAAAAAAGAATTGAATTATGATCTAACTTTACTGTATGATGATCAAGAGCCTGTGGATTTAATAGATCAGGATGATTTGGATGAGCTCATTCCACAGAATACTGATGAAGCATATTTGGTACAACCAATAGATCGAAAAAAAGGCCCAAAAGTCCCCAAAATGTCCTTCTGTGATTTCCAACCCCAGTACTGTATTGTGGCTTTTTTTTAAAATGTATAACCAAGGCTTTTGAGGGCATTCCTGAAACAAAGGTTAAGGATTCAAATTTAACTCCTGGACAATTGAAAGCACTTTCTTATTTAGGGGAAAAGCAGTCTATTGGAAGTTGAAAACTATGAAAGGATGCATCTTGCTATACTTAACAACAAGGACTGGTATTGCCCTTTCTCAGTGCAATTAGGCTGGGTTCACACTATTGTGAATTGGATGCGGCTTTCCCCGCATCCAATTTGCATAGCAAGAGATTGTGACCGACTCTCTATGGAGCCGGTTCACACATTTTCAGAGTAGCTTCAGTGCGAATTGCACTATAGTCTTGTGCATCTTTTTGTCCATTTCAGGTCCAAATTCAGCCAAAAATTTGGGCTGAAATTGGACCTGAACCGGTGAATGGAGACGCACCAGGTCCCCTGCTGTGAGGCGCATTGTGCTCTAGTTTGAACTCAGCCTTAGTCAATCAATTCAATTTTGAGTTAATGAATTGAATAAATAAGGTCCTTAAAATGGGCATTATAATGAAAACAGGCATAAAAAATGGAGTTGTGGATGTATTAAAAGCCGCTTCCAGCGTGTGTTACATGGGACCGTAAGTGAGTTCCACGAGGCCGGAAGTGACGTCAGTAATGCTGGAAATTGCATCAACGCGTTTCGCCCTCCCATAGGGCATCATCAACGGCCTGGTCCAACTCCATTTTTTATGCCTATTTTCGTCTGAAAATTTGTAAGTACCCATTCCCTTGTGCAATAATCCTTTTTAAATGATACTTTCACTATTAGTTCCATTCTTTATATCTTTTTGGGTACCTGGTTATTCTGCTGAGAACCTTCCTAAAGAATTTTTCATTTGATGATCTGATGTTCAAATCACCATTCCTGGATGTCTTTGGACACCATTACTAAGCCTGAAGCGACCCCCAGACTGCAAATCTGGGGGTCATCGTGATCTGGTGAGTGGGGGCACATGAGGGGGTGTTGATGTACACCTGAATAGCTTTGAAGCATTTATTGTTTTGCTTCACTGTGGATTGAAACAATTTTGGTCTTTGTCTTGTTCACTTTATATTTATATACATATACATGTATTTGTTCACCTTTACCACATTTTGCGAGCGCCATATTTAAGTATTTTTGCACTAGATGAATGCCACTATCTGTTGGAGGGAGTCACTCACCCTATCCTCATCTTCACCGACCACAAAAAAAGGCCTCAGCAAGCAAGGTGGGCACTGTTCTTCTCTCATTTCATATTCCACATTACCTATCGCCCTGGATCAAAAAATGGCAAACCAGGTACACTGTTACGCATGTTCCATGGCTCAGTTTTACCCTCAGAACCTGACACTATTTTGCCGGCCAAGAATTTCCTACTTCTTGAAGCAGATCCGATGTCGCAAATAAAGGCGGATATGGTAAATCAGCCACCCTCTCAAGACTTGTGTCTTCAGCTGTTGAAAGGCCTTTACTTTTATAATGAGAAAATCTTTATTCCCATACAATTTAGGGTTGTTATCCTTAAGCGATGTTATGATCACCCCTTGGCGGGCCATTTTGGAATCCAAAAAATTGCGGACTTGTTCTACCGTGCCTTCTGGTGGCCAGATTTTATGCAGGATTACAATAAATATGTGAAATCTTGTTTAATATGCCTTCAAAGTAAAGCTGAGCCAGAACTTGGGGATTACAAGAGTCTCTTCCAATGCCTGAGAAACCTTGGAGTATGAGCTCTATGGATATCATTGTGGAACTCCCCCAGGATTTCACTACTATTTTTGTTGTGGTTGACCGTCTGACCAAGATTGCACATTTTATACCCTTCTGCCACTGAGACTGCCTCTGTTTTTATTAAAGAAATTGTAAAATTACATGGTATTCCTGACATCATTGCCTCCCACTGAGGGATACAGTTCACTTGTAGATTGTGTGCTTTATGTGAGGCTTTAAACCTTGAGCTTCGTATATCCACCGCATATCACCCTAAAAAAAAAGGGACAGACAGAAAGGGCAAACCAAACCCTTTAACAGTACATGCGGTGCTTTCCTTCTTTTGCACAGGATGATTGGCTGTCACTCCTTCCACTGGCGGAATTTGCATATAACAACTCCATCCATTTAGCCACCAAGCAGTCACTCTTTTATGCTAACTATGGGTATCAACCTTCTTTTCTGCTTGAGTTGTCTATGGAATCTTCCATACCTGCAGTACAAGACAAATTGAACTTTTCCAACTCCAACAATCAGTTGTTACAGGACACCATCTTTAAGGCCCAGGGAAACAGTAAAACGTTTTTTGACAGGAAGAAGAGAGGCAACTTGAATCTAGACCTGGGGGATAAAGTCTGGTTGTCTACAGTAAACCTGAAAATAAGCTGTCCCTCAAAGAAACTTGGCCTGAGATATCTGGAGCATCTTCTGGTCAAGAGAAAAATTAATTCTGTAGCATTTGAATTGGTGTTTCCAAAGAACCTGAAGATCCACCCTGTATTCCACATCTCCTTGTTGAATCCAAAATCCCTTTCCAGAGCTCCCTTCTCTGCTACTTATCGAAGGCAATGAGGAATATGAAGTGGAAGCTGTACTGGACTGTAGAATTAAAAGTGATCAAACGCAGTTCCTTATCAAATGTAAGGCCTACGGTCCAGAAGAGAATTCTTGGGAACCAGCTTCAAATGTGCATGCCCCACGTCTGGTGCGAGCTTTTTATCAGCGTCATCCAGAAAAAAAGGCCATGAAGGGCATGTGGAGGCTGCTCATAAGGAGGGGGCAATGTAAGAGAACTGCTGTGACACATCGGGTGCACACATATGCACAGAGGAATGTGCACACTCACTGGAGCACATCCACAGTCCCCATTGGCGCCAGATGACCTATTTAAAGGGTGCTCTGATTTCTGCTCAATGCTGACTGGTCTTCAGCTGTTTCTTGGTGCCCTGCTTGAATCCTGCTTGATATCCGCTGCTGACCTGGCTTACCACTGACCTGACCTTGGATTCTGTTTATACTATTGATTATTAGTTCCTTATTCTGGCTTACTCTTAAACTTGGTCCTGTCTAATGCCCTGACACCCTGCTTTCCGCTCGCTGCTGACTCCGGCTATCCTATTGACCAGGCTTCTGTTTCCTGTTTGGCTCCACGTTACCTCATAAAGATGGCCTAGGTTATAAGAAGATTGCCAAGACACTGAAACTGAGCTGCAACACAGTGGCCAAGAGCATACAGGGGTTTAAAAGGACAGGTCTCACTCAAAACAGGCCTCACCATGGTTGACCAAAGAAGTTGAGTGCACGTGCTCAGCGTCATAACCAGAGGTTGTCTTTGGGAAACAGACGTATGAGTGCTGCCAGCATTGCTGCAGAAGTTGAAAGGGTGGGGGGTCAGCTTGTCAGTGCTCAGACCATACGCCGCACACTGCATCAAAATGGTCTGCATGGCTGTCTTTCCAAAAGGAAGCCTCTTTTGAAGATGATGCACAAGAAAGCCCTCATCCCCACAACCCTGGCCGGTGGTTGTGGGGGTCTGCAGGCGGGGGGCTTATCGGAATCTGGAAGCCCCCTTTAACAAGGGGACCCCCAGATCCCGACCCTCCCCCCTGTGTGAAATGGTCCTACCATTTCACTAAAAAACTGTCAAAAATGTTAAAAATGACAAGAGACAGTTTTTGACATCTCCTTTATTTAAATGCTTCTTTCTTCTATCTTCTATCTTCCTTCATCTTCTTTTTCTGGTTCTTCTGGTACTTCTGGTTCTTCCTCCAGTGTTCTCGTCCAGCATCTCCTCCGCGGCGTCTTCTTCCCTTTTTCTCCTCAGACCGCTCCGCATCCATGGCATGGAGGGAGGCTCCCGCTCTTCTCTTCATCTTCTTCTCTACATCTTCTTGTCTTGTCTTCTTTTCGGGCCGCTCCGCATCCATGCTGGCATGGAGGGAGGCTCCCGCTGTGTGACGCTTCTCCTCTTCTGATGGTTCTTAAATAATGGGGGGGCCACCCGGTGACCCCACCCCCCTCTGACGCGACATGACGGGACTTCCCTGTGACGTCACGGGGAATGCCACAGGGAAGTCCCGTCATGTCCTCGTGCATCAGAGGGGGGGCGGGGTCACCGGGTGGCCCCGCCCCCCATTATTTAAGAACCGTCAGAAGAGGAGAAGCGTCACATAGCGGGAGCCTCCCTCCATGCCAGCATGGATGCGGAGCGGCCCGAAAAGAAGATAAAGACAAGAAGATGAAGAGAAGAAGATGAAGAGAAGAAGATGAAGATAAGAGCGGGAGCCTCCCTCCATGCCATGGATGTGGAGCGGCCCGAGGAGAAGAAGGGTAGAAGACGCCGTGGAGGAGATTCTGGACGAGAACACCGGAGGGAGAACCAGAAGTACCAGAAGAACCAGAAGAAGATGAAGATGAAGGAAGATAGAAGAAAGAAGCATTTAAATAAAGGAATTGTCAAAAACTGTCTCTTGTCATTTTTAACATTTTTGACAGTTTTTTAGTGAAATGGTAGGGGTACTTTTGTACCCCCTTACCATTTCACACAGGGGGGAGGGCCAGTATCTAGGGGTCCCCTTGTTAAAGGGGGCTTCCAGATTCTGATAAGCCCCCCACCCGCAGACCCCCACAACCACCGGCCAGAGTTGTGGGGATGAGGCCCTTGTCCTCATCAACATGGGGACAAGGTGTTTTGGGGGGCTACCCCAAAGCACCCTCCCAATGTTGAGGGCATGTGGCCTGGTACGGTTCAGGAGGGGGGGCGCTCTCTCGCCCCCCCTCTTTTCCTGCGGCCTGCCAGGTTACGTGCTCAGATAAGGGTCTGGTATGGATTTTTTGGGGGACCCCACGCCGTTTTTTTTTTTTATTTTGGCGCGGGGTTCTCCTTAATATCCATACCAGACCTGAAGGGCCTGGTATTAAATTTAGGGGGACCCCCACGTAATTTTTCTTTTTAATTTTGGCCGGGGTTCCCCTTAATATCCATACCAGACCTGAAATACCTGGTATGGAATTTAGGGGGACCCCCCACGTAATTTTTTTTTTTTTGGCCGGGGTTCCCCTTAATATCCATACCAGACCTGAAGGGCCTGGTATGGAATTTAGGGGGACCCCCCACATCATTTTTTTAAAATTTTGGTTTGGGGTTCCCCTGTGGGGAATTTCCATGCCGTTTTTATCAATGAACTTCTATGTGTATTGTCGGACCGGCAATGCATTAATAGCTGCGAGTAGTTTTAAATGACTTTTTTTCCTTTGAAATGTCATTTTGCTGTCACACTGTTCTAAACACGGGAAACATGTGCCCCTTTACAGGCATACTATAGACACCCCCCAGGTACGAAATTTAAAGGGATATTACACTTTTAATGTTTCATTTTAAGCATTATTAAAATCACTGCTCCCGAAAAAAACGGCCGTTTTAAAAACTTTTTTTTGCATTGATCCATGTCCCCTGGGGCAGGACCCAGGTCCCCAAACACTTGTTATGACAATATCTTGCATATAAGCCTTTAAAATTAGCACTTTTGATTATTCATGTTCGTGTCCCATAGACTTTAACGGTGTTCGCGTGTTCGAACAAATTTTTTGCCTGTTCGCATGTTCTGGTGCGAACCGAACAGGGGGGTGTTCGGCTCATCCCTAGTCAAGATGAGTTGAAACTTGCTGCATCCACCATAAGAGCTCTGCTTTCATAGCTGGAGGTGGAGGTGAGCAAAGCACACTGTTACTCTGCCCCATTGCTGACACTTTAGCCAGGATTTCAGCACTGTCGGCTGGTACTTCTGTATAGTCCCAGGTAAAGGGAGCCCCACCCTGCTGCTGAACAGAGTCTAGAAGCTGTCTGTGGGCGATCTTCAGCTCCAATTTCTGAACAGCCAGAAACTCTATATCTTCCTGTGCCCAGAGCACTTCTGAGATGTTCAGCATCTGTTCTCTGTAATCCATGATTCCCTCTAAACGCCACTCCAAATTGCTCCCAAAGTCAGGGTTCTCTGACAGCCTCCAGTACAACTGCCCATGGCCACCATAGTCAAAGCCATCTGTCGGGCTTTTGTCCGCTGTCCATGGGCACACTTGGGCTACATACCAGTGGAGGGCTCTGTAGCTCTTGTCCAGCCGCATCTCTGTCTGGACTAGCCTGCTCAACTCAGCTGTCCACTCCTTTGTGCGGCTGTTCCCCCAATAACAGCATTCGCACTTTGTACTGTGACCAGTACCTTTCCTGGCTGGAGGGGAGAATTTTTCCCTGGTGGTGCTGCTCACAGGATAGCGCTTCCTTCCAGAGTTTCTGGCGGACAGAGTAGGGGGCATGTCATATGTCTACTTACATTTGCTAGTAAGTGTGCCTCATTCCCATCTCAAAATGTTGGGAGGTATGCATTAAGTGGTGGTCCATCATTAGAAAATTATCTGCTCTCTCCATGGGCCATAATCAGTGGGTAGGAGGCTTGTCCCTAATCCTCTCCAAAAGCCCCTGTCCTGGCTGGATCTGTCACAATATCAATCTATTACCAATCATAATGACCCACCATTCTACAATTCTGCCCTGTCATCACGACATGCCGCCCAACAGTACTGCAATAGTGCTGCTAATTAAGAGGCAAATCTCGGCGAGACATTTTGGTGTTACATTATTGACTTAATATAGCCATGACCATAATTGGTCAATGTTGTCACCCATAATCTCCAGCTGGTTTGTTTACAAAAAAGCAGCCAGAGATTTGCACTGGCTCATCCCTAAATGTTAGGACTGAGAGACAAGCCTTTACCAATAATAGTAATCCTTCACTGGGTTTACTTTATTTTTCCCTGTATTTAAATGTATTTTGGCACATTACACAAACACACAAATCTTCATCCCTTAAGGACCTCAGCAGAATTTTATCTATTACAGCATTAGGTTAGCATTACAGTAAAGTCACACTTCAATAATATCCTTACATTTATAAAATAAATTGGTTAGAGAACTAATTAAACATGTTAGCTGGCAGTAAGGCTGAAAACTAAGTTTTATGTTGTTATAAAATGTGAGCAAATATTTGTACATACTCAAATATAATACAAAGCAATAAAAGTAAAGGCAGAACAAAAAATGTAATGAGGTTATGGCTTACTTGGCCATCTGTCATCTTGTGAGACAGATGGGAAGTCAGAATGTATATGAAATAATCTATAAGTGTGTTCCATCTAAGATGTCACTAGTAAAGAAGCAAGCAAATCATCATACAGACTGTTATTTGGCATTGTTTAATAGCATGGACTGCAAATCATTAAAATAATTAAAATAGATTTATACATAATTGAAAACAAACTCTTAAGTGTTATGGTATTCAGAGTTATTGCCAAATCTTAATATGTTTACATACCAAAAATTATACCAAAAGGAACATTCTCATTAAGTTAACCTCAGTGACGAGCTTCAAATGCCTGAGTATTGTTTGAACTTTATTCGATCTAACACATCAATTTACTCACAGTCAAATCAGTCACAACTAGGAGTTTAATATTAAAGCTCAACTCTGGGACATCATGTGCTCCATCTCATGCATTCGTAGAATAACAATATTGCAGCCCAATGATGAACACATTTTTAAAATGGCGGTGCAGGAGCAGGGAGGCTGGCTGCACGGGGGCAGCCTGAAAAAGACACAATGAGAAGAAAAAAAGCATCAAGGACATAGGTAGGTGTACTTGTTTATGTACACTGTATTTTATATTATTGCCATTTTCTGTAGAGGAGGGAGAGGGAAAGTCCTCTTTAAGGCAACACTATGCATAATTTTGGGTACTGCAGTTTGTTACCATTCCGTGGGCATGCACAATTTTAAGGCTTGACATGTTGGGTATCTGTTTACTGATCACAACCTTCTATTTTATATTTGTCAAAAAAATTGGTATATTGTTTTTTTTTGCACTAAAAGTAATTTTAGTATATTTTTTATTGAAAGTTTGCATTTGATAAACATTAAAAAATGCAACTACTGTCATTTTATTCTCCAGGGTCTTTGCTTTCAGAAAATATATACTGCTTGGGGGTTTAATCTTTAGGCAAAAATATATATTTTAACATGTGGGCAAAGTCAGAAAAATAGCCCTAGTAGCAAAGTGGTTAAAGTGATTTTAAACTTTTACCTTGCAAATTACCCATTCAGTTTAAAATAGAAATGAAAGGCAAAACAGTTTTGTATAGTTATAAAAAAACATAAATACTTTTTTTCCCTTTTTTTTGTTATAAGTGATAACATTCCCTCTGTTCTTGGCTGCATAAGAGCTGGGGGGAGGAGAAGCAGCAGCACACTGAGCTTCTCAATGAATGGCTGTGCAACAGGGGTGTGTCAGGAGGAGAGTACACAGCTAGAGGACTGACCACAGTGTGCTCTCCTGCTTAGTGTGGCCAGTTTTTAAAAGGAAAGAAAGGAGACTAGCAGGAACACCAGGGATTTCACATAAAGTAAGCAATACAAAGAGAACAAGATACTTTCTCATACAAGAACATGGTACAGCAGGCACATATCAGGAATATAAGGTGTTGGGGTAACAAACTCTTTAAATCTTATCTAGTGAAAATCTTTTCAGCATTGGCTGCAACTGTGCACTTTGGCCTGGTAGGCTTGCATGGAGTCGTGTCCCTGTAGACTTGAATGGAGCTGTGTATGGCTGCAGCTCTGCAACTAAGGCAGGTAAGCAGCTGTGAGGAGGTTAGTACTGTTTAGTTTAGGTGGAGTGGAGGGTAAGTTTAGCAAAGTTAGTTTAAGGCTGGGTTCCCCATGCTTTGAACCAAGCTGCAACCGTGGTTCACAGAATGGGGTCTACGTGCGAATCAGATTCAAATTTTTGCCTGAATTCACACCTGTATCGGAACCAAAGATGCACAGGACCCTTTTTAAATGCGGACCGAGGCCTCTCCGGACCTGTGTGAACTGACTCCATTGGGAGCCAGGCACGTTCGCCTGTCATGCGAATTGGATGCGGGCAATTCCGCATCCAATTGGCCCATCCTCAAGCTACAGATGTTATTTAATAATTTTGCCCGTTTCAATTTATAACTAAACAGACAGACATGCTTCACAAATAAGGGACAAACACACTCATATTCTCCGGTTCCACCACAGATACCTCAGTGAAAGGGTCTTTTGCTTTATATACAGTAAGTGTGTTTCCTGCGTAAATAAAGTTTTTATGAAACGACTGACTCTACATTTCTCATTATTGTATCTATGTGTCCTGCATAATTGTGTGCAAGTAGCTTAAAGCTTAACTCCAGACAGATGTTAAAGCCACATAATAATGCAGCTGTATAGTCATTCATATTTTATTAAGTACATTCTTTAAGTGCAATAAAGTAAAATACTTGAATTTGATTTGCTGTCAGGTTCTTGTAATGTCCTGTAGAGAAACACTTACAGTAGGAGAGGGAGGGACATCACTAGGAGCCAATCAGGTGTGCTGCATAGACATCTGCTTACAAGGAACATGGTGATAGGATAGAGCAGAGAAATGTCGCCCTCATCCATCAGCTGCTGCTCCTTCCCTGTCCAGTCAGCATGCTGGGGGTAAGGAGCTGCAAATATCATTTTTTTATTTAAACAGAGAAATTGGTGTCATTTTCCTGGCTGTGCTATGGGACAGAGCTGTATAAATGTTAGGACTGGGTGAACAGGATTACAAATCTTTTTGTAATGGTGTGAAGCTGGTGCATTTTCAGAATGCAAGATGGAAAAAACAGGTCTAGCACACACAATATGGTACATAGAGACCTAGGAAAGAGTAGGATACATGTATTCAATCTACTGGGACCATATAGGGTCAAACTTATGCATAGAGTTCCTGAGAAAATACGTGTGCATTTCATAGGTGATACATTTATTAAGTTCCATTATCCACTCAGAGAGGGTAGATGGGCAAAGTGAGGTATATAGTATGTATTTTAGGGGTGTATTTAGCTTTGTGCCTAAAGCTCAGCTTTAGCTGCAGCAGATCATGGGTTATAAGACCAGTCTTCTATTTTGCAAGAACTTGGAAATTTTCTGGAGATCTAGGAGAGATAAGGTTTATTGCATTCCAACAGTAGCCTGCATAGAATAGCAATAAATCAATATCATGATTAGGAATGTCTGACTGTTTAATATAATGATGTGGTATGAGAGAATGACACGTGGAGTAAATCTATTATGTGGTATGGGATTATTTCCGCCATTCAGTCTACATCTGGAGCAGTAAAGAGAAAGACACCAATATAATACCAGAATACAGCAGAATAGGAACAGTTTGGCCTTGAATTGAATCTTTGACTTTTCTTACAGTGAAGGCCAGGTCTGAATACACCAATAGGCACATTTTTTTTCAATGAGAAAAGTAAATAAATAATAATTTAATTGAACAATGTTTATTTGGAACTAAATCTTTATTTTCCTATGTAGAAGAACCAGGAAAATTAATCCTAGTAGCTAGTCAGGGCTTAGGGAGCCAGTGTGAGCCATCATGCCAATTTCCAATGGACAGGAAAATGCAAGGTCCAGCTATTCACAAGCCCGCCTCCCATGCAAAAATATTAAAGGGTCTATTTGTAAAGGTTTTCAAACATGATTTACACAGCTTTCATCCAAGATTCTCACATTTTCTAATTGGTTTAATAGAAGAATGTCTGAACCTTGGGTGAAATATGTGTGAATTTTATGTGAAAACAATTATAAACAGACCATTATGTGAAACCTGATAAAAAAATCGAAAACAGTAAAAAAATTACAAACCTTAGCCACCAGCTTCTGGCCACTTTTCCTAGATCTGCTGACATTACTCAGCCTTTCCTTGGGATCCTGGGAAAGCCGTGGATCCCACATTTCATAAGAATGTGATCTAATTTTGTTATTTGGGATCCACAGCTTTCCAGTAGGCCAGATGAAGGCTAAGTGACATCACTCTTGCTTAGGTTAAGCGGATGGAAACCAAGGTCTAAGATTTTATTTTTCACATTACATAGCATTTCTGCATAAGGGGACTTGTAAATAGCGGGACATTGCATTTCGTTAGACAAGGTCCTCTTTAAGGCCCCATGCACACTGGGCATTTGCCCAGCTCCTCTGAACATATATTCCATTGCGTTACTGCAAGTTTAACACTGTATATTTCATTGCGTTACTGCAAGTTTAACGCTGTATATTATATCGCATTACTGCATGTTTAACGCCATATATTTAATTGCGTTACTGCAAGTTTAAATCCATATAGTTCTGTGCGTTACTGCAAGTTTAATGCTGTATATTTCATTGCGTTACTGCAAGTTTAACGCCATAAAGTTCTGTGTGTTACTGCAAGTTTAACGTTGTATAGTTCTGTTTATTACTGCAAGTTTATTGCCATATATTTCATTGCATTACTGCAAGTTTAATGCTGTATAGTTCATTGCATTACTGCAAGTTTAACGCTGCATATTTTGTTGCGTTACTGCAAGTTTAACGCCATATAGTTCTGTGCGTTACTGCAAATTTAACGCTGTATATTTCATTGTGTTACTGCAAGTTTAACACTATAAATTCCATTTCGTTACTGCACGTTTAACGCTGTATATTTCATTGCGTTAATGCAAGTTTAACGCCATATATTTAATTGCGTTACTGCAGGTTTAATGCATTATATTTTATTGCGCTACTGCAAGTTTAACACCGTATATTTAATTGCGTAACTGCAAGTTTAACGCCATATAGTTCTGTGCGTTACTGCAAGTTTAACGCCGTATATTTAATTGCATTACTGCAAGTTTAACGCCATACAATTATGTGCATTACTGCAAGTTTAACACTGTATATTTCATTGCAATACTGCAAGTTTAACGCAATATAGTTCTGTGCATTACTGCAAGTTTAATGCCGTATATTTCATTGCGTTACTGCAAGTTTAACACTGTATGCTTCATTGCCTTACTGCAAGTTTAACGCCATATATTTAATTGCATTACTGAAAGTTTAACGGCATATATTTAATTGCGTTACTGCAAGTTTAACGCAATATAGTTCTGTGTGTTACTGCACGTTTGACGCAGTATATTGCAGTATATTATAGTGTATCCGTGGAGTGTGTCTGTGTAGTGAATACTTAAATTGAAGTGCACCAAACACCACTTTTAATTGATTAAAGTGCATCCACGTACACATTTACACATCTTTATTACATTTTGTTAATAAGCACCCCCCACCCCCCATCATGTCTGGGAGGACAGCAAGGAGAGGCAGACGTTCCCATGGAACTGTAAGGGGGCCAGCAGCATATGTGTCCACAGGCAAAGGTGGATGTGGTCAGTCCTCAGGCAGGATATTATTTCCTCTGTTTAGTGACGTTGCCTGTGCTATCCAGCCACAGCATGCAGAGGAGGTGCTGGACTGGCTTCAGGGCCGTCTTTAAGGCAGGGCAAAAGGGGCAGCTGCCCTGGGCCGTTTCATTGTTGTGGGGCCCAAAGCAGCTGCCTCATGCTTGCCAACTTTCCCAGTTTAAATTCCCTCGTCCCTTGAGGTTTTAGTCTCATGCTGTGTCCTAATATCTCAGTGTGAAGTTCTGTTATTAATGCTGCCCAGCTCTGCCTTGTTGTGTACAGATGACTTACCTGCAGACCCTGTGTTTACATGTAAATACCGGCATTGATTTGTAAATAGCAGCGGCATTCCTATGTAAATAGTGGCAGACCGGCAGCATTCTATGTAAACAGAGGTAGTATTCATATGTATATCATGCCCCCCTGAGGTCATATCCACCATCTCCTATACTGAATGCTACCCACTGGGGAGATAAAGGGGCATGCTTGAAAGTCCTGCTTACAACTGTGGTCATTAAGCTTACCATCAGTCTGTTCTGCACAGGTAAGCAAATTAGTGGGGGGAGGGTAGTGTGTGGTGTGCAGAGGTAGGCAGATAAGGAATTACAGTTTGGAGTGCACAGGTGAGCAAGGTCCAGTCCATGGTGTGCAGCCAGTGAGGAGATGATGTGTTGTAACCTCTAGCAACCAATCAGTAAGCAGTAATGATGCACAGTAACCAATCAGTGAGCAGTATTGATGTACAGTAATCTCTAGCAACCAATTAGCAAGCAGAAATCGTGTGCTGTAACCTCTAGCAACTAATCAGTGAGCCAAAATGTTTGCTGTAACCTCTAGCAACCAGTCAGTGAGCGGTAATGATACACTGTAACCTCTGACAACCAATCGCAATCACTGTCTGATCTGATTCAGTAAACTGATTTTGAGTCTAGCTACTATTTATTGTATGTCTCAGAGCAGGTGGAGAGCAAGACTGCATGGGGGGGCCCCAAGAAAATTTTTGCCCAGGGTCCAATCAATATTAAAGACAGCCCTGACTGGCTTACTAAACCATCCTCATCCTCCTCATCCACCAACACCCAAGCAGAGACTAGTGCGCAGTCCCCTGCAGCTTCCAAAGTGGTAAAACCTGCCTCCTTGTGCACAGCTATTCCTGCCAATCCCCAACATCAGGCGTGGAGGAAACAGAGGAGCTATTTGAACACAGCGTCAGCCACTTGCTCCTTGATGATGCACAACCATTACTCGACTCAGATGTTAGTTTTGAGGTTGAGGTTGAGCCTACAGAGAGGGGAGAACACTGGTACACAAATTGGCATTCATGTTCCCTCAGCCGCAGCGTATTGCCAAGTTGTCTCCAGTGGTAATGAGGATGGAGGAGATGACGATGATATCACTGACTCCACTTGGGTGCCACAGCTCAGCTGTCTGGGCCTTTTTTAGTACATGTGCAGCCAATCGCACTGTTGCTATTTGCAAACTTTGTCTCAAGCACATCAAGCGTGGCAAAAACACTAACCATTTGGGTACCACATGCTTGACAAGGCATTTATCCTCCCACCACTCAGCCCGTTATCAAGAGTAGGGATGAGCCAAACATCCCCCAGTTTGGTTCGCAGCAGAACATGCGAACAGGCAAAACATTTGTGAGAACACCGTTAAAGTCTATGGGACACAAAGATGAAAAATCAAAAATGCTAATTTTAAAGGCTTATATGCAAGTTATTGCCATAAAAAGTGTTTGGGGACCTGGGTCCTGCCCCAGGGGACATGTATCAATGCAAAAAAATTTTTAAAAACAGACGTTTTTTCAGGAGCAGTGATTTTAATAATGCTTAAAGTGAAACAATAAAAATTTATTATTCCTTCAAATATCGTGCCTGGGGGGTCCTCTTAGTCTGCCTGTAATGTTGCGCATCTTTCTCATGTTCATAACAGTCCCACAGAAAAATGACATTTCTAAAGGAAAAAATGTCATTTAAAATTGCTCGTGACTGTAATGTATTGCCGGATCCCGTCAATATACATAAAAATCATTTTTAAAAATGGCGTGGGGATCCCCCCAAAATTCATACCAGGCCCTTAGGGTCTGGTATGGATATTGAGGGGAACCCTGCACTAAATTTTTTTTAAAAATGGTGTGGGGGTACCTCCCAAAATCCATACCAGGCCCTTCAGGTCTGGTATGTGTTTTAAGGGAAACCCCATGCCCCAAAAAAAAAAGGCATACGGGTCCCCCAAAATCCATACCAGACCCTTATCCAAGCACGTAACCTGGCAGACCGCAGGAAAAGGGGGGGCAAGAGAGCACCCCCCTCCTGAACCGTATCAGGCCACATGCTTTCAACATGGGGAGGGTGCTTTGGGGTCCTCCCAAAGCACCTTGTCCCCTATGTTGATGGAGACAAGGGCCTCATCCCCTCAATCCTTGCCCAGTGGTTGTGGGGGTCTGCGGGTGGGGGCTTATCGGAATCTGGAAGCCCCCTTTAACAAGGGGACCCTCAGATCCCGTCCCCCCTATGTGAATGGGTAGGGGTACATTGTACCCATTCACCAAAAAAAGTGACAAAAATGACAGGAGACAGTTTTAGACAATTCCTTTATTTAAAAAAAAGTGTCCCATGTTGTCAATCCATCTTCAATCACGGCGCCGATGGTCCCGCCGACTGCTGACTTTTTGCTTTGACAGCTCTTATATAGCCAAGGGCGGGGCCACCCACTGACGTAACCAAGTGACCCCACCCCTTCTGACATCATGTGATGTCGAAGGGGGGCAGAGTCACCCATTTGCATCACCGGGTGGCCCCGCCCTTGACTATATATCAGCTGTCAAAGCAAAAAAATGGCAGTTGCGGAGACTCCTCTCATGGAGGCGGAGTTTTTCAGGGTTTTTTGTTATTTTTCGGCACTGTGATTGAAGATGGATGGACATTACGGGAGACTTTTTTTTTAATAAGGGAATTGTCCAAAACTGTGTCTTGTCATTTTTACTTTTTTGACACTTTTTTTGTTGAATGGGTAGGGGTACAATGTACCCCTACCCATTTACATAGGAAGGGGGGCCGGGATCTGGGGGCCCCCTTGTTAAAGGGGGCTTCCAGATTCCGATAAGCCCCCCACCCGCAGTCCCCCACAAGGGTTGTGGGGATGAGGCCCTTGTCTCCATCAACATGGGGACAGGGTGGTTTGGGGGGGGACCCCAAACCACCCTCTTCATGTTGAGGGCATGTGGCCTAGTACAGTTCAGTGGGGGGGCACACTCTCGCCCCCCCCCTTTTCCTGCGGCCTGCCAGGTTGCGTGTTTGGATAAGGGTCTGGTATAGATTTTGAGGGAACCCCCATGCCATTTTTTTTTTAATTTTGGCATGGAGTTCCCCTTAAAATCCATACCAGACCTGAAGGGCACAGGGTTCCCCTTAACCACTTCAATACACTATATTATATATACTACACTGCCTGAATATACAGTAAATTTTACACTGAATATATAATCTACACTAAATGCTGAGTATATACTAGGCTGTATATATATATATATATATATATGTACCATATTTATCGGCGTATAACACGCGCCAGCGTATAACACGCACGCCAAGTTTAGGAGGGAATTTTAAGGAAAAAACTTTTAGGAGTAAACTTTAAGGAAGAAAAACTTACATTAAAATGCCCATCAATGCAGCGTTATCGGTGTCCATCTGCAGCCTTGTCAGTGTCAGTGCAGCCTTGCCCCAGTGTCCATTGCAGCATTGTCAGTGCAGCTTTGCCCCAGTGCAGCCTTGCCCCAGTGCAGCCTTGCCCCAGTGCAGCCTTGCCCCAGTGCAGCTTTGCCCCAGTGCAGCCTTGCCCCAGTGCAGCCTTGTGTGATCGCTGCGATCGCCACCGACATACACAGCCGTGTGTAAATTCAAATATGGCGCCGAGACTGCAGGGACTCGTCGGAGCCGAGATACACATACCCGAGTGTCCTCGGCTTTTTTCGGCGCCGCTCACAGTCACGCCCAGTCCCGCCCTATGATGGACATAACACAGGTCCAATGGCGGGACTGGGCGGGACTGTGAGCAGCGTCGAGAAAAGCCGAGGACACTCAGGTATGTGTATCTCGGCTCCGACGAGTCCCTGCAGTCTCGGCGCCATTGTTGAATTTACACACGGCTGTGTATGTCGGCGGTGATTGCGGCAATCGCTCCGATCAGAACAAAATTGTCGGGGATCGGCCTATAACAAGCACCCACGATTTTTCCCTGATTTTAAGGGGAAAAAAGTGCGTGTTATATGCCGATAAATACGATATATATATATATATATATATATATATATATATATATATATATATATATATATATATATATATATATATATATATATATATATATATATAGCACTGACCTCCAAAGGAGCTGCTGATATTTGATTGGGCCTGTACTCTACTTTAACACCCCCTTAATTTGACTCAGTCCCCTTGACACAGCTGTGATGTAATGTTAGTGTGCAGCAGGAACTTAAAGACAATTTCACAATATGTAATATGATATACCTTTTGTCTTTACCTTTAACCTCCAGCTCTTCACCTGGTCAGCAATTCAAAGAAAACAGCACTCCACACAATAGTACTTAAACAAGAGTAAGATTTTACTATATCTGCTTCAAGTTAGTGATTACAATAGTTGTACTGTCAGACCAACGTAGTGTGACAGCCAACAGATTTAGTTCACAACAGTACTACACAAATAATAGTTGTTTAAATTAACCTCTTAGAGTTGCGTCTTTTAAATGGGACCAATGGCAGAGTGAAAAACTGAATTCACTATGGGCACTGTCCCACTCTCAGCCCGCTCTGTTTGCTTTATATCACAATAACCCTGTGGAACAGTAGAATGCAAGGCCTTGTGTTAACAGGGGCAGTCCTTCTTCTCTTCTGTCTTCTGCTAGCTATGTGTAGGTTAATTTGTAATCCAGTGGTTAACAAAACCCGGGTCAAAGCAAACTGAATATTGCTGTGGTGGGACATCACTGCAACTGGCTCCGGTGCAAGTAATTTGCTATAACACAGTCTCAAACTCTAGTGAAGTGCAGACTTGAGGCCTATATTAAACTCAGTCTTTATCCCTTTAAATCACCTCTGTGGGACTTCCCAGCAGCGCCGTGTTGAAGATGCAAGTGTGTGAAAGTGCGTCAATGAAACTTAGGCAGTAGCCCTCTCACCATACTGGGTCCAGGTAGATGGATGCCCCCGCTCCACAATATCTCAGTTCGTTCGCCATGGCCACGCCGTCATGCTGTTCCACTTCACAGATGACTGGGAGTCCTCGGTTACCTCCTTCCAGGGTCTCTGGATCGATCACACTGCTGCACCAGCATGCTGTGTCTATGTAAGGCAGGATCTTCCACGCCACACAAGGTAGGCCGCAACTCTGTGGGACACGCACACCCACAGAGCCCTGCTGGCAGGCCATGCGTCCCAGGAACAAGAGCCCTAAGATGGCCGTGCAAGGGCCTTTTATAGCCTACCCAGCATGCAGTTCAGTGCATGAGTGTTGCTGGGTAAGAACACTCGGCATCCTGGGTAGGTCAATTCTTCTGCAAAGTAAACAATCAAACACTTTCTGTACAATTCCTGAATAAAGAAATAAACTGCAGTCCATTCCATATTTTGACCGCTAGATGGTGCTATATACTAAGCTATAACACTGTACACAGATTAACATAGCATTAATTATTGAGCAAAAATGCGGCTGCTACATATATATATAAATCAAATAAACTGCCTGTACTGACTAAATATAGATTCTACACTGAATATCTAATCTACACTAAATGCAGAGTATATATATATATATATATATACATATATATATATATATATATATATATATATATATATACTAGGCTGTATATATATAACAAATACACTGCCTGCACGCCACTAACTAAGCTGCCTAATCTCTCTTCATTCATTACACTATTTTTATGGCCGCCGTGTAAGCAGCAGCCTTATATAGTGTGGGGTGTGGACTTAGCCCCCTGAGCCATGATTGGCCAAAGGTGCAGGTCAGGTGCATTCTTTGGCGCCAATCATAAAATGCCAATGCACTGCGATTTCGCTCTTATTTGGCGCGAACGCCACATAATGTTCTAAATTCAGCGAACTGGCTCACATCGGGCACATCCCTAGTCAAAAGCTGCTAAAAGCCACACGAAAGGGGCACAAATCTGTCCCTCCTCCTTACTCACCTCAGTCTGTCCATGCTATACCTCATGACCTCTCAGGAGCCTCCATTGACAGGGATGATGATATAGCGCAGGGTGTCCCAGGACCTTGCAGCACATCTGCCAGCAGCACACCATCAGCTGTAGACTATAGCCGGCAAATTTCTCTGCCCCATGTGCTGCAGAAGAAAAAATATACAGTCTCTGCCACCCACATGCCCAGCGTCTAAATGCAAGCTTGTCAAAGCTGCTGGCTCTACAACTTCTGCCTTTCCTCCTTGTGGATTCTGCCCCATTCTGTGATTTTGCAGAATGTGCTGTACCGCAATGGCAGGTTCTCAGTCATTTACAGTCGCTATTTCTTTTCATGTAAGGCCATTCCATCTCTGTACCATCACATGGAAGGCAATGTTGTGGCTTTGTTGGGCAAGGCAGTCAGCCGCAAAGTCCACGTTACTGCTGACACGTGGTCCAGCAAGCATGGGTAGATACGATATATTTTGTTCACAATATACTGGGTAACTCTGCTTGCAAAGGATGCAGGACAGAGCTCAGTGCTGCAGTTTGTTGCACCCCCACGTCTTCATACAGCTGGTGATGATGCCAAATTTGTCAGCTCTACCCCCTCCTCCTTCTCCTCCTCTTCCATGCCCTCCTCTGCTGAATTGTGCTATGAACCTCAAGTAACCCCTAAGCTTTCAAAGGGCTATTCAATGAGTCAGGCTAAAAGGTGCCATGCAGTGCTTCAGCTGTTGTGTCTAGGGGACAGGAACCACACCAGAGCAGAGATTCTTGCAGCTCTGCAGGGACAGTCCCAGAGGTGGTTCACGCCATGCCAGCTGGAGCCAGGAATGGTGGTCTGTGATAATGGCACACACCTCCTGTCCGCCCTTAGACAGGGAAAGTTGACACATGTGCCATGCTTGGCACATGTCCTCAATTTGGTGGTGCAGTGTTTCCTAAATAGGTACAGTACCCAGGGTTGGAAAATCTACTAAAGCAGGCCAGAAGAGTCTGTAGCCATTTTAGGTGGTCATACACAGCCAGTGCTCGGTTGGCTGAAATTCAGTGGGAATTCCACCTTCCCGTAAACCGCCTGATTTGTGACATGCCCACAAGGTAGATCTCGACTTTGGCAATGCTGCAGTGGCTGCACATGCAGCAGGGGGATATCAACGAGTACCTGTGTGAGTATGGCACAACAAATTTTTTTCCCCATGCCAATGGCTGCTCATAAAGGATGCATGCACTTTACTGTCACCATTTGAGGAGGCCACAAGGATGGTGAGCCGTGACAATGCATGCATCAGTGACACAATCCCTGTTGTGTTTCTACTGGAGCAGAGTCTGCGTGGCATTATGGACAGAGCAGCGGGATGAAGAGGAGGACTTCCTTTCCTCTCAAGGCCCACTTTATGCAGACACCATTGTTCCTATGCCACAGAACACATAAGAGGAGAGAGAGAGAGAGGAGGAGGATTCTGGCAGTTTTGGAGGCATTGAAGCAGAGGAAGACATACCTCAAACAGTAAGAGATGGTTTTCCATCCCCAGAAACCTTGGGAGTAGAACATGGCTGGGAGGAGGCAGTTTCAGATAGTGTAATCCTCAATGACCCCGAGGAGTCTGCTTCTCATGCCTATGCAAATTTGCGGTGCATGGGCTCCCTCATGTTTCAAAGCCTGCAAAAGTACCCAAGAATACGTGGCGTAAAGGAAAAGGATCTCTATTTGTTGGCAACCCTCCTTGACCACCGTTTTAAGGGGAAAGTTTGAGAACTCACCCCATCCCCACAGAGAGTGCAGAAGATGAAATCTCTTGAGGAAACTTTATCAGATGCTTTTCCCGACTCTGGTAGGTTACAGTGTCATGGAAAACGTGTTTTTAAGGCTTTGGTAAAGAGAGGATTGGTGGAGAAGGCGGCCGCCTAAGTGATGCATTTCTGAATTTTTTTAGTCCTCGCCGCCCAGGGCTGTCAACTTCCACGTCCCATCGGCAGCGTCTGCTACGTATTGTGGACGATTATCTAGGGGCTAAACAGAGATGGAGAACTTTCCAGTCGACGATCCATTGGCTTACTGGGTCATGAGAATAGACAACTAGCCATAACTTACCCAGTATGCTATTAAGTTGTTGGGCTGCCCTGCATCCAGTGTGCTTTCAGAACGGGCATTCAGTGCTGCAGGAGGTTTCGTTACTGATCATAGAACGCGTCTGTCCACAGACTCCATGGACCGTTTGACTTTTATAAAAATTAATCCGTCCTGGATTAAGTCACTACATTGTGGCCTCATCATATAGACTGGCTCCCCAAGCTATTTCTTACAAAATAAAGAAAGCTTGCAGGGAAAATGTCATTTTTTGGGCATTATAAATGCAATTATTGCTGCAGCAGCTTCTATACACAGTACAGATGTGCCACCTTACAGGTGGACTACGGGGACCTAAGGCACTATATTGAAAGGAATATTTCATTTTTATACTTTCACTTTAAGCATCAATAAATCACTGCTCATTTAAAAATGATTTTTTTACAAACTTTTTTTTCATTGATACATATCCCCCAGGGCAGTACCCTGACCCCATAACCATTGAATGCCCAATTACTTGCATATAAGCCTTCAAAATGGGCACTTTTGATTTTTCACATTCGGGTCCCATAGACTTCAATGGGGTGCGTTATTCGGTTACGAACTTTCGTGATGTTCAAAGGTTCTGGTGCAAACCGAATAGGGATTCGTCCGGCCCATCCCTACTAAGGGACACAGGTTTAACACTTCCTCTTGTTTCTTTGTGCTTTCATTATTTTTTCCAGGTGCAATGTTTTTGGCTAGACATATGGATTTCATAAACTTCTGAGATAATTTTTTTGATGGAGAACATACTGGCTGTAGTTTTTTTCCACATCATTTTCCACAAAAAAGGTCAGCCATTAATGCTTTTTTACATAAGCCAAACTATTTATAAGTAAAGTCACTTTGGTTCTTCCCTTTGAGTGCTTACTAAAAGACATTTTGCTGTCAGATGAATTCTCTTTTTTCTCATATATTTTTTGACTGATTGGAAATCAGCCAGCTATAGAATGGACATGTTTTATGTGTGGGATGTCTATATTGGGTATAAAACTTAGTTCTGGCAGTAACAGGAGCAAGCAGCTGACATTTAATTAAAAAATAGCATTCAGCTGTAGGTAGTTTATTATAATAAGCAGCAATGAATGCATTTAGCCATATTTTTAAGAAGTTTCTTAGGTTCCAGTGGGAATGCCTATATTTGGCACTCATTAGCACTATGCATGTATCTGTTTTTTTATATATTATACTGTTTTTAATTCCTTGTTCAGCACATCCAAGAAACTGATGCAAAAAAAGTTTAACAATGTTCATTTGTATTACAATATTTATTGGCTTGAACGGTATTTAAATTCCCTAACACTGAAAGTTAATTACTATAAAGATAACTGGAAAATGATTGTGAAATGTAGGAATTTATTTTGTGATTTTCATAGAATCTTAATTTGAAAAGAACTTCTCTTTAATGCTTACATGATTCTTGAACCATTTTTATGATTAGATAAATTGTGCATTGATTATATTCAAGTATACCCTCTTGCTGGGTAATTGTTGTAAATTAAAACTGAACTCTAGGTAGATGAAAAACAAGGTTATACACTGTATTGTCAAAATTATTGTCACGCTTGCCTTTACATGCACATGAACTTTAATACTTTAATGGCATCCCAGTCGTAGTCAGTAGGGATCCCATGTACAGTAAATCGCAAACTGAAAGATGGAGGGTCAAAACTGAACAAAGTGAGAGCAAAGTGAGCAGAAAGATGACCTTATGCTGCTGCTTCTTCATTGTCCAATTAACCCCTTTCCGACCAGAGCACGACAATATACATCGGCACAATGGCACAGCTGGGCAAATGGGCATACAGGTACATTCCCTTTAAGATGCGCTCCCATGGACTCGATGTCTGCCGGGTGCCGGGCGATCATATCACGGAGCGGAAGAACGGGGAGATGCCTATGTAAACAAGGCATTTCCCTGTTCTGCCTAGTGACATGACAGAGATCACTGCTCCCTGTCATCGGGAGCAGTGATCGCTGTCATGTGAGTAGTAGCCCAACCCCCCACCCCGCAGTTAGAATCACTCCCTAGGCCACACTTAACTTCTTCATCACCCCTAGTGTTTAACCCCTTCCCCGCCAGTGTCATTTACACAGTAATCAGTGCATTTTTATAGCACTGATTGCTGTATAAATGACAATGTTCCCAAAATAGTGTCAAAAGTGTCCAATGTGTCCGCCATAATGTCGCAGTCATGATAAAAATCGCAGGTAACCGCCATTACTAAAAAAAAAAAAATAATAATAATAAAACTATCCCCTATTTTGTAGACGTAATAACTTTTGCGCAAACCAATCAATATACGCTTATTGTGTTTTTTTTTTACCAAAAATATGTAGAAGAATACATATTGGCCTAAACTGAGGAAAAAAAATGTTTTATATATATATATATATATATATATATATATATATATTTACCCCCCTTCATGACCAGGCCATTTTTGCTAGTTACTTTAACTGACAATTGTGCGGTCATGCGAAATTGTACCCAAATAAAATTTATGTCATTTTTTCCTCACAAATAGAGCTTTCTTTTGGTGGTATTTGATCACCAGTACGTTTTTTTTTTTTTTACTTTCTGCTATAAAACAATAAAAAAAGTAAAATATCACATTTCTTCATACATTTAGGCCAATATGTACAGTGCCTTGCAAAAGTATTCACCCCCTTGGCATTTTTGGTGTTTTGTTGCCTCACAACCTGGGATTATCATGGATTGTTTGAGGATTTGCATCATTTAATTTACAGAACATGACCACAACTTTGAAGATTTTTTTTTTATTATAAAACAAACAAAAAATAGGACAAAAATAACAGAAAAAAGTCAATGTGCATAACTATATACCCCCCTAAAGTCAATACTTTGTAGAGCCACCTTTTACGGCTATCACAGCTCCAAGTCGCTTTGGATAAGTCTCTATGAGCTTGCCATATCTTACCACTGGGATTTTTGTCCATTCCTGTTTGCAAAACTGCTCCAGCTCCTTCAAGTTGGATGGTTTGCGCTTGTGAACAGCAATCTTTAAGTCTGACCACAGATTTTCTATTGGATTGAGGTCTAGGCTTTGACTAAGCCATTTCAACAAATTTACATGTTTCCCCTTAAATCACTCAAGTGTTGCTTTAGCAGTGTGTGTGGGGTAATTTTCCCGCTGGAAGGTGAACCTCCATCCTAGCCTCAAATCACACACAGAGTGGTACAGGTTTTGCTCAAGAATATCCCTGTATTTAGCACCACCCAACTTTCCCTCAACTCTGACCAGTTTCCTAGTCCTGACTGCTGAAAAAATCCCCACAGCATGATGCTGCCACCACCATGTTTCACTATGGGGATGGTGTTCTTTGGGTTATGTGATGTGTTGGGTTTGCACCAGACATAGCGTTTTCTTTAAAGGCCAAAAAGTTAAATTTTAGTCTCCTCAGACCAGAGCACTTTCCTCCATACATTTTGGGAGTCTCCCACATGCCTTTTCGCAAACTCATAACGTGCCATTTTGTTTTTTGCTGAAAGTAATGGCTTTCTTCTGGCCACTCTGCCATAAAGCCCAACTCTATGGAGCGTACAGCTTATTGTTGTCCTATGTACAGATACTCCAGTCTCTGGTGTGGAACTCTGCAGCTCCTCCAGGGTTACCTTAGGTCTCTGTGCTGCCTCTCTGATTAATGTCCTCCTTGCCCAGTCCGTGAGTTTTGGTGTGCGGCCGTCTCTTGGCGGGTTTGCTGTTGTGCCATGTTCTTTCCATTTGGTTATGATAGATTTGATGGTGCTCCTAGAGATCATCAAAGATTTGGATATTTTTTTATAACCTAAACCTGACTTGTACTTCTCAACAACATTGTCCCTTACTTGTTTGGAGAGTTCCTTGGTCTTCATGGCAGCGTTTGGTTAGTGGTGCCTCTTGCTTAGGTGTTGCAGCCTCTGGGGCCTTTCAAATAGGCATGTATATGCAAAGACAGATCATGTGACACTTAGATTGCACACAGGTGGGCAAAATTTCACTAATTATGTGACTTCTGAAGGTAATTGGTTGCACCAGAGTTTTTTATGGGCTTCATAACAAAGGGGGTGAATACATACGCACATGCCAATTATCAGTTTTTTATTTCTGAAAAATAGTTTTATTTATATATTTTTCTAATTTTATTTCACCAACTTAGACTATTGTGTTCTGATCCATCACATATAATTCAGATTAAAAAAACATTGAACTAAAGGCTGTAATGTAACAAAATAGGTAAAAAGCCAAGGGATTGAATACTTTTGCAAGGCACTGTATTCTGTTACATGTTTTTGGCAAAAAAAAAACAATAAACGTATAGTGATTGGTTAATCGAACGTTATACGTCTACAAACTATGGGATATATTTATTTTATTTCTATTTATTTTATTTTTTTATACTAGTAATGGAGGTGATCAGTGACTTATAGGGGGACTGCAATATTAAGACGGGCAATCGGACATTACCTGACACTTTTGACACTTTGCGGGAACCAGTGACACTAATACAGTGATCAGTGCTAATAATATGCATTGTCACTGTACTAATTACGCTGGCTGGGAATGGGTTAAACATCTAGGGTGATCAAGGGGTTACATGTGTGCCTAGCCAGTGTTTTTGTGTACACAGTGTGCTGCTTTCATTAGGGGAAGAGATCGATTATAGTCCCCGCTTTGCAGGAATAAAGGGTCGATCCCTTTCCCCCTGTCAGAACTGAGATATGCCTTGTTTACATAGTATAGCATTGTCCATCTGGCCCCCTGGGGTTCTGTGGGTATGTTGTGACAATCTTTGATTGGTGTTACTTCCATCTTGATTGGGATTATTTGGTCGGGGGAGACGGTACTAATCTCCTTCACAGTCGCTTGAGTAGTATGCATAATGTTGTTTATTTTCTTTTTATTATATTATACTAATTTAAGATTCTCTTTCTGTAGAACCACAACCTATGATATCCCCTGAGGAAGCTAATGTTTTGGCGAAACTAGTAAAGATAATTTGTTTATTGCCATCCATTGGTTGTATTCATCTGCCTATGCTCCATTTTGTACTTTATATCTTGTATGAATTGTATTTTTAACTTTTTACAATAATAATATAATATAATTTTATCATTTGTACTGTTGTTTTCCTGGCACCGTAATAATCCCATATTCCAAGCCCACCACTTCAATATAGCATAATTTAGTTCTCTGTGTATTGCTGATCATTGGCGGGTGCCAGAGGACATTGCGTGCCCAGCACCCTCAGATCGGCTTCTGCTGTGAACTATCACAGCAGAAGCGGCCCGCCAGCGGTGCGCACTCCCCTTGCAGGCGAAAGTCCTGAATCGCATATATATATATATATATATATATATATATATATATATATATATATATATATGTGATCCAGCGCCCGGTCTCAATCCAGCAATGTGCAGGAGAGCAAAGGCTCTCTCGGCTTTCTCTCTCCTCATTGGTTCAGACACAGCAGCGGAAGCTTTTGGCTCCTGCAGCGGAAGCTTTTGGCTCCTGCTGCTGTCAACCACAGTCAGTGAGGAAGGAACTGGGACAGGGCAAAGCCATGCTCAGGAGTGAGAACATACAAGTGCCCCTATAGCAAGCGGCTTGCTATGGGGGAACTTGGTGGGGGGGTGCAGTAGCACTGGCAGGGGACCCAAGAAGAGGAGGATCGGGGATGCTCTGTGCAAAACCACTGCACAAAACAGACAAATATAACATGCTTGTTATTCTTAAAAAATAAACAGTCAGCCTTTAAGTAAGGAAATTGGTGGAGCAGAGCTGTGCTAATCTAATTATTGGATGAACAGAAATAAAAATCCTCGTTGTCTTTGAGTGAATATGCAAATATTATTCACAAATAATATCAAGTTTCCGCATCATAAGTAAAATTATTTGGCAACTTAATGAGCTGTTTAGGAAACATTGTCACTGTCCTGAGGTCAAAAAGCCAATTCACTTTTTTTATGGTGGGTTTTACATGTACTCCCCATTGCGAGCCTGAACAAGGCTGTCAGTCACTAGGCTTTTAACTGGAACTGCAGACTCTAGGCAGTCATTGTATGCTAGTCAACCTTCCTGCTTTCAGGAGAATTCAGTGGAGGCAGATCAAGCGTGTGCATATATGAACTGTAAAAAGACCTACGTATAGGTGGGTCACGTACATTTCGCCCACAAAATCACAGGCAAAGAATTAAGGAATAAGTGCTTCCAGCACACCTGGATATCAACAACCAGAGTACATTTCACAGTTGGTAGCTTGGTGTACTCAAGCATTGCCAAAGTGAAAAACAAAACCCAGGGCAGGTAGAATTTCCTTTTGATATATTCCCAGTGCAGACACTGTTCTGTTTGATCAACTTTGCTTAAAGGGCTAAAAGCATTAAAGAATCCATCATGAACGTTAATCATTTATTCACCTGTGCTACTTGCCTAATAAATAATGAATATGGAGTGAAATGGAAATCCTGAATTTTACATTCATTCATTGCTGATCGGTTGTGAATATGATTTGAATGGACAGTTAGAGTGTTGAATTGGATGGTCAGAGTTGCTTTCCATGTTCATATTTTTTTTTCTTCTCCTTCCACATTCAGATTCCTTAACAATGCTAAAATATTCTCATTTATTAATGCGTGTGCAAAATTAAATAAGGTTGCTATGCCTGGCAAATAGATTCTGTTGGAGTGCTTGGTTGATTAGGAAATTAAAACGAATACAAAGTTATGTATATTGACATTAAATAGTGGCTGCAGAGAATTTGAACTGTTTATCTTCCATTATTATTTGTATTATTATTACACAGGATTTATATAGTGCCCCAGTTGACACAGAACTTTACAGAATAAAGGGAGACAGTACAGTAACAGTACAAGGAAATATTATAAGCTCAGATATGAAAAGATTGATTTTGAGGTAGTGGTATGGCACCCATACTGATATGTCAATTAGAAAATGAGAGATGCCCAAGAAATAGAGAGATAGATCCGGGTTTAATGAGCATAGGGATGGTATTGTAAGCAGTGGCGGAATTACCGGGGTCACAACAGTCGCAGTTGCGACGGGGCCCGGCATTCCGCCACTGTGGGGGGGCCTAGCGGGGTTGCTCCGCACAGCGCTCTTAGGCTGAGCGTGTCTCTCATCTAGCAGAGAGACACCGGCATTGTTTGTTTTATTTCCCTGCTCTCCGTGTGTCCTCTCTCTCGCACGGCATGACAGAGGACACACAGCTGATCTCCCCCCTCCCCTCTCTCTGTGTGCTCCGCGGGATATTTGAGCTCCTTAGCTTCACACTTGACTGCCCGCGGAGCACACAGAGAGGGGAGGGGGGAGATCAGCTGTGTGTCCTGTCATGCCGTGTGAGAGAGAGGACACACGGAGAGCAGGGAAATAAAACAAACAATGCCGGTGTCTCTGCTGTTAGATGAGAGACACACAGGCGTACAGCGGAGCGGACCGAAGCCGCCTCCCCCTCCTCTCTGGTTACGGAGGGGGAGGAAGAGGAGTCAGAGGGAGAACGCTGTTCTGAGGTCTGTAAAATTTGTATGCAAATAGACATGTGCTGGGGGGAACACTATGGGGTGGGGGTCTGCACTGAGGGGGGTCTGCATTGATGAGGTGGGGGTCTGCACTGAGGGGGGTCTGCATTGATGAGGTGGGGGTCTGCACTGAGGGGGGTCTGCATTGATGGATGGAGGGGGGTCTGCACTGATTGGGGTCTGCATTGATGGGGGGTCTGCACTGGGGGGGGTGTGCTAATGGAGGGGGGTGGTCTGCAATGAGGGGGGGTGGTCTGCATTGTGGGGGGCCTGCACTGATGGAGGGGGGTCTGTAATGAGGGGGGGTGTGAACTGATGGAGGGGGGTCTGCAATGAGGGAGGGGAGGTCTGCACTGATGGAGGGGGGTCTGTACTGAGGGGGGATGTGAACTGATGGAGGGGGGTCTGCACTCTGCACTGATGGAGGGGAGGTCTGCACTGATGGAGGGGGGTCTGTACTGAGGGGGGGATGTGAACTGATGGAGGGGGGTCTGCACTGATGGAGGGGAGGTCTGCACTGATGGAGGGGGGTCTGTACTGAGGGGGGATGTGAACTGATGGAGGGGGGGTCTGCACCGATGGAGGGGAGGTCTGCACTGATGGAGGGGGGTCTGCAATGATGGAGGAGAGGTCTGCACTGATGGAGGGGGGGTCTACACTGGGGTCTATAGTGATAGAGGGGGGTCTATGCTGATAGATGAGGGTCTGCACTGAGGGGGTCTATACTGATAGATGGGGGTCTGCACTAAGGGGGTCTACACTGATAGATGGGAGTCTATGCTGATAGAGGGGGGCTATACTGATAGATGGGGGTCTGCAATAAGGGGGTCTATACTGATGGATGGGGTCTGTAGTTAGTGAGGAGGATCTATACTGCGAGAGGGGGGTCTGTACTTAGTGGGGGGTCTATACTGAGAGGGGGTCTGCAGTTAATGGAGAGGGGTCTGTACTGAGGGGGGGCTATAGTTGGTGGAGGGGGGTGACACCAATTTTTTCCTCACCGTATGACACCAACCCTAGTGATGCCACTGGAGAGACACGCTCTCCGCTCAGAGCCATGCTGTCCTGAGAAGACAGAGGACTCTGATAGAGGACTCTGATGGGCACTGATAGGGGGCACTGATAAGATTTACTGATGAGCACTGAAGGGGAGGCACTGATAGGGGACACCGATGGGAGACACTGATAGGGGACACACCGATGGGAGGCACTGATAGGGGACACTGATGGGCACTGAAGAGAGGCACTGATAGGGGCACTGATGGGAGGCACTGGTGGGCAATGATAGGAGGCACTGATGGGGGGCACTGAAAAGGCACTAGGGGGCACTGATAGGGGGCACCGATGGGAGGCACTGATAGGATTTACTGATGAGCATTGATAGGGGGCACCGATGGGAGGCACCAATGGGATTTACTGATGAGCACTGAAGGGAGGCACTGATAGGGGGCACTAACAAGGCACTAATAGGGGCACTGATAGGAGGCACTGAAAGGGGGCACTGATAGGCTGCACTGATAGGAGGCATTGATGGGCATTGATGAGCACTGATAGGCAGAACTCATAGGCTGCACGGATGGGCACTGAGGAACACTGATAGGCAGAACTAAGGCAGTAATGATGGGCACTGATGGGCAGTATTGAAGAGTACCGATAGGTGGCATGGATGGGCGCTGCAATAATGAGCACTGATAGGTGGTGCTGATAGGTAGATTTGATGGGCACTAATAGGCAGCATTAATGAGCACTGATAGGTAACACTTGTAGGTGGCATTGATGGACACTGATAGGTGGCATTGATGGGCACTGATACATGGCACTGATGATTGGGGCACTGATTATCAGTGTAAATAATTTACTGACATTCTTGACATTTAATTGCAGTCCTTTCCTCACACAGACATAGCACGGGAGGAAAGGGCTGCGGATAACCGGCAATTCTGTTTACATGTGATCAGCTGACATCATATGGTAAAGGGCCACTGTGATTGCGTTGGATGCACGTCCCAGGGGGCATGCGGGAAGCACGGTTTTGGGAGGATGTCCATGGATGCCCTCCCAAAATTTGAAGCCTGGAGCTCGGATGGAAGGGGGGGGGCCCATCGGTGTTTCTTGCACCGGGGCCCTGAAGGTTCTAGTTACGCCTCTGATTGTAAGCCTTGGGAGGCTATGAGCTGACCCAGGTAGGTAGTGTAGATAGAGAATAAAAGGGGTCTAAGAACATAGTCTTGGAGGGGAGGGGGAGGGGGCTACATAAAAAGGAAGAAAAGAGATAGAGTTGTTGGTGACATTGAAGGTGGGGTGGGAAAGGTAGGAGGGGAACCAGCAAAAAGCAGAGTCTTATGCCCTGTACACGCGACCGGTTTTGTCGTCAGAATAAACTTTGAAGGTTTGTCTGACGGAACTCCGCTCAAGCTGTCTTGCATACACACGGTCACATCAAATTCCGACCTTCAAGAACGTGGTGACGTACAACATCTACGACAGAACAACACGTACGACGTCTCGTACTTGCTTCAGAGCAAGCGTCATTTATGGTACGTTGCAACAGCATACATACGAGCGGTTTTCCCGATAGGAATTTGTTCCGTTGCAAAAATACAGAACATGTTCTCTATCTAAGTCCATCTGAATTTTCGACGTAAACAGTCCAATGGGGCATACACATGGTCAGAATATACAATGAAAAGCTCCCATCTGACTTTTTCTGTCGGAAATTTAATAGCAGATTGATTGCGAGTACTGGATAGTAATGACTCCTTATTGTCATAGTAATGAATGCGAACTATGACATCACGAGGCCAACCCCCAGATGGCGGTCTGAGGCCCAGAAAGCTGTGAGCATGATCTAATCTCCAGGCAATGTCCAGTATAGTAGGAGCCAGAGTGACAAAAAGGCCCAGTAGGTATGATCTGAGATCAGTGTCTTTAATAGTTTCAGTGATGATATGAATGCAGAGATTTTGGCGGCGTTCCCTATTTTCCAGATCTTCCTACTGGAGTTGTAATTGGGAGACAGTATGCTTAGGGGAGTGATTCTCTTCTTGCAAGACATGGATGTATTGAATTAGGTAATCAAACATTTTATTTCATTTTAAGTTGATCTGTGTGCTCACCTAACTGTGCTAAATCCACTGTTAATTTGCTCACCTCCGTCGATATAGAAACAGGTGATATTCCCAACAGTACCTGTAACTTGTCATCTAACACCTCCCGGGTGAGACAAGGCATCTGAGCTGTAAGAGGTGGTGTGGAGGAAGAATTGCGGGCAGGAACTTGATCGTGGCTTTCAGCATCTGTAAGGAGCTGGGCGTCCATCGGAATGGAAGCCGGGGACGCTGGGCAGGAGAGGTAGCGATCCATGTTGGTAGGCCACGACTCCCATGTGGATGATGAGGCAGGTTTCTGGTACCAGATTTTACCCATATGGCATGGAGGAGTGAAGAGAAGCGCAGACTTGATCTTCCGGGCCAATGAGAGGGAATAGGACCAGAGCGGGAGACTGAAAAAATAGATATGCTACGGAACACAGAGATTATGCATCTGCCATCTTAAATTAGAGTCCTAGAGGCCACCCCTGCTTCTGTTTGGTACAACAAGCAGTGTATGTACATGCTGAACTTTGATGGCCAAGTTTACTCACATGTGCGTTTACTAGCACAAATATGAGCATGATCAGTAATATACAGAAATGGATACACAGGTGCATGGAAACGTGCACACATGTTGTATATGCCCTCTATGTTACAATGAGGCTTGAATTGGCAGTTGTTGTCAATATAAAGAGACTGGGAGCTGTTATCATTGTAAAGAGACTCTGCTCCAAACATTTGTCCCTGGGCTGCCCAATTCAGATAGATTGCAATTTGTTTCCTGGCTGGAGGATGTCCAACATCATTTAACCCTTTCCTTCACTGTTCCTGGCTCACCCCTTTCATTCATTGGATTTATTTTTCAAGTTTCAATCATGGAGGTTTGGCACTACATGTGGGAGGTACCTAGGACAGTATGCCTAGGAACTCCCCCCTGTCAAGGGATTCCTCCTATCTGACTTCCACCTATAAAGGATTAAGAATAAAGGATTAAGGATATTTGCATTACTCCTCCCATGAGCCAGCCCACAACTTTCATTAGGGCAAGGGCTCTTTAGAGTAGGCAAGGTGCTGTGATGTTTTCAGAAAAATATATACAGCACCCTACTGGCCGCTCCCACCAGCAATGATGCCTGCATTAGACAGAGAAGCACAAATAGGCTATGATGACATCGCTGGGTCTAAAATAAAGTACAGTATATCATGAAAACAAAAGGTAAGTGATGGGATTTCCACTTGATGTCCACTTGTTATATATTCCACTTCCATTTTTCTTTGTCTCCCTAAATTGTCAGCAATTTCTAAGGCCAGCCATACATGATTCAAACCTTGGCCAGTAGAGCAGGAACCAGCCTTTGAACAAGCATGCAGATCAGGAATATTGGGTTCACTTTGCTTCCTGCATGCCTGTTCCTAGCCAGGGATGCAGAAAGTTTTGAATCCAGAGACAGTCAGGTGACTAGCATGTGAAGGAAACCAACATTGTTGGATTGCATGTTTCTCTTACTATAAGATTCATTTAACAACTGTTGACCTTGAAGGCTTTTGAAAGAAGCCTCTCTAATGCAATATACCGGAACACTTTAAAGAATATGTCAACCTAACGTTTCATATGCCTGTTATTTGCCTGCTGTACCATTTACTTGTATGTAAAAGTATCCCATTATCTTTGTATTGCTTCTGTTGTGTGAAATCCTTGGTGTTCCTGCCAGTCCCTCTGCTTTCCTATTTAAAACTGACCACACTAGGCAGGAGAGCACACCGTGGTCAGTTCTCTAGCTATGTACTCTCCTCCAATAATCAAAGCTGTCCTAACACCCCCCCGCTGCACAGCCATTCACTGAGAAGCTCAGTGTGCTGCTTCTTCTCCTCCCCCAGCTCTTATGCATCCAAGAACAGAGGGAATGTGATCACTTATAACAAAAAAAGGGATAAAATGTATTTATAATGTTTTCTTATATCTATACAAAACTGTTTTGCCTTTCATTTCTATTTTAAACTGAATGGGTAATTTGCAAGGTGGAAGTTTAGAATCACTTTAACCACTTTGCTACTAGGGCCGTTTTTTCTGGCTTTGCCGACATGTTAAAATACATATTTTTGCCTAAAGATTAGTTAAACCCCCCAAACAGTATATATATGTTTTCTGAAAGCAAAGACCATTGAGAATAAAATGGCAGTAGGTACATTTTTTAATGTAATGTGTGACCACACTAGGCATGAGAGAACAGCATAGTCACTTCTTTAGCTGTGCTGAGAACTCAGCCTGCTCTCCTGCAATGATCAGACTTCTGCTGACACATCCCCCCTGCACAGCCATTCACTTTAAAGTTCAGTGCACTGCTGTTTCTCCTCCCCCAGCTGTCTGAGATCCTTATGCAACTCAGAACAGAGGGTATGTGATCACGTTTTAAAAAAGGAAAAAAGGTATTTATGATTTTTTTATATGTATACACAAATGTTTTGCCTTTCATTTCTATTTTACACTAAATAGGTTCTTTTAAAAGGTAAGGGTTTACATATACTTTAAATGTTCGCCATGGAGTCAGATGGATTTTATGATATTGCTTTGTCCTTGTCAGCACAAAATGTTTTCTGCTTTTCTATAACTGACACAGAAATCAACATCAACATTATCATCGATGAAAAGAAGATTAGCTGTCAAGCAGTAATTGTTTCCTTCATTTAGAACACATAGGAGCAAAGTAACAATGCACATTTTACTCCCACCCACATGTATTTTGCACTTTACTGTGATATCAAGGTGCATGTCTGCTGAGTGTGTTCTGCTTTCTATTCACTCCTGGAAAAAAAATGAAATAAAGAACAATTCTTTTCATTAACACATTTCATAACTGTAACAAATATACACAGTAGCAGGAAAAGTGTGCTACTTTTGTGAAATACAGAAGTCACAGTGGTACAAAAATCGTCTGTCTATTAATATGGAAATACTGAGATAATTGGTGATATAGAGTTTATAACATAGAGTATAGTGTTTAGAGGGGTGTATGTAAGTCTGGTAGAAGAAAGTCCATCCAGTTCAACCAATAGAAGTAAAAAAAAAATTATACAATTCTATATGCACAATCCTTTACCCACAGTAGATCCAGAGAAAGGCAAAAAACCCCAATAAAGCATGATGCAATTTGCTCCAGCAGGGGAAAAAATTCCTTCCTGATCCCCCAAGAGGCCATCTGATGTTCCCTGGATCAACTTTAGCTATAAATATTAGTATCCAGTTATATTATGTGTATCTAGGAAAAAATCCAGGACTTTTTAAAAACAATCTACTGAGCTGGCCAGAACCAGCTCTTGAGGGAATTTATTCCGCATTTTCACAGCTCTTACTGTGAAGAAGCCTTTTCATATTTGGAGATTTAGGCTTAATGTACATGAGACATTCTACAACCTCCCCTGAACGATTTAACTTGACAGATAGTAAACGACATTTAAGAACGTCCATTTTGCCACATTTACAAATGCCACGTTTAGCCATGTTTAGCCGTTTAGAAGCGTTTTTTTTTTTCAAATAGTCAAAAATTAAAAACGCCTGTAAACAAAATGTGGCTAAACACAAGTTACTGCGTTTACACACATTTACAAGCTGTTACAGGTGTTTGGCGTTTCAAATGCCTCTGAACATCCATCCTGAATGCATTGTTTTGCTTTTCAAAAAATGCTTCTAAACTCAACTGCCTAGAAACTACTATAAACGACCCTGTGTACATGTACTAATAAGATAACATAAAGGAGAGTTCAGGGGCAGCTGAAAAAAACACCCAACTGTTTCTAAATGTCTGTTTACCAGCAGCAGTGAACATGAAGCCTAAATCTCTTTTCCTTCAGACGTAATAAATGTCCCCTTGTCCTCTGTAACCACTATCCGACCAGCCGCCGCAGTCTGGCTGCACAAATCACAGTAGCTATACGTCGCTCCTTTAAAACGTCATAGCAGACCCGCCACGTGTGCCCAAAGCCGATACGTGTGCCCAGCGGGCGCAATGTCCGCCGGGCACCCGCAATCAATCGTGACAGAACGAGAATGGGGATGTGTGTGTGTAAACACACAAATCCAGGTTCTCTCAGGGGAGAGGAGACCGATCATGTGTTCCTACTAAGTAGGAACACAGATCGGTCTCCTCCCCCAGGCAGTCCCATCCCCCTACAGTTAGAACACACCTAGGGAACACAATTAACCCCTTGATCTCCCCCTAGTGTTAACCTCTTCCTTGCCATTGACATTTATAAAGTTTATTTATAAAGTAATCAGTGGCAATTTTTAGCTCTGATCTCTGTATATATATATATATATATGTCAATGGTCTCAAAATAGTGTCAAAAGTGTCCGATTTGTCCGCCACAATGTCGCAGATCGCCGCAAATAGTATATAAAAAAAAAAAAAAATTACATAAATATATTCCCTATTTTGTAGACACTATAACTTTTGCGCAAACCAATCAATATACGCTTATTGCGATTTTTTTTACCAAACATATGTAGAAGAATATATATTGGCCAAAACTGATGAAGATATTTTTTTTTTTTTGGATATTTATTATAGCAAAAAGTACAAAATATTGTGTTTTTTTCAAAATAGTCGCTTTTTTTTTGTTTATAGTGCAAAAAATTAAAATCGCAGAGGTGATCAAAAACCACCATAAGAAAGCTCTATTTGCATGCTATTATTAAGCATATGATCCAGCAGAACACCCAGATCCTTCACCATTGATTCCCCCAGCAGTTCTTCTCCTAACAGGTATGTTGCATGTGTGTTTTTGGCCCACAAGTGCATAGCTTTACATTTATCAACTTTAAATCTCTTTTGCCATATAGTGGCCCAATTAAAAAATGCATTGAGGTCAGCTTGTAAGTTGGAGACATCCTGTAAGGGTGTTATTCCAATGCATAGTTTGGTGTCATCTGCAAACACTGAAATAGTACTTTTAATTCCAGACCTTATATCATTTATAAACATGTTAAAAAGTAGGGATCCCGAACTGAACCTTGGGGTGCACCATTAATAACCTTAGACCATTCAGAGTATGAATCATTAACCACTACTCTCTGAATGTGGTCTTTTAGCCAGTTTTCTATCCATTTACAAATTCATTTTTCCAAGCTTGTAGACTTTACTTTACACATTAGCGGTGTGGGGAAACGTGTCAACCGCTTTTGCAAAACCCAAGTAAACCATATCCACAGCCACTCCTTTGTCTAAGGTTTTGCTTATCTCCTCATAAAAAGAAATCAGATTTGTTTGACAACTTCTCTAAGGTACAGCACAGTGCTCAGAGGGGAGTATGCAAGGTAGAGCACAGTGTACAGAGCGAAAGCAGTCTGAGCATGTTGCATACACACCCTGCACTTTACTCCAAATCGCTCGGCACACTTTACCAGGTACACCTATACCCTCAGCACATGTACTCAATACACCTCATACCCACCTGTGAGCTATAAATATCCTATATATGATGATGTACTTAATGGCTTCATAACTCCAATCAGTTAAATGATCAGGCCCAAGAGACAAACGAATATGGAGTCACATAAACAACCAACATCCATATTACACCACTGACAAAACACCTATACAGCCTACAGGGCTTTCATTATGATGTGATCAAGGTGGCTGATGGTTATACACTTTCTTTTTATTCTAAGTTATTTCTAAAATGCAATTACTGCTTGTATGAATTATTTCACAGTCAAGTCCCAGAGGATTCAGAGGGAGCAGGAGCCGCATAACCTGATGCTTCCTCTGTAGCATGGGCACCTGTTCCAGGCCTAGTGATACCAAGTGCACTTCGCCTGGGAATTTTCTAGCAGCCTGGAGAGCGATGCCTCCAGAAGCTGGAAAAGGAAAAGTTTAGTGAATTAAACATCACATACACTGCACTTTTGCAATGGGCATATTAGCACTTATAAAAAAGGGTTATTAGACTGCTTATATACTGATCACCTGCGGCTTTCTTGTGGGTTAGCTGCACTGAGCCATAGACTTCTATTATAGCCTGCAGGTTTGGTGCCCTTTCTGAAGACGCACCAAAACTCTCCCAAACCGCAAATGTAAATGCGCCATTACTGTCCTGTGCCCCTATAAGCAGGGCCGCTGCTCCCGCTAGGTGAGCTAGGCAGCCACCTAGGGTGCACTGCTGCCTAGGGGGCGCAGCCACTGCCGCTGACTTCCCCTTTAGCCTGGCTGGGGAACACGAGGGGCTGAAGAATTCCACCCTACACAGGGCACATCTGGGGAGGGGAGGAGGACAATGGGGAGAGGACACTGGGGAGCTGGACAAGGCGGGCACACCTGGGGAGGTGGAGGAGGACAGTGGGGAGGGGATACTGGGGAGACGGACAAGGCAGAAGCCAGCTGGGGAGGCAGAGGAGGACAGTGGGGAGGGGATACTGGGGAGACAGAGGAAGCAGGCACAGCTGGGGAGGCAGAAGAGGACAGTGGGGAGGGGATACTGGGGAGACAGACGAAGCGGGCACAGCTGGGGAGGCAGAAGAGGACAGTGGGGAGGGGATACTGGGGAGACAGACGAAGCGGGCACAGCTGGGGAGGTGGAGGAGGACAGTGGGGAGGGGATACTGGGGTTCCGGACGAGGCAGGCACGAGGACAGCTGGGGAGGCGGGCACCATCAGGTCTCTGGACGTAGGCAAAATTATCCTGCCCCAGTGAGTCTGCTCTGACCCCGTTCCCTGTTGTAGTCACCCACGCCCTAGGCAAGACTAGTATCACAGCCCCAACCCCCCCCATCGGACCAGGCGGCACTGGGGGTGTGTGTTAGACTTGCCTAGGGCACAAAATAGTCAAGCACCAGCTCTGCCTATAAGGCTACACTCAGGAGTTCTTGTGCGCTTTCAGAAAGCACACCACGCCCGGTGGCTCAGTGCAGCTAACGCGCAGGAAATTCACAGGTGTGGGTAAACTGCAATGGATCCGTGTGAAAGCAGTAGGGGGCTCAGGACAGTAAAGGCCTGTTTACATTTGCGGTTTGGGGGACAATAAAACCCCATAGCTCATTGTGGCCCAGGACCGGTTGCCAAATTATTTACGTGGCCCTGGCTCTTCAAAAGGTTGTGCACCCCTGCGCAAGGTTTGCCAGCTGTCCAGGATTCACCCGGACAGTTCGGGTTTGGAATCATGCGTCCGGGTTTCAGACTGCCTGAAACCCGGACACATTATTCAGACAGGACTAGGGCTTCCCAGTAGGGTTGTTGGCTGCAGTTGCCTAAACCGAGAGTGTCTGTTACACTCTCTTTCACACTGCCCAAAGCCAGCACTAACAATTCTCCCTCCCACCCCCACCCCTCTGTGTTTGCCCACACTCCTCAGAGAAGGAAAGTGGGGGCCGGAAATGTGAAGTCCAGCAGTCTCAGATACATGTGGATGAGAGATGCTGACTGCCAAGGGGTTAGTGAGCTCACCATTCATCCCTGTCTGTGACTGAAGTCCCCTCCTTCTCTCTCCTGCCTCTGAGTGAGTACACCAAGGTAAATCAGGGTTCTCAGAGCACCCCTTACATCAGAGTTCCCCTTTACACCAGAGGCCACAGTGCTCCCCCTTACATGAGAGTCCTCTCCATTCTCAGTGTTCTCTCTTAAATCAGGATTCCCAGAGTATCCCTTATGCTAGAGTCCCCAGAGTTCTCCCTTACATCAGAGTCTGCAGAGTCCCCCCTTACAGTGTAAGGGAACTCTGTGGATTCAGATGTAATAGGGGAACTCTGTGGACTCTGATGTAAAGGGGGACTATTGTGATTAACTTCATATGATTAGAAATGTTATTTAATTGCAAAATATATGTATAGCTTATACTGTAAAAAAAAAAGGTGTGCGCTAAACTGTCCGGGTTTGACTTGAAGAAAAGGTGGCAACCCTACCCTGTGCTAGGGGTTTATTTTTCAAAGTAAGCAAAGTTTCAGCAAAATGAAGAATGGAGGCATGGGTGGGTGAATTTGCTTTGTATTTAGTTTGCTCAAATTTTGTGTAGTTGAACTTTAAATGTCTATATTGTCCTTGTTGAATAATAGATCTGTTCACAGCTGTCTGCTATGGTTGTGAGAAAATCAAGAAGAGCACACACAAGCCATGTGCCTGGATTTGTGTGGTATATTCCAAACAGGAAGGAACATAACTATAACAACATGTGAAAACTAATAACATAACAGAGTCATCAGAAACTCTGCCATACATAAGCTATAGTAAACAGCCAGCAGTAGCAGTTTTAACAATACATTTGTAAAGTTTAAAATATATATTGTATTTAACACTGTTTAAATTTAAAGCAGACCTATGATTTAAAAATCTGCAGCAATCACTAGAAAGAAGAGAAAATTGACATTCGGACAAAAGTAAAATTATACTTTTGCATACTCAAACTGTATATCTACAGTATGTGCAAATTTAGTGCAGTAAATTATTTTTTAATCATTGGCATCTGTCCATTTTCTAAATGTGAAAAAGAATGACTCTGTAAAACTCACTGTACAGTAGTCCCCTGAGGAGATCTAGGAAAGGACTTACGCATACTTTGGGATTTTCAGCATCTGTTATAAGGTCTTCTCCTAATTGTGCTGACGATCATACAATTGCTATGTGCACAGCATCATCTAGTTGTTCAACTAAAGATTCACAACCCATTCACTTTTGTAGGGTGGCCTACATTGTCTGAAAGGTTATACAGTGGAGTAAAAGACACACAATGCTGGGGTTTAATCAAGGACATTCTAAGGCAGCATTCAGTGGTGGACAGTGTTGCCAACCTACAAATTGAAATTAACTGACACAACACCCAAAATTTACTGGCACGGCAAAATTTTTGCTGCCATTTACAAAATTTACAAAATTACAGTTTTAAGTGCAAATTTCAGAATTTAGACTACAAACAAGTATAATATGCAATTAGAAATGTGATTAAAGTGGCTATTAAGGCAAAAAACATATTTAATATTTTATTTTCAAAATGGTAAGTAAGTAGCTTAGGGACAGGACAAGAAATTAGAATGGGCAGGCACACACGCATGAAATTGACTCTCACAGTGATACTGACAGCAGCACAGATGATGATGACACATCGCTGACATAACACATCTCCTTATGAGTCACAGTGACAGTCTCTCTCCATGGTAGGGGGTCCCTTCGGTCCACTCCAGTTCAAATAGCACTGACAGAGCCAGTCCCGGCTTGCCGCGCTCCTGTACCGCAGACCTGCACACGAGGCTCTGGCCGCTCCCCTCGGCCTCCTTTACATGCTCAGGCACTGCCTCCATCAAAGCCACCCCCCCACTGGCACCGCTCAAACACACTGTAGCATGCACTCGGATGGTCTTGTCTGTCTCCGAACCAGATCTGTGCATGCGCACTGCTGAGCGTCACAGCCATATTTTTACTGGCAATCCTTTCCTTTTACTGGCATTTACTGGTAGGAGAAAAACGCCTGTAATTTACTGGCTGCCAGTAAAAATGTTGGCGGTTGGCAACACTGGTGGTGGGTGGCACTGAGATTAAAGTATCCATACTAGACACTTAATCCTCACTCCAGTTCAGTATTGTTGCTCTATATACACATGGCTGTGTTACTGAGTTGGGTGCTAAGATGTTGTCGGCTGGGCCACACGCGCCATTGGTTGATGCTGTATGGGCCAGTCCGCAGTATCCTACCAGCTGGATGCTGGAAACCGAGCCACAGCATCATTGGTTGCTGTGCTAGCAACCTAGGGGCTGCAGAATTGGGGTGGCCTCCATCCGAAAAACTTTCAAAAGCTGGTATAATCTCCAACAGGCATCCTTGTTACCACAGCAAACATCTACAATCCACCAAACAAGAAGCAGAAACAAAATGGCCAACTGGAGCAAACTTTAAAGTAGTAGTAAATCACTGGGTGTTTTTTTTTTTGTACCGTGAAAGGTAAAGCCATGATGTGCTAGTATGCATCACATACTAGCACATTATGTTAAACTTACCTTAAAACAAAGCCCTTCCAGCGCTGAGCTGTCACCGCTGCAGGCGTTCCGATCTTCACCTGTCTTCCTTCTGGGTTTGCGGACTCTAGCTGTGTGACTGGCCTGAGCCGTGATGACGTCCCTCCCACACATGCGCAAGGGACTTACGGCACAGGACTTGGAAGGAACTGCCCGGGAGGCTGTTCTTTCAAAGCGCATGCGCCAGTGACATCACCAGCTGCATCTACAGTAAATATCTCATATACGGTGCACATTTAGGAAATATTTACACTACCTATAGGTAAGCCTTATCATAGGCTTACCTATAGGTAAAAGTCAGAGATGGAAGTTTACTCCCACTTTAACCTAGATACAGTCCTAGCTTTAATATGCTATATTTCTGTATTTTGCCGGTGGTATCCTAATGTGCTTTGCTTTTACAGGGCAAAGCAATAGGATCTCTTTAATGCTTACACCAGCATCTGCTTATACTAATCGTCCCCTTGCTCCCTCCCTGGCTCCATTCACTTGCAAAAGGACCTGTTGGAAATGATAAAATTCAAATGTATGCAGCTTTGATATAAACTAAAATCTACCTCCAGGAAAAGCAGAATAATGGCTTTGTGTTAGATTAGCCAACAAAAAAAGGCTGCTAGCAGTGACACTGATTAATGGATGAATGCCTGGTGGCTAGCCCTCTGTACAGTATGCCCACCTAGGGTATTCATGAGGATACATCTCTTTGCAGGTCCAGCTGGCTGGAAGCCGTGTCATAGCCTGTATTTACCATTTTCAAAGGCCAAAAGCTACAACCCTTGGGTGAATGATGGGTTTGCATGCCCTATTGGACAGGTCCTAGATAATTCTGCAGGCAGGGCTGCAATTCGCTGGGACCCACCTGATAGAAGTGATTGAAGAATCAATAGGGGCTCTGGTGTGTGTGTGTAGGTGAAAATGAATGTGCGATAGCATAAAAAGACCCCATCTCCTATCTCTTTGCAAACTTGCTATTGCCTCACTTTATGACTTGTTAATTTTCCTATTCAAATTAGAATTTATATAAATCTTTTTGCAAAAACACTTGAGCCCTTTTTGAAGATCCAGCTGTCCTTCTTTAGAATGAACACACCCCAAACAGAGAACATTCTTCAGTACTTATGTAAGTTCCAAGTAACAATGTACACAGTTCTGAGGACTCTCTTTCTCCCCAATCTAAAAACACAAAATGCCCTAGTGGCCAGTCAACAATTACCAGACCATATGGGAGGAAGGGGAGTGGGTCATTTGCTGTCACCTATCCAAAGGTGCAGTATATTTCGTTTTAACTTCAATTGGCAAACAGGGCACAGCAGGGGTGCAATATGAATGTATGTACATGCAGCTGTAGGACAGGGATCAAAAAATTAAGCTGTTCTTTTGCCCTGCATAGCTGAATTACAGCTTCACGTTGGGCACAAAAAGGTTGTATTACTTTTATAGCGGCATTTTATAACACCAAGCTCACCCGTATAAAGTAACGTTACGCTTTTGTACCTTTTCCCTGAAAAAAATGATCTGACTAACTGAAGTCAGTTTTCCAATTAATTTTAAATGTAACAAAACATTGATTCCCAAGAAAAGAAATTGGTTGTCTTGGTAACTTTATTTTACATGGTTGGTCTTTTCTTGGCATTTAAACAATTTTCCTGTCCAAACTTTCCAATAATCATATGATGTATAATTATTCCCAGCATGTTAAATTTTTCCTTTAATGAGCAGCAGTAAAGTGATAATTAAAATAGTTTTTATTTCAGTTCCACAATCTTATCTTGTTCATACCCTTCTCAAGAAAGTCGAGTATTCTGCTAAGACCTATGACCTCCGTTTTAAAAAAGTAGTAATGATGCTGCACGTCTCCTGAATTTAGAGTTGCCACCCTCATGTAGGCTTTACCTGTGCCTGTTGCTTGTCAATCAACACCTAGCCACACCAAGTCCTACCCACTGTTACTGGATTGACAGCCATGCCAGTGGCAGTGCGTCCATTAAGTGCGCACGATCGCCATGGCCACCGCTGCCACCCTCTATTCAAGCATCCGGCCCCTTTTCGAATGCTGGGAGCCTGAATTACAGCGGCAGGGGTGGTTTTTTTGAAGCACCTAATTAGAGCCATAGGCTCTAATAGGCTTCAAAAAAGGTGGACTCAGAGCGCAGAGCATTGCGCTCGGAGCCCACCCAGGTGTGTTAGAAAAGCAAATGAATATTGTCTAATACCCGTCACCTGATTGGCTGAAGGTAGAAGCGATCCTATTGGACACCTAGCGGAAAGGAAGAAGAGAAGCAAGGAAGCATAGAGGACAGTATGGAGGACCCGCTGCTCGTCCCACACAGCTCGCCACCATCACCCGCTGCCTGACCTCCCACCAAAATGGGGTAAGTGCCGGCAGACAGTGTGCGGGCTGGAGTCACAGTGGCTGCATTTGTTGGGGCACAAGTAGCTGCATATGGCTGCATTTGATTATAAGTCACTCAGATTATATATTATATTCCAGGTCATAGATACAATTATGATTTTAGTGTCTATTGACCCAATGATAATTCTGTCGTAGGGTAAAAACATGAGTTTTAGATGTAAGAGCAAATTAGAAGTAAGAATTGTTTTAAGATGTCAATCAGTGTTATGAACGACATATGAATCGTGACTATAACTGTATAAAAATATACATATAGCATGTGTTTTCCTAGATAAACAAATATTCACAGGATATACACAAATTATACATTTATCCATATATACAACCATTTTATGTGATATTGATTAATCAAAATTATACTGAGCATATTTTATATTGTACCGGTTACCCGAGTACCTAAATAATATATATATCCCAGCACCAAAATACAAACGGACACACATTATGAAAATAGAACATATTATTTAACAGATAGTTTAGAACATGTTTTTCTGCCCTCAGACATGCCTAGTGGTTAAAGGCGATATTACCTGAACTCACCAAGTAAATCATTAGATTTTTCCAACCAATGGAAAATAAGCCATACCTTCCGGGCTGAGCTTATTATAATTTTATGAGCTTATTGTCACAGATGGTATAAAGTATGTAAGGTACCAAAAAAGAATTGCGCTCGGTGCGGGAAAAAATCAAAATGACAAATATAAATACAAATGTGAAAAAAACTGTCCTGCAGCTATACACCATAACCCCGATATAAGGGCATCATAACACATAAGCAATCCAAAAGTGCAGCGCTGGACTGAGTGATATAATAAACTTTGTTGAACAATATAGCAAACACCTTAATAAAACAATATAAATATTATTTATATTGTTTTATTAAGGTGTTTGCTATATTGTTCAACAAAGTTTATTATATCACTCAGTCCAGCGCTGCACTTTTGGATTGCTTATAAAGTATGTAAGGTGCCATAGAGAGAGGACCACAGACCCTCTGGACGAACAAAAATTTGGTAAGCAGCGACCACTCCCTATCTCGTTGGACATTGCTGCTAGGATGAATCGAATATACATCCTTTTTCTGTAAACAGAGGTGAGATACTGACCATATAATTATTGATAATATTTTCTCTTCCCAAAATCATAGGAATTGTATCTTACTGTATACATTGTATCTTATCCAAAACTGTGTGAAGGGAAAATTATAGGAATTGTATTTTACTGCTTACATTGTATCTTATCCAATACTGTGTGAAGGGTAGTTTTGTATTTAATAATTATCCCACGTTATTGGCCTTGTGTGTTAAAGCAGCTTGTGGGTGAAATGAAGATCAACCTGTATTAAAATAAATTTGGCTACTGTGGTCCCAGGCAAATTATTTATCATCCCATGCAATCTGGTAGCTCTGTTAAAATAATATTTCCTTCAAATTGATAATATCTATCTGTTGACTCCACGAGACATACTTTGTATTCCTTCCGGCCGGAGAAATTCAGAGGATTGCTTTTCTGAGCGACAAGGGATATTGTGTTTTTGAACTTAAGGCACGATTCCACCAAAAAAAAAAAAATTAACATAGTAATTTGGGCTACCCTTGGGTTATTTATCAAATATTAAGGAAAATTGTTTTATTGCCGTGTTGATGTCTTTGGTAGGGTGTATGAAATATTAATCACCAGAAATCCTGGTTCTGTATGAAATTGTATAATTATAATAAAAATTATTTACTTATTAATTTTATTGGGAGATATTTATACATTGGTAAGAATTCCCCATAGATTAATGAACTCATGAAATTATTGTGGTATGTTACTGATTGTCTGAACAAAGTTCACATTTTTACCATATGGTTGGAGGTACTGGGCAAAACTCTAAAACTTTATGTAATTCAAATTCCCCATATGTATTATTAGGATTCCATACCACATTCACAGCAATATGATGGGCACAAGTGGCTGCATAAGATGGGCACAAGTGGCTGCATATGATGGGGCACTAGTGGCTGCATATGATGGGCACAAGTGGCTGCATATGATGGGGCACAAGTGGCTGCAAATGATGGGGCACAAGTGGCTGCATTTGATGGGGCACAAGTGGCTGCATTTGATGGGCACAATGGCTGCAATCGATGGCACAGTAGCTGCATTTGATGGGGCACAAGTGGCTGCATATGATGGGGCACAAGTGGCTGCATTGGATCGGGCACAGTGGCTGCATTTGATGGGCACAATCGGTGCAATTGATGGCACAGTGGCTGCATTTGATGGGGCACAGTGGCTGCATTTGATGGGGCACAGTGGCTGAATTTGATGGGCACAATGGCTGTAATTGATGGCACAGTGTCTGCATGCGATGGGGCACAAGTGGCTGCAAATGATAGGGCACAAGTGGCTGCATTTGATGGGGCACAAGTGGCTGCATTTGATGGGCACAATGGCTGCAATCGATGGCACAGTAGCTGCATTTGATGGGGCACAAGTGGCTGCATATGATGGGGCACAAGTGGCTGCATTGGATCGGGCACAGTGGCTGCATTTGATGGGCACAATCGGTGCAATTGATGGCACAGTGGCTGCATTTGATGGGGCACAGTGGCTGCATTTGATGGGGCACAGTGGCTGGATTTGATGAGCACAATGGCTGCAACTGATGGCACAGTGGCTGCAGATGATTGGTACAAGTGGCTGCATAGGATGGGGCACAGTGGCTGCATTTGATGAGGCACAGTGGCTGCATTTGATATGGCACAGTGGCTGCATATGATGGGGCGCAAGTGGCTGCATATGATGGGCACAAGTGGCTGCATTAGATGGGGCACAATGGCTGCATATGATGGGTCACAAGTGGCTGAATTTGATGGGGCACAGTGGCTGTATTTGGTGGGCACAATGGCTGCAATTGATAGCACAGTGGCTGCATTTGATGGGGCACAAGTGGCTGCATATGATAGGGCACAAGTAGCTGGATATGAAGGGCACAAGTGGCTGCATATGAAGGACACAAGTGGCTGTATATGATGGGCACAAGTGGCTGCATATGATGGGGCACAATGGCTACATATGATGGAGCATAAGTGGCTGAATTTGATAGGGCACAGTGGCTGCATTTGATGGGCACAATGGCTGCAATCGATGGCACAGTAGCTGCATTTGATGGGGCACAAGTGGCTGCATATGATGGGGCACAGTGGCTGCATTTGATGGGGCACAGTGGCTGCATTTGATGGGGCACTGTGGCTGCATATGATGGGCAAAAGTGGTTGCATTTAATGGGGCAGAAGTGGCTGCAGATGATGGGCACAAGTGGCTGCAGATGATGGGGCACATTGGCTGCATATGATGGGTACAATGGCTGCAATTGATGGCACAGTGTCTGCATGTGATGGGGCACAAGTGACTGCAGATGATGGGCACAAGTGGCTGCATATGATGGGGCATAGTGGCTGCATATGATGGGGCACAGGGGGCTGCAAATGATGGGGCACACGTAGCTGCATTTGATGGGGCACAGTGGCTGCATTTGATGGGCACAAGTGGCTGCAGATGATGGGCACAAGTGCTGCATATGATGGGGCACAGTGGCTGCATTTGATGGAGCACAGTGGCTGCATTTGATGGAGCACCATGGCTGCATTTGATGGGGCACAGTGGCTGCATTTGATGGGCACAAGTGGCTGCATTTGATGGGCACAGTGGCTGCATATGATGGGACACAAGTGGCTGCATATGATGGGCACAAGTGGCTGCATATGATGGGGCACAATGGCTGCATATGAAGGGCACAAGTGGCTTCATATGAAGGACACAAGTGGCTGCATATGATGGGGCACATGTGGCTGCATTTGATGGGGCACAGTGGCTGCATTTGATGAGCACAATGGCTGCAACTGATGGCACTGTGGCTGCAGATGATGGGTACAAGTGGCTGCATAGGATGGGGCACAGTGGCTGCATTTGATGAGGCACAGTGGCTGCATTTGATATGGCACAGTGGCTGCATATGATGGGGCACACGTGGCTGCATATGATGGGCACAAGTGGCTGCATATGATGGGGCACAATGGCTGCATATGATGGGGCACAAGTGGCTGAATTTGATGGGGCACAGGGGTTGCATTTGATGGGCACAATGGCTGCAATTGATGGCACAGTGGCTGCATTTGATGGGGCACAAGTGGCTGCAGATGATGGGCAAAAGTGGCTGCATATGATGGGGCACAGTGGCTCCATTTGATGGGGCACAGTGGCTGCATTTGATGGGGCACAGTGGCTGAATTTGATGGGGCACAGTGGCTGCATTTGATGGGCACAATGGCTGAAATTGATGGCACAGTGGCTGCAATTAATGGGGTACAAGTGGCTGCATATGATGGGTAAAAGTGGCTGCATTTGATGGGCACAGTGGCTGCATATGATGGGGCACAAGTGGCTGCATATGATGGGCACAAGTGGCTGCATATGATGGGGCACAATGGCTGCATATGATAGGGCACAAATGGCTAAACTTGATGGGGCACTGTGACTGCATTTGATGGGCACAATGGCTGCAATTGATGGGGCACAAGTGGCTGCATATGATGGGCACAAGTGGCTGCATTAGATGGGGCACAATGGCTGCATATGATGGGTCACAAGTGGCTGAATTTGATGGGGCACAGTGGCTGTATTTGATGGGCACAATGGCTGCAATTGATAGCACAGTGGCTGCATTTGATGGGGCACAAGTGGCTGCATATGATGGGGCACAAGTAGCTGCATATGAAGGGCACAAGTGGCTGCATATGAAGGACACAAGTGGCTGTATATGATGGGGCACAAGTGGCTGCATTTGATGGGGCACAGTGGCCGCATTTGATGGGCACAATGGCTGCAATTGACTGCATATGATGGGCACAAGTGGCTGCATTAGATGGGGCACAATGGCTGCATATGATGGGTCACAAGTGGCTGAATTTGATGGGGCACAGTGGCTGTATTTGGTGGGCACAATGGCTGCAATTGATAGCACAGTGGCTGCATTTGATGGGGCACAAGTGGCTGCATATGATAGGGCACAAGTAGCTGCATATGAAGGGCACAAGTGGCTGCATATGAAGGACACAAGTGGCTGTATATGATGGGCACAAGTGGCTGCATATGATGGGGCACAATGGCTACATATGATGGAGCACAAGTGGCTGAATTTGATAGGGCACAGTGGCTGCATTTGATGGGCACAGTGGCTGCAATTGATGGCACAGTGGCTGCATTTGATGGGGCACAAGTGGCTGCATATGAGGGGCACAAGTGGCTGCATGTGATGGGGCACAAGTAGCTGCATATTAGGGGCACAAGTGGCTGCATATGAAAGGCACAAGTGGCTGCATATGATGGGCACAAGTGGCTGCATATGATGGGGGGGCAAGTGGCTGCATATGATGGCGCACATGTGGCTGCATTTGATTGGGCACAGTGGTCACATTTGATGGGCACAATGGCTGCAATTGATGGCACAGTGGATGCATTTGATGGGACACAAGTGGCTGCAGATGATGGGTACAAGTGGCTGCATAGGATGGGGCACAATGGCTTCATTTGATAGGGCACAGTGGCTGTATATGATAGGGCACAGTGGCTACATTTTATGGGCACAATGGCTGCAATTGATGGCACAGTGGCTGCAATTGATGGGGCACAAGTGGTTGCATATGATGGGCACAAGTGGCTGCATTTGATGGGGCACAGTGGCTGCATTTGGTGGTCACAATGGCTGCATTTAATGGCACAGTGGCTGCATTTTATTGGGCACAGTGGCTGCATTTGATGGGCACAGTGAGGCTGCAATTTATGGGGTTTTTTTCAGTATTTTTCAGTTTGTTTGTGCCCCCCCAAAACTTTTGAGCACCAGCCGCCACTGAGTGCCTCTGTTGCCGAAACTCTCCCACTGTGAGCTGAAATGTCTGGGAGGGAGAGAATTTGAGACACCAATGGACTAGGATTCAGATCATGGAAAATAAAGGAAGTTTTGTCTACTTTATGAGGCTTAGGCATCACATAGTATCTGAATTGGTACTTGCTTAGCCACACAGGAGCCTTTAGTTGTACTTTAAAGAAAACTTACAAGCAGAGGTATGTGTAAGGTGCCCTAGCCGATCTCCTCTGGAAATGCTAGTTGCCTGGCTTTCTATGGCTTCAGTGCATTCTAAACTGCTGATCCCAAACAACCACGTGCATTCTAAACTGCTGATCCCAAACAATCACACAAAAAATTGAAAAAGCAATAAAGTTATTTTATTATGTGTTGCGGTTTATAACTCCACAAAGTTTGAAACAATCGGATCAAAAAGACAGTCAGATTACTATTTATTTATTTTCAGAAGGAGTGATCAGCAATGACTACTTCTGCATTTCTGCCAATACAGATTACCTTTCAAACATTGGTACTAGCACAGTATATCTCCTTTTATTTTAAACTTGAATCAAAGTAGCATTTGCTTTGGGAAAAAAAATGTGCTGGTAGGAAGGCTTTTTATTGTAGAACAGACATGCCTGGTTCAGTGTACACTCTAATAGGGCGTACACACGGTCGGACTTTGTTCGGACATTCCGACAACAAAATCCTAGGATTTTTTCCGACGGATGTTGGCTCAAACTTGTTTTGTCTACACACGGTCGCACAAAGTTGTCGGAAAATCCGATCGTTCTAAACGCGGTGACGTAAGACACGTACGTCGGGACTATAAACGGGGCAGTGGCCAATAGCTTTCATCTCTTTATTTATTCTGAGCATGCGTGGCACTTTGTCCGTCGGATTTGTGTACACACGATCGGAATTTCCGACAACGGATTTTGTTGTCCGAAAATTTTATCTCCTGCTCTCCAACTTTGTGTGTCGGAAAATCCGATGGAAATTTTCCGATGGAGCCCACACACGGTCGGAATTTCCGACAACACGCTCCGATCGGACATTTTCCATCGGAAAATCTGACCGTGTGTACGGGGCATTAGGAAGGCCTTGATACTGGGGTATATTATCTCTCAGGAAGATCAGCGGGTGTTAAGTCAAGCAGTTATGATGGCCGAAGCCACTGAACCTGGAAGAAGACAGGTGAAAATGTCTGTACTAGCATGGGAGCTCATGGACATCACAGCACTGGAGCAGAAGTAAGTATAGCATACTTTAGTTCCACTTTAAAGTAATTGTAAAGTTTTTTTTTTCTCTCTAAAAATAACAAACATGTTATACTTACCTGCTCTGTGCAGTTGGTTTTGCACAGAGCAGCCTGGATCCTTCTCTTATTGGGTCCCTCTTTGGCCTTTCTGGCCAGATTATGTGTTGTGCTAACACATGTGCATTGGGGTGCGCTGGGTAAAGGCAGACCGTTCTTTGTGAGTGGACCTACAGTACCCCTTGTAACCATCACTGCTGAAGGTCCCATCTCTCCTCTGTACCAACTTGAAAGCTTGTTTAACAGTGGGAAGGCTGATCTAAAGTCTCTAGCAGACCTTAATCCTTCTATCCCCCTGCAGAGTGAGGCAGTATGTACAAAACACAACACGGCTGATTTAATAAAGGAGTTGAGTCTCTTTATTCAGTAAACCGAATATTCACTTCATTTATTTAGTCACGTGAAAAGGTAATTCCTGTTCACTTTGAATACTCATTTGCTTTTCACATGGTTGGATAAATGAAGTGAATATTCACTCAATTTACTTAGTGAAGAGTCTTAACTAGGTTAGTAAATCAAAATCAATATATACTGCACATCGCATCTTCAGGTTTGCCTTCTACTTCACCCTGCTGTCTTCAGGTTTGCCTAAAGCTAACCGTGAAGTTGAAAATGGCCATGTTCATAGTATGCTGTATACATGGCATTTTTCGTGCAGAGCTTCACAAAGTAGTAAGAGATAAACATTTGACATTGACTACTACCAGCCTTCCCACCGCCAAGAAGATTCTAGGGTGGTGCGTTGGCTTCTGCAAATAGTGAGGGAGCAGGTGTCCCAGTAGGAAATCAATCTAATTCTACTGCAAATATTTCCGTGTGGCGATATTACAGCTATGGGTATACATTTCAATATAGGAAGCCCACTTTGGGGTTCATTTACTAAAAGCAAATAGCCATTTCATTTTGCAAGGGAAGCTGCACTTTGCAAGGGAATTTTCCTCACAGCATAGTGAATGAGGTGAAGCTCTGCTGACTGCCTTATCATGTACAAGCTAAAATGCTTTTTGTTTTATTTGTTTTTCCTTGCAGGTAAATGGGTATTCTAAATGAAACTTCACCACATTCATTAAAAGAGAAGTATGTTTTTTTTTTCTTTTTCTTTTTAGATTCATACTTACCTAGGTGGATGCAGCATCAGACCAATGCTGCAGCTGTCCTCCGGCGTCTCTGCACTGAGAACCCAAGCCACAGAACACCACCGATGGCTCGGTTCTCACTCCTCCCTGAAAGGAGAACTGCTGACTGTCAGTCTGCATCTCTCTGCTCTGTTCCTCCAGGCTCACTGGAGCACTGAGCTGTGGAAGGGTGGGGAGCGGTCGTCTCGCTGAGACACTGAGACTGCCATCAGTCCAGGCAGCTGGCAGATCCAGACTTCTGAAGTCAGGGTGACACGCTGCTTCGACTGATTCCTGTGACGTCAGCGGAGAGCGGATTACAGACCACTCTGTGCTGAAAACGGGTCACAGGAGTGCAAAACGAATTACACTCCTGTGACCCAAAGGAGAAGCCCAGCCTAAAAAGCTCAGGCTGGGCTTCTCCTTTAAGCTGTTGGGGAAAATACCCTTGCAAAGTGAACAGCCTATTTCCCTTTAGTAAATTAACCCCACTGTTTTTCTAATGTTCTAAATGTAAACCTGCATTTACAGCTGGCATCTTGTTACAGTCCTACACCTGCAAACATCCTAAGTTTATTTTTAAGTACCTCTTCTCTTCAAAATCCCTTTTTATAATTTTGATGCTTCTTGGCTATGTTTTCCTTATTTCACAGAATTCCCAAGAAAGCACTTGCGTCAAGGTATTTCATCTTACTTAATAAGCTTTGGGAATAATACATTGTTTAAGTTCATTCAAGACTTTGTACACATACACACTTACAAAAAGAGATTGACTTAGCAGAGATGCTTAAATGTGTAAAACATCGATGATTCATTATTCACATTGACACAAATTACCACAGGGCATGCAGTCATGTCAAATCAGAATCTTGCACTACGCAAGCCATTTATCAAGCTAATGTGCACCTGTTTGCAATTAATTGCTCGAGTCTGTGGGCTGATGTAAGGAAGATCTTCTTAAACTATTGAAAATGAATTGTGAAACAAACTCAAATGAAGGTTGCTGAATCATTACAAAGATCTATATTTGTCAAGATTCACATTGCTTACAGTGAGATTTCCGGTTCTGTTCTGAAAAGTATTACAGGCTTTTTACTAATCTCCATTCAGACTTATTATAAATGTGAACTCTGTCATCATTAGAAAACAGACCGCATATTGTATTAGTGCTGTTGATTGGGGTAATTGACCCACGACTTGGAACTTTCTTCCTAACGCACTAGTTAAATGAAAAAAAAAAAAGACTAATGTATGGCCAGCCTTACACATTGGGCCTTACCAATAATCAATAAATATTGTAAGAATAGGGATGAGCATTACAGCAATCCTGAATAAGGACATGGGGAGGGTAAAACTAAGTGTTTGTTAAAGCAAAATTAAACTGTACCTGAGCAGCACAAACTGAAAACACTATTATGTACATTTTTTATATTCAAAGCAAACTCATCCATCCATGCTTTAAATTATTGGGAAATCCAAAAAAAAACAGGTCAGATGATTCATGTAGAATTTACTTCCTGGAATCCATCTGCCCTTATTTCAGGCATGCAGGCAGGACGACAGGATTAGCTGAGCAATCTCCTCCTCCCCTCCTCCAGATGAAAGAATAAAAAGCCTATAAAGAATGATGGGATGTATGACATCATGTTGGCCTAGGCCAGAAACCAGAAAGCAACTGAAGAAATTTAAAAAAAAAAGATTTAAACAAGAAAATTTAATATGCTTTCCTATCTATTTACTCATGTTAGCAGCATAAGGATTAAACATGTTAATGTTGATTAAGAGAATTGAGTTCCAATTTAAGGATATATTGGGCTCCTGAGAGTAAAGAAAGTTCTTCTAACTATTCTCAACCAAAATATTTAAATCCCGATGGTGACCTTAACCCTAGCATTAAAGTGTAAAGCGTAAAAACTGCTACAAGTACAATTATTCTTGTTTTTATCAGTGGTCACATGATTGCTCTGTCCCCCCTTCTTACCACAGCTAGGAGGGCTAGGGTGGGGATTGTAACAGACACTCGGTTGCTACTGCCCACTTTACAGGTCCCAGGAGCTCCACAGAGACCTCAGAAGCCTTCTCAGCCTGTAAGCGGGGATACATGGATGATTTTTACCCCTTGACCTTCCCTGCAAATAGGCCAACTAGGGAACTACAGACTTGCAGTGATTTAGCATGGCTTTCTTTTGTTCCTTTTGTAAACTGAACTGCACATGTCTGTCAACACTACCACTGGTCTAAATCCATGGATAGCTTCGACAGAATGCAGCAGAAAGCAGGTACAGGCGAGGATAGACTGGCAGAATGTCAGAAAACAATGAATCAGACTGAGACAGAAGTACAGTTAATCACACTTGTTTAATGGTAATAAAAAAAAAGGTAAACAGAGTAAACTTAGTCAAAACATAGCCAGAGTTCAGGAACCGGAACGGATAGTCAGACAAGCCACAACATCAGGGAGCCAGAGATGAGCTTGCTGTTCTAACAAGCAGGATCTGGAGCCAGAAGGAATGTCAGCCAAGCAAGTCTTTAACAGGAACACAGGAGAGCGTCTCTAGAGATGTGACCAAGGCGAAGGCAGAGATCATCTGGACTGGACTGCTTAAGTAGGCAGGACTGACGAGTAGGATATCATCAACAGGTGAGTCACTGTGGAGAGATAGGACCTGGCAATTAGCCGACAGCTGAACAGCCAGCTTTGAGAAGGAAGGGCTGAGCCCAGCCCTGACACAGAATAATCAAGTATTTTTTTAAAACTTTGCCAGCCAAAAATGAAAAAGGAAGCCAGGAAAAGTAAAGCTAGAAATAAATGTTTAAAATGAATTATTTAATTTAATTTCTGCATTTGAAAAATGTAATCCTAACCCCACCATACTGCTAACCCTAGCAATAACCCTCACCCCACTGTAACACTAGCCCTAATAGTAATCCTAAACCCTAACAATAAAAAAAATGCTTGCTGTCCTTAAAAATCCTTTACAAACCACCTGCCATGTGTCACTTCTCCTTCTCCCACAATGCAGCACTCGGTACCTAAGAGGCGAGTCACAAGACAAAATCAATATCAGGTTGGGGATGTGCCAAGCCCTATGAAATCAGAGAAACCGTAGGGTTTGGGGGTTTTGTGATGGCAGAAATATATGGTGAAGGTTAAAGTAGCTACCTTAATTGTGCTTGCTATACATTCCATATGTCCTTTAGAGCAGTGGTCATCAACCCTGTCCTCAGGGCCCACTAACAGGCCAGGTTTTATGTATTATCTTGGGGAGATGCAGACCAGAATACTGCAATCACTGAGCAGCAAATTATATCACCTGTGATGTATTTCAGTTATCTTGCAAACCTAGCCTGCAGGGCTGGTCTGGGACAAAAATTTGGCCCTGGACTTCATCATGACCGGCCCACTTTAATTTTGAGTGTCCCCAACAGCATCCCCCTTACATCAGAAAGTCCCAATTAGAAGCCCCTTCACATCAAAGTCCCCATCAGAAGCCCCCTTCACATCAGAGAGTCCCCATCAGAAGCCCCTTCACATCAGAGTCCCCATCAGAAGTCCCCTTCACATCAGAGTCCCCATCCAAAGCCCCTCTTTACACCAGAGTCCCCATCAGAAGCCCCCTTTACATCAGAGAGTCCCCATCAGAAGCCCCCTTCACATCAGAGAGTCCCCATCAGAAGCCCCTTTCACATCAGAGATTCCCCATCAGAAGCCCCCTTCACATCAGAGAGTCCCCATCAGAAGCCCCCTTCAAATCAGAGAGTCCCCATCAAAAGCCCCCTTCACATCAGAGAGTCCCCATCAGAAGCCCCCTTCACATCAGGGAGTCCCCATCAGAAATCCCCTTCACATCAGAGTCCCCATCAGCAGTCCCCTTCACATCAGAGAGTCTCCACCAGCAGTCCCCTTCACATCAGAGTCCCCACCAGCAGTCCCCTTCACATCAGAGTCCCCATCAGAAGCCCCTTCACATCAGAGTCCCCACCAGAAGTCCCCTTCACATCAGAGTCCCCACCAGAAGTCCCCTTCACATCAGAGTCCCCACCAGAAGTCCACTTCACATCAGAGTCCCCATCAGAAACCCCCTTCACATCAGAGTCCCCATCAGAAGCCCCCTTCACATCAGAGTCCCCATCAGAAGTCCCCTTCACATCAGAGTCCCCACCAGAAGTCCCCTTCACATCAGAGTCCCCACCAGAAGTCCCCTTCACATCAGAGTCCCCATCACATCAGAGTCTCATCAGAAGTCCCCGTCACATCAGAGTCCCCATCAGAAGTCCCCGTCACATCAGAGTCCCCATCAGAAGCCCCTTCACATCAGAGAGTCCCCATCAGAAGCCCCTTCACATCAGAGTTCCCATCAGAAACCCCCTTCACATCAGAGTCCCCACCAGCAGTCCCCTTCACATCAGCGTCCTCTTTAGAAGTCCCTTTACATCAGAGTCCCCATCAGAAGTCCCCATCACATCAGAGTCCCCATCAGAAGTCCCCTTCACATCAGAGAGTCCCCACCAGAAGCCCCCTTCACATCAGAGAGTCCCCACCAGCAGTCCCCTTCACATCAGAGTCCCCACCAGAAGTCCCTTCACATCAGGGTCCCTATCAGAAGCCCCCTTCACATCAGAAAGTCCCCATCAGAAGTCCCCTTCACATCAGAGTCCCCACCAGAAGTCCCCTTCACATCAGAGTCCCCACCAGAAGTCCTCTTCACATCAGAGTCCCCATCAGAAGTCCCCTTACATCAGAGAGTCCCCATCAGAAGCCCCTTCACATCAGTGTGTCCTCCCTCTCCTCCCCCTTACACATGTACTCACAGTTTTGAAGGCAGCTTCTCGTTTCTCTCTCCAGTTATGTGATAAAAAATGATAAGGGGAGAGAGGAAGGAAAGTCTGCCAGCTGCCTATCTCCTCCTACAGGCTGGAGAGAGCATAATGCCTAATGCTCTCTCCAGCAAGTGACGGAAGCAGCTCCTCCTGACAGGAGTGAAATCCCGATCACTCACTGTCAGTGAGGAGCGACTCTGGGACTGCACATGACTGGCCCACTGAGCCATTTGGCCCACCGGGAAACTCACGGTAGTCCCGATGGCCAGTCCATGCCTGCTGGCCTGTTAGTGGGCCCTGCGGACAGGGTTAATGACCACTGCTTTAGAGATTTATTTAGAGAATACAGGTTTAAACTGCAGGTTTGCTACATGTTCCCTTTTTTTACATTTCGAAAGTGTAGAAGCTATATAAAGAAACAATATGAGCAGTTTAGCGTAAACTAAAGCATTCTGGTCAGACATACAGTAAGTTGAGCTTATTATCTGTTTTAACTATATTAAATATTAAATATATGCAAAATAAATGAAATAGTGCTTGACACCAGATTCAGGGCCAGCCCTACCGTGGGTCCCAGTGGGTCCAATGCACCCAGACAGAAATTTGTGAGGGGCTGCAGAGCAGGGCTGCCGCTACCTACATGATCCGCACTGAGTGCAGACTCAGTGAGAGTGGACCCAGGCAGCACAATGTCTTGGGCCAGCCCTGACCAGATTGTACCTCCAGAAACTTCTTCTTTACAATTGACATACAAAGTTCTCGTTAATGGCCCACATTCTGTAAAAGAAAAGAGTCTGTGAAAGCAATGTATACTATATATCTGTAACTATGGTAATGATTTGGCTGGATTGAGTAGCTAAACTATTACATAAAAATTAAAAGTTAATTTGTTTCAGTTCACTAAGGATACATTTTCCAGAAAATTCATTGCCATGGATACATATGGTATGAATGTGGTATCTTTCTTAAATATGTCCATTGATTATCTGGGCATTATGACTTCTCATATGCTGAATCATACATCTAATGTGGGCGCTGCAGAGATTTTTTCTGATAAGGTAGACTTCCTATTTAGGAACTTTTTTACAGCTCCAACTGCAGAGCATTCACCAAATGCTCACTGTGGGGCAGCACTTCCACCTGGCAGCACTGGGGTCATCGGTTTGAACCCGAACCATAGCACTACCTGCCTGGAGTTTGCATGTTCTCTCTGTGCCTGTGTGGGTTTCCTCCCACACTCTAAAGACATGCTGGTAGGTCAATTGGCTCCTGTCTAAATCAGCCCTAGTATGTGTATGTACGAATGTGAGGTAGGGACCTTTGATTGTAAGCTCCTTAAGGGCAGGGACTAATGTGAATGCACAATATATATGTAAAGCGCTGCATAAATTGTCAGCACTATATAAATACCTGTAATAAATAAAATGTTCTTCTTGCAAGTGGTGTCACGACTTGGCTGCGCAACTTTTCATTAAAATACATTTTTAATTTAGAGATGTATTCAGGCCTCCTTTGTGCTTCTTAAAAGGTAGAAGATAAAGGTGCCTAATTATCCAAGATTTAGGTTTTCACTTGTTCACTTCATTCAATCTGCTAACCCAAACTCATGGTAGTGGTTAGTAAATCCAACACACTTTTGATTTTGATTGAAACCCAACACATTATGGATTATATTTGTTTAGAGAGTCTCTTCCTGCTTGCTAAGAATGTGGAGAGCTGCAAAGTATAATAAATACTGCTGCTACTCGTCTGGACCTCAAAAAACAATTATATATGATTTGCTGTGGTTTTAATAAATTTAGAACATATCATGTTACCAAATAGAGGAGGTTACAGTATATTGGGTAAAAATGGATGGTGTAGCCTAAAATGGAACCAATGGTTATAGATAACATTATAAATGGGTCTTTAAATTGTACTTTTGTATTGTTTGATAAAAACATGATATGAACTAAAAGCCCCCTTTAACGACCTAGAGACAAGAAACTTAAAGTGGTGTTCTGGCCCAAAAAAAAAATTAAAAGCCAGCAGCTACACATACTGCAGCTGCTGGCTTTAACAATCGGACACTTACCTGTCCTGGAGTCCAGCGATGTCGGCACCGCAATTGATGTTTCCATCAGCTGTCGAGTGCTGCCGCCTCCATTGTGGGTAGGCTTCACACCGGGAACCCTACTACGCATGCACGAGGCCCTGCTCCTCTCTCCTACTGGCCTGGTGACAAGGAGAGGAGGAGGGAGGAGGAGGGAGCCCCCCGATTATGTCACGAGCCACAGCCCGAACTCCCGGAAGTGGGAACAGGATACCTGTCAAAGACAGGTATCCTGTCCCCCCTAATCCCCCCCACCCCCGAAAGGTGCCAATTGTGGCACCGGAAGGGGAGAGGAGACAAATGAATGGAAGTTCCACTTTTGGGTGGAACTTCGCTTTAGATATCCATAGACTAGTAGAATTTTACATAAGCAGAATTTAGCTTGAAAATATTTTTTTCTAATAGTTAGTAGAGTCGAATTGATATTCATTTTGACTGTACTAACAACACAATTTGACAGAGCAGGATTGAGGGTTTTTTTAATAAACAAATTTGTCCAAATTTGTCATTTTAGTTCTGCAAAATCATACATATTGTAATGGAATTTGTTAATGTGTTTTGCAATCCATTCAAATAGCAAAGTGGTTCTAAAGCCTAAACATTTTTGCCTTAATGCATTCCCTGTATTAAGGTAAAAAATGTTCCAGTACCTGTATCGTCCCCTCACCCCACTTTATACTTACCTGAACTCTTATTCAGTCCAGTACTGTGCTGCCTGCTCTCACATGCTTTGCTGAGGCAGTGGGAGCCATTGGCTCTTGCTGCTGTCAGTCAAATCCTCTGACAAGTGAGCGGGGGTTGGGGTCAAGTCACACAGTGTCTATAGGTGCAAGCAGCGCATCTTGGGATCCAGCCCACAGTTGTGCCACAATAGGAAGCAGCTCTGTGCAACTTTATAACTAACATGTTTGTTATAGAAAAAATAGTTTATACTTTACAATCACTTTAAGGGCTTTGAAATGAAATGGAAAGAAACCTGAAAGAATGTTCTGACAAACGATTTTTCTATGAAAGTTTGAACAAAAAGCAAATATATGACCAGCTCCTTAACAACAGATAGTGTTGTAGAGTTTTGTGCTCATTATCTCCAGAGTCAAATCTCAATCTTTATGCAGTTGGCTAAAGTGTAGACACCAGACTGTTGGTGTAAATGAGGTTCATTTGGAACAGAGACCAGTCACTAGTGGGGTACCACAATGCTCAGTACTAGGTTCTGTTCTATTTAATGTAAGTGGTATAAAAGAATTTTGATGAGTAAAATATGACTTGTTGCTGGTGACCTAATGGTGGGCAATAGGCAGGACACCCCTGGAGGAGTTTTTAATATGGTACATGATTTGGCATTGCTGGAAGATTGGTCAAAGCAGTGGAAACTGAAGGTCAATCTTTCGAAATATAAAATAATGCACCCAGAAAAAAAAATCTCTTGTACAATATTGGGGGTACAGTGTTAGCCAGCATTACAGAGGAAAAAGATGATTGCAAAATGAGCACGGTGTGGCCAGGCAGTAGGAAAGTTGAATAGAATTCCAGGATGCATCACTAGAGGGATCACCAGCAGGAGGAAGGAGGTTCTGATTCCCCTATATAGATCTTCAGTTATACCTTATTTAGAGTATCGTTTCCAGTTCTGGAAACCTCACTTACACAAAGATATTAATAAGATAGACTGAGTCCAGAGACAAGCAACAAAAATGGTGAAAGGTCTGAGGGATAAAACATATCAGGATAGACTACAGGAAAGAAGGGAAAGGCCAGAGGGGGCATGAATGAAACCTTTAACCACTTCCCATCCGGCCTATAGTAGAATGACAGCCGGCCTTCTTTTGAGGTGAAGTGGTCCATTAAGTCACTGTTATGCCCCGTACACGCGGTCGGACTTTGTTCGGACATTTCGACAACAAAATCCTAGGATTTTTTCCGACGAATGTTGGCTCAAACTTGTCTTGCATACACACGGTCACACAAAGTTGTCGGAAAATCCGATCGTTCTGAACGCGGTGACGTAAAACACGTACGTCGGGACTATAAAGGGGGCAGTGGCCAATAGCTTTCATCTCTTTATTTATTCTGAGCATGCATGGCACTTTGTCCGTCGGATTTGTGTACACACGATCAGAATTTCCGACAACGGGTTTTGTTGTTGGAAAATATTATATCCTGCTCTCAAACTTTGTGTCGGAAAATCCGATGGAAAATGTGTGATGGAGCCTACACACGGTCGGAATTTCCGACAACAAAGTCCTATCACACATTTTCCATCGGAAAATCCGACCGTGTGTACGGGGCATTAGACATTTTCAGCTTTAGCAAGACAGTTGCAGGCTTAGGCTGTAAAACAATCCTGTTTCATGATTGGCCTCTGTCCCATCAGAATGAGAACTGATGACAAACAGGGCCCTCTAATTCCTCCTGTATTGAATTGCATTGTAACTGTACAGTCTGCCTTTATGTTGTAAAGCATTGCGCAAACTGTTGGCACTAAATAAATCCTGTATACTGTAATAAACATAATAATAATATTGTTTTTTCTATATTAAAGTTAGCTGTGGTATATTATAAAGATCTGTACTGCTCTTGTTTATCTGCAACCTTTTTATAAATTTCTTTGTGAACCAAATACAAAGTGGTGTGGCTGTGTTTGCTTATGACACAAGATTATATAGAATTATTTAAATACAACAAGATCTCAACAAAATGCCAAAATAGGCAGTTGGCGTACCAAATTAAGTCTTGAGAAATATAAGTGTATTTAATATGTGTGTCTAATCCATGATAGTAGCTTTTTATGTAAAATAAAAAAGACTTGTGAAAAGCTGAAGAAATTACTTGTCAGTAAATTAGGCAATGGTGCTCAATGCCAAGTATGAGCTGTAAAAGTAAATTAAATATTGGAATGTATAAAAAGGGATATGCAAGCATAGTATTAACCACTTGCCGACCAGCCACCGTCATGATACTGTGGCAGGTCAGCTCGTTCCTGCAAATCGCAGTAGGTGTACGTCGGCCTTTTAAACAGCTATAGCAGGCGCGCGCTGCACGGCGGGGGGAGCTGATGTGCGCTGGCCACCTGCAATCGCTCCACAGAGAGGCAGAACGGGGATCTGTCAATGTAAACAGACAGATCCCCGTTCTGCCAGGGGAGTAGAGAGTGACTGTCATGAGAGGGTTTACCCGTTGGTGGCGCTATAGGTCTCTTGGATCGCAGTACCAGTGTCCACCAGCGGGTGTCTTCCAACACCTGGGTCCTGCAGTAAGAAGTCTCTCCTGCTGGTGGCACTGTTGCATCCCTGGGCCGTAGTACCGGTGTCCACCAGCGGGTGCACTCCGGCAGTGTGGAGCAAACAGCACACACTGCGCTCAGCTGTGACATGAGTTCAATTACCACAGCCTTATAAATACCCAGCAAGCCCTCATAGGCTTGCCTTGGTATCTCTCTCCCTGCATTCTGACCTTGCTGCCTGTTATTTTGACCTTGAGCCTGCATCTGCCTTGTCCTGACCTGATCTGATCCAATCCCTATCCTGAGCCCTTCCTGGTCCTGTCCCTTCTGTTCCTGGTTACCTTGGATCCCTGCCCTGAACCCCATCCATCCATCCTCTCCCTGTCCTGTTCGGTTTCCCGTCCTTGCCCATCTGCTGACCTCCCTGTGTATGACCTTGGCCTGGCTTGTTTACGATTCCGGTATCTCCATTTACTTGTATATATTGTTGTTTGTAGTGGGTTTGTTGTGTTGGTTTTGCACTGTTTATATTCCTTTTACTTGTCACTTATTTAATAAACACCATTATTTCACTTACATGTGTTTCTGGTCTCCTCTGTGCAGTCCACACGGTCTGGTCAATTAGATACCCTGACAGTATACCAAGGCCATCCCTACCAGACGTGACTGCACTGAGGAGCCTTTTTGAAAATGCAGGCAGAAATAGTGATTTATCTTACCTCATTGGTAACTGAGGATAATTGTTATTGCCGTCTGGTATTGAAGGAGTGGACCAGGGCTCAACTATTAGATTGTATCCGTCTGGCCCATTCTCTGGTGGATGAGGGCGGTATGCTATTTGGAAATGTTCAGCCTCTGATCCAGCTGTGTGCAGAGCTAGCCTTGTCCAGTACCCCAGAGGGCAGGGATGATTTTTCTCCCCCCTTCAGTTTTGATCAGGTTGAGTCTCTGGTGTGGTTATTAGAGGATGATCCAGCCTTTTTCATGGAACGTTATGCCTCTTGTTCACAGCAGGTGTTGTCTGATTGCATCCATTCAGTGCAATCGCTGGTTAGTCAAGCTGTGTGTGAATCAATGTTTGTTCATCCTGTGCTACAGGCATGGTCAGATCTCCTTAATTTAGCCAAGCCACAACAACCCAGCCCTGCCATTAATCACCTGCCTTCCCAAGAATCTATTCCCCCATCGCTCATGGCAACCTCAGCTACAGCCCAATATACCCTGCTCCCCACCAAGTATCAATGCCCTGTTTCTACTTCCTGTACCTATCCTGCCTTTAACCCACCTGCCTCTTCTCTAATACCTGCAACTTCCCCACAAGAACTCCCTCTGGCTGCTGTTCCCCCTTCCTTGCCATATCCCAGCCCTTCCTTTCAGTATGCCTCACCTCCTGTCTACAGTCCTACAGCCACCTACAGATCTCCAGCAGTTAAGCCAAAGAAGAAACGGAAGTTCTTCCCCACTCATACAATCCTGCCAGTAACCCAACCTGCTCTCACTTCCCAGCCTGATGTGCCAGCTTCCCAGCCTGATGTTCCGGCTTCCCAGTCTGATGTGCCGGCTTCCGAGTCTGACGTCTTGATGCCTGCCTATCAGTCTGATGTTCCAGCTTCCCAGTCTGATGTTCCAGCTTCCCAGTTTGATGTTCCAGCTTCCCAGTCTGATGTTCCAGCTTCCCAGTTTGATGTTCCAGCTTCCCAGTTTGATGTTCCAGCTTCCCAGTTTGATGTTCCAGCTTCCCAGTTTGATGTTCCAGCTTCCCAGTCTGATGTTCCAGCTTCCCAGTCTGATGTTCCAGCTTCCCAGTCTGATGTGCCAGCTTCCCAGTCTGATGTGCCAGCTTCCCAGCCTGATGTCTCGATGCCTGCCTACCAGCCTGATGTGCCAGCTTCCCAGTTTGACATGCCAGCTTCCCAGTTTGACGTGCCAGCTTCCCAGTTTGATGTGCCAGCTTCCCAGACGGATGTGCCAGCTTCCCAGTCTGATGTGCCAGCTTCCCAGTCTGATGTGCCAGCTTCCCAGCCTGATGTGCCAGCTTCCCAGCCTGATGTGCCAGCTTCCCAGATTGATGTGCCAGCTTCCCAGATTGATGTGCCAGCTTCCCAGATTGATGTGCCAGCTTCCCAGTTTGCTGTACCAGCTTCCCAGCCTGATGTCTTGCAGCTTGCCTTCCAGCCTGATGTCTCGAAGATTGCCTCCCAGTCTGATGTGCCAGCTTCTCAGTCTGATGTGCCAGCTTCCCAGACGGATGTGCCAGCTTCCCAGACGGATGTGCCAGCTTCCCAGACGGATGTGCCAGCTTCCCAGTCGGATGTGCCAGCTTCCCAGTCGGATGTGCCAGCTTCCCAGTTTGATGTGCCAGCTTCCCAGACGGATGTGCCAGCTTCCCAGTCTGATGTGCCAGCTTCCCAGTCTGATGTGCCAGCTTCCCAGCCTGATGTCTTGAAGTTTGCCTTCCAGCCTGATGCCTCGATGCCTGCCTTCCAGTGTGATCTGCCAGTTCCCCAGTCTGTTGTCTCAGTGCCTGCCCTCCAGCCTGATGTCTCGAAGCTTGCTTCCCAGTCCGATGTGCCAGCTTCCCAGTCCGATGTGCCAGCTTCCCAGTCTGATGTGCCAGCTTCCCAGACTGACGTGCCAGCTTCCCAGACTGACGTGCCTGCTGCCCAGCTCGAAGTGCCCATGCCTGCTGCCCAGACTGACGTGCCTGCTGCCCAGCTCGAAGTGCCCATGCCTGCTGCCCAGCCTGATGTGCCTGCTGCCCAGCTCGAAGTGCCCATGCCTGCTGCCCAGCCTGATGTGCCTGCTGCCCAGCTCGAAGTGCCCGTGCCCGCTGCCCAGCCTGATGTGCCTGCTGCCCAGCTCGAAGTGCCCATGCCCGCTGCCCAGCCTGATGTGCCTGCTGCCCAGCTCGAAGTGCCCATGCCCGCTGCCCAGCCTGATGTGCCTGCTGCCCAGCTCGACGTGCCTGCTGCCAAGCTCAAAGTGCTCGTGCCTGCTGCCCAGCCTGATGCGCCTGCTGCCCAGCTCGAAGTGCCCATGCCCACTGCCCAGCCTGATGTGCCTGCTGCCCAGCTCGAAGTGCCCATGCCCGCTGCCCAGCCTGATGTGCCTGCTGCCCAGCTTGACGTGCCTGCTGCCAAGCTCAAAGTGCTCGTGCCTGCTGCCCAGCCTGATGCGCCTGCTGCCCAGCTCGAAGTGCCCATGCCCGCTGCCCAGCCTGATGTGCCTGCTGCCCAGCTCGACGTGCCTACTGCCAAGCTCAAAGTGCTCGTGCCTGCTGCCCAGCCTGATGCCCAGCTCAAAGTGCCCGCTGCCCAGCTTGGTGTATTCCTGCCTGCTGTCAGCTCGGATGTGCCCGATGTCTTCTCGGATGTGCCCGCTGTCTTCTCGGATGTACCCGATGCCCGGCCTGATGTGCCCTCATCTGTTCGGTTGGAGGCCATGAACTTTGGACAATCGCACCTTGTTGGAGCGTCCGGAGGCCGCTCCTTTAGGGGGGGGTACTGTCATGAGAGGGTTTACCCGTTGGTGGCGCTATCGGTCTCTTGGATCGCAGTACCAGTGTCCACCAGTGGGTGTCTTCCAACACCTGGGTCCTGCAGTAAGAAGTCTCTCCTGCTGGTGGCACTGTTGCATCCCTGGGCCGTAGTACCGGTGTCCACCAGCGGGTGCACTCCGGCAGTGTGGAGCAAACAGCACACACTGCGCTCAGCTGTGACATGAGTTCAATTACCACAGCCTTATAAATACCCAGCAAGCCCTCATAGGCTTGCCTTGGTATCTCTCTCCCTGCATTCTGACCTTGCTGCCTGTTATTTTGACCTTGAGCCTGCATCTGCCTTGTCCTGACCTGATCTGATCCAATCCCTATCCTGAGCCCTTCCTGGTCCTGTCCCTTCTGTTCCTGGTTACCTTGGATCCCTGCCCTGAACCCCATCCATCCATCCTCTCCCTGTCCTGTTCGGTTTCCCGTCCTTGCCCATCTGCTGACCTCCCTGTGTATGACCTTGGCCTGGCTTGTTTACGATTCCGGTATCTCCATTTACTTGTATATATTGTTGTTTGTAGTGGGTTTGTTGTGTTGGTTTTGCACTGTTTATATTCCTTTTACTTGTCACTTATTTAATAAACACCATTATTTCACTTACATGTGTTTCTGATCTCCTCTGTGCAGTCCACACGGTCTGGTCAATTAGATACCCTGACAGTGACCGTCTGTTCCCAGTGATCAGGAACAGCGATCTCTCTCCTCCTCCAGTCAGTAAACTGCCCCACAGTTAGAAACAACTCCCAGGGAACACATTTAACCCCCTGATGGCCGCTAGTGTTAACCCCTTCCCTGTCAGTGTCATTTATACAGTAATCAGTGCATTTTTATAGCACTGATCGCTGTATAAATGTCAATGGTCCCAAAAAAGGGTCAAAAGTGTATGATCTGTCCTCCACAATGTCGCAGTACCGCTAAAAATCACTGATTACCATTACTAGTAAAAAAAAAAAATAATAATAATAAAAATGCCATAATTCTATTCCCTATTTTGTAGATGCTATAACATTTGCGCAAACCAATCAATATACGCTTATTGGGATTTTTTTAACCAAAAATATATAGAAGAATAAATATTGACCCAAACTGATGAAGAAATAAGTTTTTTGTTTTTTTTAAATTTTGGGACATTTATTAGAGCAAAAAATAAAAAATATTTTTTGGGGTTTTTTTCAAAATTGTTGGTCTTTGTTTGTTTAAACAACAGAAATTCCCCTAGTGGACTTTAAAGGCACATATGAAAGGACGTATAGAAAAGTGTATAATATGTAGACAATAATTTATTCATTGCAAAAACATCATAAAAACATCAATAACATTATAACAGATAATGGAAGGAATGCGATTCATGCATTTGTACATATATAACTATTGGGGGTGCAAGCACATTGGTATCAATAGTTATATATGTACAAATGCATCAATCGCATTCCTTCCATTATCTGTTATAATGTTATTGATGTTTTTATGATGTTTTTGCAATGAATAAATTATTGTCTACATATTATACACTTTTCTATACGTCCTTTCATATGTGCCTTAAAAGTCCACATGGGGAATTTCTTTTGTTTAAATTCTTATTATAGGATGTGGCACAATTTGCAGGTAATTAGCCGGTCAACAACCCTCGTCTTTTTTTGTTTATAACGCAAAAAATAAAAAACACTAAGGTGATCAAATACCACCAAAATAAAGCTTTATTTGTGGGAAAAAAAGGACATCAATTTTGTTTGGGTACAGGGTCGCACGACCGCGCAATTGTCAGGTAAAATGACGCAGTGCCGCAAAAATGGCCTGGTCTATAAGTGGGAAAATGTTCCTTGGTGGTTAATATTGTATAAAACACTTTTTGTACTAGTAGTATAGTTTTGTGCACTGTGTAGGACAAAAGAGATTTGGTAAAGATGATAAGGCAGGCAGATAAATGATGGAAGGTCTCACTTAAAAATGTGGATTAAACTCTTAGGCCTCGTACACACGGTTTGATTGTTGGACTACCGAGCGCCTGATTTTTGTCAAAAGCGCGTGTGCAGGATTTTGACTAGCATACTAACTATCCGCAAATTGTCGTTTGACAAACATGAACGTAGTGACGTACTATGAGAGTATAAAGAGGAAGTTCATTTCTGAAGCGCCACCCTTTGGGCCCCTTGCTAATCTCGTGTTAGTAGAAGTTAGTAGAATTTTGGTGAGCATTGATTCACGATTTTCAGATCGTACAAAACAAATGCCTTTTAAAATATGTTTGGCATAACTACATCAGTATCACCAGCAAAGCAGCTTCATTATTATCCCATTAAATAAGATGAGACTGTGCTCTGCATTTTGACATTTCATCAGCTGCCGCGTCACGGATGTTAATTCTAGATTACGAACGGTAGTTTACAAGACCGAACTCTTCCAGCTCGTTCTTTGATTCCGAGCATGTGTGTTTGTGCTTTCGACTTTTGCGTGACGATTTCTGTACTGACCATCCGAAAATCAGATGTTGAATTCACATCCGACAAAAATGTTATAGCCTGCATATCCAGCTTTTGTCTGATGAAAAAGTCAAATCGACTGTCGAAAGCACCGTACTAACGATCCGAATATCTGCAGACAGCTCGTTTTATGTATTTTCCCATCTGATTTTCGTATCGTGTGTATGAGGCCTGACTTCATATTATATGGTTTTGGTAAAACTGAAGACAAAAATCTGCAGAAAATCTAATAGTGTGTATGGGGCCTTATCCTATGTGTCCATGCACATTAGGACGATTACAGACATTTTTTTAGCTCAACGTTTAGAGGCAGGAAAAAAAAACCTTCTGGTTTGTGTTTGGAGCTTACTAGCAGAAAAAACGTGAAACTCTTCTAAACTCATCTAGACTTTGTACAAAAAATGTTCAATATGAGCATTTTTTAATCCCAAGAGAATATACGTTTTTTTAAAGACCATTGTGCATGGAGCCTATAGATTAAAGCAGTTGTAAAGGCTGAAGGTTTTTTATATGAATGTGTTTTCTTCTCTGTGCAGCCCCAGCCCCCCTTGTATATACCTCAGCCTGATCTCGATCCAGCAATGTGCACGAGAGCAGTATCTCTCTCGGCTCCCCCTCTCCTCTTTAGCTCACCATTGGCTCCTGCTGCGGTCAATCACAGCCAGTGAGGAAGGAGTAGGGGGATTCCAAGTCATGCTCTGTGAGTCTATGAACACACAGAGCCAACTCTGGAGTGAGCCCACATGATTCCCCCCATAAAAACTGGCTTCCTATGGGGGCACTCGGGGGGTAGGAGACAGGATCACCAGCGAGAGAAGGAGGATCGTGGCTGCTCTATGCAAAATCATTGTGTAGAGTATGACATTTTTTTAAATTGGCCTTTACAATAACTTTATTATTTAAAAGTGAACTAATTAATATGTATATGTATAACTCTATGGATCTGGTCATGTGATTTAGCCCCCCTGTGTCAGCACCAACCGTGGATGAACCATGGGAGTCTATGGGGACATCACAGATTCCTAGGCATTGTCAAACACTCTCTCCTTTCCCCTGCAGCTGCCACTGGCTGACACAGGGGATCGCGTGACCGGACCAGAATGGGCTGAAAATAGTTAAGTATTTACATCTTACTTACACAGGTTAATCAGCATAGGTGTTAGGAGGGAAGATTGAGCACTTTGAAGACTTGTTAGGTTAAGCCTGGAATTCTACTTTAAGGCTGGGTTCACACTTATGTGAATTGGATGCGGGTTTCCCCCACATACAATTTGCATAGCAGGAGATTGTGACCACTATGCATCCAGTATGGAGCCGGTTCACACATTTCCGCAGCGGCTCCAGTGTGAATTGCACAGGAACCCTGTGCGTCTTTTGGTTCATTTAGGGTCTAAATTCAGCCTAAAATTCAGGCTGAAATCAGACCTGAAATGGTGAATGGAGACGCCCTGGACCCCTGCTGTGAGCCGCTGCATGTTCCATTGTGAACCCAGTCTGAAATGCAGGATAATGGATCTGGAAAGTATAACATTTATTTATATGTCCCAGATCAATTTCTCCTGTGTTTAATAAATAACACAAACACAGGAGGCCCATGTGAATGAAAGCTTATACTTTTAGCAAACAGTAGCCATGCTAAAACAAACATCTACTGTAACTTCATCTAAACAGCGCACCCTCCAAATCCATTCTTCTGTAATTCATCTATTGCCAACTTCACATTTCAACTACGAAGCAGCTCTGCATAATAGATGCCATAAAATACATTACAAAAGTCAGTTTCCATGCAACTATTTAAATGTTCACCTTGATTAATTAAGGGCTCATTTACAATAGTGTTACCCCACCACAGTGGATCGCTTTTCATAAAGCTGTTGACAGGAGGGGAGGAAGGGTTATGTTGCCTCTTCATTACCTGTTTTAAAACCTAAAAGCCCACACCACAGCGCTGCAACAGGGGGTTTAATTTGTGCAGATGCCACAAAGTATTCCAGTCGTGGCATGTGTACACCCCCTTCCACTGCCTTTGCAGCTGAAGGGGAACCATTGGGGGGGGGCAAAAATCTGACTCCCCTGCATTTTTTACCACCCCTAAAGAACAAGTGTTAACTTAATCCTAATGCACTGTACACACGGTCGGACTTTCCGACGGAAAATGTGCGATCGGAGCTTGTTGTCGGAAATTCCGACCGTGTGTGGGCTCTATCGGACTTTTTTCATCGGAATTTCCGACACACAAAATTTTCCGACAACAAGCTCCGATCGCACATTTTCTGATCGTGTGTAGACAATTGCGACGCACAAAGTGCCACACATGCTCAGAATCAAGCAGAAGAGCCGTACTGGCTATAGAACCTAATTTTTCTCGGCTTGTCGTACGTGTTGTACGTCACCGCGTTCTTGACGTTCAGAATTTCCGACCAACTTTGTGTGACTGTGTGTATGCAAGACAAGTTTGAGCCAACGTCCGTCGGAAAAAATCTGATGGATTTTGTTGTCGGAATGTGCAATTGTCTGTACAGGGCATTAGGGTTTTCAATTCCACCTGTGGAGGCATCTAATCCTTTCTTGATCTTTCATGCAATCATCCAAATTTTCTGCAGTGTTTTTTAAAACTGCCACTCTCAGCATTATTTGAATTTTTGTATATATACAAGACTGGACTGTAAGGATAATAAGGTCTGAATGTAGAGAATGGGAAAGTTATATTGGGCACAGTGCCACCAAAGTTTTCTAACTGATAACAAAAACGAGAAAAAAATCCAGATCATAGACACAAAGAAGATCAGTTAGATAGGAATGCAGAAACATCTTATCCAGGATCTGCAAAGCCTCTTACAGGTCCAGATTGGAAAAATAGGGTCACTTCTGTCATACAAATACTACCTGTCAGCCTTTTTTTTTAAAAGTTTAATTCTGCGTTTTTGGGGGGACAGATTGTGTTTCCCCTCATTTCAATTTTTTCAAAATAGTGGGGTTTTCTCTAATATGACTGCTAAAGTAGAAATACAAGTATTTTGTCACTTTTGGACCCTTTTACTGTTGCTTATTGACTGTTTTGTAATATTTTTTCATAAACATTTTCTTGCACTGTTTTCTCTACTTTTCATTAAAACAATATTTTAAAATGGTTCAGCTGGATCTCTGAATGCTTTAACCACAAGAGCCTTGCCTCAGTAAGGAACTACTGTATTGTAAACTCTGTTACATTCCTGTCTGAGCATGACAGCGACTGATACAGATATTACTTTTAAAAAGGTAAGAACTAGAACAGCAGATGCTGTGAACAATGTGCGTTACCATTAAACACATGGCGGTGGCTACATTTTATGCATGTAAAGAGTTAACTGCAGAGTTAATCAACCACAGTGACAATCACCCTCAGTCTGCTGAGGTTGTTGTCCTACAATAAAGAAAATCTCATCAAAGGGAGGGACCATATGGACCTTAGAGAACAGCATCTTCTTTAAGTGTGTTTCAAATTAAAAACATGGACAGCTATGTATTATAGGGATGCAGTAAACTTAAAGTAAACCAGTGCTTTGCCCATGATAGAAACAAATATCCAGTACTCCCCTTTCAACTCAGTCCCCTTCTTTCCATGTAACAGTGCTGGTGCTTAGCAATTGGCAACCACCCAGATAGCAAGGTTAACTTGCCACAAATTTGTGACACTGTTGAATTGTAAGTCTTTTTAACTTGCTGCACATTTTCACTTGTACACTTGCAGAGCACTTGAAGCACAAGTTCCAGTTAAAGCGGGGTTCCACCCAAATTTTGAACAATATCTGTATGTATTCTCTTCCTTGCCTAGATGCTGACATGCCGTTTAAAAAAATTTAAATCGCCGTAATTACCTTTTTTTTTCTATTCTTCTTTGCACTTCCTGGTTCTCCTCCCGTGGGAGTAGGCGTGTTTCTAGCCTCTCCAGACTCCTGGGAGCTAGTCCCAGGCTTCCCAGGATGCCACTGAGCATGTGCGGGAACGAGCAGTGAATGCTGGGAGCACAGCATTCACCACATCCAGGAAATAAATGCTTGTGGGCTTCAAATGCCCACAATGAAGATGGAAACCGCCTGCAGTGAATAATATAAGTTATTCTTTCCGACGAAATCTGACACAGGCGGACATATTACACACAATATGTGAGTATGTAATGCTGAGAAGAAAAGTTTGTGAATGAACTAAAAAAAAAAAAAACGATAGATAGGTGGACCCCCGCTTTAACACTTTTCCAATTTATAGCAAATTTGTGTGGCAAGTCTTTAGCAAGAGCAAAGTTGCAGTGGTAAGTCTACAGCAAGAGCTCTGCAAGTCGCAGTGGCCCCTGTGGTGGGATGGCTATTGCACAACATAACTGAACCAGAACTTGCAGCAGACTTGCAGAATGTTTGCAAAGAAAGTTGATCTGGAGTCATGCAATGCGGACTTGCTGCAATTGTGCAACAAACTTATCAATAGCTTAGCAAGTCATTTTCAAACTTGCAGCTCAATTGCTCAGTATCTGGGTAAGGAACCTAGCACTATAACATGGATTTTGGGAGAGGGTCTTCAGCCCAGCACAACTGTTGCATCTAGGGGTTTAGACAGGGATTCCACTTCTGGTGCCGTGCATGAGCAAAGAATACGTTTATTTTTTTAAAAAAAGAAAAACAATGCACAGCCATGCTTAAGCTAGACAAAGGAAATTTAAGTTCTGTGCGTTGGTGGCATTTTCTATTTACATTTTTGCTAAGTAATTTAGCTCATAATACACTATATTACCAAAAGTATTGGTACGCCTTCCTTTACATACCTTTATAGGTTTAGGAGTGTGTTTATGGGAACGTTTGACCATTCTTCCAGAAGTGCATTTGTGAGGTCAGGCACTGATGTTGGACGAGAAGACCTGACTCGCAGTCTACGCTGTAATTCATCCCAAAGGAGTTCTATCGGGTTTAGGTCAGGACTCTGTGGAGGCCAGTCAGGTTCTTCCACCCCAAACTCGCTCATCCATGCCTTAATGGACCTTGTTTGTGAACTGGTGCGCAGTCATGTTGGAACAGGATGGGGCCATCCCCAAACTGCTCCCTCAAAGTTGGGAGCATGAAATTGACCAAAATGTCTTGGTATGCTGACGCCTTAAGAGTTCCCTTCACTGGAACTAGAGGGCTAAGCTCAACCCCCCTCCACCAAATGATTTGGACCAGTGAACAAAGCAAGGTCCATAAAGACATGGATGAGCGAGTTTGGGTGGAAGAACTTGACAAGCCTGCACAGAATCCAGACCTCAACCCGATATAACACCTTTGGGTTGAATTAGAGTGGAGACTGCGAGCCAGGCCTTCTCGTCCACATCAGTGCCCGACCTCACAAATGCGCTTCTGGAAGAATGGTCAAACATTCCCATAGACACACCCCTAAACCTTGTCGACAGTCTTCCCAGAAGAGTCGAAGCTGTTATAGCTGCAAAGGGTGGGCCAACTCCATATTGAACCCTACGGACGAAGACTGGGATGCCATTAAATTTCATGTGGGTGTAAAGGCAGGTGTCCCAATACTTTTGGTTATATAGTGTATAAAGGTGCACCAATTCTTTAATGCTACCCCTTCCACTTGTGATTTTCTCTGCATTGTAGCGTTTGGTTAGCTTCAAAACAATATTTAGGACACTCAGATGCTTGCTTCACCCTACTTCCTGAGAGCTTGGACAACTGCTGGGGACCACATAGACACCACAGTTATGATGTCACTTCTCACAATAATGAATTAGTATCCTGGTTATGAAAAGATCATGTAGAAAAGATCTGACTTGTAGCAGCCAGAAAATGCTTCAAGACTTTAGATAACAATACAAATACTAGTAGTGTGTAATTCATCCTATATTCCATTTTAGTTTATAAAAACATAGATTATTAGCACAGTGTTTTGGTAGTTTTGAGTTGTTTACAACAATGTGCTATAAAATAGATTTCCCACTTAACCTACAAAACACTGGTCTAGCCCAACCCATTAGTCATGAAAAAAGCAATGAACCAAAGCCTGACATCCTTTCACTTAACTGTAAATGCTAAAGCTATACAAAACATTACTTTAACAAAGGGCACTTTTACAGCTCTCATTTTATTTCAGATAAAGAGTTTAAGAAAACCACAGTGCTATTTTCTCTACAGCTTCAGCTAATAAACCCATATAGTAATTCAGCAACACTTCAAGTACAGCAGTGAGTACTCAGTCTCTAATGCACTGTAGTGATGATGCTAAACAGATCACTTAAGATAAATAACCGTGGAGCGTAAGATACTTACATTCCCTGCAAACGCTGAACCATTTTATCATTCGATTCCTTCTTTTTTAATTTGGAAGAAGTGTATTTCTGCTCGGAGTCTTCTGAGGTCGTAGAATCCATTGTAATTGTCTTATGGTGTAACAGTCACATTGACTATAAGTCCCACCAAGTAAAAGCATTCCTTAGTCCATTGCAATCCACTAACCCAATGCATGTAAAAATATAGCATGTAGTAAAAAAAAAAAGAATCTAGACCATAAAGAGTTTAAAGAGTTAAAGAGAAAGATCTTTTTTGGTAACTTAATGGAAATTTCCCACTGTTCTGTTTCCTTTGGATTTCAGCAGTTTAAAGTATCCTCTTGCTCTGATAAGTAGAAACAGTACATGCAAGATGGTTAAGTATACCACTGCCTGCCTGTACGCTCAAGCTCTTCCCACATGCCGCTGAGTTTTACAGTTGTGTGCACCGAAGCACAAAAGCACTTTGCAATATCCAAGGATTCATTGTCATTTAGAATAAAGGAGAATTACTTAAGCTCTCCATGAGAGACAGATTTGCGGTAGCGAATAAAAAAAAAGCACCAAGACAGAAATACAGAAAAAAGAAAAAAAAAAAACAAGGAAAATACCCGGCATGAACTAAAATTACAAAATCTCCAAGGCAGGATAAAAAAAAGCTCATATTCTCCCACAGATCTGCAGAAATCAGTTAAAGGTTTAATCTGAGCATTAGCACGGCTCTAAAACAGATAGATCACTGGTCTTTGTGGGTATGATGTAGTTCAAGGAGCTTGTATCATCTGGTCCAGAATATCATTTCATGATTATTTATCCCCTTTTAGCAACTCCACACAGTAGGTAAATGTCACTTACACCATAGATGACTGTAGCAGCTGCAACACACACTCTACATCACTTATTCCTGAAACCCTTTAGGTCACGCAGCGAGAGCGAGAATAGCAAACATTTCAGGCTAAACAAGAGGGCATGAGTCAGAATTGCTTTTGGAATTACACCCTAATGCTGCCAAGATTTTGCTTTTATTTTGCACCTGATTTCTATAGTGAAGAAAAACAGCTTTAAAGAGAAGGTATTCATACGTTCCCAGGAAACCCCAAATCTTTATATGGAAAAGGCACTTACAGTGTAAGCTTCTAAAAGCACTTTATAAAAAGATGCCTTATGAGGTTGATTTACTAAAGGAAAATAGGTTGTTCACTTTGCAATGGAAGTTGCACATTCAGGGCCGGTGCTACCACTAGGCAAACTAGGCAGCCACCTAGGGCGCCCAGCCAGTGGTGTTCCTACTCTCTTCTCTCTACAGCAAGCAACTAAGTCTCAGCATCAGCAGGCAGCCACCGCTCTGTTCACACATCGGGGGTTATTTACGAAAGGCAAATCCACTTTGCACTGTAAGTGCACTTGAAAGTGCAGTCGCTCTAAATCTAAGGGGTAGATCTGAAATGAGGGGAAGCTCTGCTGATTTTATCATCCAATCATGTGCAAGCTAAAATGCTGTTTTTTATTTTCCTTGCATGTCCCCCTCGGATCTACAGCAACTTCACATCCAAGTGCACTTTCCGTGCACTTTCAAGTGAACTTGCAGTGCAAAGTAGATTTTCCTTTAGTAAATAACCCCCATAGTGTCATAGCGGAGGATTGTGTCTGTGTTCCAACTCCCGAATGAATGGAAACAAGCAAACATTCATTGATGGGCACTGGTGGTAGGCTGCATTGATGGGCACTGGTAGGCTGCATTGATGGGCACTGGTGAGGCTGCATTGATGGGCACTGGTGAGGCTGCATTGATGGGCACTGGTGAGGCTGCATTGATGGGCACTGATGAGGCTGCATTTGATGGGCGCTAGTGAGGCTGCATGGATGTGTGCTGGTAGGCTGCATTGGTGGGCGCTGGTGATGCTGCATTTGAAGGCACTGGTGGGCTGCATTTGATGGGCGCTTCATTAAAAAGGTGGGGTATACATGAACAGGGTAAAGGGGGTGGAGTCAGGGGTGGAGCCAAGGGGGGCTGCAAAATTAGGTTTAGCCTAGGGTGTCAAAAATCCTTGCACCAGCCCTGTGCACATTGCAAGGGAATTTTTTCCAAAGTGGTCAAATTTTATTTTGCAAAGACTACCCAATCACGTTCAAGAAAAGTGAAAAAAAAATCTGCATTTTTGCTTGCATATTATTGGATGATGGTAGTTAGCAGAGCTTCACCTGGCTCACTAAGCTTTGGGGAAAATATCCTTACAAAGTGCAACTTCCCTTGCAAAGTAAACAGTCTATGTGGTCTTATATGTGTCATCTCCCTATAGACTGCAAGAAGGGTCCCCTTTGTATCTGCTTTGGAGCTCCACAGCTATTGTAGCTTTTCAGCATTGAGGTCTTGGGTTCAGTTCCAATCAGAATACTATCTACATGGAGTTTTAATTCACATGCCTCAGGGTCAATTTCCTTCTCCATTTCACATTTCTACTGATATACAGTAATTAATTGTGTTTGACTAAACTAATTGTTAGCTGTGTGTCAATGTCTCTTGACTCTTGTAGGTAGTGCAGTTTATAAGCCTGATGGGAGTGTAGAAAGATGTGCTCTGTAAAGTGCTGGAAACTATGTCATTGGTATAAGCACATGGGAAATTAAATAATACATTTGTTGTCTCTGTATAGTAATGCTTTTCTGTTTGGCAAAAACCATCAGAAATGAAGGCTGAATGTCAGGCAGATGTAAAGGACACAATTCATTGCTGCTTAACTCATTAAGTCATCATTACACATATTTTCTTTAATTAACCGCCTCTTGCAGACCCTGTACAGCAAAGCTCACTGTGGGAGATGGAGGAAGCAGAGCAGGGAGCCAGTCAGTCAGTCCCCCCAATAATCACAGTTTAGTAGGCTTCAGTTATGAACACAGTGAGCGATCGGTACTGATCACTCATGGTGTTCATTCAGGACATATTTACCGGACCCTTCCCCTACTCTCCATCCTGAAGGAACCGTTCACCTGTATGGTTCTCTTTGCAGTGGCTGAAAGCTTGGTGGGAGGGAGAGAAGAGGATGCCAGCTTTCAGTTGCTGCAGAGAGAGCCATACAGGGGATTGGTTCTAGTATTTAACACCCTCCACCACGTTGATCACCCTCTGTGCCCACATCCGATTCACTCTGCTGCCTGGGCCCCCTGCTGACTCGGGCCCCAAAGAGAAGCGCTGGTGGCACCCCCTTATACACAACCCTGGCTACAGTGCTCAATTGCTAACAGAGAGTATGCTGTTAGAAGGAGAAAAGAAAGTGATAGAGAGATGAGCTCATCAGTCTGCTGCTTCGCCTTTCACAGTTCAGCCACAGACTAGGAGAGAGCATGACTTGTAGGTGTTACTTAGCCACAGCAGAGAAAAATCAGGTATTTTACCCTTCCAGACAGGGCTATGTTGAGTGACAGAGCTGTAATCGTCTCAGGGCTGAATGGACTGAAATTCTAATCCTTTGATAGGTAAAACAGCTCCCTTCCATATAGAAATTTTTTTACTGTATGTATTTAGCTGTTCAGCTGGAGTTTAGATTCAGTTTGAGGACAGTGAATACTACTTTATATAGTAGAGTGAAACTGATCATTGTCCTTTTAAAATGCTTTCCATTCAGTGTACAGCCATTAGCCAGATTTGTTAACTGCCTGGCTTTACACAGAGCAGCACCTGCTGGTTACAGTCTGAGCCATTAGCCCAATATGTCCATGTGCTGGGTTTACACTAAGCAGAACCTATTGGAATTACAGTCAGAGCCATTAGTCCAATAACTTCAAATGCTAGATTTATATTACAAAGCACATTACACCTCAATGCTTTGTGTTTTGCACTTAGCTACAAGAATAATGTATTTGGGTATTACTTTGTAGGATGTCTGCATGTGTATTCCCCCACTTCTTGAATACTCAGCTTTTCTGTAGTCAAGCTCCAAGAAAAGGGAAATCGACAAGCCAATGCAAACCTAAAATAAATACTGTCAAGATTTCATAGTGAATCCTGGATTAATATTAGAATATTACGGCTTAGCCCATTCAAAATTGCTTGCTGTTAGGTATTCAGAAAATAAATTTGGTCCAAAGGATATTGCGGACACAGAGAAAAGTGAAATATGGGTATACCCAGGAAGTTATGTAAAAAATATAAGCTTTATTGATACAAAGATTTTATAATACAAAATATCTGTACAAAAATCACCTAAAAACAATACAATAAAACACTTGACATTGGAGATGAAACAGCCGCTGGACTTGGAACACGCCACACATCAAGACAGGAGGTCAAATTAGTGGAGCATGTGAGCCAAGGTACCCAACATGTTTTCGGAAAGCAAAAAAAAGGATTTTTTCGTAGATAAATATTTCCTTCTTCAGGGGTTAGAACAAGCATGCTGTTCCTATTAAGAAAGAGACATGGGGGGGGGTATATCAATGGTGTAATAACATGTAAATACAAAAAACTGATTTGTCATAGCAACACTATGGTACATGTAATGAGTAAAATAAAAATAAAAGTAACCTGTACTTACATATCGGTGCTTAAATTTAACAGTACACGTCAGTAGACAGAGCGTCGGGCCTTGGGTATTACCGAGCTGTATTTCCAAAATATATTCATATATCTTGGGAGGATAGAGAAATGCACTCCCATGTGTTGAGATGTAAGCTGAAAAAGTAACAGCTAAGTGGGAGAAAGCAGGACCGATAGTTGCACCAGAGCTGTCCAACAAAGCTCACGGGGATATCCCTGACCAGTGGAAATGGACATCTAATAAAAAATAAATGAAGATGAGCAAAAATGAAAAATGGTAAAAAATATAACTCCATATATTAGCAGTCCTCTATTGGGTTAGGTGGATAACATCACCGCCCATAGAGAGACATTGTAGTGTAAAAGTATAAAGAGTAACTAGAGACTTAAATTGCCAATACCTGTAGTATGGATATGACCGGACATTCCCAGGCATCCCTGGTGTTTTCTGGCTGTGTAGCAGTAACTGCTCACACAGACAGGCATATATACGCCCAGGGATCACCAAACAACCAATGAGGACATTATTAGGTGTGGAGAAGGGAGGAGAGAGAGCGGACACAGGTGCTAGGGATCATTAGCTAACGTCTCCCCATATCACATGCACCGCAAATCCAATCCCATATCAGTTTCCATTAGGGATCCCCCGGTTGATGCGGCGTCCGAAACCTGTAAAAATTAATTGGAAATGTTACATACAGCTGGGTTTATAACCGAGGCCATCGGCTATTGTCTCAATGATTATAACTGTTCTTGGAACATCTATATTGGTGTCTGTGGGTAAGAAAAGGAGACAGACCATTGTTGAAATATAATTGATGCAGTACAGGATTTAAATATACTGTTATGCACTTATAATAGGAACAAGCCTACAAGCATACACAATATAAGTGCAAAAAATATGAATATTATAAAACATGTACACATATAACCATATCATGCTGTCAAGTTTGAACAATAGGGAAAGGGCAGGAATAGAAAGGGAAAGGGAAAGAAGAAAAGGGAGGGGAGGGAAAAAGAATCAAATACCCATATTTATAGATCTTTGTCATAGGAACCTGAGATAAAGCCAGGTAGAAAAAGCTTAAAATTAAAGGCTTCATTAAGGCCAGGGGGCAATGTAGCATATCCACCTGAGCTCTTGTTGTAGGAGGAGCTTGTCTAGGTCTCCTCCACGAGAGCTGGGGTGTATTCGATCTAGAACCAACATTTTTATCATAGGGCAGATACCATTGTGGATTTGTCGGACATGTCTGCCCAGAGGTACATCAGGGTTACTAGTCTGCATGGCTTTGATATGGCGATATAATCTTTGCCATAGTTTCTGTACGGTTTTGCCCACATAAAAGCAGTTGCAGCTGCATGTTAATAAATAAACAACTGCACTGGTCTGACAATTTGAAAAGTGTTTAGGCGTAAATCGCATTCCGTTGGGTAAGTGAACGTTTCTTCTGTGGTCCATGTATTTGCAATATGTGCATGAGCCACAGGGAAACGTTCCCATTGTTTTACACGGATCTCCCCTCCTTGATCCCTGGAACTCACTTTTGACCAGTAAGTCGTTCAATGATGTAGCACATCTGTATGTTATAGGGGGAGCTAGGAATACATGGGGTCCCACCACAGGGTCTGATGTCAGGAGGTGCCAGTACTTCCTACAAATCTGTGTGATGGAGGTGTGTTCACTAGAATATGTAGTGATAATACGGCTGTGGGTCTCCGAAGATTTTTGAGGCATTTGTGGCTATATCCCCTCTCCAGGAGACGTCGCTTAAGGTTATTAGCCTCTCGCTTAAAGTCCAAGTCATTGGAACAATTGCGCTTAATTCGTAAGTATTGTCCATATGGGATGGATTCAACTAAAGGTCTGGGATGGAAACTGGACGAGTGAAGAATGGTGTTGCCTGCAGTGGTCTTCCTGTATAATTTGCATGATAGCATATTTGTATAATTTTTAAATATCTCAACATCCAAAAATGTGATTTTGGAAGGATCAGAAATCATAGTAAACTTTAAATTAAAATAATTTTCATTCAAAGCTGATAGACATTCGTCCAGTAGTTTAGAAGATCCATCCCATACAATGAAGATGTCATGTATGTATCTGTGCCACATAATAATGTGGCACAGGTACATAGAGAGGTCCTCATTGCAAAAAATATACCGCTCCCATTCCCCCAGGTACAGATTGGCATAGCCAGGGGCACAGCAAGTGCCCCTGGCTACACCCTGTACCTGGAGGAAAAGTCGATCATCGAATGAGAAGACATTATGTCTCAAAATGTAGTCCAAGGAAAGAAGTATGAAGTCATTGAAAGAGCTCTCAAGGTGACTTGTTTGTGAGAGAATTTTTTGTACACATGCAAGTCCCTTGGAGTGGGGTATCAAACTGTAAAGTGATTCTACGTCGATACTGGCAAGAATACAGTCCCCAGAGATTTGCACACCCTCAATAATCTGTAGCAAATGGATGGTGTCATGTACGTATGAAGGTATGGAGAGAACAGAAGGTCTAATGTGCTCATCCACAAGGCGTGACAGATTTTCCATAATGGCACCATTGCCAGAGATTATGGGTCTCCCTTGGGGATCACTGGTATGTTTGTGAATCTTAGGGAGCGAGCAAAAAGTTACCCACCTGGGGTGAGCGGTACAAATAAACTCTAAAGTTTGTTTAAGAAATAACCTTATTTTGAAAGGCCTCATCCACAAAAGCATAAAATTTATTGTAAAGTTATTGAACATCAGGACCAACTGGGCGGTACCAATCATGGTTAGTTAGAATTTTCATGCACATCTGACTATATTTGTCATTGTCCATCAAAACTATGTTTCCCCCTTTGTCTTATGCCTTTATAGTAATTTCATGGTAACTAGACAAATTTCTAAGGGCAATTTTTTTCATTTTTAGTGAGATTTTCCAATACAGGGGATTTAGGTTTGAGGTTTCTAATTTCTTGGCAAGTCATCTTAAAAAAACTTGATACACCCTGATTGGAGCTGGGTGCAGGGTATAATGAGGATGTTTTTTTGAGGGAGGATTTTTTGGGGGCAGCTTCCTCTGAGGCATTGGCTCCCTTAAGAAGGGATTCTAAGTCAATTGTGTCAATAAGATTCTTGGGTTCATTCTCCTCAAACAAGGAGTTGAGATTCTCCAATGCTGGTCTTTCACTTAGAGTTCGAAAACCCTCCATGTCAGGTTTAGTTTTATCAAACATATTTTTTAAGAGGAGTTTGCGTGTATATAGATGAAGGTCTTTCATCACTTCAAATTTGTCAATCTTATTTGTAGGAACAAAAGTGAGGCCTTTAAAGAGGACTGAAACCTTGTCTGGTGTGAGTGAGTGGGAGGAAAGATTGACAATATTAAGATTGGTGAAGTGGTGGGGTGCTAAAGTGTTGTTCGTGGTACTGGAGTCAGGGGGTTTCCTTGATTCTTGGGGACAAACAGGGATTTTGTGAGTGATAGGATTAGGTACATCCATTCCAGCTGTCAGTCCTGCTCCCACACCAGTGTCCACATCGTCTTGTGGCGCTGGATCATTTCTAACAGCTGAAGAGTATGCATCAGTGTGGTGTTTGGGTGGGCATTTATTGGTGCCTGTTGTGGAGGGATTGTCGTTGTCACGCCCGCTCTTAGGTTGTCTCGTGCGTCTAGTTTTGAAAGATCGAGAGGATGCCATAGAGGAAATGGATGAGCTATCTGATATGTCTGTATGAGGAGTATTATGAATTGACTTGGGTTTACATGGACGTCCTTTGTTATTGATTGTGTGTGTATTGGGTGACCACTTTTAGGCTCTTCCTTCATCGAAGGCTTGTTTATCTCTCATATACTTCAACTCTTTTTTGGAGAGAATGGATTTGTTAAATAATTCTATATGGGTCTTTAATTTATCATTCAACTCCTGGAATGAAGGATGAGCCTGTAGTGGTTTTTGAGTAAATGTTATCAATATTGCAATTAATATCAATTAAACGTTTCTGGTACTCATCAATTAGAAGTTTTATCATTACGGCAGAGCATGTTTTTAGGTTGCTCTCCCATGCCAATTTAATTTAAATATGGGGTCCAAATTATCGAATGATGGAAAAATTTGTATTCGTAAACCCAAGGTTTACGATTCAGATCATCTCTAATATACTCCTCAAAACTTTTAATATGCCAGTGGAGAAGTGGCTTCTTTTCCAGCCATTTAGTGAGGCCTCAAAACAAAAAACTTAATTCTGAAATACGTCATTCGTTTTGGCCAAAATCTTGCTGTAATTTGATTGTAAAATCATCCCATGATTGACTATATAATTCTGCCATAGTGGAAAGAAAAAAGAAAAAGAGGAAAGAAAAAGGAAAGGGAATTCGAAAAACGGTATAGGCTCCCCTATGAGGTGTGACAGCATAGGTTAAAGGTGCCAGACCAAACAGAATTCTGAGCCACTGGTGGTTTCAACGACTAAGGGCCTGGGGCAGGTATTTGCTACCCAAAATGGAAACAGAAAAAGGGGGAGAAACAGAAGTGGATTTCAACCAGGGGTATATGGGAAACCCTACACTCTGTATCACATCGTAAAGAAACATATAGAAATTTGGCCCAAAGGATATTGCGGACACAGAGAAAAGTGAAATGTTGGTATACCCAGGAAGTTATGTAAAAAATATAGGCTTTATTGATACAAAGATTGTATAATACAAAATATCTGTACAAAAATCACCTAAAAACAATACAATAAAACACTTGACATTGGAGATGAAACAGCCGCTGGACTTTGAACACGCCACACATCAAGACAGGAGGTCAAATTAGTGGAGCATGTGAGCCAAGGTACCCAACATGTTTCGGAAAGCAAAAGAGGGATTTTTTGTAGATATACTGTAAAAGGCGTTTCCTGGCTGTGTAGCAATAACTACTCACACAGACAGGCATATATACGCCCAGGGATCACCAAACAACCAATGAGGACATTATTAGGTGTGGAGAAGGGAGGGGAGAGAGCGGACACAGGTGTTAGGTATTTAGGGTTTGCACTTGAGATTCAGAGATGAGTGTTTTAAACTTTTTTTTTAATTCTTCATATATCAAGTCTCTACTATTCATTCACCCAAACAGGCAACATTACTTAGATGAAAGGCCATCTTTAAAACATTCTGTATATGTGACCTCTTTAAACAATGGCTGTTGTGGATTTTGAATTCTGTTGTTGAAGGACTAAAATGTCGTTCATTTTTTAGTTGTTGGATTTTATTAAGCTCCAACACTGCACTCACTTAAAAGGCATGAAATAAAATTTCCACATGCCTTGTCCTGGTGGGGCTATTTTATTACTACCAAGACAATCAAAATGTAGAACAAGAACAATAAGATACCAAGTGTGAGAATAAAGTTAATGATCTTTTTTAGCATGTCACAACAGTATCTTACAACATTACACAACTGGGTTCACACTAGTGCGAATTGGATGTGGTTTTCCCTGCATCCAATTCGCATGACAGGAGATTGCGAACGACTCTCTATGGAGACGGTTCACATAGCTCCGGGGCGGCTGTGGAATGGCTTGCACAGGAGACCTGTGCATCTTTGGCTCCGTTTTAGGGTCTTATTCAGGCAAAAATTCGGCCCTGTTTTGTCCCTTAAATGGAGAACAAAGACGCACCGGACCCCCTGCTGTGAGCCGCATCTGGCAGCAGAACCCAGCCTCAGAGAACCTTGACCTTTTCGTATATTTCCATTTACTTTATTGAGATTTCTTCAGGATTTCCTTGTAAACCCTCATCCATGTGCCGCAGTCCCATTGATTGTATCAGGCCTTCAGCTGTCAGTAAATTGGGAGAACATTCAAAGCTCAAAACAAAATACATTTCTGCATTTGACACCTGTGTAAAAAAAACCTAAGTATAAGTACTATATTTATTCATAAATCAACCCAATAAATATGTAACATGCGTGGGTCAAGTCCTGTCTCTTTTGTCAGAAATGTCCTTGGTATATCCACACTCAAAAATAAGACTACAGCATAGTCTTCAATTCAGGGCCATGTATTCAGCATGAGTAGGACAACATGCATAATAGGTGTAGGTCTAAATTATAAGACCATACAACATTGTGTACTCTTTTTTTCTTTAATCTGATGGCCGCACATTCTCATATCTTGTAGAAACTTTTTTTCTAATATGCTGATATGTCTGTATTTTATAACAGAATAAAATGTTAGTATGACAACAGTTAAATGGTTCACTTGCAATAAATAGATAGTCTTGTCAGTGTTTTTTCTTTAAGCAAATAAGTAAAAGGGATCAATTTTATGTAAATAACCTTACAATTATGTATCACAATATTGAGCTGCATTAGCACACGCCCATTATTGTGCGTTCCATTAGGACAGCCCATTCATTTAAATAGGCTGACTAATGCATCACAACACACCAAAACGTGCATGTAACTGCCACATACCTGGTTGAAGCCAAGCTTGCGAGAGAGCTTCCCCTTACACCTCCTGCCCTGTTTCTCCTGAGGATGACAGGATATAACAGGGCACAGAGTGGCAAGGGGTGCCTTGTAAGAGATCCTGGCCAGAAGAACCTTGCAACAGGTGCAGAGCAACAGGCAGACTGATGAGCTGGTTGAAGCGGAGACACAGCAGCAGGTGCGGAACCACGGGCAGCAAGCAGGTTTGCAAGCAGGTGGATGCAGGATCTAAGGTGGTCAGGGCTAATAAATTGGATAGGGAAGTGAGGTTATGGGATGCCCACTTGACTTCAGCTAAACTCTCAGCAAAGCTTTAGGGACATCTTTCTATATACAGTCTATATAAAGTCTCCTTCACTTGCCTCCTGCACACACCTGCTTTCTCCAGCTGAATCACTTTAATGTATCTGACAGACTCCCAGTCAGATTAGGAATGGCCCATTACAGGCAAGAACTTTTAGCCCCTTTCTTGTGTAGTGAAATAGCTACCTCTGTGGTCACTGATCCCAGCACCACCTCTCAAGGCACTGCCAGCCCACCTGGCTGCAGCTGCCCCTTTACTAGCCCTTCAGGCTAACTTTCCACACCAGTCCACCTGACTGACTCTTCACCAGCCCACCCAGCGGACTCCCAGGAGATCTCTAAGGAAAGGAAGAAGACTTAGGCACACTGCTGTCTTCCATGGGAGACTGGCTACATGTGGCTGTCTCCCCCCTTTAGTAGTCCCCACAGTGTTGCTACTTACTCTGCCCTCTCTTGCTTCCGTGCCTCCAGGATAAGAGTCCTCCTCTGTGTTGCATTGGATCCTTCTAGCATCCAAGCCCCGCCCAAGGCAGGACACCTCTCAGATTAGGTGGCACCCCTGAGGGCCACCGATAGCCTCCTCAACACTGTATCTCCATCTTCCACCCGACTGCCCATGCTGGCATGGCTCATGTCTATTTATGGAGTTGTTTTAGCCTCCTGCCAGCCTACCTCTGAGGATTGGCTGAGGCTCCATATATTTTCAAGGCAGCTCCACCTAACCTCCCCCCACTAATTCTAGAAGATTCTCCAACCTTCTAGACCAGGGGAGGCACTAGAGGACTGCCAGGATGAGTCACCCAGGCCTGAACATCACTGAACAGTGACTCAGATTCCATGGCTCAGACTTAGCTCTGAGCCAAACTCTAATTTTCCTACTCTACTTCTAGCACGCACTAGAGGGTGCCACACCCACATGAGTTACAGCATAAAAACAAATAATTATGATCAATAAACTGTTTTAAATTGTCAAACAAATATATATTTGAAACCAAATCGTTATTATTTTTGCCACTAACATGGTGTGGGTGGCTTTCTGCCAGTCACAGGCTGTGTCATGCCCCTCCAGCCTGTGTCTTAGAATAACAGGGAGGCATAGCTTCCATCAAGCAAGATGTAACAACCCGACCCCATTGTGTTTAGCTGGTTAGTTGGCATGGAGGAGGAGGGAGAAAGTGGGCTGTCATGTGGGCTGTTCAGATGAGATCAAGGAGGAAATGCTCAGCAAAGAAATTCACTGAAAACTGAGCATGTGCACTAGCTGCCAACACTCCTCTGCAAAATCCTCATCTGCAGTGGGGACATAGATTGTGACAGACCCAACCAGGACAGGGGCTTTTGGAGAGGACTTTGGAGCATGCCTTCTTACCCACTGATTATGGCCCATGGAGAGAGCAGATCATTCTCTAATGATGGACAACAACCTAATAGACACTGAGAGCAAGGTGCGGATTAATTCTCTAAATAGGGACAATAAAGCATCCCTTTTGGAGTGGTTGAAAAGGTGTAATATTAATCTGGCACAGTGTAATGGTCAGAGGAAATATGGTGGCTCTCCTGCAGACTGGGTTGGAGAGGCTCCTTCACTTGGGACAGAAATATTTATCATCCATAATCCTCAAGAGATCTATGAAGATGAATTAATTCCACTGTATCAGACTGCTGGGGCATTGTATGTCCTCTTATTACTTTTCTAGTGGACAGAATACACAAGTTTGTGTCTCTCCCATTGTTAATTGGGTCACCTATTGTTTCTGTCTGTCCACTAGTATTGTGTGCACTCCACCTTTTTATCAAACTATTGTGGGATGTTATGCTTGTTTAATTTGATTACTGGTTAATTAAGAATATTGTTAGTTGTTAGCTGTTAATTGGATTGGTGTTTTAAGTATGCATTGTCATACTAATTTCATAAAGAGAGGAATGTCCTCCTGTGGGGTATAAAGTATGTGTCTGGGTTTCAATAAACAGTCATTCCTTTGGTTTTATCCCCATATCTTGTCTGTGTACAATGATTGGGGTAAAAATGGCTGATATTAGCTCTCGGTCTGCTTGTGTGTGGAGGGCAGGAGGCACTGTTTGGCGGAAGGAAGCACCTAATCGGGGTGTCAATCGGTTTCATCACATGGACAAAAGGGAGAGACAGAAGACCAGGTTCGACCAGGTTTTTTGCAGAATACAGAAAAAGAATCCCATAGAGACTGAGTGAGTATAAACAGCATGTTATACAGCATTTATTGATAATTTTTAATGTTGCAGGTTTATTGACACTCTAATGTTTTATAAGCCTGATTTATGTGTAGAATTTGTAATAATGTATGTACTGTACATGGGGGCAGTCATATTTGCTCATTACATATGCACGCTCTGCTATCTGCTTTGTAGTGATACTTAATGCTTCTGCTTCTGCTAATATATTACCTCAACAGTTATTAGAGTGTATAGCCAGCCCACTTTATTTTGAGTGCCCCCATCAGCACCCCCCTTACATGAGAGTGTCCCCAACAGCACCCCCCTTCACATCAGAGTGTCCCCATCAGCACCCCCTTCACATCAGAATGTCCCCCTCAGCACCCCCTTACATCAGAGTGTCTCCATCAGCACCCCCCTTCACATCAGAGTGCCCCCATCAGCACCCCCTTACATCAGAGTGTCCCCATCAGCACCCCCCTTCACATCAGCGTTTCCCCCTCTCCTCCTCCTCCCACGTGTACTCACAGTTCTGAAGGCAGCCTCTCATTCCTCTATCCAGTCATGTGATAAGTGACAAGTGATAAGGGGAGAGAGGAAGGAAAGTCTGCCAGCTGTCTATCTCCCCCTGCAGGCTGGAGGGAGCAGAAAGCCTAATCCAGCAAGTTTCAGCAGCTGCTCCTTGGTGACGGGAGTGAAATCACAATCACTCACTGTCAGTGAGGAGCGGCTCCAGGACTGTGCCTGACTGACCCACTGAGCCATCGGCCCACTGGGAAACTCCCAGTAGTCTTGATGGCCAGGACATGCCTGAATGGAGAAGGGCTAGAACCCTTCTTGTGTGTTTACTGTTGTGTAGGGCTTTGGTTATTGATAACATACTTACCAACATGTTTGTCCCATTCAAAAGGGCACTGTCACCCCCGACCATGGCCCACATTTAACACATCCACTCTCCAGGTAGTCTTGCCCAGATCACACCCTACTTTCTAAGCGGTCCTGTACCCAATTATGTGGAGACCCCCTACATGCAGCCATAATATGCTCAGGCAATACAGTTTATTGAGTTTCTGCACATACTTAGTAGTTTAAATAATGGTGATGCTGGGATCATCTCAGGATATAGCTCATGGCACAGCATAAATGGCACAGAGCACCTAGACACGGGACTACCCAAGCTGATCTGGGACTTTTGGCATCTATGTGACAATTCCCCTCACTTCTTGTCCTGTTGATATTCTTTCATCTGACAGGAAGTGAGGGGAATGTTCTAACAGCAACACAGACAAAAATAAAAATGCTTATTTTAGTAGGGTAGGGGCAGGGCTTTTTTCTCAAACAATAGGTGCTGGAACTTAACCACGGCCCCACAAAACCCCTCCCCCTACACACACCCTCCAAATCACATCAATTAGTGGGTGTGTTCAGTCAAATTTCATGAAAACAGTAGGAGGGTCTTAAAGGGGCATTAAATACCAGGATTGCACTACATACAGAGTGTAGAGCTGTCACTTGTAAACACAGAAATCAGACTTCTGTGTTTACAAGTGATTGTGGTGAGCAGGCACCAAAGGGTCTGAGCCAGAGGTGGTGGAACTGAGTTCCACCAAGTTACCCCTGAAAAAAAGCCCTGGGTAGGGGTAGGCTATAAGCCCAGTCAGCCTGTAAGCCCTGTTCATATCTCTGTTGCAGACTTCCTGTCTCCTGAAACTATTATCAGAAAGTGAAGGGAAATCTCACAGGTGGTATGCAGAGTGGCAGTAAAAACTAGATAAGGGTTCTAAGCCTTCCCCGCCCTATCCAAAAACTAAAAAAGTATAAGAAAAGTTAAAGTGGTATTAATGCAGATGGACAGTTTGAGCGTGTTTTCCTATATATGGGGAAAAAAAAAATAATTTTTATGCAAACATTTGCTAAAAGTATGTAGGTACAGTGCCATTCCGTACCTAGGTCTGGTTCTATAGACCTCACACAGCCATGGTATTCATTCACAGAGATCTGTGAATAAACAAACTACCCATCTTTCAATATGAGAAACAGATTTTTAGTTCTCAATGGAACACATGGGATGGGGGTACTGAAATTGTAGTCCATTGACATTGATTTTCCGACAACAAATGTTCGATGGGAGCCTGTTGTCGGAAATTCCGACCGTGTGTAGGTTCCATCGGACATTTTCCATCTGAATTTCCGACAAACCAAATTTGAGATCTGGATCTCAAATTTTCCAACAACAAAATCTGTTCTCATAAATTCCGATCATGTGTGCACAATTCTGACACACAAAGTTCCATGCATGCTCTGAATCAATTACGAGACGGAAGCACTCGGTCTGGTAAAACTAGCGTTCATAATGGAGATAGCACATTCGTCACGCTGCAAATTTTAAAATCTTTTAATGCAGCGCATTCTCTTCTTCTTTATAATGCTAGAATAATGACGTTGTTCTGCTGATGACATTCACACAGAGTTCTGATTTCTTTATTATTTCTCATGATCTCATGATTAAATTTTTTTTTTTCGTCAGATCTCCATAATAATGTTTAGAATTTTTGTTTATAGTGTTTTTTTTTATCCAGATCTTCTATTTTTTTTATAGTGATCTCCATAATTTTTTCTTTCGTTTTGTGTCAAGTTATTATTACCATAATTATCTTGTATTTTTTAACCTCAAGGAGGTTGGTGTTCCTTGTTAATTTGATATTGGATTTTTGAAATGTACCTGCCTACTCACAAACAAACTGTCTTTTTTGAGGTAAAACACATAGGCAGGTATTTGTGAAAAATAAATAGCCATTTATTATTGATCATAACAAAATAAAGAGGAAGGCAACGCTGGAGAAACTGGTGAAATTTGTGAAGCCTTTGTACCCCAGGGCAGACATCAATTATTTTACAGTCAAAATTGGTGGCCTGAGGATTCCTTATAATAGTGAGCATAATCCGGTCCAGGACTACAAGAGATCAGGAACAGCAGCAGATGACATATCTGTCCTCAGGCTGTGGTCTTACAACAGCCTGTGTCTTTTGTCAGACCAGACTATCACTTTCTTGTCTTCCTTCCACGCTTCCTTCCATGCTTGCTTCCAGGCTGTGGCTCTGGTGTTGTAGTTGTGGCAGGGGGTGGAGGAGGAGGACCATTGTTGAACTCACAAACGTGGCTTTGGCTTGTGAGTTCGCCTCTCAACCCCTTATTTAGGGCTTGTAACATAACTTCCTCACATGAGAGGGGTTGGCCCTCCTCCATTTCCTGCATTTTTTAGGCTGCCATGTAGGCATAGTCCTCTTGACTATTGATGGGGGGTTCTGAGGGCCGCAATAGCCTCCCGAAATAGGCCAAGTGCTGCCTCCTCCAGGTTACTCCTCTTCCTGGGACTTTTTTGTGGAAGGCGGAGGGGAGGGACCTGGGATTTGGGCAGGCTACTGGGCCTGGTTACCTCCTGGCTGCCACTTACCCCCTCCACCTCCTGGCTGCCACTTTCCAAGGCCTCCTCCTGGCTGACACTTTCCTGTGTATGAAAAAGGGACATAGTTTTAGTTTTTGGTTCATCAATTACACACAATTTTCAGCTCATGACTGTTGCAAATTGAATGTTAATAAATAGAAAAAACTATCATTCTCACCCCAGCATTTTTCTTTCTTGTCCCAATCATTTGGGGCCACTACTGTCTATTGATATGTAAAACACTTTGTAAAATCAGAAATTACTTGATCAGTAATAACATCTAGTTAACATCATTACCGATTTGACTAGAAATATGTTGAACAATGCTATACCTGGCTCCAGCTGGGCTCCCCACTTCTTACTGGCTGGAAGGCCCAGGTTGGATGTCGGAAGCCTCAGCTGAAGTGGAAGAACGCCTTGAAGTAAGATTGGAGAGTGCTGGTCTGGGTTCTGTCTGGCCTGCCAAATGCAGTCTGTCATAGTACCACAGCCTGGGTACATAAATGTCATCTGCTGCAACTCCAGATCTCTGGGAATCCTGGACCTTCTTGCGCTCCCTATTATAAGTGCTCCTCATGCCACCAATTAGGGCCTTCAAATAGGGGATGTCTGCTGTTGGGATCACCGGCTTCACAAATTCCAGCAATTGATCCAGCGCTGTCTTCCTCTTTGGTTTATTGTTATAAAAGGGGTGGTTTTCCTGCCACAGACAGGGTAGCTCCCAGTACATATCAAGGAATATGGGGATAAAGTCCTCATCATTGAATAGATCCATTTTCTCCGCAAGACACAACACAAGACAAACCCTAATGTCAGGCTAAACTCTCCTAATCTTGTCCCAATATAGGCCTCAATCTATAAGCAGTATAGGCCACTGATGCACCAAGTTAAAATTGTACCTTTGTTCTAATGATCGGCGCTTCCGATACTCCTTCCTCCGCTCATAGATCGTACATACGAGGCACGCATATTATGCTTTATATACACTGCGCATGCATGAAACTCTGCCCGCCCCTTACGTTCTTTCTAGTCTATTCCCCGCCCCGAGCACATGACAGAGAAAGAACACGTGCATGCAGACAGAAGCAGCAGCAACAACGAAAGGCTGGAGCCACGAACGTCCCGATCCCGGAGGAGATTTAAGGCTTCAAATATGTCCTTTATAGAGATGGTGTAGATAGTGGACATCTTGAAGAGGGCCGACTATGACGGGAAGCATGGACCTTACCCAAACTCAAATATAAGAAAGGCCAAGATCATGACTGAAGTTGTGAAAAGTCTGCACAGGAATTTTGGAGTACGGCGATCCAAGGATCAATTGAGGAAATGAGGGTCAAACTAGAAATTGAGGGAGCACGATCAGTACAGAAAGAACAAGAGAGTTCTTCAAAAAAGTAAGTAGTTGTCGTGTGTTCCTATTATTGTTATTACTTGCATGCTGCTCCATGTGCTTTTCTTTACTGTTGTACAGTTTAAAATGGGAAGTTTCAGGTTTGTGGGCACAGTAATCGTTCATAGTAAACATTGTTTTTTCGCCTACTAATACAATGTTTTTGGCAGATCCAGGTTAACTACATTTGTTCATGCCTATTTGTATTAAAATAAGTTTGTTGTCTAGATGGGTTTGTAACTATAATGAAATGCTAACTTGATTCAGTGTAAGGCGAGGACACTCAGCAGCTGTTTACACATCTGGACGCAGCAGCACTAGTGTGGGACACCAGAGCACCCTTTTTAGGGTGTCCCACACAAGTGCTCCAGTGGATACTAGGGGTGTCTCCTTGGGGAAAAAATGTACAAAAAAGGTAAGTATTCCAGCTTTAAAAAGGGAAAAAAATAATGTTTTCAGCTTGGAACTCTGCCAAAAAAGACAATTGTACGACACTTCCAAGCAATGTTTCATATTACTATTTCTCGCATCAAATATCTGTGTGCTAAGTATACCTTACCTGGTGTGCAATCGTGATTTACAGAAGATCAAGGAAGACATCAATGATGTGGAAAAAAGACTCTAAAAACATAATTGATGTTTTAGGCAGAGTTTAAAACACCCCAAAATTCTTCTAGTTTTTTTGTATTTTGATTATTTTCACACATTTTAAATATTGTTTAGAAAGCCAAATTTTGAAGATGCACACAGTGTGTCAACATGTGCTATCTGCCATCACAGGATATCAAGGTACGTGTTTTGGGGGTGCAACCCCTTCCTCACAACTAAAGTAGATAAGAGGAAGGGGTTGCACCCCCAAAACGCGTCCATTGATCACCCATGATGGGAGCTAGCACATGTTGACATTAGGCATGGGATCGGGAGGAAAATCCCCATTTTGACTCTCAATTTGTGTGCATCTTCAAAATTTGGCTTTCACAGGGGTGACATCACCCCATCTGATGGAGGCAATATCAACACAGTTTGCACATATTAATGTCTGATATTGCCTTCACTTTGTCAAAGTTGAACTTTGTAAGTTCCTGAGTTATGTATTGTTTTATGGTTTTAAACATGCCTGTTTTAACACAAAAAAGGCTATTTTTACTGTCAAAAATAAAAATGTTATTACGAAAATATGTTGGTTTGTTTAAAAACCCTTTTCCAACGCACATGTGAATGTGCACAGAGTAAAAAGTTTTCTACTCAACAATGTGTGGCTTCTTCTTTCAATGCTCAATATCATTTTTTGGACTAAGTTGGTGTTTACACTGAAATGGGGGTTATTTACTAAAGGCAAATCCACTTTGCACTAAAAGTGCACTTTCAGTGCAGTTTCAAGTGCAGTTTCATGTACACTTTTGCAGTGCACTTGGAATGCAAAGTGGATTTTCCTTTAGTAAATAACTCCCACAGTGCTTTATATTTTGCCACAATCGTGCCATTTTCATGACTCACCAAAATTCATTCATGGTGCTGAAAATTATGTATATTTTTATCAGTAATGCATTACATACATTAACAAAAAAAACAAGGTGTGTGTGTAACAGACCCACAACATAATAATAGATGGCTGAAGAAGAGATTGTCACCTCATGTATCAAATAAATTATATTTGCACTATTTAAGAAAATGGCCAAAAAGAAAAGCCCACTGGCTAACCCAGGAGACAGCTAAAAGAAACACAAGCAGTAAATCAAAGGAAATCTTATTTCAGTTTAAATAAAATATTTATTTGTAATATGTTTCTTAAACATTTTCTGACATATCAATAGCCCCTCTACCCAAAAAGTACTTAACATACTTCTGTCTTACTTTGCGGGCGCTTTGGGGGGGGGGGGGGGGCAAGCCAGAACGGCCACCTTCAAGCGCCGTCAGGGTTTCTTCTTGAAGTCCAGTCTCAGGCCCAACTGACAGAAAGCACTGAAAAACAGAAAGGCCTGAGAAGAACGAGCTGAAAATCAGAAACCAGTGGACAAGATTGCACTGAAAATCAAATGCGTACTATAAGATACGCACTGAAAAACAAATGCAAACTGACTACACGCACTGAAAACCAGATACTAACCCACAAGCACAAACTGAAGAGCAGTAACGATCTGAAAAGCACGAGGCTGAAAAGTACGAATTGTCTCTCACCAAACTTCTACTAACACGAGATTAGCAGAAGGAGCCCAAAGGGTGGCGCACTTGGTATTGAACTTCCCTTTTCTAGTGCTGTTGTACGTGTTGTATGTCACCGCGTTGTTGACGTTCGGAATTTACAACAAATTTGTGTGACCATGTGTATGCAAGACAAGTTTTAGCCAACATCCGTCAGAAAAAAAACATGGATTTTGTTGTCGGAATGTGCGATCGTGTGTACGCAGCATAACAGTAACTGAAAGCCTATACCTTGGTATAACACAGAGTTGGAGAAAATGTCTGCAGGAGCCTGTGCATTGATCATGGTTGCAAAGCTTTGCAGGCTCATTTTCAAAAAAATAATAAATACACTTTTTATCTGCTGCAAATGTACATACATTATTTCGCAAATGGTGGACTTAGCCTTTAAATTATGCCATGTAAGTACTTATTGCAAAGTTACAAATGGCCAGAGAGTGGATCAATTTCATGCAGGTGACCAGCTTTTTTATTGCAATACATGTGTAGTGCCCTGCCCTTTAGTTTCTGGTTCTACTGTACTCAGTAGTAACAATTAGGGATGGGCCAAACAGACCCCTGTTCGCACCAGAACTTCTGAACACCGAGACAGTTCGGACCCAAATATAGAACCCCATTAAAGTCAATGGGACCCGAACGTCAAAAATCAAAAGTGCCCATTTTGAAGGCACTTCAAAGTAATTGGGCATACAATGGTTATAGGGGTCCAGGTCCTGCCCTGGAGGACATGTATCAATAAAAAAAAGTTTGTAAAACACTTAATTTTTAAATGAGCAGTGATTTTTTAATTTTTAAAGTGAAAGCATAAAATTAAAAAATTCCTTTCAATATAGTGTCGGGGGGGTCCCCCCAAGGCTACTTTCAGACTGGGGCGGGCGGCTTCGGAGGTAAAGCGGCGCTATTTTTAGTGCTGCTTTACCATCGTTTTAGTGCCGCTTTACCATCATTTTGGAGGCGCTATTTGGCTGCTAGCGGGGTGGTTTTGACCCCCGCTAGCGGCCAAAAATTTGTTAAAACCGCCCACAAAGCACGGGGGGCGAGCCCTGGGCAGCGAGGACTAAAAAAATTCCAAAATGCCTCACTCAGGTGGACGCCTTCTCCAACGCTCCTCTCTTGACCAACAGAAGACTGAAAATTATGTTTTCCACCACACTGTAACCTACTGGAGTCAGGAAAAACATTCAAAAAAATCCTCTTTAACGTGTCCTCAAGAGATTTTATCTTCTGCACTCTCTGTGGGAATGGGATCAGTTCTGAGACCTTCCCCTTATAACGGTGGTCAAGGAGGGTTGCCAACCAGTAATCATCCTTCCCCTTTATTCCACATATTCTTGGGTCCTTTCGCAGGTTTTGAAACATGAGGTTACCCATGCCCCTCAAATTTGCAGAGGCTTGAGAAGCAGACTCCTCGGGGTCACTTAGGATGACAGCATCTGGAACTTCCTCCTCCCAGCCACGTACTACTCCCAAGGGTCCTGGGGTTGGAAAGCCATCACTTATAGATTGACACACATCTTCCTCTTATTCAAAGCCAATTAAAGTGCCAGAATCCTCCTCCTCATCCTCCTCCCCTCTCTCCCCCTGTGTGTTCTGTGACATAGAAATGATGGTGTCTGGATAAAGTGGGCCTTGAGAGGAAAGGAAGTCCTCCTCTTCCTCCTGCTGCTCTGCCTCCAGTGCCCTGTTCATAATGCCACGCAGAGTCTGCTTCAGCAGGAACACAACAGGGATTGTGTCACTGATGCATGCACTGTTACTGCTCACCATCCTTGTGGCTTCCTCAAATGGTGACAATACAGTGCATGCATCCTTAATGATCAGCCATTCGCGAGGGGAAAAAAAGCAGAGGCGGCCTAAGCCCGTCATCGTGCCTTGCTGGCACAGGTACTCTTTGTCGGCCCTCTGCTTTATGTATAGCCGCTGCAGCATTGCCAAAGTGGGCAAGTCACAAATCAGACGATTTATGGGCAGGTGGAATTCCAGCTGAATTTCAGCCAACCGAGCACTGGCTGTGTATGACTGCCTGAAATGGCTACAGACTTTTCTGGCCTGTTTTAGTACATTTTGAACCCTGGGTACGTACTTAGGAAATGCTGCACCACCAAATTGAGGACATGTGCCAGGTATGGCACATGTGTCAACTTTCCCTGTCTAAGGGCTGACAGGAGGTTTGAGCCATTATCGGACACCACCATTCCTGGCTCCAGCTGGCATGGTGTGAAACACCTCTGGGCCTGTCCCTGCAGAGCTGCAAGAATCTCTGCTCCAGTGTTTTTATTAATAAACAAGTGTGATTTTACTGTACTACTGTCTCGGTCTGGTTCATGGTTTCTGACAGAATATCAGGTACCCCCTAAGCATTCAAAAGGCTATTCTATGAGTCAAGCTAATAGGTGCTATGCAGTGCTTCAGCTGGTGTGTTCCTGTCCCCTAAACACACCAGCTGAAGCACTGCATGGCACCTATTATATTGACTCATGGAATAGCCTTTTGAATGCTTAGGGGGTACCTGATATTCTGTCAGAAACCATGAACCAGACCGAGACAGAAGTACAGTAAAATCACACTTGTTTATTAATAAAAATAAAAAAGGAAATAGAGTAAGCATAGTCCAAGCATAGCCAGAGTCCAGTAACCAGATCGGGTAGTCAGTCAAGCCAGAGTTCAGTAACCAGATCGGGTAATCGGCCAAGCCAGAGTTCAGTAACCAGATCGGGTAATCAGCCAGGCCAGAAGTCAGGGATCCAAGTAGAGGAACAGCAAGCAGGATAAGGAGCCAGAAGGGATGTCAGCAAAGCCTGTCTTTAAACAGGAACACAGGAGATGGTTTCTTGTGATGTGACCAAGGAGAAGGCAGGAATGAAGTGAGCTGGAGATATTTAAGTAGGCGGGACTGACGAGCATTTCCACAACAGCTGGTTAACTGTGGAGAGAGATGAGAGCTGGCAATTAGCCGACAGCTGAGCGGCCAGCTCAGAGAAAGAAGGGCTGAGCCAGCCCTGACATATTCATAGGACAATTCTGCAGAGGAGAGCATGGAGGTGGCGGAGGACGAGGGTGTAGATCTCACAGGTCTGGCATCATCACCACCAGCTGTATGGAGACGTGGGAGCATAACAAGTTGCAGCACCTCTATCCTTTCGAGTTAGAAGCAGCGTTACCCAGTGTGCTGTGAACAAAATATATCATCCCTGCCCATGTTTGCTGGACCACGTGTCAGCAGTAAGGTGGGTTTTACAACTGACTGCCTTGCCCAACGATGCCAGAACATTCCCTTCCACGTGATGGTAGAGAGATGGTAGGGCCTTACATGAAAAGTAGTAGTGACTAGTGACATTGTGCGAATTCACGGAAAGGGGCAGAATCCACCAGGCTGAAAGGCAGAAGTTGGAGAGCCAACAGCTTTGACAAGCTTGCATTCAGATGCTGGGCATGTGGGTGGCAGGAACTGTATTTTTTTTCTGCTGCAGCAGATGGGGCAGAGAAATTTGCCAGCTACAGTCTACGGTTGGTGGTGTGCTACTGGCAGATGTGCTGCTAGGACCTGGAACACCCTGTGCTATAACATCATCCCTGTCAGTGGAGGCTGCTGAGAGGTAATGACTCGGTATAGCAGGTGCAGACTGAAGTGGATAAGGAGGACGGACAGATTTGTGCCCCTTTTGTGTGGCTTTTAGGTGCTCTTGCCAACGGGCTGAGTGGTTGGACGTTAAATGCCTTGTTAGGCATGTAGTACCCAAATGGTTGGTGTTTTTGCCATGTTTGATTTGCCTGAGACACAGTTTGCAGATAGCAACAGTGTGATCTGCTGCAGATGTGCTGAAAAAGGCCCAGGCAGCTGAGCTTTGGGGAGTGGCCTGGGAGATAACAGCTGCAGAATGTGATGGAATAGGGTGGCTGCGCTCTACTCTTTCTTGAAGTCGGTCTCCTTGGGGTTGTGCCGCCTCACCTTCAGTTTTCTCCTCTGCTCTTTCTGGCACCCAGGTCGCATAAGTGACCTCATCCTCATCATCATCATCATCTCCATCTCCTCCATCTTCATCATTACCACTGGGGACAACTTGGCAATATGCTGCAGCTTGGGGAACATGAATGCCAATTTGTCTACCAGTGTTTTCCCTCTCTCTAGGCTCATGTTCCTGTCATCCTCAACCTCAGAACCAACATCTGAATCCAATAATAGCTGGGCATCATCAAGGAGCAAGTGGCTGACGCTGTGGTCAAATAACTCCTGACTCCTCAATGGCTGATGTTGGGGCTATGGCAGGAATAGATGTGGACAAGGAGGCAGGTTCATCCACTCTGGTAACTGCAGGGGACTGCACACTTGTCTCTGCTTGCATGACAGAGGATGAGGAGGATGAGGAAGGTTTAGTAAGCCAGTCCACCACCTCCTCTGCATGCTGTGGCTGGATAGCATGGGCAAACTCACTAAACAGAGGAAATGATGCCGTGCCTGAGGCGTGACCACCATGTCCACCTTTGCCTGTGGACACATTTGTTGCTGGCCCCCTTACAGTGCCAAGGGAACGTCTGCCTCTCCTTGTTGTCCTCCCAGACATTATTGGGATGGAGGGGGCGGTACTTAAAAGCAAATGTAAAGAAGAAGTTGAAATCTGTATGTAGATGCACTTTAATCAATGTAAAGAGGTGTTTCGTGCACTTTAATTTAAGTACTCAAGCTACACAGACACACTCCAAGGATACACTATAATAAACTGCAATATAATGCGCCAAACGTACAGTGATGCACAGAACTATATGGCGTTAAACTGGCAGTAATACACGCAAAATGATATGGCGTTAAACTGCCAGTAATGCACATAAAACGATATGGCGTTAAACTGGCAGTAACACACGCAAAACTATATGGCGTTAAACTGGCAGTAGCGCACACCGAAGTAAATGGCGTTAAACTGGCAGTAACCCACAAAACTATATAGCGTTAAACTGGTAGTAACGCACACAGAACTATATGGCGTTAAACTGGCAGTAACGCACACAAAACTATATGGCGTTTAACTGGCAGTAACGCACACAGAAGTAAATGGTGTTAAACTGGTCGTAACGCACACAAAACTATATGGCGTTAAACTGGCAGTAACGCACACAGAACTATATGGCGTTAAACTGGCAGTAACGCACACAAAACTATATGGCATTAAACTGGCAGTAACGCATACAGAAGAAAATGGCGTTAAACTAGCATTAACGCACACAGAAGTAAATGGCATTAAACTGGCAGTAACGCAATCAAATAGACGCGTTCAACTACACTGACACTATCTGACCTGTAGGGATTAGCTTCGAGTTTGAGTCGAACTCATGTTCGACTCGAACATTGGCTGTTCACAAGTTCGCCGAACAGCGAACAATTTGGGGTGTTCGCGGCAAATTCGAATGCCGCGAAACACCCTTTCAAAGTCTATGGGAGAAAGTGCTAATTTTAAAGGCTTATATGCAAGTTATTGTCATAAAAAGTGTTTGGGGACCTGGGTCCTGCCCCAGGGGACATGGATCAATGCAAAAAAAAAGTTTTAAAAATGGCCGTTTTTTCAGGAGCAGTGATTTTAATAATGCTTAAAGTCAAACAATAAAAGTGTAATATCCCTTTAAATTTTGTACCTGGGGGGTGTCTATAGTATGCCTGTAAAGGGGCGCATGTTTCCCGTGTTTAGAACAGTCTGACAGCAAAATGACATTTCGAAGGAAAAAAGCCATTTAAAACTACTCGCGGCTATTGCATTGCCGGTCCGACAATACACATAGAAGTTCATTGATAAAAACAGCATGGGAATTCCCCACAGGGGAACCCTGAACCAAAATTTAAAAAAAAAATGACGTGGGGGTCCCCCTAAATTCCATACCAGGCCATTCAGGTCTGGTATGGATATTAAGGGGAACCCCTGCCAAAATTTAAAAAAAAAAATGACGTGGGGGTCCCCCTAAATTCCATACCAGACCCTTCAGGTCTGGTATGGATTTTAAGGGGAACCCCGCGGCAAAAAAAAATGGCGTGGGGTCCCCCCAAAAATCCATAACAGACCCTTATCCGAGCACACAGCCTGGCAGGCCGCAGGAAAAGAGGGGGGGACGAGGGAGCGCCCCTCCTCCTGAGCCGTACCAGGCCACATGCCCTCAACATTGGGAGGGTGCTTTGGGGTAGCCCCCCAAAACACCTTGTCCCCATGTTGATGAGGACAAGGGCCTCATCCCCACAACCCTGGCCGGTGGTTGTGGGGGTCTGCGGGCGGGGGACTTATCGGAATCTGGAAGTTCCCTTTAACAAGGGGACCCCGAGATCCTGGCCCCCCCCTGTGTGAAATGGTAAGGGGGTACTTTTGTACCTCTACCATTTCACTTAAAACTGTCAAAAATGTTAAAAATGACAAGAGACAGTTTTTGACAATTCCTTTATTTAAATGCTTCTTCTTTCTTCTTTCTTCCTTCATCTTCTTCTCCTTCTTCTGGTTCTTCTGGTTCTTCCTCCGGCGTTCTCGTCCAGCATCTCCTCCGCGGCGTCTTCTATCTTCTTCTCCTCGGGCCACTCCGCACCCATGGCATCTTCATCTCTTCATCTTCTCTTCTTCATCTTCATCTTCTTCTCTTCTTCTCTTCTTCATTTTCTTCTCCGGGCCGTTCCGCATCCATGCTGGCATGGAGGGAGGCTCCCGCTGTGTGACGGCGTCTCCTCGTCCGACGTTCTTAAATAACGGGGGGCGGGCCACCCGGTGACCCCGCCCCTCTGACGCACGGTGACTTGATTGGACTTCCCTGTGACGTCACGGGGAATGCCACAGGGAATTCCCATCATGTCCCGTGCGTCAGAGGGAGCGGGGTCACCAGGTGGCCCCGCCCCCCGTTATTTAAGAAACGTCAGACAAGGAGACGCCGTCACACAATGGGAGCCTCCCTCCATGCCAGCATGGATGCGGAGCAGCCCGGAGCAGAAAATGAAGAAGAGAAGAAGAGAAGAAGAGAAGAAAAGAAGAAGATGAAGAAGAGAAGAAGATGAAGAGAAGAGCGGGAGCCTCCCCCCATGCCATGGGTGCGGAGCGGCCCGAGGAGAAGAAGATAGAAGACACCGCGGAGGAGATGCTGGACGAGAATGTCGGAGGAAGAACCAGAAGAGCCAGAAGAACCAGAAGAAGAAGAAGAAGATGAAGGAAGATAGAAGAAAGAAGAAGCATTTAAATAAAGGAATTGTCAAAAACTCTCTTGTCATTTTTAACATTTTTGACAGTTTTTTAGTGAAATGGTAGGGGTACAAATACCCCCTTACCATTTCACACGGGGGGGGGCCGGGATCTGGAGGTCCCCTTGTTAAAGGGGGCTTCCAGATTCCGATAAGCCCCCCGCCCGCAGACCCCCACAACCACCGGCCAGGGTTGCGGGTATGAGGCCCTTGTCCTCATCAACATGGGGACAAGGTGTTTTGGGGGGCTACCCCAAAGCACCCTCCCAATGTTGAGGGCATGTGGCCTGGTACGGTTCAGGAGGGGGGTGCTCTCTCGTCCCCCCCTCTTTTCCTGCGGCCTGTCAGGTTGCATGCTCGGATAAGGGTCTGGTATGAATTTTTGGGGGGACCCCACGTCATTTTTGTTTTTATTTTGGCCGGGGTTCCCCTTAATATCCATACCAGACCTGAAGGGCCTGGTATGGAATTTAGGGGGACCCCATGTCATTTTTTTTTTTCAATTTTGGTTCGGGGTTCCCCTGTGGGGAATTCCCATGCCGTTTTTATCAATGAACTTCTATGTGTATTGTCGGACCGGCAATGCAATAGCCGCGAGTAGTTTTAAATGTCTTTTTTCCTTCGAAATGTCATTTTTCTGTCAGACTGTTCTAAACATGGGAAACATGCGCCCCTTTACAGGCATACTATAGACACCCCCCGGGTACGAAATTTAAAGGGATATTACACTTTTATTGTTTGACTTTAAGCATTATTAAAATCACTGCTCCTGAAAAAACGGCCGTTTTTAAAACTTTTTTTTGCATTGATCCATGTCCCCTGGGGCAGGACCCGGGTCCCCAAACACTTTTTATGACAATAACTTGCATATAAGCCTTTAAAATTAGCACTTTTGATTATTCATGTTCGTGTCCCATAGACTTTAACGGTGTTCGAACAAACTTTTTTCCTGTTCGCATGTTCTGGTGCGAACCGAACAGGGGGGTGTTCGGCTCATCCCTACTGACCTGTCCCTACTCTAGCTATACACTAATGTCAAGATTACTGACACGGTCTCACTACACTACACTGAAACTATATGAGCTGTCCTTACTCTACACTAATGTATGTATGAATGACACGGTCTCACTACACTAGAGTGAAACTATCTGAGCTGTTGAAAGAATACTTTTATACTATGGGGCGGGAATGAGCTATGATTGGATAAAGTCAGGATGACAGTGTCCAGTCATGACTCTGACAGTGCTCTGTGCCCTGATTGGCTGAAGCTTTCACTGCTTCAGCCAATCAGGGCTTGGAATGCACTGTTCAGCACCACAATGCATTGTGGTCAGTTTGGGGGGGCGAACAAACAGTCAAACTACCCGTTTGTTCAGCTGTTTGTCGAACGTCCGAACAGCTACAGTTCGGCCCGAACTTATGCTCGGGCCGAACTGTTCACCCATCCCTATTAGGAATCTATTTTCCAGGTCTTGCCAGGTTTCCCTAAGGTTGGTGGTCGATTACTCCTGTCTGCCTCAGGAATAAGCTTCCAGAAATAAAGTGGGACGGTCAGCTACTGAGTTATGAATATTTATATGACTTCAGCCAATCCCTGGGAGAGGACACCCAGAAGGTAGCTGTGGAGAAGGTAAATGTTTGGGGAGTTTGTTCAAAAGTGTTATCCCTCTGGGCAGCAGCCCGTGTATTGCAGAGCTATTGTAAGGCCTCAGCATATGCTTGACTGAGAGCCTGAAGAAATTTGGACTAAACATTTTTTAGGGGTGTACTCACTTTTGTTGCCAGCGCTTTAGACATTAATGGCTGTGAGTTGAGTTATTTTTAGGGGACAGCGAATTTACACTGTTATACAAGCTGTACACTCACTACTTTACATTGTATCAAAGTGTCATTTTTTCAGTGTTGTCACATGAAAATATATAGTAAAATATTTACAAAAATGTGAGGAGTGTACTCACTTTTGTGAGATACTTTATATACACCTGTATTATATGTATATATATATATATATATATATATATATATATATATATATATATATATATATACACACAAATAACTGTTTTGCCTTTCATTTCTATTTTAAACTGAATGAGTTGTTTTACCAGGTGAGGGTTTACATATAATTTTTATGATGTTACGCCCCTCAAATTTTACAGCAAGAATGAAAACCCAGCAGAAATGCACTGGTAGGGAGGGCTGTAGAATACACCACATTGCTTTGTGTTTTTGTTTACAGCCACTGTTCTATGGACCTAAAGCACATTCCTGGCACTCCGGAACATAGTTTTATTAGAATATATATGAAATGATGGGCACTCATAAGGTCTCTCAAACAAAACTGTACACAAATAGAGAGCACCCTTTTTTCTCCATAAAGTCTTATATCTAATAAATATTTTCATACTCAATCCCTATTTGGTTCCAGTTGTAATATTTCCAGAATGAGTAAAAATCCAATCCCTTTTCAGTAAGACGAATGCCATCTGCATGAACATGACAAGCTTGTATTTTCCTGTAAACAAACCAGTAATAAAATCTGCTATGTGATTTTAGTCCTAATGGGAGCTCCAGTTAGATTATTTATTGGTTTATGAGGCTTTAAAGTTTTACATCTGATTTTCACATAAGGTGTTTTATTTATTAATTGGATTCTCTGCTTAAATGAATCATTTTATTAAAGAAAAAATACTTTGATGTGAACTCTAATAACTGAAGATCCATCATAGATGTTTTTACACTTAATCTTTCTTCTTTTCGTTCATTGTACAGTGACCTAGATTTACCAAACTCCATTAAAGCCAACTTGAGGTTTCTGTCAGTTAAGATGACTGTACATTATTCTAAAAGCTTTTATCAGATTATGAAGGGATATTGGTATGCACTTCTTTCAATTATAGTTTTTTTAACTGTGTATGTGTGTATATATATGGGGTAAAATAAGTATTGAACACATCACCATTTTTCTAGGTAAATATATTTCTAAAGGTGCTAATGACATGAAATTTTCACCTGTTGGTAACAACCCATGCAATATGTGTAATAAAATGGAATGACACAGAGAGAAAGTATTGAACACACGCTAATTGAAATGTATTTACTACTTTGTACAAAATCCTTTGTTGGTAATGACAGCTTCAAGATGCCTCCTGTATGGAGAAACTAGTTGCATGCATTGCTCAGGGGTGATTTTGGCCCATTCTTCCACACAAACAGTCTTCAAATCTTGAAGGTTCCGTGGGCAACTTCTATGAACTCTGATCTTTGGTTCTTTCCATAGAGTTTCTATTGGATATCCACTCTTGTTTCATCTTCATCATCCTGGTAAATGGCAGCAGATTTTTATAAAGAATTTCTTGGTACACTTTTCCATTCATCCTTCCTTCCATGATATGAAGTTTGCCAGTACCGTATGTTGAAAAACAGTCCGCACCATGATGTTCCCTCCTCCAAACTTCACTATTAGTATGGTATTTTTGGGGTGATGTGCAGTGCTATTCGATCTCCAAATATGGTGTGTTATTTGGCATCCACCGGGCAAGGGCTGTGGTGAAGAGGCCCTTGTCCCCATCAACATGACAAGGTGCTTTGGGGGGGACCATGTTGAGGGCATGTGGTCTGGTACGTTTCAGGATGGGGGCGCGCTCTCTCACCCCCCCCCCTTTTTCCTGTGGCTTGCCAGGTTGCGTGCTCGGATAAGAGTTTGGTAGTGTTTTTTTTAAACATTTCTTACCTTTTAGAAGTTATGCAATATCAAAAGAAACATGTAACTAATATAATGTAGGTGGAAATACACTTTAAAGCTTTACGTGATTTCACAGAACAATACAACTCACAGGGACAGCATCATCGACACCATACAAACATAAATTGCATGTGTAATAGTTAAAGCGGAGTTCCACCCAAAAGTGGAACTCCCGCTTTAGGTACTTGTGACCTCCTGACATGCCAAATTTGGCATGTAATTTTTTTTGGGGGGGGGCGGGTGCCTAGTTTTCACAGGTACCCAGCTCCCACTTCCTCTCCTGGAACCGAGCGGAAGTTTACCTCTCCCCCCTCCCTCCCAGGAATCTTCTGGGACACATCACAGGTCCCAGAAGAAACCCCGGCCATTCATAACGTGCAGCACGGCTTGCGCATGCGCAGTGTGCGCCTGGCTTTGAAGCCACAGCCGGGCACCCCCACTTGCAATGCTGGTGCCGCAGAGAGGAGGGGGAGAGAAGCGAGGCTTCGGGCGCCTGCATCGTTGGACCGTGGGACAGGTGAGTGTCTGTTTATTAAAAGTCAGCAGTTACACTTTTTGTAACTGCTGACTTTTAAATGGGTGGAACTCCGCTTTAGGTATACTTTTACAAAAAATCATTGGCTTACGCACAAACCCAATATGGTTGATTTATAAAAAAAAAGGCCTTATTAGGTAGTTATTTCAAAAACATTTGGTGTAGCTGTGATTGTAATCAAGTGCTGGTAATAGCAGGAACAATATAGCTAAAGTCTATTGCAAAGCATACATTGAAGTAAAAAGCGAATGCATTTAGAATTCAGACAAATTGCCAAACAGTTTCAGAACAAGTCACATAACTTAGCTTTGATTTTCAGTATCACACTGTAACACCTCAAAACCACAAAATCACACTCCAGAGATGAGGCAGTGGTTAAGGTGAACTACAAAAATTACAGTGCCATGTTTCACAGACAACAGCCAAAAATATGGCAGGGTGGATGGAAAATATGTAAGCAGTTTAAGGGTGCTCAGGTCAGCAATGTATGATGGAGAGATAAGTCAATTGTTTTAAACAAATAACAGAGTATCTTATTTTAAAGACAGCAGCCATAATTTTAAATAGATTTGCTGCACATTATGCAAGCATTTGTACATGGCCGCTTGTAGGTAGGTACAGGCTATATTCTTCACTGCAGGTGGCACTTGTTCGCAGCAGCAATGCAGATCGGAGAGGTAGTTGAAAGGAACATGGTTCCTCTATGTTCCTCTTCTTATTCTGAAAAAAATTCAGTTCATTTTGTCACAGTCAAGAACCATACATATTTCACAGATTCAGATATGCTGCACACCAAGTAAGTGTTTTTACAAGGCCACAATGGAAGATGGAGAGACATGGCAGGATAAGTAAATGACAAAAATTTTCAGCACACATGGAAATAAAAAATAAATATTTTTTTTGAAAACTGAAGAAAAATGCACCACAGATCTTAAGACTAAGGTCATAAAGTTTGGCTTGGTCTTGGCTGTCAGTGCATTTGAACGAACACCTGAACATTTACCCATTCAGTGGGAACCAAATGTCATATGTAATAGCACTATTACTACCATGATTATACCTGACAGCTTCCCTCTGTCAATGATTGTTAAGAATATTGATGGGTGCAGTTACTGCTGAGAATATTCGGCCATGTAAGCAAGGAGCATGTGATAGTATAAAAAAATGTATGGGCATTCACCCATAATTTATATCAGGCACTTCAAGTCTGGCATGAATTTAAGTGGGACCCAATGCAAAAAAAAGCAGTATAAGCCCCCAATAATTCTATAACAGACCCTTCGGGTATGGATTTTAAGGTGGAACCCCTTGCAGAAATCAAGAACAAAAACATGACGCCCCTCCAAAAAATTCACACCAGACCTTTTTTCAAGAATGAAGTCTGGCAGGCCAGGGAAGGGAAAATGTTACAGACTTGCACTACAGATTTTAAGCCTTTACGGACAGGCTGCAATTTCTTAGTGATTGAGCGGACATATGGCTCTTGAAAATGAAAAATTTGTGTTTTGATTTAGAGACTGAAGATAGAAAAATTTTACAGTTTAACACAACAGATAATAAGCCTTTCTTAAAAAGATCCCACATCTTAGGGATTGAACAGGTATATTGTAAAGAAAAAACTATTACAGAATTGCACTACAGATCTTAAGCTGTATGGGCAGGTTGAAATTTCTGGGCACCTAACTGGGCATATTTCATCTGTAGATAAAAAATAGGGTTTTATTTGTTAGGCTAGAAACATTTTACAGGCTTGCACAATAACCATAAACCTGTATGGTCAGGCTGCAATTTCTAAGCATTTGAGCTGGCATAATACATCTGGAAATTTCAAACATTTGTGTCTTTTTGTGATAAAATGGAAGTCCACTTTTTAACCTATAATAAGGCTCACCTGTAGGTAAAGTGAATATCTCCTAAACATACATTGTTTAGGAGATATTCACACAGCGTGCAGCCGGTGACATCTGATGGGACGGCATACTATTTCACAGACTGAATAAAGAAAAATTTGACAAATTTGCTGCTAAACTTGTAATCTGCTTTTTCTGACAGAGAGAGCAAGTAGATTGCAGCTAGAAGAAAGCATTCATTTCCTTTTTATTTTTTCCCAAAAATGAATCAAGAGAGTACATGTTAACAGAATGGCACCAGATTTTAACTGAAATGTAAAACTTACAGTGATTTCAAGTACACCTTTTTAAGCTTATTTGGATAGGCTACTATTTCTGAGGAAGAGAGCAGGCTGATTTCATTAGTAAATATAAAATATACAGAGTCTTTGCATAGACATATTGTAAAAATTGTACAGGTTTGCTGCAGAGAATCTCATTATTATTACTAAAAAAAAATTATGAGACATAGATTAGGCCTATTTCAGACATAAATATTTCCTGAAATGCATTGTTTCAGACACTGGTTTGCAGAAAAGATTATCATCCTTTTAATAGGAGGCACATTTGGAAGCAGAGAGTCAGCTTTTTCGTAGAGCCAGAAATATGAATAACAAATGTATTTTCTAGAAAGACACTATATGAAAATCATATGAATTAGTTAAAAAAAACTCATCCATTTATCTAGGAGGTATTCTTGGAGGCAGGGAGTAGTATTTCAGTGTTAAATAAAATAAATGAAAGTGTATTTTTTTAAGATGCAACATAATAACGTAATTTGTACAGAGTTGTTTAAGAGTTTTTAACAGAATCTTATTCTTTTCCAGGTGAGACAATTTGCAAGGTCGGGAGGTGACAAATTTTACCCATAAATTCTAAGTGAAACTGTATTGTTAGAAAAAGCAACATCTAAAGGATACAAATAAAAAAATAAATGCAGATTTTTTTGCAGATAAAACAATGTGCATTTATTTATTTTGGAGCCTGTAAAGCATTGCTCCAGTGATCAGCATCCCGTATGGACAAGTAGATACACTGACGGAAGAATTAATTAAATACCACAGCACTCCACAGCGCCATGGTAGTTCAATGGGAACTATAAACCGACAGCCGAAAAGGATGTCGGAGCTTGTAGTTCATTCACACACAGAGCTGTGTGAATGAATGATGCAGCCATGTGGGTGGAGCCCCGCACAGCCGTGCTGATTTCAAAAAGTGACAGCTAGTATGAGGGATTTCTCCCCGTACTGATGTTACATGTTCCACTCTAAAAACAGGTGGAACATGTTCCCAAAGGTGAACTTATCCTTTAAATTAAATTGAATTATTTGCTGAACTGATTACTTTTTTTTTATTTAGAATGTGATAGGGTTTTGGTGGCAGAGAGCATAAACACTATATATATTTCAGGTACAGAATCTCTTCCTTTTAAATAGGCAGTTTGGAAGGCAAGGGGTAGGCATTTATCAGGCAGAAATAAAAAATGAAAATGTGGTTGCTCAAATATTATATAAAATGAAACAGATTTGATAAACTGAATCATATCTTTTATAATCCAAATAAATTTCAGAAGCAGGGAGAAGTCATATTTTTGCCAAAATAAGCATTGAGATACTATATTATATGGGCACTGAAGTGCTGCAATAAATCTCTTCCTATTTATCCAGAAAAAAATATGTAAAAAATGATATCCTTGGGAAACTTCTGTTTAAAAATTGGGTTTTCAGTATTATTGGTGCCAGCACAGCGTAAAGCAAGCAATAAATATTCTTTCAGAGCACAGGATGTCACCTGCCCAAATATTTAAATTCTTTGCAACAGTAAAATAGCTGAGACAAAATTGGATTTGAGGTGTTAATGGTGCTAAAACACCTACAGAAATATTCATGCAGAGCACAGAATGTTACCTGGCCAAATAAATATAAATTCTTCCCAACTGTGAAACAATTGTGGAAAAATTAGGTTTGTGCTGTTAGTGGTGTTGAAACCTAACTGTATGCAATATGTATGCAGAGCACAGGATACTAGTTGGCCAAAATGTTTTATTTCTTTGCAACTGTAAAACAGCTGCAAAAAAATTGAGTGTGCCAACTTAAGTGTAAGGAAGGTTGGATTTTCAGCAGCAGAAGGAAATCAGTCCAGGCACGCGCGCATGCACAATACACTGCTCACACTTCAATGCATAAGGGAAATGCTGTACATGCAGTAATAAGAAGCCTTGTGCACAAGAATAAGTATGCATGCACGATACTGGGTTTTTGTGCCCAGTGGCCTATATAAACTGATGCACTGCACAAGGAAGTTGCTGAATGTTCTGATTTTGCTTACCTGAAACCTACTGGTCCTGCCTCATTGTGCATGACCTGGCTTGTTCTCTGGGCTCTGCTATTGCCTTTCATCTTGTCTACCTGGCTGTTACTGACCATGGCTCGCTCCCTAGACTCTGTCTTTGCTTTCTGACATTGCTACCTCACTGCCTGGTTAATTACTGACCTCTATTCTATTACCATGCTTTGGCTTGTTTCCTGGACTCTCTCTCTGCCTCCTTTTCCAGGACCTCATTGTTCCTGTGCCTGATTCCTGCCCAGTGTTCATCAGCTTCTAGTTATACTCATCTTACTACAACACAGATCCAGTCCAGCCTGCAAATTCTGGCACTCATGTCTAAATATGTAAAATTTCCGGAAATTTTTAAGCCATAAGAACAAAAAAAAACAACTTTTTCTTCTCCCCTGTTTTTTTCCAGAAAAAAAAGTGAAATTCATTTTGTTACACTGGGAATGTGAAATGCAGTGTATATAAAACTATTATGCTTGAAAAAAAGTACAGCTTTTTCAGTAAATAAATAATTAAAATGTTATTTTTTTATTACAAATGGAATAACAAAGACTGTACTGTATGTGTTAAGAGCATTTCAACTATACATAAGAACAGGTAACCACCCCATTTCCCTCATTCAAATTAAAATATTGTCAGTTATTGACAATGGTGATCTAGAAGCATTCAGCATTCAGGTGTCATGTAATCTATAAATGAGGATATTGTGTATTTTTGTGAGGCAGTGGTTTGCAACACTTCCTTACTTGAAACTGCTGGTGAAGAAACACTTTGTGATGACCCAGAAGCAGCAGAAAGAGTGTTTCTGGAATCAGAACCCTGAAGGGGAAAATCTACTTGCACTTTCAGTATAGTCCTCATCATTTAATTCCATAAAGTATTTTTTAATGCCTTTATGGCACCTCGGGCATGCAAGGATGTGTTTTGTCATCCTTGTATCATTTGGAAAACAATATTTCTTCTCACAATACCAATTTACTGACCAGACTATAGGTAAACATTATGCTGTAATGGTAGAGAACATTAAAATGAATCATTTAAAGGTTAAAAAAGATAAACTAATTTAATCAGACAATAATTTAAGACCTTACACAGAGTCTCAGAAATCTTTCATTAGGTCTTCATGTTTTATAGTTTGAATGCCATGTCATAGACATATTCATTATAAAGAATATATTCCACACTTTTTCTTGTTTTTTCCAGTTTTTCTGGGAAAAAACAAACAACGGCTTTGCAAAAAAAAATGAAAAAGAAAACATTTTTTCCCAATCTTTCTGTTTATTTCCAGGCCTTCCTATCTCTACTCATGCAACTCTGTACCCTTCCACTCTCTGAACTTGCCTTCATTAGTGTTGGGCAGGATGTGCAAAAGGAGCCTGCTCAGCTACTTAGCTTCCACCAGGTACGTGATACTAAAAGTAGTGGTAGAAGGATGTGTTAATGGTGACTGGGTGTGCTGATGGTAGCAGGAGATGGCAATGGTGGCAGAAGGGGGATTTATTTCTGGCCTGCAGCAATGAAAGAAGAGGCTTAGGCTGTACAGAAAATAAATACTTTGGATTGCAGAACCTGTATTTAATTTAATCTGCAGCATCTGCAGCAGGGGACTAATAGTTGTTGCTGATCCAGGACTGGTTCATTTTAACAAATACACAAAAAAAGATAATCTCTTGCGCATAAGTGTGATAGCCTGGTATAGGTATAGATGCAAACTCCACGTCACAGGGAAATAACTACAAGCATTACTGCACTCTGGGACTGGGGTGGACCTGGAGCCACTACAAAACATGAACAAAAAGCTCTGATGAAGAAGGTATAACCTTTGAAACACGTCAGCCTATCAGGATCTTGGTGAGGTCCATCTATATTCTGGAGCGTGCCAAGTCAGGAACTACTGGGCTATTTTAAAAAAATATGCTGGTGGATAATGCACTAGGCTGGTGCACCTGCTTTTGTGTGTGTTTTGCAGTCATTTTAACAAATGTTGACTGGGTCCAAGGACAGACAGAATACACATGCAGGGTAGTACAGGCACCTCAATTACATACTGGGCAAGCTCTAGTCAATGGTCCATCCTTGTTATCCAATAATCAAGGAAGTTGTCCATTGGAAGGGGTCAACATCGGCCCTTGATCCCATGTACTCTCCCACCATACGATGTAGCCACTGCTGACAAATGCTGGCATTGTACAGTCCTGGGTGCTGAGTAGAGAAAAATGTTTTGAACACCTCACTGAGGCAGCCACCCCAACCTCTTCTTCTCCTTTTAACAACAACAGGCTCCATATTATTTGTTAGATAGTATACTGACAACCAAAATGCCACCCAGTTTCTGCTCCAGCAGGAAAACCACAGGAATTGTGATGCTGATGTCTGTCTGCATTGTCAGAGCTCACTGACAGTCCCTGCTGCATGTCCAAGGTAGAGTTCTATTTACATATCAGGCACGTCACATATCAGGCAGTGCGCGGGCAGATGGATTTCCTGCTGAAATTCACCTAGCCGCAAACTGGCTGAGAACGACCACCTGAAAAGGCTACAAACTCTTCTGACCTACCTCAAAACATCTTTCAAGGGTACCTTGTCAGGAAGTACTGCACCATTAGATTGGGGAAGTGTGCCAGGCATGTATGTGAACTTTCCCTGCCGAAGGGTAGACATCAGGTTGGTGCTGTTGTCATACACAAGCTTTGCTGGCACAAGATAGCATGGGGTTAACTACCTTTGGGCTTGCCCCTACAGAGCTGATATAATCCCTGCCCCAATGTGGCTCCTGTCCCTTATTACAACACTGTGTGGAATTGTTTTCCCTAAGCTGTTGCATGGCCTCTTGCATATTCTCTTGAAGTACTTGGGATTCATAGGATGACTCACCTGAAGTGGACATTAAGGAGAAAGAGGAGATGGAGTTGACTGCTCTGTCACCATCACTAGCTGTAAGGACAAAAGCAGCACAACCTGCTCCAGCAGTGTTCCCCGTCCTGCATTCACAGCTGCCAGCAAAGTTACCCAGTAGGCCATGAAAGACACAGTTGTGCTCATAAGTTTACATACCCTGGCAGAATTTATGATTTCTTGGCCATTTTTCAGAGAATATGAATGATAACACAAAAACGTTCCTTTCACTCAAGGTTAGTGTTTGGCTGAAGCCATTTATGATCAGTCAACTGTGTTTACTCTTTTTAAATCATAATGACAACAGAAACTACCCAAATGACCCTGATCAAAAGTTTACATACCCCCGTTCTTAATACCGTGTATTGCCCCCTTTAACATCAATGACAGCTTGAAGTCTTTTGTAGTATTTGTGGATGAGGCTCTTTATCTTCTCAGATGGTAAAGCTGCCCATTCCTCTTGGCAAAAAGCCTCCAGTTCCTGTAAATTTGTGGGCTGTCTTGCATGAACTGCACGTTTGAGATCTCCCCAGAGTGGCTCAATGATATTGAAGTCAAGAGATTGAGATGGCCACTCCAGAACCTTCACTTTATTCGGCTGTAGCCAATGACAAGTCGACTTGGCCTTGTATTTTGGATCATTGTCATGTTGGAATGTCCAAGTACGTCCCATGCGCAGATTCCTGGCTGATGAATTCAAGTGTTCCTCCAGTATTTTTTGATAACATACTGCATTCTTCTTGCCAACAATTTTGACCAAATTCCCTGTGCCTTTGTAGCTCACACATCCCCAAAACATCAGCGATCCACCTTTGTACCTTTCATAATAGGCCTTGTTGACTCCTCTCCAAATGTAGTGTTTATGGTTGTTAGGGATGAGCTTGATGTTCGGGTCGAACATAAGGTCGACTTGAACATCATGTGTTCGCCTGTTTGCAGAACAGCGAACATTATGAGGCATTCGTGGGAAATTCGAGCGCAGCGGAACGCCGCATAATGCACTGCGAGATTGCAGTGCATTACTGTATGACGATTGGCCAAAGCATGCACCTGACCTGCATGCTTTGACCAATCACAGCATGCTCTGCTGAGAGAGCCATAAATGGCCAAAGGCAGGGTGCCAATCATGGCTAAGGGGGACTAAGTCCACACCCCACACTATATAAGGCTGCTTACATAGCGGTCCATGTAGTGTTGTTGGCATGGACAGAGAGATAGCTTGAGTTAGATTAAGCAGGCAAGTTATTCAGTTAGTGGCAGTGTATTTGATATATATATGTATATACTAATATATATATCAAATACATATATATATATACTCTTCATTCAGTAAAGCGTATATATACAACATATATACAATTTTTCAGCCCCTGTAACATGTAATTACAATTTTTCATATAGTATTTATTTTGGTGCTGGGTCCCCCTTAATATCCATACCAGACCTGAAGGGCCTGGTATGGATTTTAGGTGGGACATCCACGCCATTTTTTTTTGGTATTTTTTGCGCGGGGTTTCCCTTAATATTCATACCAGACCCAAAGGGCCTGGTAATGGACTGTTTTTGTTCAATGATTTTTTCTATATTGCCTGGATCTGACAATACATTACAGCCAGGAGCAATTTTAAATGACATATTTCCCTTTAGAAATTTATTTTGCTGTGGTACTGTTATAAACATGGGAAAGATGTGCTACTTTCGCATGTTTTCAGAGAGTCCTGTATTTCACCTGAAGTTATTTGTGGGGTTTTCTTTGCATCCCAAACTATTTTCCTGGCAGTTGTGACTGAAATTTTAGTTGGTCTACCTGACCGTGGTTTGGTTTTAACAGAACCCCTCATTTTCCACTTCTTGATTAGAGTTTGAACACTGCTGATTGGCACTCTCAATTCCTTAGATATCTTTTTATATCCCTTTCCTGTTTTATGCAGTTCAACTACCTTTTCCCACAGATTCTTTGACAATTCTTTTGCTTTCCCCATGACTCCGAATCCAGAAATGTCAGTGCAGCACTGGATGAAAGATGCAAGGGTCTGTCAGGAGTCCAGAAACTCATTGACCTTTTATACACACATGAATTACAAGCAAACAGATCACAGGTGAGGATGGTTACCTTTAATAGCCATTCAAACACCTTTGTGTCAACTTGTGTGCATGTTATCAGGCCAAAATCATTTGGGTAGTTTCTGTTGTCATTATGATTTAAAAAGAGTAATCACAGTTGATTGATAATAAATGGCTTCAGCCAAACACTAACCTTGAGTGAAAGAAATGTTTTTTTTTTTTCTCTCTGAAAAATGGTCAAGAAATCATAAATTCTGCCAGGTTATGTAAACTTATGAGCACAAATGTATATATCCTCTCTACCCATACTTTGCTGGACCACATGTATGTGACCAGGTGAACCCCCTTACTGACCATGTGATCCAGCAACATAGAAACTTTAACTTCCACATGATGATGGAGACAAGGATAGCTTTAAAAATGGGTTGAATCAACCAGCTCAAAATGCAAGAGCTGTAAAGCCAGCAAGTTTGCTAAGCTGGCATTGAGCTGCTGGGAATGGGGGTGGGCTGGGGGCATATTTCTTCCATTCCAGCATTTGAGACAGAGAAACTTCTCTGCTGAATGTTACAGATGGAGATGTCAGGAAGGGGTTGGCAGAATCTGAGAAAGGTGCTGACTCATTTTCCTGCTGGAAGAACAATATGGTAAACCCCTGACACCCTTTGAAATACTTTCATCCTGTCACTAGAGGCTGCTGATGGGGAATCTTGTATCACAGGGATAGAGGTAGAAGGAGAGTTGCTAGAAGGAAGATGATTAGTACGCCCCTTTTCCTTCTTCACTTGCAGCAGAGAAAGGCTAAAGCAACTGCATTTAATTGTCAATGTTTCAACGGCACCCAGTCCGTCTTTCTCAAAACTTTGTCAAAACTTTGACATTAAAATATTGTTGCTTTGTATTAACTTCTGTGCAAGATTTGTGATTGCCTCAATACCGTTTTTGAATTATTTTGTGGGTGAATGCCTGGGTGGGCACTTATCTCACAAATATAGTGCGGTGGCTACCCTTGAAGCTATATAGATAGATGGATATGGATTTACATATGTGTGTGTGTGCATTTGGACTCAATATAGAAAACATGAGAATACATATAAAGGAGTGTTAGTCCCCTTTAGGATTTTTACCATCCCTTTTTCTACCAGCCTAGGACTGGCTGCCCCGGCCCACCTGCTGGGGGTACATTTAAGGAGATGGTTGAGTTGTGGTAGTTGGTCCACTGGGTGCAGTACCATGTGAGGGAAACACTTATCCTGTTAGCAGGCAACTCTTTAGAATTGAAATGATTTATTCTCATTTTAGCTCACCCCTTTAGATTGGTAATGACTGATTCATGATTACTGGGATAGTAAAAGGAGGGAAGATTCTGAAAGGGAACAAATGTACACAATTGACATACAGTGACATCTGAGCATGGCTGATGAAGAAATTGAAGAAATTGCACTTTTTCTTCCTGCTAATTCTTCTTTGCTTTGTATATAATATCATTCAAGTAAAATCTAATGAAAAAAAGCAATATCCAACTGTATATTCCATAATTATGTGTGTGAGACTGGGATGAAGAGGAAGGAAACTATTCAGTATTAATGGTGTATGTACCACTTGCCGAGTCTGCTGCTAGGGATTGCTGGAGTAGTGGGTAAGTTGAGTGTTGAGAATTCCATTCCTGACCTGGTTTATAGGAAGAGAAAGGGACTGTATTTTGGATGCTGTGTGAATCATTAAAACTTGCCTTTGCTATTATATGTGAATACTACAAGTGAAGTAGTGTGTTGAGTAGGGAAGTGGTTGTGCTACTAGACCTCAGGCCGCCCCCAACCAGGTTGAATCTGAAGGTCACAAAGATGGTGGTGGGAATCTCAGCTGTGAGGTGGACCAGGCCTTGCCTTTGTGCCACACACACACTAGTGTTATAAATATGTTTTTGTTATGCTTCCTGTGATTTCAAGAATGTTTTTAGTCAGTAATATGAGCTTATGAGCTGACAATTATATTGGCAACTTCCCTGTTTCAAAGGATGGCAGTGAAGTTGGTGAGAAAAATTGTGTTATGAATATGTTTTTGTTATGCTTCCTGTGGCTTCAAGAATGATTTTAGTCAGTAATGTGAGCTTATGAGCTGACAATTATATTGACAACTTCCTTGTCTCAAAGGATGGCAGTAAAGTTGGTGAGAAAAATAATACCTAATGCCTGAAGAATACATTACATTGTATCCCTATTGTAGTCCCTGGCTTTGTTCTCACCTATCTTGGCATTTTAGGTGTTCCTGAGGAGGAGAACAAGGAGTACAGTGTTGGGGCATTAAGTGGGGGGTACTGCTTTGGAACCTTTGTTTGTAAATTGGGGAGGGAAAATGAAATTTTGTTAAAAAAATAGTAGTGTTGGGCTTTGAATCTTCCTTATTATGCTTCTATGAGTCACTATTATCAAGGTTTTCCCACAGAATTTTGCATCTCCACACCCTTTCACAAGCTCACAATGAAGATGTCACTTTCACAGTTGGACCCCCTATAAATTGGTTCATCCATTTGATAGTATTCAGCTTTGTCCTGGTCAAGGAATTTTAACTGAACTGAGAATTCATTGTAACAAATCATATGACAGGCAAAACAATTCCAATGAGGTGATTCAACTTGTGTGAAGATGACCCTAAATGTAATCTTACTTCAAATAAGATTGTCTACACTTGAGGGTGTCCCAATGTGACACCTACCCTGGGCTTACTGTAATCTTAAAATAGTCTTATATGCCTAAATAACCTTAATCACATATCAAGGAAGACCTGTGGGTTCTGTGAAACCAATCAAATATCAGCTAATATTTAAACTAGTGTTCAAAACAAAATATATTTTTGTTCTGGTTTTTATATATCCCCCTTGAGATGCCACTGGTTTGTTATCTAAGCTAATTTAAAAACAATTTTGTATGATTTCATGGTGAATTGCAACATTATTGTTCTGCATTTACCAAGCGCATTTGGGCAGTATTACTAATGAAAGTGTCTTTTCCGACTAAGACTGATCATTAGAGCATAGCAGTGCAACATAATTGGCTACTCTTTGCTAAAGTGGCACAATATTTCTTGCTCCCAAAAGAAAAACAATTCACACTAGAACATGACTTTTTACTGGTTTTTAACATAATTAAAAAGCAAAAGTGTGATTATAATGTATTTTCAAAATGACATAAAAGAATGTATTTATTGTATTACAGCTAATAGAAAGGGGTTATCCACTTTAAAAGTAAAGTAAACTTGTCCTTTGATTAAAACATAATTTCAGGCAACAAATGCAAATCCTCTTGGTACTGACATTTTTTTTAAATCTAAGAGGAAGGAGGGTGTTCCAGCATCACTTGAACCTGTGTTCCAGGATCACCACATTGCTACTCAGTACTGACATATTTTTTTTAAATAAGGCTTCCTGCATGCAAAAAGAAGTATCTTACAAGGAATGTGTTTAGAAATGTCCCTCCTGCAACACAAGCAGAGGTCCAAAGTTTACCAGGCTGACAACAAAGGGTTTGGAGTAATGTAGTGCATTAGAGAAAGTCAGAATCAAGTACTGAAACATGCATACATATATCTTTAGTTATCTTCCTGAGAACCCCAGGAGGCAGTGGACCGTGATCAGTATGCCAAAACTGATTTCCAGCACAGAAATTCGGCACTCTGTATCCCCTTCTTGCAACGCCAGTGAGTTAGAGTAAAGGTTTGTGCCAGAGGCATAACTAGAACCTTCAGGGCCCCGGTGCAAGAAACCATGAAGGGCCCCCCTGACCTCTGGTCCCAGGGCTTTTCCCACTGATCCGGGGTCCTTTTCTCCTATTGCGGGGCTCTTTATTATGGTAATGCAGAGGGACCCCTTCCTGCTGTCTTGGGTAGGGTTGCCACCTTTTCTTCAAGCCAAACCTGAAGACTTTAGTGGCGCACAGCAATTTTTTTTTGTAGTATACACTACACATATGATTTGTGATTAAATAACAATTCTAATTGTATATATTTAATCACAAGATTTCCCCCTACATCAGAGCCCACAGAGTTCCCTCTTTACATCTGAATCCACAGATTTCCCCTTTACATCTGAATACGCAGAATATCCCATTTACATCTGAACTTGCAGAGTTCCCCTCTACATCTAAACATGTAGAGTTCCCCTTGACATCTGAACTCGCAGCGTTCCCCTTTACATCTGAACTTGCAGACTTCCCATACACTGTAAGGGGGACTCTGCAGACTCTGATGTAAGGAAGAACTGTAGGGAGTTTGATTTAAAAAAAATATATATTAAAAGCCAGCAGCTACAAATACTGCAGCTGCTGACTTTTAATAAATGGACACTTACCTGTCCTGGAGTCCAGCGATGTCCGCAGCCGAAGCCGATCAATCGCTCGGCTCTCGGCTGCTGCCGCCACCATTCTCTGTGAGGGAATCAGGAAGTGAAGCGTTGCAGCTTCACTTCCCAGTTCCCTACTGCGCATGCGCGAGTCACGCTGCGCATCCTAAGTGGTCCTCGCTATCTCCTAGGACCTGTGTGTTTCCCAGGAGACGGTGGGGGGGTGCAGGAAAGGGCGTGACTCCCGCGGGAGTCTATTCCAGGAAGTGGGTACAAATACCTGTAGTAGACAGGAATCTGCACCCCCCTCCCCCCTGATAGGTACCAATTGTGGCACCAGAGGGGAGGAGGAATCAGATGAGCGGAAGTTCCACTTTTGGGTGGAACTCCGCTTTAAGGAAAAACAGTGAAAACTCTGATGTAAGGGGGAACACTGTAGACTATGGTGTAAAGGGTAACTGTGATATAAGAGGGGCCCTGGTAACTGGAGCCCCCACTTACATCATCATTCCCTGCATTCCCCTTTAATCAGGTTCCCAGAGCCACTGTTACTTCAAAGTCTTCGCAATTTCCACTTGCAGTGTAAGGGCCCTTTTCACACGGGCAAACCAATCAGACCACCCATTGTTCTCTATTGGGAGATGGATGTAAACAGACATGTGTCCATTTACACCCACCTGCATCTGACCAATCCGATCTGCTGAAAACAGACAGATCGGGATCCATTCGCCATTCATCTAGCGGATCGGATTAGATGACAGTAAGATGTAAACAGACAGGCTGGCCCAAAGAGGATAGCGGGCTGTGTCCATGTCTGCTCTGCACAAATGGAGCAGACACGGACCTGTCATCTGCTTGCTCATTGGAAATCAGCTGACAGAGCCTGAGCTGAGCAGGTGGATCCACTTGGCGGAGTCTGCTCATGTGAAAGGGCCCTAAGAGGGAGCTCTGTGGACTGTAATGTAAAGGGCAACTCTGATGTAATGGGTGCTCTGGGAACCCTGATGTAAGGGGTTCTCTGCTCACTAAAGCACCCACTTATATCAGGGCCCCTCTTTACATTACAGTCCACAGAGCTCTCCCTTACATTAGTGTGCTTAGAGGCTGGTCAGAGAAGGTAGGGAGGGGGGACACTTCACTCACCATGGATGGAGGCTCAGGAAGTCTGCACATTTCCTCCGTTTCTAGTTGCCGGCTTTCCCACCCACTCATCACCTTTGTGAGGCACAGCGCTGCCGGAATTTGGAATGTGGGTGAGGCTGTGGGCACACACAGGAGGAGAAGGACAGGAGGAGGAGGGGCAGATTCTGATCTGCTCTCTCTCTCTCTCTCCTCTCCTGTATGTGGGAGGGGATGGGGGGGCTGTCAGTGCTGGGTCTGCGCATTGTGAGAGAGAGTGTAATTAAAACTTTACAACTATGTTCCCAGCTGTACCCACTTCCCCAGCCAAGGCAATTATACTGTAAGAGGGTTGTATTACCCATGTTAGTAGGAGAGACACCGTAGTGGAGAGGCACAGCACAGCTGGAACTCTGGAACTCATTGTAGGGCGATGTCATGTATTGGACCCACTAAAGATAAAAGAAGCCAATTAATGGATCAACTCATTGGAATGTATTTATTACTAAAATAACTAAAAGTAGGAAAACTTGTAATAATTCAAAGCAAAGATAAACCAAAATACTCATTTTACCTTGTCACTGTAGATGTGCATGAATTTCCTTTATATTTGTGTACTTTTTTAATTATTACCTATTGCCAGTTTCTGCTTTTTCTGAGGTCTTCCTTTAATGACAGCACTATAGGCACCAGCTCTCAATGCTGCGGGTGTATTCTCACTGGGACTTTCTGTATCAGTAATAACACTGGCAACCTCGGGCAGCCTCTTTCCTTGTCTTGGCCTGTGAGGAAAGCTCTTGAACATGCAAGGAATTACTGAGATAGTGGTCATGTGATAACTGATTAAAACAGTAAATAGGTATTTAATTGATTTTTTACAAAAACCTAAAGGGCTAGTTTACACTTGCTTCAAAACATAGCTTCGGACACGTTTTGTTAAAGCTCTCTGAATGCCAGTCAAAGCTCCTGTCTCTTGTCATAAAATGGAAAGCTTACAGTCCTGTTTACACCTTGCTGTTGCTTGGTGCTTCGATGAGGCTTCGGTGGGGCTTCGATGAGGCTTTGGTGGAGCTTCCTTTGCGGCTTCCGTGAGCCTTTGGTGAGGCTTCGTGGGGCTTTGATGAGGCTTCCGTGGGGTTTCAGTGGGGCTTCAAGCGAGCCTTGCCATAGACTTCTATGGAGGCTTTGAAGACGATTTGAAGCAGTATTAACCGCTTTTCGACCAGCTGCCATCATTATACTGCGGCAAGGTGGCATGATCCCGCGAATTGCCGTAGGTGTACCTCTGCGTGGAGTCTCACCTTTGTGGGCCCACGCGCTTCCATTGGCCAGCGGGGGAGCCAGTCAGCAGGTTTGGCAGACTCGATGTCCGCTGGCTACCCGCGATCGTTCCTCGCAGTGACAGAATGGGGATCTGCCTGTGTAAACAAGGCAAATCTTCATTCTGACAAGGGGAGATCACACAGACCTGTCTTTCTGCTAAGCAGGAAGATGGATCTGTGTGTTTCCCCAATCACACAGTCCCCCAAACGGTTAGAACACATAGTGAGGGAACACATTCCCCTTGATTGCCCCTGATGTTAACCCCTTCCCTGCCAGTGTCATTAGTACAATAACAGTACATATTTTTAGCACTGATTACTGTAATAATGTCACTGGTTCTCAAAAAAGTGTAAAAAATAACTTTTGCACAAACCAATCAATGTACGCTTATTGCAATTTTTTTTTTTACCAAAAATATGTAGAAGAATACATATTGGCCTAAACTGATGAAGAAATGTGTTTTTGTAAATTTTTTTTGAATATTTATTAATGCAAAAAGTTAAAAATATATATATTTTTTTCAAAATTGTCGCTCTTTTTTTGTTTATAGCGCAAAATATAAAAACCGCAGAGGTGATCAAATACCACCAAAAGAAAGCTCTAATTGTGAGAAAAAAAGGGCATAAATTATGTTTGGGTACAAGGTCGCACGACCGCGTAATTGTCAGTTAAAGCGACGCAGTGCCATATCGCAAAAAATGGCCTGGTCAGGAAGTGGGTAAATCCTTCCAGTCCTTAAGTGGTTAAAGCTACATGGGGTATACTTTTTGAAGCAAAGCCGAAGCAAAGCAAAGAAAAAGCAAGGTGTAAACAGCACTGTAAGCTAACCATTTTATTTAGTGACAGGAGCTTAGCGCTCAGGGAGGTTTAACCACTTCAGCCCCGGAAGGATTTACTCACTTCCTGACTTGGCCATTTTTTGCGATACGACACTGCATCGCTCTAATTGACAATTGCGCGGTCATGCGACGTTGTACCCAAACAAAATTGATGTCCTTTTTTTCCCACAAATAGAGATTTCTTTTGGTGGTATTTGATCACCTCTGCGGTTTTTATAAAAGACCGACAATTTTGAAAAAAAGCAACATTTTTTACTTTTTGCTACTATAAATATCCCCAAAAAATATATCAATAAACTATTTTCTTCCTCAGTTTAGACCGATATGTATTCTTCTACATATTTTTGGTAAAAAAATCACAATAAACGTGTATTGATTGGTTTGTGCAAACGTTATAGCATCTACAAAGTAGGGGATAGATTTATGGCATTTTTATTACTAATATCTTTTTTACTAGCAATGGCGACGATCTGCAATTTTTAGGATTTTTATAGTGTGGTAATGAGGTGGTTAAACCAAATGATGACATTCAAAAGACAATTATAACCATATGTTTCAGAATTTTGTACCCGCCCCCCATTAAGGAAAAATCTGATTTTCAACACATCTGGGGAAAAATGATCACTACAGATAAAGCTAAGCATCTCTCGTCTGATGACAGAACTCTCTACTGAACATTTGGAAATGTTCTGTAACAGCAATATTAAAATATATTCCAATGTTTATCATTGCATGTAGAGTGCAAAAAGTCCAAAATACAGTATACTGACTATCCTTAGAACTGCAGAAAAACTAAAAAAAATCCTACAACCTAATGTAGTCAAATAAAAATAAACTGTAGTACACACAAGGTTACCATATAGGGCATCCTGGTTCAGGGACTATTAGCGACCAACTTTCTGTGTGAGTCTGTATGTGGGTGTACTGTTTGCTTTTATTCCATTAACTTTTATACTCTGTTTTGGGAATCTTCAGCATGCCTGTTGGGATCTTTGTCTTGCTATGTACTTCCCAAAGCATAGTTCACCATCTTTTAATTTGTTGACCAGGATCTAATAAAGCAGTATTTCACTTACTTAATGGGTAAGGAAATTTACCCCACTATCCCCTGCGTCCAGTAAAAAAGGGCCTCCTGGTGGATCTCATACTTGCAAATGAGGGGAGAGGAGACTACCCTACAGAATAAGGCATGGATGCCCCAAAAAGATGTCAGGATTCCAAAAGATACCTTTACCGGTTTAATGAAAAGCCCATCAATTCACCCAGTGGAAAAAAGGCCAAGTGTTTGCTCACAACATATTATCACCAGTTATGCCCTGTACACACGACCGGACTTTCCGGCAGAAAAGGTCTGACGGAATCATTCCATCGGACATTCCGATCATGTGTGGGCTTCATCGGACTTTTTCTTTCTAAAATTCTGATGGACCTAGAAATAGAACATGTTTCAAATCTTTCTGACAGACTCAATCCCAATCGGGAAAACCGTTCGTCTGTATGCTAGTCCGACTGACCAAAAACGACGCAAGGGCAGCTATTGGTTATGTCATGAGAGGGTTTACCCGTTGGTGGCGCTATCGGTCTCTTGGATCGCAGTACCAGTGTCCATCAGCAGGTGTCTTCCAACACCTAGAACCTGCAGTAAAAGGTCTTTCCTGCTGGTGGCACTGTTGCATCCTTGGGCCGTAGTACCGGTGTCAACCAGCGGGTGCACTCTGGCAGTGTGGAGCAAACAGCTCACACTGCGCTCAGCTGTGACATGAGGTCAATTACCACAGCCTTATAAATACCCGGCAAGCCCTCATAGGCTTGCCTTGGTATCTCTCTCCCTGCATTCTGACCTTGCTGCCTGTTATTTTGACCTTGAGCCTGCATCTGCCTTGTCCTGACCCGATCTGATCCAATCCCTATCCTGAGGCCTTCCTAGTCCTGTCCCTTCTGTTCCTGGTTACCTTGGAGCCCTGCCCTGAACCCCATCGATCCATCCTCTCCCTGTCCTGTTCAGTTTCCCGTCCTTACCCTTCTGCTGACTTCCCTGTGTATGACCTTGGCTTGGCTTTGTTTACGATTACGGTATCTCCATTTACTTGTATATATTGTTGTTTGTAGTGGGTTGTTGTGTTGGTTTTGCACTGTTTATATTCCTTTTACTCATCACTTGTTAATAAACACCATTATTTCACTTACATGTGTTTCTGGTCTCCTCTGTGCAGTCCACACAGTCTGGTCAATTAAATACCCTGACAGTATACCAAGGCCATCCCTGACCAGACGTGGCTGCACTGAGAAACCGTCCTGTTACGGTGGGCGCGCAAAATGGACTTTGATGAAATTGTCTATTATTCTCTGCTGGCGGCAGAGGATAATGAATATTGTTGTCAGACTCTTAAAGATTGGACCCGTGACCAACTGCTGGAAACGATACAAACAGCCCATTTACTTGTAGATCAAGGTCATGCGTTATTTGAGGATGTTCAGCCTTTGATCCAATTATGTACAAAGTCAGCCTTGTCATGCACTCCCGAAGGTAGTGACGATTTCTCCCCTCCTTTCAGTTGTGACCAGGTTGAATCCCTGGTATGGTTGTTAGAGGATGATCCGGCTTTCTTTGATGAACATTATTCCGCTTGTTCCCAGCAGGTGTTATCCGATTGCATTTATTCAGTACAATCTCTGGTTAGTCAGGCTGTGTGTAAATCAGCGTTTGTTCAACCTTTGCTGCAGGCATGGTCAGATCTCCTGTCTTTAGCTAAGCCACAATATTCCAGCCCTGCCATTAATCATCTGCCTTCCAAAAGATCTATCTCCCCGTCACCTATGGCAACCTCAGCTACAACCCAGTTTAATCAGTTCCCTACCAAATACTACCACCCAGTCTCCAAGTGTCGCACCTATCCTGCCTTCAATCCACCTGTCTCTTCTCCTCCACCTGTAACAGTCCCACAAAACCCTTCTCTAGCTACAGTTCCTTAGTCTTCCTTCTGCCCAGCTACTTTCTTTTCTTACAGCCCTGCACCTACATACAAGACTGCACGGGCTAAACCAAAAAAGAAACAAAAATTCTTCCCGACCCACACCATCTTGCCAGTTACCCAACCTGCTCCCACTTTCCAGTCTGATGTGCCCACCTTCCAGTCTGATGCACCCGCTCTCCAGTCTAATGCACCTGCTATTCAGTCTGATATGCCTGCCTTCCAGCCGGATGTTTTGAAGCTTGCCTTCCAGCCTGAAGTCCCGGTGCCCGCTTTTCAGTCTGTGCCCGCTCCCCAGTCTGATGTCTTCATGCCTGTCTCACAGTCTGTTGTCCCGATGCCTGCCTTCCAGCTTGATGTCCCTGCCTTCCAGCTTGATGTCCCTGCCTTCCAGCTCGATGTCCCTGCCTTCCAGCTCGATGTCCCTGCTTTCCAGCTCGATGTCCCTGCCTTTCAGTCTGATGTGCCCACCTTCCAGTCTGATGCACCAGCTCTCCAGTCTAATGCAACTGCTATTCAGTCTGATATGCCTGCCTTCCAGCCGGATGTCTTGAAGCTTGCCTTCCAGCCTGAAGTCCCGGTGCCCGCTTTTCAGTCTGTGCCGGCTCCCCAGTCTGATGTCTTCATGCCTGCCTCCCAGCCTGATGTCCCGAAGCTTGCCTTTCAGCCTGATGTCTTGGTTTCTGCATTTCCACCTGATGTCTTGATGCCTACCTACCAGTCTGATGTGCCAGCTTCCCAGTCTGATGTGCCAGCTTCCCAGTCTCATGTGCCAGCTTCCCAGTCTCATGTGCCAGCTTCCCAGTCTCATGTGCCAGCTTCCCAGATTGATGTGCCAGCTTCCCAGATTGATGTGCCAGCTTCCCAGTTTGCTGTACCAGCTTCCCAGCCTGATGTCTTGCAGCTTGCCTTCCAGCCTGATGTCTTGATGCCTGCCTACCAGTCTGATGTGCCAGCTTCCCAGATTGATGTGCCAGCTTCCCAGATTGATGTGCCAGCTTCCCAGTTTGCTGTGCCAGCTTCCCAGCCTGATGTCTTGCAGCTTGCCTTCCAGCCTGATGTCTTGATGCCTACCTACCAGTTTGATGTGCCAGCTTCCCAGTCTGATGTGCCAGCTTCCCAGTCTGATGTGCCAGCTTCCCAGATTGATGTGCCAGCTTCCCAGATTGATGTGCCAGCTTCCCAGATTGATGTGCCAGCTTCCCAGTTTGCTGTACCAGCTTCCCAGCCTGATGTCTTGCAGCTTGCCTTCCAGCCTGATGTCTTGATGCCTACCTACCAGTCTGATGTGCCAGCTTCCCAGTCTGATGTGCCAGCTTCCCAGTCTGATGTGCCAGCTTCCCAGTCTGATGTGCCAGCTTCCCAGATTGATGTGCCAGCTTCCCAGATTGATGTGCCAGCCTCCCAGATTGATGTGCCAGCTTCCCAGTTTGCTGTACCAGCTTCCCAGCCTGATGTCTTGCAGCTTGCCTTCCAGCCTGATGTCTCGAAGATTGCCACCCAGTCTGATGTGCCAGCTTCTCAGTCTGATGTGCCAGCTTCCCAGACGGATGTGCCAGCTTCCCAGTTTGATGTGCCAGCTTCCCAGTTTGATGTGCCAGCTTCCCAGTCTGATGTGCCAGCTTCCCAGTCTGATGTGCCAGCTTCCCAGTCTGATGTCTCGAAGTTTGCCTTCCAGCCTGATGCCTCGATGCCTGCCTTCCAGTGTGATGTGCCAGTTCCCCAGTCTGTTGTCTCAGTGCCTTCCCTCCAGCCTGATGTCTCGAAGCTTGCTTCCCAGTCTGATGTGCCAGCTTCCCAGTCTGATGTGCCAGCTTCCCAGTCTATTGTCCCAGTGCCTGCCTTCCAGCCTGATGTCTTAGTGCCAGCTTCCCAGACTGATGTGCCAGCTTCCCAGACTGACGTGCCAGCTTCCCAGACTGTTGTGCCTGCTGCCCAGCTCAAGTGGTTCCTGTCGTCTGCTGCCCAGCTCAAGTGGTTCCTGTCGTCTGCTGCCCAGCTCAAGTGGTTCCTGTCGTCTGCTGCCCAGCTTAAGTGGTTCCTGTCGTCTGCTGCCCAGCTCAAGTGGTTCCTGTCGTCTGCTGCCCAGCTCAAGTGGTTCCTGTCGTCTGCTGCCCAGCTCAAGTGGTTCCTGTCATCTGCCGCCCAGCTCAAGTGGTTCCTGTCGTCTGCCGCCCAGCTCAAGTGGTTCCTGTCGTCTGCTGCCCAGCTCAAGTGGTTCCTGTCGTCTGCTGCCCAGCTCAGGTGGTTCCTGTCGTCTGCTGCCCAGCTCAGGTGGTTCCTGTCGTCTGCTGCCCAGCTCAAGTGGTTCCTGTCGTCTGCTGCCCAGCTCAATGACTCTGACATGCCAGCAGTACCCACCGTCCAGTTTGATGTACCCGATGCCCGGCCTGATGTGCCCTCATCTGTTCGGTTGGAGGCCATGAACTTTGAACAGATGCACCTTGTTGGAGCGTCCAGAGGCCGCTCCTTTAGGGGGGGGTACTGTCATGAGAGGGTTTACCCGTTGGTGGCGCTATCGGTCTCTTGGATCGCAGTACCAGTGTCCATCAGCAGGTGTCTTCCAACACCTAGGCCCTGCAGTAAAAGGTCTTTCCTGCTGGTGGCACTGTTGCATCCTTGGGCCGTAGTACCGGTGTCAACCAGCGGGTGCACTCTGGCAGTGTGGAGCAAACAGCTCACACTGCGCTCAGCTGTGACATGAGGTCAATTACCACAGCCTTATAAATACCCGGCAAGCCCTCATAGGCTTGCCTTGGTATCTCTCTCCCTGCATTCTGACCTTGCTGCCTGTTATTTTGACCTTGAGCCTGCATCTGCCTTGTCCTGACCCGATCTGATCCAATCCCTATCCTGAGGCCTTCCTAGTCCTGTCCCTTCTGTTCCTGGTTACCTTGGAGCCCTGCCCTGAACCCCATCGATCCATCCTCTCCCTGTCCTGTTCAGTTTCCCGTCCTTACCCTTCTGCTGACTTCCCTGTGTATGACCTTGGCTTGGCTTTGTTTACGATTACGGTATCTCCATTTACTTGTATATATTGTTGTTTGTAGTGGGTTGTTGTGTTGGTTTTGCACTGTTTATATTCCTTTTACTCATCACTTGTTAATAAACACCATTATTTCACTTACATGTGTTTCTGGTCTCCTCTGTGCAGTCCACACAGTCTGGTCAATTAAATACCCTGACAGGCTACTGGCTATTGAACTTCCTTTTTCTAGTCCCGTCGTACATCATTGCGTTCTAAACGAACGGACTTTGGTGTGATCGTGTGTAGACAAGTCCGTTTTCGGAACACCATCAGAAAGACCGTCAGAGTCTACTCTGACGGAAAGTCCGGTCGTGTGTACACGGCATTAGGAGTGAAAAAAGTTAGTGGGGGGAGGAAAAGCTTTAGTGGTGGCCATGGTAGGATGAGAACCCTTGTCAACATTTTCTGTAAATAGAAACAATTCTTTAACACAACAGAAATTTCTCCCCTAAGTTATATAACAATTTTCATTCATGACTCCCACTGTCACTTTACATGAATGCAAAAACCAAATCACTGACATTAATAGTATTTCTAAAGCTGCATTTCAAGAATAATAATGAAAGCAAATTGTACGTGAAATCCTCAAGCAGTAAGCTTCACTATCTGAATTTTTATATTTCTGCACTGTATGTTAACAGATATCTTCTATTATGTTTCACTGTTGGAAATATAAACTGTGTATAAATAGATAAGTTATGTTATAGAAAAGCAAATTGATAGCTTTATTCCAGAGACATAATTTAGTTTTAGCACATGATCACATGTATGATAAATGCTTTACAATACACATATCCTCGGATTACAGAATTATCTTGCCTTTTCATGATAGAATTCTCACTGTGAATGTGTCATGCTGTTCAGCCTCCCAATTTGATTTGATAAATAGTAGTCCTATACAAACAGATTTATAGGTATGAATATTTATTAACACATTTTACCAAGAAGTTTAAGCAGAACTCAAACAAAACTAAATCATAAAAATAAATAGCCCAATAAAAGATAAAATAACAAAAGCAGCTAATAATGCAATCTTCAACTTCAATCCAGAGTTTCTCCACAGTCCTTTTTCCTGCAGCTAGATGTCCTCAGTCAGGCCTGCACCATTTAACCCACTTCCTCTGAGTCCAAGTAGTCCTGGACCTTTCCCACCAGGTGATTGGACCATGGCCGTCTTTAATATTGATTGGACCTGTGATGGACTCCGTACACCCTGTTGGGTATTTCTGCCAAGAAGCTGCTTCCCAAGTCCTGGAACACGAGACCAATGGATCTGGCTATAGTAACCCCCAAGAACCAGACAACACCAGTCTTGTAGTATACCAGAAATACAACTATTTATTAGAACACGAATACAGGCTTTGAAACACTTGAGTAGGAGGTTCCCCCCTCCTGATCATATTACTCTAACAATACACTGTAAATTAACATGAGCTAATTAACTAATCATTTAACCAGACTAGGTGACTCAGAGATATGACCTTTCAGGTCAGCCTTGTCATCTCCTAGTTCACTAACTACAATACGCATTATCATAAATATCAACACAGAACTCCTTCACACAATAGCAGAGTTAATTAGCACAATGAACAATGTGTGAAAGACCCTTAGAAGCCACACTAGACTTATTTACAATAAACACATTATAGCAGACAACCCCAGACAGGTGGCTGGAGTTGATGAAATCAGCATCTGCTATGAGTCCCAACAGTGTGAAGCAGTCACTATTCCTAATATGGCATATAGGCCCTATATAGGGTTCCCAGAGTCTGTGTGTCTTGGGAAGACATGGACCTGAATCCAAAGTAACATTACTCCAAGGGTCCCCAGGCATACACCTCACAAAGAGTAGTGTTTCCTTAAAATCCAGGGCCCATAATCAGTAGGCAAGAGGCTAGCATTCAGTCCCCTCCAAAAGCCTCTGTCCCGGGTGAGTCTATCACAGGACCCTTGGGCAAACATTTTCTTGGGCCTTCTCAAATTCACTTATCAATTATTTGCAGGCAGTGCGGGCTCAAGGGATAGATGCTTTGGGCCCCACAACAATGACTGGGTCATTGGGTAGCTGCCCCTTTTGCCCAGTGTTAAAGATGGCCCTGGATTGGACAATGAAAGGAGAAGCAGCACAGTAATGAGCTCATCTCTATGGGTTTGCAAAAGTAAAATACCAAGAAAATGCAGGTACTGACACTACTTGTAATTTAAAAATAACTGTGTGGATGTGCTAATAATTGCAATGCAGCAGTAAATGCTAAGTTCACCTTTGGAACATGTTACATTTTCCATCCGTATTTAGTGTGGAACACGTAACATGTTCCATCTCCTGCCTCCTCTCCCCCTGATCCCCGCTCCCTGTGATAGTGAGTGAGGGATATTCTCCCCACACCTGCTATCACAATATAAAGCAGAGTTCCACCAAAAAGAATGAATGAACTACAAGTGCCACCATCCTTCGCAGCCAGCAGCTTGTAGTTCTATGAACTACAAGGGCACTGATGAGCATTCTCGTACTTTATTCATTCTTTCTGCAAGTAAGTAACTGTCTGCCTATATCAGAGATACAGGCAGACAGTGTACTAAGAGTCTGCAGGATCCTGGCATTGCACCCGCAATCTGCTGATTGCGAGTGCAATGCCTTTCAGTGTAAGAAAATAATAAATGCACATTTGTATACCTGCAAAAAGATGTGTATTTTTTTTTTTCATAAAAGGTGAACTTATCCTTTAATTTGTGTTTTTTTTATAGCTGTCTAGAATTCAGCTTTAAACATAATGTATAAATTACTAAAAAAAAACTTAAAGTGGAACTCCAAAAACATTTTCTTTTTTTTTGCCATGTGCTGGGTCCAGCTTAGTTACCTTTAATTTGTGTTTTTCAAAAGCAAAAGTCTCTACCTGAAGATATTTTAAAGCGGATCTTCAGTCATTTTTCATCTTTCCATCTATTAAATTTTCTGCCCTTGTTGTTTTAACGTAGGTTGGTAAAACTTTTTTTTCTGCTAGTAAATACCTTATACAGCAAACTTCGCCTTTCTTGTCTGGTCATTAACCTATGCTTATGACATCATGCACAGCTCTCTCTCTCACTCTTGTGAGAGTTTGGAAGGAAGGGAGGGGGGATGAGTCATAAGAGGGCCAATGAGAGCTGCAGGGCTGCAGAGCTGGAGGTGTGCCTCTGTGTGTCTGTGTTAATCCAGGAAGTGAACAGGCAGCAGCTTCAGCTACCCACAGTTAAAATGGCTGCAGCCAGACTCAGTGGAGGGAGATTTCTGCAGCATATTTGGCAAGTACAGAATCGCAGTATATATAAAATAATATGCAAAGTAGTTGGAGGGAAGTTCAGAATGGCAAAGATGTTTTTATTACAAATTATGTGAGCAGACTGCAGTTCCTCTTTAAATACTTGTGTGACAACTGCTACGTGCAGATTAGCTTCAGTCAACAGTTATAATAATTATTACTCTAGAGCAGTGTTTCTCATCTCCAGCCCTTAAGGCGCACCAATAGGTCATGTTTTCAGGCTATTCATTATTTTGCACAGGTGATTTGATCAGTTTCACTGCCTTAGTAATTACCACAGCCTTTTCATATGAGGGAAATCCTGAAAACATGAACTGTTGGGGCGCCTTGAGGACTGGAGTTGAGAAACACTGCTCTAAAGGTAAGGTTTACAATATTGTTTCCATTAACTCATCCTTCTAGTCTCAAATTCAATCCTATTATCATTATTAAAACATATCGTTGAACATGGAGCTTAAAGTAATATCTGCTTTCCTCCAAAGTTTGTCAATTTTTTTTAAAGTGGCCTGTATGCTGAAGGACCCTGGGAAACCTGTCCATGCACCCCAGCTGTCTGGCCCCCCACAACATTTGAACGTTGATGGAGTGGTACAGCTTGTGATTTTAAAAGCTCACTTCCCTGTGTCTGGTTGGCGTAAAAGCATTGTAGGAGCAGTCTATTGCCCCCAAAACATTTGGGCAGTGAACTTGATTATAAAAAGCCATCTTAAAGCAGAGCTCCACCCAAAAAGGAAAGCTCAGTAGTTTCACACCCTCCTCCCTCCACTGCTACAATTGCCACTTTTTGGGGGGGAGTAGATACCTGTCAAAACCAGGTACCCGCTCCCTCTTCTGGATAAGATCGCCGCACAACAATCGTGGTTGTCTACAAAATTGATTGGTTTGCGCAAAAGTTATAGCGTCTACAATATAGGGGATCGATTTATGGCATTTTTATTATTCTTTTTTTTTTACTAGTAATGGCGGTGATCAGAGATTTTTAGCGAGACTGCGACATTGCAGTGGGCAGATAGCACACTTTTGACACTTTTTTGGGACCAGTGACATTTATACAGTGATCAGAGCTAAAAATAGCCAATGTCACTGGCAGAGAAGGGGTTAACACTAGGGGGTGATAAAGGGGTTAAGTGTTCCCTAGGTAGGTGTTTCTAACTGTGAGGGGAGTGTAGTGACTGGAGGAGGAGAGAGATCACTGTTCCTAATCACTAGGAACAACAGATCTGTCTCTCCTCCCCTAACAAAAGAGAGATCTGCCTGTATACATTGACAGATCCCCGTTCTGTCTCTCTCAGGAGTGATCGCGGGTGGCCGGCGGACGTCGTGGCCGCCGGCCACTCGCATCGGCTCCGGCATTGCCCCGCCTAGTGGTCTCAAAGCAGCCAACATACAGGTACGGCGATTCTCCCAGGAGAGCCAACCTGCCGCAGTACAACTGCGGCGGCTGGTCCTTAAGTGGTTAACGTGATTGTAAAGTCTTGTTTTAAAAAAATAAATAATAATAAACATGTCTTACCTCCTCTGTGCAGTTGGTTTTGCACAAAGCAGCCTGGAACCTCCTCTTCTCTGCTCCTGGCCCCTCCCTCCCATCGAGTGCCCCCACAGCAGGCAGCAGTCACAGCTCTGTGTATCCATTCAGACATGGAGCCCCGCCTCAGCCACCTCTCTCCCCTGATTGGCTAACTGACTTTGATTGACAGCCGTGGGAGCCAATGGCACCGCTGCTGTGTTTCAGCCAATCAGGAGGAGAGTCTTGGAGGGCTAAGACACTTGTGGACATCGCTGGAGAGAGATGGGGCTCAGGTAAGTAATTAGGGGGGTGCTGGGGAGGCTGCTACATACAAAAGGTTTTTTATCCTAATGCATAAAATGTATTAAGATAAAAAAAACCTTCTGCCTTTACAACTCCTTTAAATACATGTACAAGCTATTGGAATTTGAGCATAGGTATATCTTTTCCTTGTTGTAACGCAGGTCAGTGACCAGATCTGAACCTAGTCGCTCTTCCCCACCTTGGGTCTTTATGCCCCATGTTGGCATGGTGTCCACCATAGCATTTGCAGTGGCAAGGCAGTGTAGGACTTGCCAGAAGAGGGATTACTTTGACGCAGTTGGTCGGCTTAAACATGTATTGCAATATATGTGAACTAAATATCTGTTTTTCATTGCATAGTTTGCTGGAAAGGGTGTAGCAGTGTGCAGAGGGTCCATCCAAATTTTGTAGCTAATTGTACCTGATCCAGCAATTGCAGCCACACTGAAGACAGTGAGGCCAGCTTGATTTACCTAACCAAAACACACACAGCTCCACTGAGCACAGTGAGCCATGACTAAATCTAATTAAAGCGGTTGTATACCCGCAGGAAAAAAAAAAAAAAAAACCTGTAAGGCAAAGGCATAATGAGCTAGTATGCAGCGCATACTAGCTCATTATGAAATACTTACCTTAGAACGAGGTGTCGGTATCTAATCCCGGTCCACGCCGAGGGAGCTGACATTTTGCCCTCGGCATGTCTTCCGGGTTTGCGGCTCCGGCACTGTGAGTGACCGGAGCCGCGATGACGTCACTCCCGTGCATGCGTGCGGGAGTTTTCTTCCCGGCAAGGTCTGGCGGCGTCTGCCGGACCGTCAGCCAGGCGTTCATAGCACATGCGCCGCTGACGTCAGCGCCTGCATGCAAAGTGAATACCCCTAGTTATTATAGGCTAACCTGTAGGTAAAAATTAATAATTCGGGTATACAACCGCTTTAATGCTTGCAGCTATCTAGGAGGGTGCTACATATGGATAGTGTGGTTTCAACATAATATAACTCCATGCTGAATACTGATGTACTTAGCCAGGGAATAAAAATAAAACAAGTTGCACATGTTTTTCGTGCAATTACAAATCTGGTTCCTAAATTGGGCAAGACTGTGGTGTAACTGTTAGACCACTTTCACATTGGGGCTCGGGCCGCGTTGGTGGTAAAAAGCCTCTAGTTTTAGCAGTGCTTTTCCGGCGCTATGCGGGCAGGAGCGGGGAGCTTTTAACCCCAAAGAAGGGGTTAACAAGGGGTTAAAAGCACCTGAAAAGCCCCACTGCCGAAATGCTTTGGCAGCGCTGCCCATTGAGTTCAATGGCAGGGGCCGTTTAGGAGGGGTGTATACACTGCTCCCGCACTGCCCCAAAGATGCTGCTTGCAGGACTTTTTTTTCTGTCCTGCAAGCGCACCGCTCCAGTGTGAAAGCACTCGGGCTTTCACACCGTAGAGGCTTGAGAGGTGCTTGAGAGGCAGTTTACAGGCGATATTTTTAGCGCTAAAATGCCTGAAAAGCGCCTTCAGTGTGAAAGGGGTCGTAGGCCCCTTTCACGCTGAGGCGCTTCTAAACCAACAGTAAAACACTGAGCGCTTTTGAAGAGCTTTTCAGGTGGTTTTGAAGCGCTTTCCATTCATTTCAATTTTTTCACCACCCTGCCAGCGCACTGCCCTAATGTGAAAGCCTTCATTGATTTTAATGGAAATAGGTTTTCGTGAGCTTTTCAGGTGCTTTTTTTAGCGTGAAAGCGCCTGAAAAGTACCTCAGTGTGAAAGGGGTCTTAGTAAATGGTGGGAAGTTCGTTTTTCCACAATGGCAAATTATCCAAAGTGCCAGTGTATTGGAATATGCTTTAATAAATCAGCCTCTAAATGTCATCACATTAGGGCTTAGCTCTACACAGTATCAGGGATCATGTGGTATGCTACCAATGATCCAAATTTCTACAAGCCATAGCTACATTGCAGCCCAGTCAATCATCATGTTTGTGGGTCACAGTATTTAGTAGAAGTTTTAATACCACATTTATTACTTCATAGATTAGTAGTGACTATAATTTGATTTACATTGGATCTCTTCATTATAATCTTTTTATTTGTATTTTTATTACTTTTATAGGAAGATTATATAACTAGAAATATAAATTTTACTACAGATTTGGTGGATTTAGATTATATCTTGTCTATTCTGAATTAGGTCAACATTACATAAAGCATCACAATATCCTACACAGCATCAATAAAAAACGTACATTATCTTACCAAAAATACTTTGAGCTAAAATTGAACTAGTAATGCTGTCCGGGGACACTGTAATTGTCCACCATTACCTTTACTTCAAGTTTTATGTGATCATTTGCGGGCAGATTTAAAGTTTATCTAAACCCTAAAATTAACATTTAACCGCTTGACCTCCGAAACATTTTATCCCTTCGTGACCAAAGCCTTTTTTGCTATTTGGCACTGTGCCAATTTAACTGGCAATTGCACAGTCATGCAACACTGTATGCAAAATTAAATTGATGTTATTTTTTTCATTCAAATAGAGCTTTCTTTTAGTGGTATTTGATCACCACTGGGTTTTTTATTGTATAAACGCAAAAAGAGCAAACATTTTTTTTTAAAAAACAATTTTTTATTTTCTGCCATAAAACATATCTAAGGCTAAGTTCACACTGGTGTTAAAAGCGGGCGTTTGAGAGGCGTTAAAAACACCGCTCAAACGCCTATGAAAATGATACAATGGAGAGCACACAGTTCTGTTGACACTATCAAAACATGAAGCGTTAGCGTCGCGTCATGTCGCTTCAAAATTGAAGCCTAATCTTGAGTCAGGAGGCATTTGAAGCCTTTCAACGCCTCCCATTCAAGTCTATGGTAACGCTTCACAAACGCTCTAGCAGGCAGTTGCGGCGCCTCAAAACTGCCCATATTTTTGCGCTTCAAAACTGCCCATAGGGCATTTGGGGAGCATTTCTTACTCCTTATTAACGCTTGTAAAATGCCAGTCTAACGCCCATACTCATAGGTGTGTGCAGCCTATTGCATTAGGGTGTGCACCCCAAAGCTCAAACACACACTATCCATCACTCACAATGTTCATTCAGAAAGGGAAGGAGCCGGTACATTACCTATTTACCGGCCCCTTCCCCCACTCATCCTAAAACATTCTTGCAGCCGGCAGGAGAGGAGAGGAGGAAAACCAGCAGCTCTGCAGGGGGAAGAGGGGGCAGAAGGGGAAATCTGTGCTGCACATGGTGATTAGGGTGTGCCTGGGCACACCTGGCACACCCTGTGCGCACGCCTATGCCCATACTAAAGCTCATTAAAGCAAGTCTAGCACCCATACTAACGCTATAGGAGCTTATGTTAAGCATTAGAAATTTTGTCAAGTGTGAACAAGCCCTAAAAAAGAAAATTAAATAAATCAAACTTCTTCATAAATGTAGGCCAAAATGTATTCTGCTACATGTCTTTGGTAATAAGGTAATAAAAAAATCATAATAAGTGTATATTGATTTGTGTGCGTGAAAGTTAAAGCATCTACAAATGATGGTATATATACTGGAATTTTTTTAAATTTTTTTTTAATACAGTAATGGAGGGGATCAGTGACTTATAGTGGGACTGTGCTAGTGCGGCAATCTGACACTAACTGACACTTGGTGGGACCTGAATAACTGCCACTGACATCACCAGTGACAATAATACAGTGATCAGTGCTAATACTATACACTGGCGCTGTTCTAATGACACTGTCTGGGAAGGGATTAACATCTAGGGTGAATAAAAGGTTTAACTGTGGGGCGTGACCGGAAGCCGCACTGAATGGCAGCCTGATTCCTCTGCTCTCTCTCAGCCCGGGAAAAAACGGCGCATAGGGGACTCCACACAGCATTCATATGGGCAAATCCAGGACCACCAGATCCGCGGCAGCCAGGGGATCATCCTTACCCCCTCCAGGATCCTCCTCAGACCTCCGGTCCTTCTTTCCGCCGACGGACATGCCACAGACCGGAACAGCCAAGATGGCGCCGGATCCCTCTGCGGCCTACCTTCAGAGATCCGCCCGGAACTCCCCAACGCCTCACTCACCACAGCGGACACCTACAGATCCCGGATCTGCTCCACTGGACAGCACAACCGGACTCCGTAATCCGGGAGCGGTGAGTCCCCCATCCAGATCCCCACCTCATGAGGCACCGCAGCAAGGCCCTCAGGACACCATGCCGCCCTCCCTCCCCCAGCAATACACTCAGTGCTCAGAAGCGTTCCCCCGCTTGCTGAGAACAGCATCAGACCCATGTCTGCACGGCACTGAACCAGACTCCCCAACCTCCTCAGTCCTCTCCATGGACTTTCCAGCCCTGCCAGCCCCCATGCACCCAGCTAGCTGCACCATTCCGGAACCTGCAGCGAACACAGCATCCCATAACATAACAGAGCCTGCTTCACCACCACCAAAGGCCCAAAAAATGGCGCTCCCACAGGCACTCGACTTGCCCAGAGACTGGACAACACCACAGGCCACCTATGCCCAAAAAGTGAGTCTACCCGACCCCCGCTTCCAGAGAATGGATGCCACAAGGGCCAACCCCTCTGCCCAGACTCCAACCTGGAGTGAACCCTGGGACTCCCCACTGGGAACTGCACACCAGACTTTGGGCCTCACCGCGTCAGACCCACCACCTTTACCACCCCGCACACCCCCGGCGCAGTGGTCCGCACTACCAGAGCACCCCCAACCAGCACCCCCACAATGGCAAACCTATTTGCAAGCAATCCCCACTAAAGAGGACTTCCGACAGTTAATAGAAGACGTAAAGTCCACGTGTCGCTCGGAAATACAAGTGCTCCACTCAGGCCTCAAACACCTAGCCGACAGAGTTGAAATGGCTGAAGAAGAGATCCAAGAGACCAAGCTTGCAGTCCACAGAACCCAACTCCAGGGAGCAGACCACCACACCATGCTAAGAGACATGCAGCGTCATGTGGAAGACTTGGACAACAGAGGACGCAGGAACAACATACGGGTGAGAGGAATCCCAGAAGTTGATGGCCCAGAAGACATTCAACACATTCTACAAGACGTGTTTAACAATCTCTTGGGAGAACCAGTCACCAAGTTCATAGAAATGGACAGAGCTCATCGAGCCTTGCGACCCAAGAATGCCACTACGCAACCAAGAGACATTATCTGCAGGATTAACTCCTACCCCTTGAAAGAGGACATTATGCGACAAGCTCGCCTAGCACGCAGAGTGACCTACAAAAATGCTCAGGTGCAGCTATACCCTGATCTCTCATGGATCACGTTACAGAAGCGAAGACTCCTTCAACCACTACTACGCATCTTACAAGAAGAAAATATCCCCTATCGCTGGGGTTTCCCCTTCAGCCTTACAGCCAAAAACCAAGGCAGATCTGCGATTCTACGTTATCCGGAGGACATACAAACCTTCTGCAATACAGTGGGAATATCCGTCCCCCGTCTCCCAGAATGGGACCTGATCACCAATCCACCTGCACCACCCGCAACTTGGCAGAAAGTTTCCTCATCCAACAGATCCCGAAACAAAGATGCATCACGCAAGAACACCAAGCACGGAAACGGCTGACTCCAGATGTACCGACAGCATCTTTAGGATGCCTTCCAATGGCCTTTATTGACCACCAGACAATACTGGTGAATTTGCCCTGGACATTATAGTTTACTTAGTCCCCCTCTTGTTGCGCCCTCAGTTTATACTTTAGTTTACAATACGGGCACATCTCCACGGAGATTCGAGAGAGTAGGAGATGTCACTCCTGACCACCCCCCTCTTGGTTAGCTGATAGCAGTTATAGTTATTTCACAGTTTGTGTTTTCTACGACCAAATCAGGGTTCCCTTGCATCCACCCGACGGGTCCTTCTGGGCCGCAGCTGGGGGGATCCTTGGAATCCCGTATTGACCTAGGCCTTTTTGCCTCTCGAGGTCGTTTGATAATTGACCGAATTTATACACATATGATTTGTACTAATCACATGTTTCTCTTTCTTCTTCTCTCTCCCTTTCCCTCCCCCTCTCTACCCTTCTCCCCCCCCCCCACCTACCCACCATTATGTGACTTAACGGACAAACCGTGGAATCCACCTGGCTCCTCCCTCGGGGCATGTGCACAGCCAACCCACCGCCTTCTGAACATCCTCTCCACATCAGGTAAGACAACCACCCATCCCCAACCGACACTATGGCTAAGATCCTATCTTTAAATGTTCACGGCCTAAATTCTGATAAAAAGAGACATCTGGCGATGAGGGAATTTAAACAATCTGGAGCAGATATTGTCTTTGTCCAGGAAACACACTTCGATAAAGGGGGCTCATTCTCATTTGCATCCAAGCATTTCTCCCAAATATACCATTCTTCAGGTCCACATAAACGGGCAGGGGTCGCCATCCTCATTAAAAATGGATCCCCCTTTAAATGTACGGCGCAATATACCGATCCACATGGCCACTTTGTCATCCTTCAAGGACAGTGGCAAAAACAGGCACTTACTCTCTGCACCCTCTATACCCCCAATATTAAACAATATAACTTTCTGACTAAAGTATTTACCCGACTCTTTAAATCTGACCATGAGATACTAGTAGTGGGGGGCGATTTTAATCTAACTCACTCAACAACTGCGGATCGTCAGGTGGTGGGCCCCAGGGCAATACCGGCTCGTGCCTTACGAGACTCGAAGCTCTTCCGTAGACTCTCCAGACGCTATGCTCTCTTCGATGCCTGGAGGGCTCTCCACCCTGGTGACCGGCAATACACGTTCTATTCAGCCCCCCACAAAACACACTCACGCATCGACTACTTCTTCCTAAATAATACTGCGCTTAGACACACAAAAGAAGCAAAAATACTACCGATCTCATGGTCTGATCACGCACCTATATCACTTAAATTAGAACTAGATTCCACCGCCTATAGACCATACAATTGGAAACTAAACACATTCCTCCTCCAGCACATACCATCGAAAACAGAATTATTATCCACTCTCACTCACTATTTTGCAGAGAACAATACCCCTGACATATCTACATCTACACTATGGGAAGCCCATAAGGCCGTGGTCCGAGGCAGATGCATGGTACTGTCCTCTGCTATGAAAAAAGATGCCCTGGCCACAAAACTTCAAACCGAAAAAGAACTTAGGGCTTTAGAAAACCAACTACAACAGTCACCAACTCTAACCCTCCTTAAAAAAGTCGTAAAACTGCGAACAACATTGAGCGATTTGGCAATGGGGCGGGTAGAAAAAGCCATCCTCAGACTAAGACAGTTATACTATGATAAAGGCAACAAAGCACACTCCTTACTAGCGAAAAAACTACGCGATACCTCCCACATATCCACACCACACCAAATTAAGACTAAATCAGGTTCCCTACTATCCCACCCCAAGGACATTGCTGATACCTTTGCGAACTACTATCGGGACCTCTACAACAATCCTAATATCCCTAGTAACCCCGCCCCTCCAGACCTTCTCCACCGAATGCAGCGCTATTTGGCGGAGAGCGGAGTTCCTCAGCTCCAAAATTCTGACCTGACAACCTTAAACATGCCAATCACTGAAGAGGAAATAGAACAGACTATAAAGACACTCCCATCACGCAAGGCCCCCGGACCAGACGGACTACCCTACGAATACTACAAAGCAGTCCTCCCCATCCTCTTACCACATATGTGCAAACTCTTCAACGCCTTCTTCCGAGACTCCCCCATCCCCTTAGACATGCAACGCTCGTTTATCACTCTGATCCCTAAGCCAGAAAAAGACCCTACCCTATGTGCCAACTATAGACCTATTGCCCTGCTGAACTCAGACCTAAAAATTTTCACTAAACTACTATCAATCCGGTTGAACATGATCCTCCCATCCCTAATTCACAAGGACCAAGTGGGCTTTGTCCCCCTCAGGCAGGCAGGAGACAACACCAGGAAGGTGATTGATCTGGTGGATGTGGCGAATAGGGAGAAAACGGCAGCTCTGCTACTTAGCCTAGATGCCGAAAAGGCCTTTGACCGACTTGGGTGGCCCTTCCTGTTCGCCACACTACAACACGTGGGATTTCGGGGACCATTCCTGAGAGCCATTAAACATCTCTACACAAATCCCTCTTCACAGGTCAGAACTCCCTTTGCCATCTCTCCAGCTTTCTCGATAACAAACGGCACCCGACAGGGATGCCCATTATCACCCCTGCTATTTGCACTATGTGTTGAACCCCTGGCGGCCTCTATCCGAGGTAATCAGGATATTCGGGGGGTCTCCGTTAGGGGGCGGGAGTTCAAGATCTCGCTGTTCGCAGACGACGTGATCCTTACCCTGACCCAACCTCGAATCTCCCTGCCAAACTTACACGCAGAACTGGACAAATATGGAGCCCTCTCGGGCTATAAAATTAATACCTCTAAATCAGAGGCCCTTCCAATCAACATCCCAGACAAGGAAACAACACACCTAAAAGCAAACTTCACTTATCACTGGAAAACTACTTCCTTGAAATACCTAGGGGTACACATCACTACAAAATTTAACACACTATACCAGGAAAACTTTCCCCCCATATACCGCTCCATTAGAACCCTGCTAACATCATGGAAAAAACATCATATCTCCTTACTAGGTCGGATCGCGTCGATTAAGATGACAATCCTCCCGAAACTGCTCTACCTTTTCCAAACTCTACCCATCCCTGTCCCCCACAGCCACCTGAGTAAATTACAATCTGACCTTTTTAAATTTACCTGGAACTACAAAAGACATAGAATTCCTCGGTCGGTGATGATGGCGGCACGCTCAGATGGAGGTCTCGCGTTCCCCAACCTCATCAAATACTATCAAGCCACCCAACTACGTGCCATAGCCTCCTGGTTTACCCAACGGTCCTATAATAGGTGGACAGAGATTGAAAAAATATGGTTGGCCCCGACCCACCCTAATAACCTATTATGGAACGCGAGGGCGGAGGTCCCCCCCGAGCGCTCACTGGGAGCAGTGTCCCATCTTCGCCGACTGTGGAACAAATTATCAAATGTCCATGAATTGTCCTCAGAAAAATCAGTCCTAACATCCTTCATCTATAACCCCAAAATTCCGGACAGCCTCACTCGCCAGATGTCTCACCCGTGGTCGTCGCGGAACCTCTTCCACTACGGACACATAGTAGACCCAAGAACCCGCAGATTATTGCCCTACTCTGATCTTCAAACCAAATATGACCTTCCACGCCAGGCCTTCTACAGCTACCTGCAAATACGCCATTATGCCTTGTCCATAGCTTCTGACCTACAGTTCTCCCCTCCAACGCCTTTCGAAAACCTGATTATGGGAGGCACAGCCCAGAAGGGCCTAATCTCTGATATTTACAAAATAATAAATGCCTATCCACTAGAAACTAAAGGTAAACATGCTTATATGATCAGATGGGAAAAAGCCCTCGAGGAGGAACTTCCCATGGAGCAGTGGCAGACGATATGGACCCAGGCGGCAAAAAGTTCTCTATGCACCCTATACAAGGAGAACACTTATAAAATTCTCCTATACTGGTATATGACTCCGGACACCCTCCATACCATATACCCCTCAAGTCCCGACCGCTGCTGGCGATGTCAGAAAGAAAGGGGAACACTCCTTCACATATACTGGAGCTGTCCATTGATTGCCCCCTACTGGACTGAAGTCCACCAATTGCTGACCGGTCTTTTGGAGGTTCAGGTTCCCATGACCCCCAAGCTCTTTCTTCTAGGAGTCCTACAACTAAAAATCCCTAAGGCATACAAAAAGTTAATGCGTCATATTCTCACAGCGGCACGCTGCCTTATCGCCCTAAATTGGAAAAAAACCTCTCCCCCTACTCCTGAAGCCCTATACGCCAGGATTAAAGATGTGGAGTTGATGGAGAAGATGACGGCCAGAATACAGGACAGGCTGGAAGCACACAATAAAGTATGGGAGCTGTGGCACCGTTGGGAGGACCCACCTTGAACAAGTAAACAAATCAATGTAATAACCACCTCCCCCCCCCCCCTTCTTTACCCTTCTTCCCTTCTCCCCCCTCTTTCTTTCTTTTTGTATTGAATGTTTTAATAACTTGTACGACTTTGAACGATGGTATATACTATGTAATCTTGTAATACAAATATAACAATAAAAAATGTTATTTAAAAAAAAAAAAAAAAGGTTTAACTGTGTGCCTAGCAAGTGTAATAAGTGCTGCTTTTACTAGTAGACGTGACTGATTTTTATCCCTGCTTTGCAGAGAGAAAACAGAGCCGTTTGTTGTTAGCGTAGCCATGCCCCCGTAGGTAAACATGCACAAACCTTTTGTGCAATCAGTACTTGCCAATCCCCAAAAAATGTTGTGAATTAATAAATCTAAATTTAATATATTAAAAATACACAGATGATCATATGTAAATATGAAATAGTAAATAAGCGATATTGCGCTAAGTGCATATAAAGTGAATTAAATTAAATAAGTGACACGGATTATCCATGACCGACAGCAGCTCTCACATCAATGTACACTTCATACCAAAAAATCAAAATCAAAACATGTAGCGCTGTCAAAAATGTGACCTTAATGATAAAAGTATAAAAAGCCATCTATTATATTGCAATAAAGATGAAATGTGAAAAATTGAAAAGAGGGAAAAAAGAAAAATGTTAATAGTCCAAATGTTCCAATACCACATCCATAAAGTGAACTCAAAACGTGTGCTGATCCAATGTTCAATCTGTGAAGACACCCGGTGCTCCCCAATAGACAGGGCAGGTATACCTGAAGGGGAACCCTGCAACAAATGTTTAAAAAAAATGGCGTAGGGGTCCCCCCAAAATCCATACCAGACCTGAAGGGTGTGGTATGGATTTTAAGGGGAATCCTGCGCCAAAAATTTAAAAAATGGCATAGGGGCCCCCAAAATACATACCAGACCCTTATCCGAGCACACAACCTGGCAGGCTGCAGGAAAAGAGGGAACCCTACCAGGCCACATGCCCATCAACATGGGGATGGTGCTTTGCCATAGACTTTTGAATGTGCCGCGAACACCGAATAATGTTCGTCGTTCGCCGAACGTCCGCACAACCAAAGTTCGGCCCGAACTTATGCTCGGCCGGAACCATTTGCCCATTCCTACCAGGTAGCTCTAAACAATCTTCTGATGACATTGGGTAGTAGTACCCTACTTCTGCTCTATTTTAGCAACCAGCTAGGCCTGCCTAAATTTACCTACTCTGCCAACAAAAAATCCTCACTCTAGCACCTACCTAACTAGAGGGTGCCACACTAGTAAACAAAGGACTCTGTGCTATGATTCACTAAGCCAATCAGCAGGTCCCGGCCATAAATCATGTACGTGATCTGGTGCAGAGCGGCTGCCCCGTCACAGTATATGTGCATGGGGCGGTCCACAAGTAGTTAATATATTGTAGTTTAACAGTGCTATGATGGATTCTCACTAGTTTTCTTTTTTTTGTGATTCTATTTCCAACTTTTGATCCTGCTACTAACACACTTCCTGCATAGGGGGACAAAGCGCACTCACTGTACTGTACCTAGGGAGGAACTTTGTCATCCTAGAGGAAGAAGGCTGGCTTGAGCACCCCTGAGTATGGAGACAGGGGCACAAAGTAGCACAGGTGTTGGTAGTCAGGTAGCAGGTTGTGGTAGTATCCAGACTGTAGCCAGCAGCAGGTGGAGGCACACCACAAGAGGATTGAGGATGGCAGTGCCCAGGATGGCATGCAGAAACTGGACCTTGAAAACCTGGTGCTGAGACCGTGAGAGAGTTCAGTCAGAGGCAGGTGAGGGTACCCATCAAAATCAAAGACATAGTCAGATGGCAAGCCAGGGTTAGCACAGTTGGGCAGCAGGGAAGAGGTCAGTAGCCAGGCCAGGGTCATACATGGGGGCAAGAGAAAACGTAGTCAAGCAATAGGCCAAGGTTGGTACTAGGAAGGCAGCAGACAGAGAATATTTAGAGGCAAGCTGGAGTGAGCAATGGGAGGTCAGGCAACAAGAGCAGGAACACAGGTCATGTGGAAGCTGAAGAACATCCAGCAATTACCAGACATCAGGGCCTCTTTTGAATAGGTAGCTTGGCCTCCTTCCTGAGAGTGGCCATGTGCAGCTATGTTCCAATGCACACAGATGTGCTGACTTTTTGAGTGCATGCCTGTTACTGGCCAGAGTCTGCCTGGGTGCTGCTGCATGCACACGAGTATTAGCTGCACGAGTATTGGCTTTCTGACAGATCTCCTGATTTGGACTACAACAACCAAGCTCAGCCTCCAAAAGAAAAATAATTTATACCTACCTTTCTAGTGGTCCTTCCACATTAAGTGTGACAAATACCTATGCCTCCTGCTGCAGGCTCTATTTCCACTCAGCTCAAATGTCACTACAGAACATATAGGTCAGTGGGAAAAAACACAGCATGTGGCAAGGAGAGCAGGTTTGGACACAGAAGTTCTGAATACCTGCAGCCTAAGAGTAGTATGAAAGGTATGCATTGATGCTCTTCTTTTGCAGGTTGTTCTTAGTTTATAGGTGACCCTGTGGTTACACTTTACACCAGTTTCTATCCATTTACAGCATTAATTTTTTAAGACTAGACATCTTAAATAAAGTAAAATTGTTTAAGTCCTTTGGCCATTCATGGCTGGCTGTCACTAATTATATTGTTTTCTAGCAGATACTCTCATAAGCTCAGGCCTTTTTTTCAGTGGGAACGTGGGGGAACGCAGTTCCAGCACCTTCACTACTGAATGTATGTAATGGCAAGGGGTAATGGGGTATGCTGGAGGGTATATTGATGCTGGCAGGAATCTATTTTTGTGTCAGGGTGTATTTTTGCTAAGGAGGTGTTTTGTTGCTGGGAGATGGGGGGGTCAATTTTTGAGGGAGAGGTCTATTGTTGCTGGCTGCTAGATGGTCTATTGTTGCTGGCTGCTGGGAAATCTGTTGATGTTGCTGGGAGTCTATTGTTGCAATGGTGGATCTATTGTTGCTGGGGTGGTAATTTGTAACGGGTGGTCCATTGTTGCTGGAAGGATATAATGTTGTGCAGTGGATCTATTGTTGTTGGGGCGGGTCTAGTGTTGTTTTTTGCTGGGGATGGATGTATTGTTGCTGGAGTTGGGTTGCTGGCTGCAGAAGATCTATTTTACTGCTTTTCTTGTTGTCAATAACAAATCCCTTACAAATTATTTAGCTCCACAAAATGATACTTGGTCCTGTACTTTCTAAAAGGGGCGGTGTTCAGAGGTGGATAGGGGGGCAGAGACAAGGAATAACTCAGAAGGGGGAGTTCCTGCACCTATTCCCTGAGGAAAAAAAGCCCTGCATAAGCTACAAACTCTCACTATAAACTGTCTGAAATTGACATATAGGATCTGTTTTGTACAATTTACTGTATGTTACTTCTGCGCACAGCTGCAACTACAGATTTTGCTTGCAGCATCTCCTGCTGGCGAAATCTGATATGACGCTATGACCATAAAGAACAAATTTTATGTATAGGAACAAAATTTCACTGATTAGAGTCTAACTACTAGCAGTATTAGATCACTGTGTTACATATAAGGCAGATATTTTTGGTAGTAGCGGTCCTCTTTATGTTCCTTTACAGAGACTGACCTAATCAGTTAGTGAACCTAGCAAAAAATGTAAATATGACACAATGCATGTTCTGGACCTAACTAATATACGCCCTTTTGATATTTTGCTAAATATCTAGTCTTTTTATATTAATGTATTATACAAACAATCTACTAGTTCAGAACATGCAATATATACAGTACTTATTCACTTTAAATTAAGGTCATTGTATTCAGTCAAAGAATAAGCTCAGTACAGAGAAAGTGGCTTTTTGCCCAACAGGTGTCTTTTTGACGCAAAAATGTTGCAGACATTTTATGTAATCAAGGATGTATTTGTTAGAAGTAGACGGAAGAAGGTAGCACACGCTCTCTGACAAAATACAAGTTATTTGGGAAAAGTTCCTCTTGATTTATGCTGATGACACTACTGTAGGAAATTATTACTGAAAAGTGTATACTTATGTAGGCCGTAACATTTACTATGGAGACCTGTACAATGTAGAACATTGAAACAGAACAGTATGAGAATCTAAACACTGAATCTAAGACACAGAAAAAGTTAACTAGAACATTAAGATATTTCTTTCAGAAAATCACTTGCTGATCTTTTAAATAACCAGTTCAAAATCTGAAAAAATTCTGGAATGCTGTTATTAGTGGTACCTATCAGAAAAGACTTGCCGTGTTCCTTCAGTTCAGCCTGGTCAGGCCCAGAAGCCTGAAGTGAAAGTATTCTTGGTTGCCCAGAAACGGAAGCTGCCATCTTGGGCTTTTTGTCTAGACACTTGAATACTCTGGTTTAACATATCTGCCCCTAACCCGCTCCATAAACAATATACCTACCGCTGTTCCACCAACCCAATTTTGAATCTATTGGTACCATGAAAACTACACCCGTGGCCTGTGTAAACAGTTTTTTGAAACTGGTAAATTGATGAGTTTAGTTCTGCTTTATGATTTACAGCTGGGGCTTTGGGGTTCAGCAAAATGGCAGCCTCCAGCAAGAAGAAACAGAAGCAATGCTGGATGCAATTTACAGCACACACTAATTTCGGTAGCATAATTATTAATGTAGACTGTATGATCCTTGCTAAAGAACATTATTTTTTATCAAGTTGTTCTGGGTAAAGCTCTGCTTTAAGCAGAAATATTCCGATCTTGTTTACAGCCTTTTTCCATAAGTTACAGAATCTTGTTGTAATATCACCATAGTAAATACTGAAAGCAATATATCAAAACTGTGTTGAATAATTGATAATTCATCAGTCTGTGCCTGGTGATAACTTATCTCTCTTCTTGTTTACTGCAAGCTTACATCAATGCCACTCACTAGGCCAGCATAGAAAAGGGAAGAAAATATGAAAAAAAAGAAGGAAAGTCCAAAAAGCACAGACATTAAACTAAAAACATCCTTTAAACAGTAAGCCCTGTCAAAGACACAATAAAAAAAAAACACAATAAAGCTGTACTAAACCCAAAACTAGAAAGGTAATATATTGCAGCGTACCAATAATTAACTTCTTTAGATCCGCGCTATAGCCAAATGGCGGCTACAGCGCGGACCTGCTTTGCCGGGAGTATGCCTATTGACGTCCTCCCGTGCCCGAGAGGCCTGCGCACCCCCTGCAGGGCGCACGCGGCGTGCTCTGTGATCAGCGAGTCTATGAGACTCAGCTGATCACAGATCGGAGTAAGGGGTCGATCCTAACCCCCTACCACGTGATCAGCTGTCAGCCAATGACAGCTGATCATGTGATGTAAACAGAGCCGGTAATCGGCTATTTTTTCTCCTCGTGTTGACAGCGTGAGGAGAAAAAAAAAGCCGATCATCTGCGGCTGTGAGAGGGACATCGGTCCTGATCAAGGAGAGCTCCTGCCAGCTCATCTGTGCCCACCTGTGCCGCCTGCCAGTGCTACCTAGCAGTACACAACAGTGCTGCCTACCAGTGCCCACCAGTGCCCACCAGCCCCACCTACCAGTGCCCACAGTGCCACCCATCAGTGCCCACAGTGCCACCTATCAGTGCCTCATCAACAGTGCTGCCCATCAGTGTGACCTACCAGTGCCCATCAGTGTCACCTACCAGTGCCCATCAGTGCCACCTATCAGTGCCTATTAGTGCCTATCAGTAACACCCAGGACTTTTTTTTCTCAAACAATAGGTGCTGGAACTTAACCATGGCCCGGCGAAACCCCTCCCCCTACACACACCCTCAAAATCACATCAAATAGTGGGTGTGGTCAGTCAAATTTCATGAAAACGGTAGGAGGGTCTTAAAGGGGCATTAATTACCAGGATTGCATTACATACAGAGTGCAGAGCTGTCACTTGTAAACACAGAAACCAGACTTCTGTGTTTACAAGTGATTGTGGTGAGCAGGCACCAAAGGATCTGAGCCAGAGGTGGTGGAACTGAGTTCCACCAAGTTCCCACTGAAAAAAAGCCCTGGTAACACCTATCAGTGCCACCCATCAGTGCCACCCATCTTATCATCAGTGCCGCCTTATCTGTGCCCATCAGTACCGCCTTATCTGTCCCCATCAGTGCCGCCTTATCTGTGCCTATCAGTGCCGCCTTAACTGTGCCTATCAGTGGCCATCAGTGCAGCCTAACAGTGCCCACCAGTGCAGCCTACCATTGCCCACCAGTGCCGCCTCATCAGCGCATATCAATGAAGGAGAAAAATTACCTGTTTGCAAAATTTTATAACAAACTATACTTGAGGTGATTGCAGCCTTATTAGTGCTTAGGGGTTAGGGGTGCTTAGGGGTTGTCGGTGCTTTGGGGCAGGGGGTCTGCACCCCCCACCCCAAAGCACCTTGTTCCCATGATGATGAGGACAAGGGCCTCTTCCTGACACCCCTGGGCAGTGGTTGTGGAGGTCCGCAGGCAGGGGGCTTATTTAACAAGGGGGCCCCAGATTCAAGGCCCCTCCATGTGAATGAGTATGGGGTACATTGTACCCCTACCCAATGACTCCAAAAAAGGCAGTGTAGTGTAAAAAAAAAAACACAAGAGACAGTTTTGAAAAGTTCTTTATTAAATATCTTCCTCTGGTCTTCTCCCTCCAGTGTTCTCCCTCAGGTCTTCTCCCCCCTGTGATCTTCCTCCGTTGTTCTCCGCCGCTGCTGTCTTCTCCACCGCTGACTCGGTCCTCCTCTGATACTATCTCCCTTCTTTGTGCCAGCTACGCTCTCTGCCAATTCTTATATAGCCATGAGGCGTGGCCATCCGGTGACGTCACCATGAGACTCCACCTCTTGTGACATCAAGGAAAAAGACCAAAGGAAGAAGAACATAGGGAGAGAACCAGAGGGAGAAGACCTGAGGAAGATTTTTAATAAAGGACTTTTCAGAACCGTCTCTTGTTTTATTTACACTACACTGCTTTTTTTTTGGGTGAATGGGTAGGGGTACGATGTACCCCATACTCATTCACACGGGAGGGGCCAGGATCTGGGGTGCCCCTTGTTAAAGGGGGCCTCCAGATTCCGATAAGCCCCCTTCCCGCAGACCCCCACAACCACCGCCCAAGGTTGTTGGGAAGAAGTCCTTGTCCCCATCAACATGGGGACAAGGTGCTTTGGGGTGGGGACGCAGAGCCCCCCTGCCCCAAAGCACCCACACCCCCCCATGTTAAGGGCATGTGGCCTGATATTGTCCAGAAGGGAGCGGGCGGGCGCTCGCTTGTCCCCCCCCTTTCCTGACCTACGGGGCTGCATGTTGGGATAAGGGTCTGGTATGAATTTTGGGGGGACCCAAAGCCTTTTTTGGCGTGCTTTTGCTATGATTTTTTGCAGCAATCTTGCCGCAATTATGCCACATTTTGATGAGATTTCAGGGCATGCCTGTGTAAACTTGAGGTCTATAGACCTCAACTCGCATCAAAGTCAGACCAAAGTAGTACAGGGACTACATTGAAGTTGGTGCGACTTGAAGTCGCACAGATATCAATGGTTATCATTGGGAATCATGGGGTATGACTTGTCATGCGACTCTGATGTCCAAAGTCTCACAAGTGTGAAAGGGGCCTTAGTGTTTATTTACACTAACATCGCCCTCTAAGGAGCAATTTGCAGTGGATCACTTTTCAGAGAGCCTTTTATGGTGATGGTGGTGAGGAAGCATTATGCCACTTCCTCACTGCCTGTTTTAAGCCTTAAAAGCACTGAAACTATGTGTTTTGCACTTGAATGCAATGGGGGATCATTTTTGCCATGCTGCAGTACAAAGCATTGTGGCCACGGCATGTGTACACCCCCATCCACTGCCTTTTCATCTTACAGCATTTGTTACCCCAAAACTTTATATTGATGATATGTACCTGCTGTACCGTGTACTTGTATGGAAAAGTATCCTGTTCTCTTTGTATTGCTTCCTTTGTGTAAAATCCCTGGTGTTCCTTGCCAGTCCCTCTGCTTTCCTATTAAAAACTGACCACACTAAGCAGGAGAGCACACCATGGCCAGTTCTTCAGCTATGCTGGAAGCTCAGTATGCTCTCCTCCAATGATCAGACTTGTCCTGACATGCCCCTGCTGCACAGCCATTCACTGGGAAGCTCAGTGTGCTGCTGCTCCTCCTCCTCCCCCAGCTCTTATGCAGCTGAGAACAGAAGGGAATGTGATCACTTATAAAAAAAGGGTATTTACAGTATATGTTTTTTTTTTTATAGCTATACACAAATGTTTTGCCTTTCATTTCTATTTTAAACTGAATGGTTTGTTTTACAAGGTGATTGCTTACAACCACTTTAGGCGTGATTAAATTTACCTACCTCTACTGCCTTAATTATTTTGAATGTACCCAGAGTAAGTTATGCTTATGATGTGCATGTTTTCTTTTTTTAAATGTGCAGTTTTCAGAATATTTTCATTGTGTGTAATACAGAGCTGAGAGAAAAATATTTAGGGAATAGAGAAAATGTTTGCTCTAACTTTTTTCAAAAAATGTATGCACAAGTCTACAAAAATGCATGGCACGTGAGCTCATTCTTTTCAGTGGGCCTTTTTATATCTGTTATTGGGAGTCAAATGTTACATATAATACCCCATTCACACTGGGGCCGCAGCCGCATTAGTGCTAAAGCGCCGCTTGTTTTAGAGGTGTTTTAGCACTATTTAAGCAGTGCTTTTCAGCCGCTAGCTGGGTGCTTTTAACCCCAAAGAAGTTAACATGAAGTTAACCCCATGTTCTTCTGAAGCGCTTTTCAGGTGCAGAGCGTTTTGGGAGCAGCGCTCCCAAACTACCCCAAAGATGCTGCTTGCAGGATTTTTCGAGAATGCCCCGCAAGTGCACCACCCCAGTGTGAAAAGTCACACTTGAATGAATGAGAGGTGGTTTTCAGGTGCTTAGCAGAGACTATTTCCAGCGCTAAAGCTCCTGAAAACTGACCCAGTGTGAAAGGGGAGGGCATTAGGCTCCGCTCACACCTAGGCGGTTTTGGGCATTTTTCTGCTGTAAGCCTCAGCTCTAAAAACACCCAACAAGACAAATGCCATTCATTTCAATGGCTCCTGTTCACATCTGAGCATTCTGTCGCCTGAAGCAAAACGCCCGTCGCTCAAAAAAGTACAGGAGCTTCTTTTTTGGCAGATTACAGGCGTTTTACTACTTTTACATTGGTGACCTTTTAACCCTGAAAACGCCTGTACAAAAACACTGTAAAAACTCTGCAAAAAACGCCAGAAAAAACACCCAAAAAACCGCCTGTAAAATAACAACGCCTGGATGTGAACAGAGCCTTAAGCCCTGTACACGCGATCAGAAAATCGTACGAAAAATACCGCTTTTGAATCGATCGTACAATAATCGGGTCGTTAATACAGAGCTTTTCGAGAGCCGATCATGGCAGTTCATCCGATATTATTCTATCCACCGAACCAAAACATTTTCCGTACGATTTCAGATCACATGATTTTTGTTTAATCAGTACAGCTGTCGTTCGAAAATGCAAAACAAATGCATTACAACACATTACATCACTTCTGAATTTTATTCTGTTGTACAAGAATTTTCGTGACATTAGTAAACTCATCAGATTCGATCTGCGATTATCATGCAAAAAAAAAAAAAAAAGGACAGTCATTCGTCCGATAATCTTATCGTGTGTACCGGGCATTAGAGTCACACCATGCAGTTGTTCTATTACAAGATTGTGAATCAGCAAATGGAACATATCATGCTATTAACATACAGAATATTATGTAGAGCTATTCCAGTTAGCATGCATCCGTTTAGGTTACATGTCACAGAAATGAGGCAGTTTATCTAAACAAACACAAAAATAAATACATTAAACTTTAAAGCAAAGACTGTGCTTTCATCAATTTCATAATAAATCGTACAAATGTTATGTGGTGCCTAGTATGATTATTATGTAACAGAACAAAAGACACAATAGTATAATTAGAAATAATATCATAATCTGTTGACTATAGTTTGTTCACATTTCACATTTGCTTTCCTAAGAATTTTGTGCAGCTTGTTATGTGAACCAGAGAGAGTCCTTTTGTATAATTGGAAAATGAAGCCACGAGGGATCTTTAATTTGTCATTTCTACAACATAGGTTCTGAAAGAAGTCTACAAAAATGAAACACATGGAGCAGGTCAAATTATTGCGTTATTTGCATGCACATCCATGAAACTGTCTGCTGCCGGGGACGTGAGTTACATTGGGAATACAAGCAATCTTTCATAGTGCTGAGAATAGTACTATTAAATGCGAGTGTTTTATACAAATGTTTTTATTTTTATTTTATAAGAATGGGAATAAATGGTGGAAGGCCTTTAAAAAGAAGGAAGGAGGACTGCTCCTGAGTTGCCAGTTTTAATATGCCCATTTTTGGTAGAATTTGATTAAAAGATAATGATTAAACATCAACTTTATATTCACAAACACTTTGATACATTTTTGCATTAATATTTATTGCATTTTATGATTTAGTATTTTAGTATTTTTTTTTCCCAATAAAGTATTTTAGTATTTTTTATTTTATATCTGCACTTTTTAAATATAAATTATAGTAAGTTTTTTTGTTTATTGCATTTTATGATTTAGTATTTTAGTATTTTTTTTCCCAATAAAGTATTTTAGTATTTTTTAACGCACATTACATTTTTGCACTTTTTTTTATATCTGCACTTTTTAAATATAAATATAAATTATAGTAAGTTTTTTTGTTTTTTTTATATAAAATTTAATAAACATTTCAGACAACTGTGGGAGAGCAGAATGGTGATATACATATAAGACACATAATCCTTATGAAATGTATTCTGTATGTTGCTTTGGGAACTGTGTAGAGTCAGATTTATTATGTCTAGCTCCTAGACTAAATTTTCTGTGAAAACCCCATCCAACTCCCATGGACTGGACTGCCGTAGTAGTTCACTAAAAAGGTCAGCCACCATCAACACAAGCAGTGTCATTTCTAGCCCTATATTAGCCAAGCTGCTTACTGCTAGACATGTGCAGAACTGAAAAATTTGTTTCGAAATTTTGTTTTGTAGATTTGTTTCGGAATTTGTTTTGTTTATTCATTTTCTACCAAATTCCAAATTTTTAGAATGATTCGAATTTGAATAGGTCTAAAATGTATCGACTGATCCAAATTCCTGTGTGAAGAATAGCTGGTTGTTAAGGAGCAGGCCAGGAAGCCGGCCATCACGACCTTAACAACCGATGACGCATCAGCTGTCAGCGGGTTTCCCCATTGACAGCTGAATTTAAAAATAAGAATGCCAGCAATGAAAATCTTCCATACCAGTCCCTTCGGGTCTGGATTTTAACGGGAATCCCATGCCAAAAAGAAAACGGTGTGGGTTCCCCCTAAATGTGCCTGCAGTTCAATATGCTGTAGTGTGAATTCAGCCTGAGTGTTTACTGCTGCCACATCACGCTGCACCTCTCCACATGCACAGTGCCAGATAACTAGGTCTGTGTTACTGTATGTGTGTGGTCGCCACCTTCCAGTGCATTAGTAGGTGAACCTGTTTATTGCAATAGAGTTTATATGCAGCTCCTGTTATTTTAGTTTCCCCTGTCCTTTCTGGTCCTAAATTCTATATCTAGTTGAGCTCAGGGCTCAATAACCAGCACATGATAAGTCAGAGGTCCAGTAGCGTGGCAGATTAGAAGCTACCAGGGACTAAGACGCAGAGTAGATAGACTGACTCTGAGTTTCAGTGCCACACCACAGTTTCTGCTGGTGAGAAGCGACGTTCCAGGCTGGCTGGACAACCATTGGAGGATCTCCCAATCACTGCTGATCTTGTCTTCAGGTTCCCAATACAAGGACAGACGCTGTATCAAGATCATCCTCAGGGGCCCCTGCAACTGCTGCAACATTCATCTAGAAGTATCTTTAATAACAACTATATACCTGGTTATATGTGCACAATTCCATCAGAACTCTTGTTGGGCCCTTTGCTGATCATACCTGTTTGTACATTGGATATATGTACTATTATTCATTTTTTTATATAAAGCTTGTATTATTTCCATATTGGTGTGCATTTATATACAACATATGTATGGTTAATGTTACATACATGTTCCTCTGCTCCCAATTACTTTGATTAGCTACTGGCTTTCCCAGTGCCACAGTCCCTACCGTGCCAAGCAGACGGCCAGACGTGGTCGTGCCCTAAGTGGCTCAAGGTAGTATTGAACCCATAACCTTCTGTTTGCTGCTCCTGTTGCTTTACCTCTGAGCCACACCTCTCTATTCAGCCTGCTTTCCAGCTATGCCTAGTTCTGCATGAAGTACTGAGGGCGATACTCTGATTGTAACTGTCACTCCTGGTTCAGCTGAGGCAGTTTATCCAGTCAGCTGGGTATAAAACACTGCCTCACTCACAGGGCTTTGTCAGTTCATTGTCTCTTGTTTTGCCAAAGGTTCCTGTGTTCCTGTTACAGTGTTCCAAGACTGATCCTGGCTTCTGACCCTGGCTCTGTTTATCATTTATTCTGACTTCTGGAATCCCTGACTATGGCTTTACCTCGACTATCCTTTGGCAAATTCCTGTCAAGCCCCCATGCACAGATTCACAGCCCAGGTAGCTTCTTACCTTGTTACCGTGGGCTGTGTGTATTTGCAAGGGTGAGCATACATCTCTGCACTATGGACTCCAACCAAGGTAAGCCCTTACACCCAGAAAGAGAATTCCCCACAGAGGCCCTACTCTGGGTGGAGGCAATGCCAACTCTATTATCAAACGCATTCCTTCACTTAGGAAGGTTTCTGGTCGTCCCCCCCAGCCCCCCCCCCCCCCTCCAAAAGAGAGCTACACACTCCATTTTTAGTATATAGTATAACCATTAGTATTTTGTAAGCAATGACCTTTTTCATATAATTGCTTTTGTTTTTTAAAATTTCACTTTGGATCGGAATGTATGTGTTATATTGTGACTGCATAAATACATGTTCCAGCAAAATACTTGCTACTCAAGTTATTGTAATTATCAAATTTATGTAAAATACACAGACAATCTGACCACTGTACATAAAAATTCTGAGTCAAGCTTTACCCTATAAAAACTGCCAGTACCTTGTTTATAAACAATTGCTCTTTGATGTAAAGTTTGCTTATTCAAATGAAAACCAATATCACAATGTGAATGTGGCGACAAATTACCTAATGGTGCAATAAGATCGCCATCTAGTGGTTTATGTAAGAACTTTTTCTTTTCCAAACATTTTTTTATTAAAGTGTAAGTCCACGCTAAAACTAAAATCCCTGCATCTACAGACATGCACATTCTAGCACTAACCTATCTAGCCCTGTAAAAAAAAAACAATCAGTATACATACCTTTTTCTGAAGTTGATCTGACCCGATCTCCAGCGGCGGAAGCTCTGCAGAGGACACAGCGACAACAGCTGTGAAATGAATGGGGGGTGATGTCACCCATAGACTTACTATGGGTGACTTACTTCCTCTGCACTCGCCTCCGCAGCGAAGCCGCAGATGACAGCTCAGCGTAGGATCAGGTCGGATCGCCTGCCGAAAAGGTATGTATACTGATTTTTTTCTTTACAGGGTTAGATAGATTAGTGTTAGATCGTCGATGTCTGTAGATGTAGGGATTTTAGTTTTAGGGTGGACTTCTAAGGTTATAAACCATACAATACAGTATAGAGAGTTACAGGTACAAGAGAACATTATTGACCTACAGCATTGGTCATTAATGAAGCGCTATAGTGCTATTTTGGGCTATGACTATAGTTCTGAAGAAAAGATGCATCCTCCGAAGAGGAACTGCATGGCCGGAGGAACCCCCTTCTAAGACGAGGGGTCATCTCAGCCATGAATTTGATCATGGTAGCTAGTCATTATGTTTGAATACACAGCCCACAAACTGGGAGTGGGACCAATGGCAGTCAACTAGCGGTCCTAGATCACTCCTCAAACTATCAAAGTGTTTTTTAAGAAAATGTGTATAAAGCACTGAAAAATGTGAGAGGTGCAATACAAATTAGCATCTTGATCTATTTAATGTAAACTAATAGGAATGGAGAAGTATTAACCCTTAGTACACAGTAAACCTTTAGCATAATATAAATGATGGCTCATCCTAAAAGTAAACATGTTATGGAAGAAATAAAGGGGTTTCTGTTTGTCACACTCTTCTAAAATCCTAGTTGACTGGCTATGTGGCTAACTAAATAGATTTGATACTTTCCCAACTGTATTTGTTCTAGGTAAATAATTCAAAATATTGAAGTGGAAGGTTCAGCCAGCCATCTTCAGAAGGAGAGCTCACAAATAGCAGCGGCATCCATGAATCACTCATGGCTGGTTTGGAGCAGTGGTCCCCAAACTGTGGCCTGTGGGTGGGATGTATCCCTTTGTTTGCCATTATCCAGCTCTTGGGGCACTGATAAGAGGAATTATTCATCCCACTGAAATGAGATACTATTCTTCCCACCAACACAAATGATGAGGCACCATTCCTTCCACTGACACCAGCGATGGAGAATTATTCCTCTCACTGACACCAACAAGGGGGTACTATTTCTTCCAGTAGTTCCAACAATGGGGCACTATCATTACCGCTGACACCTATGATGAGGCATAATTCCTCCTACTGATATAATTTATAATTTGGGCACTTATCCTCCCTTTGAAACCAGAGATGGGGCACTAGTCCTCCCACTAACCAGAGCATTTAGTGGGCTGCAGAGAGCAGGGGCGTAACTAGAAATAGCAGGGCCCCATAGCAAAATGTTGTATGGGGCCCCCCTGCAAACAGCCCCCCCCCCCACAGCTGCCCTAGTGTCAATGCAGCCTGAGCTGTGCCACATACAGCGTGACCTGTGCACAATGCAGCGTGACCTGTGCCCCATGCAGCGTGACCTGTGCCCCATGCAGCGTGACCTGTGCCCCATGCAGCCTGGTCTGCCTGTGCCCCATACAGCGTGACCTGTGCCCCATACAGCGTGATCTGTGCCCCATACAGCGTGACCTGTGCCCCATACAGCGTGACCTGTGCCCCATACAGCGTGACCTGTGCCCCATACAGCTTGATCTGCCTGTGCCCCATACAGCCTCACCTATGCAGAGGAAGAGGCAAGCCACCCAGATCAGCAGAGAGCGGGATTGCCCGCTGTAATAGCTTTCATTTGAATTTCCCGTCTTCCCGGGGCTTATCGTCACATATCCCCACCTCTTGGCCCGACGCCTTTGATGACGTCACATGTCCCACATTGGTTCGGCGTTCTGTCTATCAAAGGCGCCGGGCCAAGAGGTGGAGCTATGTGACGTGAGCCTCGGGAACACTGGAAGTTCTAATGAAAGCTCTTACATCGGGCAATTCAGCTCTCTGCTGATACGGACAGCTCGCCTCTTTCTCTCCTGTCTCTTCCCCTGGCTGGGAGACTGTGCCGGCGGTGCTCTCATCCTCACTGGGCCCCACTCGGCTGCGGGCCCCATAGCGCCCGCATGGGTCGCTATGGTGGTAGTTACGCCCCTGGCAGTGAGTATGTGTAAAATGCATTAACTCGTGATAGTCAGATGCCATCTTTTTTATCTGAAAAAGACTCACTATGATATGCTAGTATCTGATGAGCTGTTATGTGCCACTGTACTCTATACATTGTCAATATTATTCTACTTTATTAAGAGCCCTTTCACACTGGGGCGGGGGGCGGCGTCGGCGGTAAAACGCTGCTATTATTAGCGGCGTTTTACCGTCGGTATGCGGCCGCTAGCGGGCGGTTTTACCCCCCGCTAGCGGCCGAGAAAGGGTTAAATACCACCGCAAAGCGCCTCTGCAGAGGCGCTTTGCCGGCGGTATAGCCGCGCCGTCCCATTGATTTCAATGGGCAGGAGCGGTAAAGATGCTGCTGGCAGGACTTTTTTACCGTCCTGCCAGCGCATCGCTCCAGTGTGAAAGCCCTCGGGGCTTTCACACTGGATACACAGCAGCGGCACTTTCGGGTCGGTTTGCAGGCGCTATAATTAGCGCAATAGCGCCTGCAAACCGCCCCAGTGTGAAAGGGCTCTAAGTAAGTTCAGTAATCTAAAACATGGTTATAATGCGTGCCACTTAACCCCTTCAGCCCCAGAAGATTTTACCCCCTTCCTGACCAGAGAACTTTTTACAATTTGGCACTGCATCGCTTTAACTGACAATTGCGTGGTCATGCAATGCTGTACCCAAACAAATCATCCTTTTTTTACCACAAATAGAAATTTCCTGGTGGTATTTGATCACCTCTGCGGTTTTTATTTTTTGTGCTATAAACAAAAAAAGAGCGACAATTTTGAAAAAAAAAAAACAATATTTTTTACTTTTTGCTATAATAAATATCCCCAATTTAAAAAAAAAAAAAAACACATTTCTTCATCAGTTTAGGCCGATATATATTCTTCTATATATTTATTCTACATATTTTTGGTGGGAAAAAAATGCAATAAGCGTATATTGATTGGTTTGCGCAAAAGTTACAAACTAAAAAAGTGTCTACAAACTATGGGAAAAATTTATGGCATTTTTATTATTATTTTTTTTACTAGTAATGGGGGTGATCTGCGATTTTTAGCGGTATTGCGACGGATAGATCGGACACTTTTGCCATATTTTTGGGACCATTGACATTTATACAGCGATCAGTGCTATAAAAATTTACTGATTACTGTGTAAATGTCACTGGCAGGGAAGGGGTTAACACTACGGGGCGATCAAGGGGTTAAATGTGTGTTCCCTCAGTGTGTTCCAACTGTATGGGGCTGTGACTTACTAGGGGAGGAGACATATCATTGTTCCTGCTTAGTTGGAACAAGCGATATGTCTCCTCTGCCCTGACAGAACAGGGATTTGTGTGTTTACACACACAAATCCCCATGCTGGTGCTCATGCACATGATTTCACGTGGCCTGGGGGCGATTGTACCGGCCAGCCACGCGCAGCGGGTCCCCCACGCTGTGCAGCGGGCGCCCACTAAAAGGGAAGGACATACCCATACGGAATTTCGTCCAGGAGAGCCATTCTGCCGCAGTTTATCTGAGCTGGTCGGGAATCGGTTTATGTGTTTGTAACCCTGCAATTTCATATTCCTAAAATGTGCCTGCTGTACCATGTACTTATATTACAAAATACCCTGTTCTCTTTGGATTGCTTCCTTTGTGTGAAATCCCTTATGTACCTGCTAGTCCCTCTGCATTCCTATTAAAAACTGACCACACCAGGCAGAAGAACACACCATGGTTAGTCCTCTAGCTGTACTGGGAACTCAGTGTAATCTCCTCTATTGATCAGACTTGTCCTGACACGTCCCCTGCACAGACATTCACTGGGAAGCTCAGTGTGATGCTGCTTCTCCTCCCCCAGCTCCTATGCAGCTGAGAACAGAGGGAATGTGATCACTTTTAAAAGGGGGGGATGTGTATAATGTTTTTTTATATCTATACTCAAATGTTTTGCTTTTCATTTCACTTTTAAACTGAATGAGTTGTTTTACAAGGTGATCATTTACAATCACTTTAAAGTTTTTGTTCTTTAAGGAACTTTCACATCAGTCTCTTGTTGAGATTGTGATCCATGATAAATCATGAGCTCAGTATCAAACACAAATATGTTAGTCACACAGACAGCCAACCAGCAGCAGGGGATTAGATTGCATCAGGCCTTGCCACTTTTTAACAGGCAATACAAGCGTTCTTGCGAAATGGTGAAGGTAAAGGAGAGTTGCACAGGCTAATGCAAAACTTTTTCCAAATTAATGGAAAAGAAAAAAATGGCTTATGAGTTCCCCAAAACTACTAAACCCTTTGGGTCTGGTATGGCTTTTTTTTCCCCACAACCCTGGCCTGGCAGTTGTGGGTGTCTGCCGGAGGGGCTTATCAGACTTTGGACTACACAGTACTTATTCACAAAAAAGATATGAAAAATTATGAACAAAGATAGACAAAGTACTTTATACCTAAAATAACAAAAAAGTGTCATGATGTAAATCTATGGTCATCACATCACGCATCGATGTACAGTCAGGTCCATAAATATTGGGACATAGACACAATTCTGATATTTTTGGCTCTATACACCCCCACAATGGATTTGAAATGAAACGATGTGCTTTAACTGCAGACTTTCAGCTTTAATTTGAGGGTATTTACATCCAAATCAGGTGAATGGTGTAGGAATTACAACAGTTTGTATATGTGCCTCCCACTTTTTAAGGGACCAAAAGTAATGGGACAGATTAACAATCATCCATCAAACTTTCACTTTTTAAAACTTGGTTGCAAATCCTTTGCAGTCAATTACAGCCTGAAGTCTGGAACGCATAGACATCACCTGACTCTGGGTTTCGTCCCTGGTGGTGCTCTGCCAGGCCTCTACTGCAACTGTCTTCAGTTCCTGCTTGTTCTTGGGGCATTTTCCCTTCAGTTTTGTCTTCAGCAAGTGAAATACATGCTCAATCGGATTCAGGTCAGGTGATTGACTTGGCCATTGCATAACATTCCACTTCTTTCCCTTAAACTCTTTGGTTGCTTTCGCAGTATCCTTCGGGTCATTGTCCATCTGCACTGTGAAGCGTCGTCCAATGAGTTCTGAAGCATTTTGCTGAATATGAGCAGATAATATTGCCCGAAACACTTCAGAATTCATCCTGCTGCTTTTGTCAGCAGTCACATCATCAATAAATACAAGAGAACCAGTTCCATTGGCAGCCATAAATGCCCTCGCCATGACACTACCACCACCATGCTTCACTGATGAGGTGGTATGCTTTGGATCATGAGCAGTTCCTTTCCTTCTCCATACTCTTCTCTTCCCATCACTCTGGTACAAGTTGATCTTGGTCTCATCAGTCCATAGGATGTTGTTCCAGAACTGTGAAGGCTTTTTTAGATGTTGTTTGGCAAACTCTAATCTGGCCTTCCCGTTTTTGAGGCTCACCAATGGTTTACATCTTGTGGTGAACCCTTTGTATTCACTCTGGTGAAGTCTTCTCTTGATTGTTGACTTTGACACACATACAACTACCTTCTGGAGAGTGTTCTTGATCTGCCCAACTGTTGTGAAGGGTGTTTTCTTCACCAGGGAAAGAATTCTTTGGTCATCCACCACAGTTGTTTTCTGTGGTCTTCCGGGTCTTTTGGTGTTTCTGAGCTCACCGGTGCGTTCTTTCTTTTTAAGGATTTTCCAAACAGTTGATTTGGCCACACCTAATGTTTTTGCTATCTCTCTGATGGCTTTGTTTTGTTTTTTCAGCCTCATGATGGCTTGCTTCACTGATAGTGACAGCTCTTTGGATCTCATATTGAGAGTTGACAGCAACAGATTCCAAATGCAAATAGCACGCTTGAAATGAACTCTGGACCTTTTATCTGCTCCTTGTAAATGGGATGATGAGGGATTAACACACACCTGGCCATGGAAGAGCTGAGCAGCCAATTGTCCCATTACTTTTGGTCCCTTAAACAGTGGGAGGCACATATACAAACTGTTGTAATTCCTACACCGTTCACCTGATTTGGATGTAAATATCCTCAAATTAAAGCTGAAAGTCTGCAGTTAAAGCACATCTTGTTAGTTTCATTTCAAATCCATTGTGGTGGTGTATAGAGCCAAAAAGATGAGAATTGTGTCGCTGTCCCAATATTTATTGACCTGACTGTAGATCTACGTCAATAACGATGCCCTATGCTTGCTGACCTGCCGAAAGGAAAAACTTGCCAAACGCACATGTCTGTTCCTGTCACTGAATGGCAAGACCTACTGATGACAGCTGCTGTAGACAAACCCCCCCCCCCTCCCCCCACCACCACCACAGCTTCCTGACTTGCCAAACTGCATGTTCAGTTAAGGGTCTAGCTTAGATCTTTGGGGACCTCTTGCCTTTTTTATTTTTGCATGGGGTTCCCTATTAACATCTACTGTACAACAGACCAGGCTCTGGTGTTGCAGAAGGGAAACCCAAGCCGCATTTTTCCCAAACAGAAAAAAAAACGCCAGGAGCTGTACTTTGACAACAATTTAAACACACTTTTATCTTTGAAAATATCAGTGTTGCTGAAGTAGGGTGTATACATTGCACAGAAGTGCCACTTTACAGGCAATCGGCTCTTGAGTGCGGCCACTGCTATCTCGGCTAAGGGAAACCGGCAGTGAAGACTTGCAGGTTCACAGCCAATTCCCTACTGCGCATGCGCAAAGAGCACTGCACTTTGTGAATGACCTGGTAGCGGGGGAAGGGGGAGGAGGGGAGTCGAGCTGTCAAAACCAGGTTCCCGCTTTCCCCCAGAAGGTGCCAAATGTGATAGCAGAGGGGGGTGGAGGCAGACAAGTGCAGCTTCCCCTTTTGGGTGGAGCTCCGCTTCAAAACAAAAGGTACACATATGTCGTATTCCATCACGTATCCCAAAAATAACAGTATTATTCCTCATTTCAGGACAGAGGGCCATGCAAATCATTCCTTTACACCTCATTGGCCAGCTGTGCATCCAGAACCATGGGTGTATTGTGCACACATAGCCTAATATTATAGAGCCATTTATTTCCAACTGCATACAGCTATTTAAAGTAGGGTGACCAGACGTCCCCGTTTTCCGGGGACAGTCCCCGGATTGAGGACACTCTCCCCGGAGCCCGTCTGTCCCCGGATTTGTCCCCGGATTGCAGGGGCGGCACTCAGGAACGTAGCGGCACGCACCGCTAACACTGGCCGTTGCCCTGATCTGTGCCACGGGACTTGCACTGTGTCCCTCAGCACAGCGGACTGAAGCCGCCTCCCCCTCCTCTCTGTTTACATTCACACAGGAGGAGGAGGAGCCCGAGGGACACACATGGCTGTGTGTATCGTCCGCGCTGTTCTGAGGTCTGTAAACTTCATTTATTTACTGTACAGTATGTGGTGGACATGTGCAGAGGATTCTATACTAATGGGGGGGGGGGGGGGGCTCTGCACTGGGGGGATTCTATACTAATGGGGGGCTCTGCACTGGGGGGATTCTATACTAATGGGGGGGGGGGCTCTGCACTGGGGGGATTCTATACTAATGGGGGGGGCTCTGCACTGGGGGGATTCTATACTAATGGGGGGGGCTCTGCACTGGGGGGATTCTATACTAATGGGGGGGGGGGGGGCTCTGCACTGGGGGGATTCTATACTAATGGATGGGGCTCTGCACTGGGGGGATTCTATACTAATGGGGGGGGGGGGCTCTGCACTGGGGGGATTCTATACTAATGGATGGGGCTCTGCACTGGGGGGATTCTATACTAATGGGGGGGGGGGGCTCTGCACTGGGGGGATTCTATACTAATGGGGGGGGGGCTCTGCACTGGGGGGATTCTATACTAATGGGGGGGGGGGCTCTGCACTGGGGGGATTCTATACTAATGGGGGGGCTCTGCACTGGGGGGATTCTATACTAATGGGGGGGGGGGCTCTGCACTGGGGGGATTCTATACTAATGGGGGGCTCTGCACTGGGGGGATTCTATACTAATGGGGGGGGGGGGCTCTGCACTGGGGGGATTCTATACTAATGGGGGGGGGGGCTCTGCACTGGGGGGATTCTATACTAATGGGGGGGGGGGCTCTGCACTGGGGGGATTCTATACTAATGGGGGGGGGGCTCTCCACTGGGGGGATTCTATACTAATGGGGGGGGGGCTCTGCACTGGGGGGATTCTATACTAATGGGGGGGGGCTCTGCACTGGGGGGATTCTATACTAATGGGGGGGGGGGCTCTGCACTGGGGGGATTCTATACTAATGGGGGGGGGCTCTGCACTGGGGGGATTCTATACTAATGGGGGGGGGGCTCTGCACTGGGGGGATTCTATACTAATTGGGGGGGGGGGGCTCTGCACTGGGGGGATTCTATACTAATGGGGGGGCTCTGCACTGGGGGGATTCTATACTAATGGGGGGGGGGGGCTCTGCACTGGGGGGATTCTATACTAATGGGGGGCTCTGCACTGGGGGGATTCTATACTAATGGGGGGGGGGCTCTGCACTGGGGGGATTCTATACTAATGGGGGGGGGGCTCTGCACTGGGGGGATTCTATACTAATGGGGGGGGGGCTCTGCACTGGGGGGATTCTATACTAATGGGGGGGGGGGGCTCTGCACTGGGGGGATTCTATACTAATGGGGGGGGGGCTCTGCACTGGGGGGATTCTATACTAATGGGGGGGGGCTCTGCACTGGGGGGATTCTATACTAATGGGGGGGGGGGCTCTGCACTGGGGGGATTCTATACTAATGGGGGGGGCTCTGCACTGGGGGGATTCTATACTAATGGATGGGGCTCTGCACTGGGGGGATTCTATACTAATGGGGGGGGGGGGCTCTGCACTGGGGGGATTCTATACTAATGGGGGGGGGCTCTGCACTGGGGGGATTCTATACTAATGGGGGGGGGCTCTGCACTGGGGGGATTCTATACTAATTGGGGGGGGGGCTCTGCACTGGGGGGATTCTATACTAATGGGGGGGCTCTGCACTGGGGGGATTCTATACTAATGGGGGGGCTCTGCACTGGGGGGATTCTATACTAATGGGGGGGCTCTGCACTGGGGGGATTCTATACTAATGGGGGGGCTCTGCACTGGGGGGATTCTATACTAATGGGGGGGCTCTGCACTGGGGGGATTCTATACTAATGGGGGGGCTCTGCACTGGGGGGATTCTATACTAATGGGGGCTCTGCACTGGGGGATTCTATACTAATGGGGGGGCTCTGCACTGGGGTGATTCTATACTAATGGTGGGCTCTGCACTGGGGGATTCTGTACTAATGGGGGCTCTGCACTGGGGGGATTCTGTACTAATGGTGGGCTCTGCACTGGGGGATTCTATACTAATGGGGGCTCTGGACTGGGGGGATTCCATACTAATGGGGGGGCTCTGCACTGGGGGGATTCTATACTAATGGATGGGGCTCTGCACTGGGGAGATTCTATACTAATGGGGGGGGGGGCTCTGCACTGGGGGGATTCTATACTAATGGGGGCTCTGCACTGGGGGGATTCTATACTAATGGGGGCTCTGCACTGGGGGGATTCTATACTAATGGGGGGGCTCTGCACTGGGGGGATTCTATACTAATGGGGGCTCTGCACTGGGGGATTCTATACTAATGGGGGCTCTGGACTGGGGGGATTCTATACTAATGGGGGCTCTGCACTGGGGGATTCTATACTAATGGGGGGACTCTGCACTGGGGGGATTCTATACTAATGGGGGCTCTGCACTGGGGGGATTCTATACTAATGGGGGGGGGCTCTGCACTGGGGGGATTCTATACTAATGGGGGGGCTCTGCACTGGGGGGATTCTATACTAATGGGGGGGCTCTGCACTGGGGGGATTCTATACTAATGGGGGGCTCTGCACTGGGGGGATTCTGTACTAATGGGGGCTCTGCACTGGGGGGATTCTATACTAATGGGGGCTCTGCACTGGGGGATTCTATACTAATGGGGGGGCCCTGCACTGGGGGGATTCTATACTAATGGGGGCTCTGCACTGGGGGGATTCTATACTAATGGGGGGGGGGGCTCTGCACTGGGGGGATTCTATACTAATGGGGGGGCTCTGCACTGGGGGGATTCTATACTAATGGGGGGGCTCTGCACTGGGGGGATTCTATACTAATGGGGGGCTCTGCACTGGGGGGATTCTATACTAATGGGGGGGCTCTGCACTGGGGGGATTCTATACTAATGGGGGGGCTCTGCACTGGGGGGATTCTATACTAATGGGGGCTCTGCACTGGGGGGATTCTATACTAATGGGGGGGCTCTGCACTGGGGGGATTCTATACTAATGGGGGCTCTGCACTGGGGGGATTCTATACTAATGGGGGGGGGCTCTGCACTGGGGGGATTCTATACTAATGGGGGGGCTCTGCACTGGGGGGATTCTATACTAATGGGGGTTCTGCAGTGAGGGGGTGTCTATACTATTGGGGGCTCTGCACTGAGGGGGTGTCTATACTATTGGGGGCTCTGCACTGGGGGGATTCTATACTAATGGGGGGGCTCTGCACTGAGAAATATGCAAGTTAAAGGGTTACTCCGCAAAATGTTGTAAAACTCCTCCAGTATTTTATATTGCTTTTGTTCCTGTAACATTTGTAGTCTTAGAACAGTTAGCTATTAATATTTGATTATTTATGTTTGAAGGTATCCTACGTGTTGTTACCATGCAATCTTTTACTGTTCTGAATTGTTAATTTATTGTTCATTGTTATTGTTGAACCAAAATTCTTTGGCAAGAATAAAATACAAAATATGCATTGAAAAGTTTTATCTCCATCTTATCGTCTTAACATTTGGTATTCGTATTCCAAAAAATTGTAAGAATCTTCTTTTTTTTTATCTCATGGACGAAATGTGAGAAATAACGTATATATCATATAATCCTTCCATAAACATATACCACATAACACTGAATATATAATTTGAGGAATATATGCTTATAAAATCGTTTACCATTTGCCAAAAAAAAAATGTCCCCGGATTTCATTTTGAAAATCTGGTCACCTTAATTTAAAGGGGTTGTAAAATCATTTTTTTTATCTTAATATATTAAGATAAAAAATCTCCAGTGTGTAGCAGCTCTTCTCAGCCCCCCATATACTTACCTGAGCCCCATCTCGATCCAGCAATGTTGCATGAGAGACTTGGCTGTCCAGGGCTCTCCCTTCTCATCCCTTCTCATTGGCTGAAACAGCAGCAAAGCGCCATTGGCTACCGCTGCTGTCAATCAAGCCAATAAAGAGAAGAGAGTGGGGCGGGCCGCTGCTTCGTTTCTGAATGGCTTAGCTCTGGTGCGCCCATAGCCAACTGCTTGCAGTGGGGGCACTCAACAGGAGGGAGGGGCCAGGAGTGCCAAAGAGGGACACAAGAAGAGAAGGATTGGGGCTTCTCTGTGCAAAACCATTACACAGAGCAGGTAAGTATGACATGTTTGTTTTTGTTTTTGTTTTTTAACACAATAAAAGTGAGACTTTAGTCTCACTTTAAGGCTGTATTTGGCTATCATCAGTGCAGTGTATTGGAAACCATGTTTTTTTTTTTACAGAGTAAAAAAAGAGTATTCTGTATGGTTATACATTATTATTGAACAGATGTATGAAATAAATGTTACTGAATGTGCCTGTAATGTGCCCTTGAGGGGGGGGTCTCTTCTTTCCTGTGAATATTTTAAAGCACAATTGAACTCCAAAAACTAAAACCCAGTGACAAGCAGGTTATTTATAATAGAAGAAACCCTAGTGGCCTCTTCTGTCATGAATCCCTCCCCAGTATTATGATCTGAGTGCCACATGCAATTACGGCACCCCTGTATGTCGTGGTGATGTGCACATGCATGGGAGTGATGCATGGGAGTGATGTCATTGCAGCCCAGCCATTTAATCGGTTGAAGGGATGGAACCCGGAAAGAAGACTAGCCGAAGATGGAAGGACTCAGGACCAGCAGGAGCGGTGACAATGTAGCACTGAAGGGCTCTGTTTGACAGGTAAGTCTGCCATAATGTGTTAGAATGTGGTACATACTAGCACACTATAGCATCAATAAATTCCTGTTGTACTATTTATCTTATCTCTCTTTACTGCTAAATGTACTCAACAGCATTGTACCGTGAATTATAATGTAATATAACAAACATATCTGGTGTATAAGTAAAATACTGAGTGTAAATCCACTTTAGGGTTGCACTCAGAATCCAGATCAGGTCTTAAAACACTTACCCTCCATGTGCCCTCCTGACAGATATTATATCTGAGTAACTTGTTCTTTGCGCTGTAGTTGTTGTTGCCCACTGCTCTAAACGTTCTATCAACAGCCCATAAGAAAGGATTTACAAGTTTAAAAATACAGAGAAATTTAGGTGGATGTCTGGAAGTAAAGATGCCATGGCAACAGTATAAAATAAAACAACCACACAACATTCCTCTTGTAACAATTGTTTAGTTCTGTTCAGTTTCCATGGTTTTGGAGCATTGCAGATGCTTTTATGCAAACCAAAATAGGCAGCAAGCCAAGGTAGAGTTTTAAGCAGAGTTTCAAAGCAAAGCCACAGAGCTAAACATGAGGGCATCAAGACTAATGGGGGTATTCTGAAAAATTCCAATATTTCAATTCAAAATTCCATCAAAACACTTCCATGATGTCATATAAAATGACCTCACTGTGTGCAATATATCAGATAAGATGCCATGATTAATGGATGTGGAAGTCATTTTCTTAAAGTGGTGTTCCGGCTGAAATTATACTTTTTAAATAACAATACCCCTATAATACACAAGCTTAATGTATTCTAGTAAAGTTAGTCTGTAAACTAAGGTCTGTTTTGTTCGTTTATAGCAGTAGTTTGTTATTTTATAAACTTACAGCAGGCCGTGGCCATCTTAAGTGTGGGCATCTGAAGCCAGACTGTATTTCTTCCTGGATCTCATCCTTGCAGATCTCGCACATGCTCAGTGCAGCACAAGCAGTGTAATAGGTTTCAGGCCAGGTTTCCTTAGCAACGGCAGTGTCAGAGGAAGTTGCCGCCCCTTCCCAGAAGGCATTGCAAACAGGAAATGATGGGATGGGCCACTGTCAGGGAGGAGGAAGTGAAAAATGAATACAGCAGATATACAGTAGGTGCGGAGAAAAGAAAAAAAAATATCCAATTCGTTTACAGTGCACAGTTTAGTGAGGGATGCCAAAGAGTTGTAAAAGTGGGTGGAACTCCACTTTAAGGAACTTCATAAAAAACAGCACAAAAGAGCTTTGTGGAGTTCCACCCAAAAATGCAACTTCCGCTTTAAGTGATGGCAACCCCCTGACATGTTACATTTGGCATGTAATTTTTTTTTGGGGGGGAGCGGACACCCTCTTTTTAGAGGCATCCGGCTCCCACTTCCTCCCGGGGCTCCGCAGCACCGGAAGGAAATTCACCTCTCCCCTTTCCTTCCCTGCAATCTTCTGGGACACATCACAGGTCCCAGAAAATTGACAGGCCATTCACAGCTCGCAGTGCGTGCAGCTGGGCGCCACAGTAAGAATGCCAGCGCCGGGGAGAGGAGTGGGGTATTTTTTTTTTCTTTTTCGTTAACTTTTTGACTGAGTATAGATCTATGTTTGTCCCAAGACCTGTGTGGGGGTACTATTTTAGGAGGAGCTCTGTATTGGAATGAGGGAGGTGGTGGGAGAGTTCTGTAGTGTGGAGGGGAGCTCTTTACTGAGAGAAGGGTGAGTGTGGGGAAAGTTCTGTATTAGGGGGGCTGGGGAGGAACTCTGTACTGGGGGGGTTGGGGAGAAGGTCATTTTGATTATATACTGGCCTGTGTTTCCCACTACTGCACCCTGTGTGATTTGCACTCCATACCAGACCCTTTGGGACAGTGGGTGGCGGCTGTTTAAAAAACAGCTGAAAGTTAATTCATTCTTTTACATTTACATTCTTTTTCTTTTTGCATGCCTGGACCACTACTTAAATAACAAACATGTAATACTACACGCACTGTGCAATGGTTTTGTACAGAGCAGCCCTGATCTTTCTCTTAATATATACCCGCCAGCGTTCCTGGATCCCCCCCCGCTGAGCACCCTCACTCCTGAGCCCCGCTCTGTGTCTGTAAGACAAACAGAGAGAGGCTAAGCTCCCCCCCACTCCCTCCTCACTGGCTGTGATTGACAGCAGAAGGTGCCAATGGCTCCTGCTGCTGTTTCTGATCCAATCTGCTCATCACTGGATTGAGATTGGGCTCAGGTAAGTATTGGGGGGGGGGGGCTGGGAGGAAGCTGCATGCAGAAAGTGTTTTACTTTCATGCATAGAATGCATGAAGGTTAAAAAACATTCTGCTTTTACAACCACTTTTACTAAATTGTGAAATGCATTTATTCAGCCTACATCTGCCCTCTAGTGGATTCTTCACAGACACACACTGATAGTTTATGCAAGAAAGTAGCTGGCTACTTTATTTTTTCTACATTCTTTTTCCAGGAAAGAGTGTACTTTAGTTTTTTTGTGTGTGCAGCTGCAGGTAAAATGCACTAAAGATTAATTTTACATGGTATACCAGCAAATCATTTGTGATAGTTTATAAAAACAGTTAAACTGCAGCAATATTCACATGGTTATCGAACTCCCTGCACTTTCTGGGGTTTGTTTTAAAAAGCTCCACACTGCACCCTGCACCTTCAGTCTGTGAATCCTTCTATATGCCCAAAATCAAAAACCACCAATATAAACTCTACTTATCCATAAAATTGTGAATATTCAAACAACAAATTCAAATATAAAGTCCATGCATTTACAAATGGAATATATAGATGTACTAAAATCAGGGCTTTTTTTCAGGGGGAACTTGGTGGAACTCAATTCCACCACCTCTGGCTCAGACTCTTTGGTGCCTGCTCACCACAATCACTTGTAAACACAGAAGTTTGGTTTCTGTGTTTACAAGTGACAGCTCTGCACTCTGTATGTAATGCAATCCTGGTATTTAATGCTCCTTTAAGACCCTCCTACTGTTTTCATGAAATTTGACTGAACACACCCACTATTTGATGCGATTTGGAGGGTGTGTGTAGGGGGAGGGGTTTTGTGGGGCCATGGTTAAGTTCCAGCACCTATTGTTTGAGAAAAAAAGCCCTGACTAAAATTATGTGCACATAAATATATATATCTGTGTCTTGTGCGTGACTGCTTAATGATTCCCACAACGTTGTGCTCACAATGAAATCATTGTGCTTTGTGCACTCTCCACCGGATGTGTCTCACCTTAGGGGTATGACTAATATTTACATATGGTCTAAGAAGGCTTTTTTTGTCCTATTTCAGAGGACTATGCACGCTCCAGGTCTGAAAGGTTTCACTCACAGGGCTCCGACTCCGCTGCATCAAGCCTTGATATCTCTATTCATTCATACATAAAAGGAAAAATCACTAGACAGTGCTTTATCCTTTTTTAAAATGTATTTAACATGAAAGCTTTGTACAAGTGTACACTCACTAACAGCAGGTGCTTCCAGCGCACCACACTATATCTCGCATGCAATATGGATCTGCCATGTATGATCTCTACTGAACAATCCTCACGATGGTATAGGTACCACGTGGTAATCCCTAGAGAGTGATGTGACATCATCAGGCTCCTCCCCTATGGGTTACGCCACAGGTTCACTTGGCTTCCTCAGGGAGATGATCATCCTAAGGTGAGAGCACATCTGGTGGAGGGTGCACAAAGCACGGATTTCAGGACCGCAAGAGAGATCAGAGAAACTACCCACCTGGTTTCACTGTGTTTTTTTCTCACTAGCCATATCAGCCAACTGTTGCCAACAACAGAATCACAAGTGTGTGACAGGTAAGAGTATACATTCAAATGTAGTACCTACCCCCGAAGGGGCCACTGAAAATATGCCCAGGTCTCCCTTTGTAGTACAGAGGTCGCCAGTCACATGAGCACAGTCCCGCACACACTCAGGCTCAGTCTAGAGGATGTTTTTTTAGTATTTATAGCTGAAAAACTTTAACAAAAGAGGGGTTTAGGGTCACAGGATATGCCACGGCAATCAGTAACGACAGTAGAAGGACAAACGGCTCACTCTAATACTTCAAAAACAGCTTTATGGAGCTAGCAGGGAATGGCCAGTATATCTTGGACCCTACCAGGGCCGCTGATAGGCCAGTGCAACTGGCCCTGTTGTACTGGGCCCGGCCAGCAGGGGGGCCCGGGCAACCTGAACAGATAGCTAATTAATGTAGAATAAAAAAAAAATCCTCAAGCCATCGTCCATCCAAAGCCCAAGCAATTACACCCACCCCCCACCCCCCCACCCCCCGTTTACTTTTTATGTATTTTTTTTTTATAGCACTGTGTATTAGTATGTGGCGGCAGGGGGAGGGACTATTTCTTCTATTTCGGGCACGGAAGAGGCATTCTTCCGCACCCGCTCCTCATGCTGGCTAAAGTCACAATGTAACAAGTAATCGGCGCAAGAAATGACAGCTATATCCAATTGAACAGTAATGTACAAAGATAAGTGGTAAACAAAATATCATTACAATAAATGAAAGATAAGTCCGTAATGTGACACTGCAAGTGGAGGGGGCAGAAATGCTGTGTAAAGTCCACATTCAAGGCAGCCTTCCGATAGGGATGAAAGCCATTATCCCAAGAGCACTGTAAGACAAGGAAGAGGAGGCGCCTCTGGGTGCAGACATTTAAAACAATTTATTAAAATAACAGCAACAGCTGGTAATACACTCACATTTGTGAGCAGCTTGACAAAGGAGCGCCGCCGTCACACTACTCACGGCGAGCCAGCTTAGGAAACGCGTCGCACATCGTGTGACGTCATCATCCCTCACCTGGATCGGCTGCTATCCAAGCCTCGCTTTGGTGCCTGTCTCCGCTGTTCGGCCGAATACATCCAGCGTTCTAAGACTGCCCAGAGCCCCTAACATCTACCAGCTGAGAGAGATGACTCCACGGACCCCCTGGATTGCCTTGGGACATTATCATGCTTGAAACTTACTACACAAATGTGAGTGTATTACCAGCTGTTGCTGTTATTTTAATAAATTGTTTTAAACGTCTGCACCCAGAGGCGCCTCCTCTTTCTTGTCTTACAGTGGCTAAAGTCACAGCCAGCGCCTACTTTATATTGCCTTTCCTGGCCTTTCGCAGTAATTCCTCTCCCTCCGCGTGAGAGAAGCAGTGAGGCGAGCAGCTGGCATCTGACTGGAATAGTTTGTGTGGCAACTCCAGTCCAGGTAAGATGAGGGAGGAAGTGACTCCTGGGGCCCGACCGTCTAACAGGTGTGTCGTGTGTGTTTGCTTGGGGGGGGTTATTGATCAACTACTACTGCAGCAGCCAACATCTATACATTATGGCATTGGCGGCATGGGTGGCACTGTCTGCAGGTAGCACATGCGTTATGGGCCATGGACATCCACCCACATCTGAGGCAGTGTGACTGCTGCGGACACACTCGACTTCAGTATCCTCTCAAGAGAACCTCACCCCCCTCCATCCTCCTTAGTACAGGACAGCACTCTCCCAGGAGGACGCAGACAGGCCGAAATCTCTCCTCCATCCAGCTCGTGACAGGTCCACACCACCCTACAATCCTATCTTTACAATTTAAAGGAGAACACACATACCATCAACTACCACTTAGAACGCTTGAACGTGGACTGGTATGGAACACAGAAAAAAGTATCTCCCATTTCAGGCCACACTTTCCAACTAGCCATTATATTTATGTACATATGTTGGCCTACTGGCCCATAGAGACTGCGCCCTGGTTCTCAAAGGCTCTGATGAAGAGGTTATCCTCAAAACGCGTCAGCCGACTCTAAACAACCGCCTCAACATGGGCTTTTGTTACTTTTAACCCATTTTTAATTTCCATGTTTTCTATATTTTGTTACCTGTTTGCATGATACGTAGTATTGGTAGTATTCATTTGCTTTTATTTGTTTTTATTTTCATAAGAATAAATTTTATACTTTTTGATGTGAGCAATTGATCACGCGCCCTTCATCCATCACTCTCCATATAGCCATAACGCATGTGCTGCCTGTAGAGACAGTGCCACCCATGCCGCCAATGCCGTAATGTGCTGCAGGGACAGTGCCACCCATGCCGCCAATGCCGTAATGTGCTGCAGACAGTGCCACCCATGACGCTAATGCCATAACGCATGTGCTACATGCTGACAGTGCCACACATGCCGCCAATGCCATATTGTGCTGCAGACAGTGCCACCCATGCCGCCAATGGAATAATACCATTGGTAGCATGGCGGGCACTGTCTCTGCAGGCAGCACATGCGTTTTGGCATTAGCGTCATGGGTGGCACATTACGGTATTGGCAGCATGATGGATGAGAAAAATAAATATCACTTGTAGACGAACCTGCACTTTGTTTCAGGGCGGGGTCTGGGGAGGGGCCAGGGGTGGGCTGAAGGTGGAACCAGGGACGGGATCAGGGGTGGAGCTGAAGGGGGCCCAGTCAGGTAGGCTGTACGGGGCCCTATGATTTCTATCAGCGGCCCTGGACCCTACCATAGCAGTCTATATAGCAAATACTGGCTCTTAGTCCCCCTCTGGCACTTCCATAACTAACAGTCCCCAGCAAGGTCTTTACTCACAGTGTCTCAGCAGCTGTCTGCCACCCAGCATCTGCAGGTAGAAGTGAGGGAGATTAACTAGATCCTTTTCCAGACCCAGGACTTTAGTGCAGTGCCCTCCAGCAAATGTAATCTTCAGGCAATCTCTCCAGGGCCCTCGGCCCAGCAGCTTCCGAGTCTCAGACTAGCTTTATCCAGGGTCACTTTTATCACCCCCCCGGCCACCTTCTGGATTCCCCTGGATTAGCTAGGGCATGATAAATATTCAACTGATCATTTGAATCTCCCAGCCCTATGCTCTAGAAACTTCTTTCAGAGGCAGGGGGAAGTAATCAAAATCTCAGCTCAGGAAACCCTAAACAGAACAACACAATCAATCACTGTTTCATTCACTACAGTGGAGCCAAAAGCTAAATTTAGCTAGCAGCCTAACAAGAGGAGGGCGCTACACAACCGTTACATGTTCTGCACCAGCCTCTTGATATCATCAAGCTACACATTTCAACACTACAGCCTTGTCTTTATCATAGTTTATGTTCTGTCTGCCTATAGAAGTCTCGGAGTCTGCCAATTAACATTGCCTCTACCTAAGGGTGTGCTGGCCCTAACCCTCTCCCCCACAGTTCCTTTTAAGAGACAATAAATCTCTTTGCATTCTAAAAGTGTCTGGTGCCCACCCTTTCATCTTGCATTACACCCACCATGCCTCACTCTACACTCTACACCCAACCCACTCTACACAGAAGGATGTCAGCTGTTTCTAACTCTGGAGGACACCATTGGGCTTCAGGGGCCCCGAAACTTTGCTACATTTGGCGCCCAACGTGGGGCTAAGGCGTTATTCCTCCAGCAGTCGCCCAAAGCAATTGGCTACAGCTACATCGGGATTTTGTCTGGCTCCATGCGAAAGTGGCAAGTAACATCTTTACTTCATATAGATTGTGTTATTGTGCATTCCAACAATGTGGGGAAGAACCAGCAAGTCTCATTGCTCATGGGAGAGTATCAGCCTGGTCTTTTGACACTTTACGCCTGTGCTGCAAGGGTTAAAACAGACTCCAGTCCAGTTTCCAGAACATATCTGCACCAATCCGTTGGCAGGGGAGGAGCCCCCGCTCTGCAGAGGAGGATAAGAAAGTGCTGCCACATGTTCCTGGTTGTGGGTTGGAGAAGATGGCGCAGTTTGGAAGTATGATGGCGGATTGGAAGATGTATGCTCCGGGTGTTGGCTTTGGTCTGAGCGAATCAAAAGGCGTTCTGACTGACACCGGAGTGCAATATACACCTACGGGTAGTCATGCCCTGTACACGGCTAGAGGCTATGAGGCCTTGGGACTGATCTGCAGGAAGTGTTATAGGGCGTACACACGGTCGGACTTTGTTCGGACATTCCGACAACAAAATCCTAGGATTTTTTCCGACGGATGTTGGCTCAAACTTGTTTTGTCTACACACGGTCGCACAAAGTTGTTGGAAAATCTGATCGTTCTAAACGCGGTGACGTAAAACATGTACGTCGGGACTATAAACGGGGCAGTGGCCAATAGCTTTCATCTCTTTATTTATTCTGAGCATGCGTGGCACTTTGTCCGTCGGATTTGTGTACACACGATCGGAATTTCCGACAATGGATTTTGTTGTCGGAAAATTTTATCTCCTGCTCTCCAACTTTGTGTGTCGGAAAATCCGATGGAAAATGTCCGATGGAGCCCACACACGGTCGGAATTTCCGACAACACGCTCCGATCGGACATTTTCCATCGGAAAATCCGACCGTGTGTACGGGGCATTACAGTTTGGCCACTCATCTGAGGCCTTGGATTGTCTGTGGACGCTGCAGGGAACCCCTGCTTGAGGTAGTCTCACCAGCGCAACTCCCGTGGATACTGCAAGCGGAGCAGAACAAGAATATCACCATCCCGGCTGGGAGCAGTATTGAGAGTCCATCTGCTATCACCCGGCTCATGACAGAAGCTGCCTCTCTTGTATCTGTGGCTGTTCTAGGACCCATCGCTCCGGTCTATGTGGTCAGGCTCACCTGCACTCCTTGATGGCGGAATCACAGAGGAAAAGGGTGTCGGGTAAGCCTGCAAGGGGTGAAAGTGGAAAATGGTATACCAGTGGGGGGGGGTGATACCTGTGGCCATTAAAGGAGATAATGCGGTTGTGCCAATTAAAGCCAGCTCCAAGCACAACTATCTCCCGGCCGAAGAATGCTCCACTATATCCAATTCAGACATCCTGTCTGATGTTTTCAGACAATTTGTCATGGACTGGAAAGTGGAGTGAGAGTTAAGAGGAGCAAAATATGTGACTTGGAGGAGGATGAGATTCCTCCTGAACGTGCTACAAATGTTAAGATTGAATTGTTTGCAAATACTGCTCCAACTGTGTGCATTACTAAGTCTTTTGAGGAGGATCATCAGGAGAAGTGGGTCCCTGTTAAGCTCACCAAACCAATCAATGTGAATACGTTTGATTGCAAACCCGATACTATTGTATGACACTTGGTTCAGTGTGCCCCAGATGCACGGGTCATAACCGGTTACAGATGCCCTAAGACACTGCCCAGGCTGTCCAAAATACAGCGCATAATTATTAGGAAAGTGGCTGAGGAGTATGAATATCTGTATCATTATATACCAGGCCATCTAGAGAAAGAGATTCAGGACAAGGAGACTCAATGGGTCTATAAAGCTGTGCGGAGTTTCCTTCGGATCCCTTTGTGGGTGGAATTCCCAAAGTTGTCATCCAAGATAGCAGAGAAATATATTTCAGTATTGCAAACCTGGGGCTATTGTTGCAAAATTAACTCTGGCGGTGGGATCATCCGCAGGCCTAACAAGAGAGACATCCAACATTACATTACTACAGTAAATGCCAAAAGGAGAAACCCTGAAGTTGCCAGATCCCAGGTATTACTGGTGAATGCTCTTGAATTTGGTTCACTGACACCATGTGGATTACAAATGTGTGCTTTATGGAGTTGGGACACTGTGCTGGAAGCCACTCCACCTCTTGTATGGAAATCATTAATAGTGGGTAACATTCCTGTTGGATGTATTGCTGGGACTGTGCTGGACTGTATGCTGCCAGCAGATAAAGGTAATGCCCACTTGAGTCATGCTGGCTAGTGTCCTGGAGTCGCAAGTGTGCTTCCCTCTGAAAAGTAACTAGTTGATGTGACGCTCAGCATGTTTGTTTCTTGAGCTAATAAAGAACTTCATTCTCAGTCCCCGGCTGTTGTGTGGACAGAATGAGATGACGGCTGCAAGGGGACCTGTGTTCAGAAGTACGGTCTCTTGCACCATGGCTTGGCTGCTTGTTGCTTGATCGCAGACATGCCTCTTGTCCCCGGAGTTGTCTCTGGGAAGAAGGGAGACTGCTGGGAAATGTTGTTCAAACCCGAGTGAAAACCTGACTAGACGAACACATCCCCTCATTGATACACCCAGATCAAGTGGGGTTTACAGCTGGTAGGGAGGGGAGGGAAAATAACCAGAGAGTAATGAATGCTATCTACCTCACACAGAGACAACAGAAACCCCTAAAAATGATATCAGCTGATGCGGAAAAAGCATTTGATAGAGTTGACTGGGTGTTTCTTAGGGCTACTTTGCAACATATTGGCCTGGGGGATGGAATGCTGAGATGGTTTTCAAATCTATACTCAGTACCGAGTGCGAGGGTTAAAGTAAACGATAGACTCTCTGACCCATTTTGTATCCGAAATGGAACGCGTCAGATATGCCCACTGTCGCCCATTATTTTCATTCTTACAATGGAGCCCTTTTTAAGGAAGATACGTGCCAACCCCAACATTAGAGGCATAAAGACAGAAAGAGAGGAGCATAAGTTAGCAGCCTATGCCGATGATCTGATTTTTTTCATAACCTTCCCAGTTATATCCATCCCATCTCTCTTAATGGAGATTCGTCAATACGGGGGGATAGCAAATTTTAAGGTGAACTAAAACAAATCAGAGGCTATGGGAATGGAAATGAAGGCATCCTTACTGCATCAGATAACGACGCAATTTAATTTTAGATGGACAGAATCCCATATAAGCTATTTGGGGACTAAAATACGTACGAAGTTGAGTAGGATATTTGAATTAAATTATGCCCCGATGTTAAGACAAATGAAATTAGATTTACAGAGATGGGACAGGGAGATCTTTACATGGTTTGGAAGGACAAATATTATAAAGATGAACGTGATGCCTTGGCTCCTTTATTTGCTGCAAACCATGCCGATAAAGATTCCCCCAAGTTTCCTGAAAGACCTCCGATCGAGGTTTTTGAGGTTTATCTGGGCTGGGAAGCCAGCAAGAGTACGGAGAACCATTTTAGTGCTCCCTAAAGAAAAAGGAGGAATTGGCTTTCCAGACCCAGTTAGATACCAGGAGGCCTCACAGCTAGCCAGAATAATGGAATGGTGTGCCACTGAGAAGAAACCATGGGTGCAATTGGAACAAGCGACGATTGATATTCCCTTGGAGGGGTTGGTGTGGATAGTGGGACCGGATATTCCAACAACAGTGAGAAAACATCCACTGACAGGCGCAACTTTACGCACTATTAATAAGATTTTTAAAAAGACAAATTTATCAACATCTCCGAGTCCTATGACTCCTGTGCTGGGTACGCCAGACTTCCAACCTGGCATAACAGACCGGAGATTTGAGGTTATAAGACAAAGGGGTAATAACAGGATCATACATTTCTCAAGGTGTAATTGTTTAATGACACAAGGTGAGATAGAAGGAGAAGTAAAACCAGACCTAGATTATTTTAGGGCGATGCAGTTAGGAGCATATATCCGTTTGAAAATAAAAATACGGGGACTATCGGGCTTTGAGCAGATATGCCTAGATGGAGAAAGTATGAGACACTCTCTATCATATTTCTATGAGGTACTAACAGGACTGGAGGCACCTCAAGACCTTAATTTTATTAAAGCCTGGGAAAGAGACTTGGGGACTACGTTCTCCCAAAGGCAGAAGGATAAGATTCTAAAATCTATTCATAAAACATCGGTGGCAAGCAGAAATAAGGAGGGAGGATATAAAATCCTCACCAGATGGTATAAAACATCGGTACTACATAAATTATTCCCACAGGTTCCAAGTGTATGTTGGCATTGTATAGAGTCAGAGGGCACGATGCTGCATATATTTTGGGAATGTGAAAAGATTAGGGGATTTTGGAAAATGGCTGAGGAAACGGTTAAGGATATTACAGGTGTGTCTCTTGGAGAAAATCCGTCAGCATTTTTACTAAACGATGTACTCATGTCAGTGGAAAAATACAAAAACTCCCTGCTTAAACATCTTCTCATGGCAGCGAGGGCCTGTATTCCGGCCCTGTGGAAAAGTACAGTCCCGCCGACTAGAGCACAGTGGTGGGTCAGAGTTGTAGAAATACAACAAATGGAGAATTTGACTTCGATGTTGAAAGAACAGGATGAGAAATATTGTAAGATATGGGCCCCCTACTTTACTTATAGAAGGGTAGAAGAAGAGAGGTAGGCCATGCCTGAACGAATGGGAAAGGGAGGAGGGATCCCCCTTTTTTTTTTTTTTCTTTGGTGGGTTTAGAGGGTGGGGGGTGGGGGAGGTGGGGATAGGGCTAGGAAAAGAGAAAAGGAAATTATATTTGCTTATTGAGTTGAGGGGATTGAGTACCCCCGAACATGCAATGTATAATGATATTATAATTTGAAGATATGGGGAAGTGATAAGGTGTAAGAGATGTTATGAAGAATATGATAAATGCTCTATGTGGAGTGTAATATATAATATGTGAAAAATAAAGAGAATAAAAAAAAAAAGGAAAGGGAAAAAGTGTTTAGCTAGTTAGGTAGAATAAGCTGTGACAAAGGGGCAAGTTCTCACCTTACAAACTGACTGAATGACTATTAAGTGCACCAGGATGGTCTTTTCATATGCTGGCCACCAGGTGGCATGTGTCTTGCCAACCTTGTTCACATTATGCATTATTTGAAATGCTAAGAAAGTTTCTGTAAGATAGCTGTGGAAAGAGGTGGCATTCTTGGATGAGGATGGGGCCCAATTTCACTTATATGTGTGTTTAGAGATAGAGATGATTGAAGTTTAGGTATATTATAGGGTGTATTTACTGCTCTTGGCTAAGGCAAATCAACATTTACTTAAAATTCACTTAGGTACATATTGCACTGTGTTATCATAGGGATAGGATGCATTTCTTTGCTGTCTGCTTTTCTCTTTCAGGTGTTCCTGCACCCATTGCATCTTCCTTGGACAAGGAGAAACAGTGATTTCAGGCTCTGGTCCTTGGAGTAGAGTGGGGTAAAAATTAAGTTGGGCACCAGTCAATTAAAGGCTGGTATACACGGGTTGAATATCGGCTGGTATGGGCCTGTTCAGCAGAAACCAGCCGACATTCAGATACATACAGCATGGATGCATACAACAGCCTGCCCAACAGAAGCTGGTCTATTGACCAGATTTTGTCAGGTGAGCATCCTGGAAAACCAGCAATCGATCAATACTCGCAACCAATGGCTGCAAACACTGATCTGTGTGTTCTGGCGTCGAGGGGGGTCACTCCCCCTGTTAGAACACAATAACTCTTCAGTGAGACCTCCAGACAAGATCCGTACATGAGACTGCTTGGTTTGGTCCTAAGTTAATTAGGTATAGCCCCCCCCAGCTCTGCCACAGATGGAACCTTGATGAACATCAGCAAACTCCAGCAAAGACTGCCTCAGAGGGGCAGAGCCCCTATGGCTGTGGGACATCTCCAGAAAGACAAGAACAGGGCTGTCCCAGACCTCAGACTATTTATGTTATCCTCCAGCTACCTACTGGGCACACCTCTCAAGGGTTTGGCTGCAGCACAGTAAATATTCAAGATGCCCATTTGACTCTCCCATCCCCCTATGTTCTGGAAGCCTCCAGAATGCAGGGGAAAGCAATCAAACCTGCAGCCTGTGAAATCTAGAACGGCCCAAATTAATCAATGGCTGCTCTAATTAATACAGAGGAACCAAAAAATAACTAAATATCTCTATCATCCTAGCAACCTACCTTGGAGGGGGCTACAAACTTTTGGTATCTGTTATTGTTCCAGTATTCATCCAGTTATTGGCATTTCTGTATGAATATGCTGTGCGTGTTGCACAAATAAATATTCTCTCCTCAACCTTGGTGTGTCAGAGGGTGTAGCATTGCCTCAAAGGTCATTGATATCTGGAATCAGGGGAATCAGACATCAGCAGCTCCTTCAGCAGTAAATGCTACATGTCCGTGATAACCAATGTCAACCACATTAGTGTTATACCGTCAGTAGAAAAAAAAAAAAATATATATATATATATATATATATATCTAGGCTCCTCAACACAATCCGTGACTCTTATGCCGCGTACACACGGTTGGACTTTCCAACGGGAAATGTTCGATGTGAGCTAGTTGTCGGAAAGTCTGACCGTGTGTATACTCCATCGAACATTTGCCGTCGGAATTTACGCACACAAATGTTTGAGAGCAGGTTCTCAAATTTTCCGCCAACCTCACTTTGTTGCTCGGAATCAAGTACGAGATGGAAGTGCTCGGTCTTGTAAAACTAGCGTTCGTACTGGAGATAGCACATTCATCACGCTGCAAATTTTGAAATCTTTCAATGCAGCGTATTCTCTTCTTCTTTATAATGCTTTAATAATGAAGTTGCTTTGCTGCTGATATTCACACAGAGTTCTGACAAACTGATTTTTTATTATTTCTCGTGATCTCCTGAATAATCTTTTTTTTGTTTTTTGTTTTTTTTGTTTTTTTCTCAAGATCTCCAGAACAATCTTTATTTATTTATTTTTTTCTAGTGATCTCCATAATATTTTTTGTCGTTTTGTGTGTCAAGTTACCACAACACCATTATTATCTTGTATTTTTTAACCTCGGAGAGGTTGGTTGGAGTTGTTGTCCCTTGTTAATTTGACATTGTATTTTTTTAAATGTACATGCCTACTCACAAACAAACTGTCCTTTTTGGAGTAAAACACATAGCCAAGTATTTGTCAAAACAAAAATTAAAAATGTATTATGGGTCATAACAAAATAAAGAGGAAGGCAATGCTGGAGAAACAGTTGGAATTGGTGAAGCCTTTGTACCCCAGGGCAGACATCAATTATTTGACAGGCAAAATTGGTAACCTGAGGAGTCCATTTAATAGGGAGCACAATATGGTCCAGGACTCCAATAGATCGGGAGCAGCAGCAGATGACTTATATGTCCGCAGGCTGTGGTCTTACCACAGCCTGCGTCTTTTGCCAGACCACACCAAACCCAGGCCATCACTCTCAACACTTCCTTCCACGCTTCCTTCCAGGCTGCTGTGGTGGGTTGGGTGGCTGTGGTGTTGGAGGTGTTGCTGGAGGTGGTGGAGGAGTAATATGGTCCAACTCACACACGTGGCTTTTAGTTGTGTGTTGGCCCCTCACCCCCTTGTTTAGGGCCTGAAGTATTACCTCCTCACAGATGAGGCGTTGGCCCTCCTCCATTCCTTCCAGTTTACTGCCCGTCACACAGCCAAAGGACTCGTGGACACCAGGGGTCGCTGTCAGTGCCGCAGTAGCCTGTCGAATCAAAGCAGTCGCTGACTCCTCCAGGTTCCTCACCTTCCTGGTCCTTTTTGTTGGAAGGCGGAGGGGAGAAACCTGGGATTCGGTCAGGCTGCTTTCCACGGCCACCTCCTGGCTGCGACTTTCCACGGCCTTCTCCTGGCTGAGACTTTCCTGTGTATGAAAATGGGACATAGTTTTAGCTTTTTGGTCATCAATCTCACACAATTTTTAGCTTATGACTGTTGCAAATTGAATGTTAACAAATAGAAAAGACTATCATTCTGACCCCAGCATTTTTCATTCTTGCCCCAATCATTTTTGGCTACTATTGTCTATTGATATGTAAACCACTTGGTTAAATCAGAAATTAGTGATCAATAACATCTAGTTAACATCATTAAATTTTTGACAGGAAATATGTTGAACAATGCTATACCTGGCTCAAGCTGGGCTCCTCCACATCTTCCTGGGTGGAAGGCCCAGGTTGTACTTCGGAAGTCTCAGCTGATGTGGAAGGAAGTGTGGAAGGAAGGGTTGAGAGTTATGGTCTGGGTTCACTCTGGTCTGACAAAAAATGTAGTCTGTCAAAGTACCAGAACCTGGGGACATAAATGTCATCTGCTGCTGCTCCTAATCTCATGGAATCCTGGACCTTCTTGCGCTCCCTATTATACGTGCTCCTCAGGCCACCAATTTTGGCCTTCAAATAGTTGATGTCTGCCGTGGGAGTCACCGGCTTCACCAATTCCAACAGTTGCTCCAGCGCTGCCTTCCGCTTTAGCGTAGTATTCTCTGTTTTTGACTTGCCACAGGCAGGGCAGCTCCCTGTACCTGACTATAAAGTTTGGCAGGAAGTCTGGGTCTGTAAATGTATCCATTTTATCTGCAAGATACAACACAAGACAAACCCTAATGTCAGGGTAAACTCTCCTAATCTTGTCCCAATATAGGCCTCAATCTATAAGCAGTATAGGCCACTAACCACTGATGCCCCGAGTTAAAATTGTACCTTCGTTTTGCACGATCGGCGCTTACGCTACTCTGTCCTCCACTTACAAAATGTACGTACGACGCACGCGTGTTATGCTTTATTTATACTGTGCATGCATGAAACTCTGCCCTTGACCTTCTTTCTAGTGTATTCCCTGCCCCTTCTCTTTCGGCGCAGTGGGAGAGCACATGGCGGAGACACAGCAGGTCCGTGCAGAGAGCAGCAACGAGGAAAGCCCAGGGAAGGAAACGTCCCGATCCAGGAGGAGATATAAGGCCACAAATATGTCCTTTGTAGAGATGGTGGATGTCTTGAAGAGGGCAGACTATGATGGGAAGTATGGACCTTACACAAACCCTAATGCGAGAAAGGCCAAGATCATGACTAAAGTTGTGAGAAGTCTGCACAGGAATTTTGGGGTACGACTATCCAAGGAGCAATTGAGGAAACGCTGGTCAGACCTGAAATTGAGGGAGCACGATCAGTATAGAAGGATCAGGAAATTGCTTCTAAAAAGTAAGTATTTGTCCTGTGTTCCTATTATTTATTATTATTACTTTAGTGCTGCTCCATGTGCTTTTCTTTACTGTTGTACAGTTTAAAATGGCAAGTTTGAGGTTCATGGGCACAGTAATTGTTCGTAGTAAACATCATTCATTTGCCCACTAATACGATGTTTTTGGAAGATGCAGGTTAACTACATTTGTTCATGCATATTTGTATTAAAAGTGGTTTATTACATTGTTGTCTAGATGGGTTTGTAAGTAGAATGAAATGCAAACTTGATTCAGTGTAAGGAGAGGACACTCAGCAGCTGTTTACACATATGGATGCAGGAGCATTAGTGTGGGACACCAGAACAAACTTTTTATGGTGTCCCACGCAGATGCTCCAGTGGATACTAGGGGTCTCTCCATGTGTGAAACTTGCACAAAACAGGTAAGTATTCCAGCTTTTGAAAGGGAAAAAAATCATGTCTTCAGCTTGGAACTCTACCAAAACAGACAATTGGACGACACTTCCAAGCAATGTTTCATAGTACTATTTCTTGCCTCAGACATCTGTCTGTTAAGTTGTCAGGACAATACTCTCCGAGATGCCGAGAGTGGCTCACCCTTACGACCACGCGCAGCCGAACCCCCGAGGATGAGACAGGGGAATGGAAGCACGTGGAGGCACGGGTTTCCGGTAGAAGCTATGAGAAGGCTCAGGATCGCTTGGATGGTTGGAAGCCTCCTGGCGGAGCCGTGCAGGTCCGGGTGCCTATTAATGCAAGGAGCAAGGTAAAGAGAAGTTCAACAGACAGGTAGGTAGTCCTTATAACTGAGGAGATCAGCGGGGGGTGTCAGCCCAGCGGGGAGCATGATAGTATACACAGGCAGAGGTCAGGGTATCCAGCAGACAGGGAGAGATCCTTTAAACAGGCAGAGGGTCTGGGCATCCAGCAGACATGAGAGTGGTCTTCAAACAGGTAGAGGGTCAGGGTATCCAGCAGGCAATAGAGTGGTCGTTAGGCAGGCAAAAGGTCAGGGTATCCAGCAGACAATAGAGTGGTCGTTTAAACAAGCAGGGATCGGTTGAACTGTAAATCAGGAAACAGGAATCACACACGGGACAGGGTACAGCTGACGACAAACCAGCAACCCGACTGGGTGCTGGTGTCGTCTCAAGTAGCCTCCCGGTGAGCGCGTCAGCGTGACGCGCTACCGGGCACCCGCACGGGCGACGGCGCGCACCCGTGGACCGCCGTGCACCCGCGCACGCCGCACCATCAGGCCGCGCACGGGTGCACGTCTCAATACCAGCCCACCGCGCATGCGCCCCGCAGCCCGGTGAACGGAGGCGACTTGTCCTTGTCCTCCTAAGGGCAGACACTGGACGCCCAAGCTAGACATCAACTCCGGATGGCTTCGATGAAAAGTTTGAATTAAGCGAGGAGCATGTAGATTCTTCGCAGGCTCCCATGAATTGTCCTCAGGTGGGTATCCTTTCCATTGGATCAGGTACTGTAACTGCCTGCCCTTCTTTCTACAACCCAGGATAGCCTCCACCTCGAACTCATTTTCCCCGTCCACCCTGATCGGTGGGGGAGGAACCTCTCCTCTTTCTGGAAACGGACTGGGTACAACAGGCTTCAACAGAGATACATGAAAGACAGGATGGATCTTGTACGTTTTAGGCAGAACTAGCTCCATGGCCACAGGATTGATGATCCTTTTGATAGGAAAGGGGCCAATGAATTTAGGTCCCAATTTTCGGGATGGCAACTGTAGCTTGAGATTAGAGGTGGACAACCAAACTTCTTCCCCTATGTTAAATGTTGGGTTCTCCTTCCTACTTCGGTCATACTGCTCCTTGTAGGCCCTTTGAGCTTTTTGTAGCATGTTTTGGATCTCCTGGAAGTTAATTTGCAACGATGTTATTCTGTCCTGCACTGCAGGGACTGTTATTTCAGGAATGTCTTTAGTCAAAAAAGTGGGATGGAATCCGCAGTTGGCCCAGAAGGGCGTTTGGTTGGTGGTCGCGTGAACTGAGTTGTTGTACGCAAACTCTGCGTATGGAAGGAGTTTTGCCCAATCATCCTGGGATCCCGAACAAAAGCAACGGAGATACTGCTCTAAAGTTTGATTTGTTCTCTCCGTTTGGCCATTGCTCTGAGGGTGGTAGGCTGACTTGAGGCACACTTTAATATCCAGGGCTTTACAGAGTTCCTTCCAGAATTTGGACGTGAATTGCACGCCTCTGTCAGACACGATACTCCTTGGTACACCGTGAAGTCTTATGACCTCTTTCAGGAAAACATTGGCTGTCTCTACTGCGGAAGGAGTACCTACCATAGGTAGAAAGTGGGTTATCTTGGACAGACGGTCAACCACAACAAAAATAGTAGTGTGGCCCTCTGAGGCCGGTAAGTCCACAATGAAATCTACAGATACATCAGACCATGGTCGTTCTGGAATAGGTAACGGTTTAAGTAAACCCCAGGATCTGGTGTTTTGGCCCTTGTTACGTTGACACAGGAAACAAGAGGCCACATACTCTCTGCAACCCTTCTCCAACCCGGCCACCAGAAGGAGCGAGAGATCAGGTCAGCTGTCTTCCTAACTCCGAAGTGGCCGGCCAATTTATGGTCTTGGCACATCTTGAGGGCTGTTAACCGAGTCTGTTGAGGTACAAAAATTTTGCCCCGGATCCAAAAGAGACCTTCGTCTTTCCTCAGGGATTGTACCTCCGGATCCGTACATGTATGGGATGACTTCTTGATAGAGGACATTAAGTCTGTCTGTGTCAGTCCAAGGAAGTTTTGAGGTGCAAGAATTGTGCTTGGTTCTGAAGTCTGGAGGTCCGCTGAGAACATCCGGGAAAGGGCGTCTGCTTTCCCATTCTTTATACCAGGTCTGTAAGAGATGTGGAAATTGAAGCGCGAAAAGAACAAGGCCCAACGAGCTTGTCTGTGTTTGAGGCGTTTTGCTGTTCGGAGGTACTCAAGGTTCTTGTGATCCGTGAAGATCATCACTGGATGAAGTGCCCCCTCAAGCAAGTACCTCCATTCCTCCAGGGCGAATTTTATGGCCAGCAGCTCCCTGTCACCTACATCATAATTTAATTCTGCCGAACTGAGTTTACGGGAAGCAAATGCAACTGGGTGTAAGATGGCCTTAGGTCCTTGTGTTTGAGAAAGGATTGCTCCTGTGGCTATTTCTGATGCATCCACTTCCAGTACGAACGGTTGAGAAGGATCAGGATGCCGGAGAATGGGAGCGGAACTGAACAGATCCTTTAGTTTCACAAAAGCTCCCTGTGCTGCTTGGGACCACTGAAATGAACCATGCCGGCGGGTTAATTGCATGATAGGTGCCACTATGGTGGAGAATCCAACGATGAATTTCCGGTAGAAGTTAGCGAATCCTATAAAGCGTTGGACCCCCTTTTTGTCAGAAGGAGCTGGCCACTCCTGGATAGCCTGTATCTTTTGAGGATCCATCTCTACCCCATTTGCCGAAATGATGAACCCCAAGAATTTCACGACTGATTTTTCAAACTCACACTTCTCCATTTTTAGGTAGAGTTTGTGTTGTCTCAGAATGGCCAGAACTGTCCTGACATGACCCCTGTGGAGTTCAAGTGTGGAGGAGAAAATTAGGATATCATCCAAGTAGACCACAAGGAAATCATCTAGGTATTTGCGGAAAATGTCATTCACCAGGTGTTGAAAGGTGGCAGGAGCGTTACAGAGCCCAAAGGGCATCACCAAATATTCGAAGTGCCCGAACCTGGATCTGAAGGCCATCTTCCATTCGTCTCCGGCCCTAATTCTGATAAGGTTGTACGCCCCCCGGAGATCTAATTTAGAAAAGACTCTAGCTGACCGAAAACGTTGGAACAACTCTGGGATGAGTGGTAAAGGGTATCGATTTTTGATGGTGATGTTATTTAACTGCCGGTAATCCACACAGGGCCTAAGGGAACCATCCTTCTTCCCGACAAAGAAGATGCCCGCTCCGGCAGGTGAGGATGAGGGACGGATAAATCCCTTTTCCAGATTCTCGTCAATATATTGTTTGAGGGCTTCCAGCTCCGTTTCTGAAAGAGGAAATATGCGACCAAAAGGAATCTCTGATCCTGGTAACAGGTCGATTGGGCAGTCGTATGGGTCGATGTGGTGGAAGGCAATCGGCCATTTGTTTGCTGAAGACCTCCTGGAATTCATGATACGCCTGAGGAACATGTTGGAGGCTAACTGGAGGAGCTGAGATCGTGGCACAGATCTTGTGTTTTGAAGGGCGGCAGTGTTGAGAGCAGTAAGCAGAGGGAAATGAAATCACCTTAGAACTCCACTGAATCAAAGGATCATGGGCCTGTAGCCAGGGTAGGCCTAAGATGACTGGGAACATGGGAGAATGAATAAGGTCCAGGCGTAGGAGCTCTTGGTGTCCTGAATCGGTAGTTGCTAAAATAGGTCGAGTCTCTTGGGTGATTGGGCCTGAGCTGGGAAGAGACCCATCCGCCAAGTGGACCTGTAGATGTTGCGTTTTGGTTTGTAAGGGCACATGCAGGTTCCGGGCCAAGGCAACATCCATAAAGCAGCTACACGCACCTGAGTCAATGATCGCCGGCAGGCGGGACTCCCCTTCCGGTAGCTGTAACGAGATAAACAACATGACGTAAGACTTAGAGGTATGGTTATCTTGATAAGTCATTGTTTTGGGCTGGAAGAACTTACTAGGCCTTATCGGGCAGTTGCGCAGGAAGTGACCGGCTCCCCCGCAATAAAGGCACAAGTTGGATTGCCGTCTACGTTGTCTCTCTTCTGATGTTAGCGGTGGTTGTACCAAATCAAGCTGCATAGGTTCGGAATCGGAAAGCGTAGTAGGCCCAGCTGTTATGGGTGATGATATTGGAATGGGTTGGAGTCTAGAGGTCGTCCATGCAGGACGGGGGTTCTGGAATCGTTCTGACCGACGTTCCCTCAAGCGCCTATCTAATTTAGTGGCTGTCTGGATTAACTCCTCCAGAGATGTGGGGGTTTCCATCCTGGCCAACTCATCCTTGAGGAGCTCTGACAGGCCTTGGCGGTACTGATAGCATAGAGCTGGCTCATTCCAGTTAGTGTCGGCCGCCCATTTACGGAATTCCACCGTGTAATCCTCAATTGGTCTCCTTCCCTGAACTAGGTGGTGCAGGATAGCTTCAGCGGTAACCATCCACTGTGGGTCATCATAAAGCTGTGACATACTTTCGAAGAACGTATCGATAGTATTAAGCACCAGACTCCCTGATTCCATCAGACCGTGTGCCCAAGCCTGAGGTTCCTCTGACAGCAAAGAAATCGCAAATCCCACCTTGACCACTTCTGATGCGAAGGTTCGGGGTTGCAGCGCAAAGTAGAGAGTGCAGGCGTTCTTAAAAGCTCTGAACTTCTTACGGTCCCCTGAGAACCGTTCCGGTGTGGGGACCCTAGGTTCCAGAGGTGCCATTACGACTGTAGGACTGGCGGCAGCCTGAGGAAGCGGGCCTTCATTGCTAGGTGCGGGAGCTGCGGCGGAAGAAGGGATTGGCCCCGTCAGTTGCTGGAGACGGCTATCGATTTGCGTGTATCCCTCCTGTAGCCTCTGTACTGAATCTGCCAAGGTGGAGACCTGTTGGCACAGGATCTCCAAGGGAGAGCGCGCTCTGTCGGCCTCGGACATCTGGCTGGTTTGTACTGTCAGGACAATACTCACCGAGGCCGAGATGCCGAGAGTGGCTTACCCTTACGATCACGCGCACCCGAACCCCCGAGGATGAGACAGGGGAACGGAAGCACGTGGAGACACGGGTTTCCGGTAGAAGCTATGAGAAGGCTCAGGATCGCTTGGATGGTTGGAAGCCTCCTGGCGGAGCCGTGCAGGTCCGGGGTGCCTATTAATGCAAGGAGCATGGTAAAGAGAAGTTCAACAGACAGGTAGGTAGTCCTTATAACTGAGGAGATCAGCGGGGGGTGTCAGCCCAGCGGGGAGTATGATAGTATACACAGGCAGAGGTCAGGGTATCCAGCAGACAGGGAGAGATCCTTTATACAGGCAGAGGGTCTGGGCATCCAGCAGACAAGAAAGTGGTCTTCAAACAGGCAGAGGGTGAGGGTATCCAGCAGGCAATAGAGTGGTTGTTAGGCAGGCAAAAGGTCAGGGTATCCAGCAGACAATAGAGTGGTCGTTTAAACAAGCAGGGATCGGTTGAACTGTAAATCAGGAAACAGGAATCACACACGGGACAGGGTACAGCTGCCGACAAACCAGCAACCCGACTGGGTGCTGGTGTCGTCTCAAGTAGCCTCCCGGTGAGCGCGTCAGCGTGACGCGCTACCGGGCACCCGCACAGGTGACGGCGCGCACCCGTGGACCGCCGTGCACCCGCGCGCGCCGCACCATCAGGCCGCGCACGGGTGCAGATCTCAATACCAGCCCACCGCGCATGTGCCCCGCAGCCCGGCGAACGGAGGCGACTTGTCCTTCGTGACATAAGTATACCTTTTTTTATTCACATAGGGGAGAAAAGAATCGGGACATCTGAGGACACCAGTAACCCCACACCGCTTGAAGGAGGGGAACTCACCGCACAACATGAAGATGTAGCTGCAGAGGTTCAGGAAGTGGTTGAAATGGTGACCACAACAGGTCAGTGTCTGAGAACACAGCTTCAGGTAATAGATGTATGCCTGCATATTTATAATACATGGTGTGTTTTTTTATTTTTAGGTGATGTGGATGTTGTGGAAGAAGAAACTCGTTTCAACAGTGTACAAGTCCTCATCTGTGAGATCATGGTGTGCAATCAGGATTTAGAGAAGGTCAAGCAAAATATCACTGATGTTCAAAAAAGCCTGACCAACATCATTGATGTTTTAGGCAGAATCTAAAACCTACAAAAATTGAAAAGTTTCTCGTTGTTGTTTGCATTTTTTCTAAAGTTTTAAAGTAATTGCAAAGCCAAATTTTGAAGATGCACACAGTGTATCAACATGTGCTATCTGCCATCATGGGATATCAATGTACACGTTTTGTGGGTGCAACCCCCTCCTCGCAACTAAAGTAAGTAAGAGGAAGGTGTTGCACCCCCGAAACACGTCCATTGATCCCCCATTATGGGAGCTAGCACATGTTGACACACTGTGTGTTTTGTGGCTTTTGAAAAATAGATGTAGGAGAAAAGACACACATTTTAGGCATGGGATCAGGAGGGAAATCCTCATTTTGAGTCCCAATTTGTGTGCATCTTCAAATTGACTTTTACAGGGGTGAGATCACCCCATCTGATGAAGGCAAAATCAACACAGTTTTGACATACTAATATCTCATATGGCCTTCACTTTAGCAAAGTTGAACTTTGTAAGTTCCTGAGTTGTGTATGTTATGGTTTTAAACATGCCTGTTTAGTCACAAAAAAGGCTATATACTGCCAAACATACATGTAATAAACCAAAGATGTTGGTTTGTTAAAAAAACCCTTTTATAACGCACATGTGAATGTGCTTGGAGTAAAATGTTGTATACTCAACAATGTGTGGCTTCTTCTTTCAATGCTCAATACCAGTTTTTGGAGTAAGTTGGTGTAGTTACAGTGACAATGGGGGTTATTTACTAAAGGCAAATCCACTTTGCACTACAAGTGCACTTTCAGTGAAGTTTCAGTGCACTTTCAAGTGCAAAGTGGATTTGCCTTTAGTAAACAACCCCCACAGTGCTCTAAAATGTACCCCAATCAGGCCATTTTAGGGAGTGGAAGCAATTAATTCATGGAGTTGAAAAGGATGATTATTTTTATCATTAATGCATTACATACATTAACAATAAAAACAATGTGTGTGTGTAGCAGACCCACAGCACAACATAATAGTTAGCTGAAGAAGAGATTGTCATCTCATGTATCAAATAAGTTACGCTTGCGCTATTGAAGAAAATGGCCAAAAATTAAAGGCCATTGGAGAACGTAGGAGACAGCTAAAAGAAACACAAGCAGTAAATCAAATGAAATATGAGTTCAGTTTTTAACAACAAATTTATTTAAAAGATGTTATACATTATCTGGCATGTCAATGTCCCCCCTACCCGCAAAGTACTCCAGATAGCTTTGCCATACTTCGCGGGTGCTTTGGGGGGCAAGCCAGGATGGCCAGCTTCAAGTGCCGTCAGAGTTTGATCCAGTAAGCCGGCCTCAGTCGCAACTGAGGCCACATAGTTGGCTGCATTTTTGCGTAAAAAGTTGTGTAAAATGCAGCAGCAAAGAATAATGTGATTTAGTTTATATTACGCCATATTTATAGCAGTAAGGAATAGGCGGAACCGGCTGACCATTATGCCAAAGGCATTTTTAATCACTCTTCTGGCTCTGGCCAGCCGGTAATTAAGAACCCTCTGGTCCGAGGTGAGGGTCCTCATAGGGAATGGCCGCATAAGATGGTCCCCCAGCACAAATGCTTTATCCTCTATGAAGACGAATGGGAGTCCAGCCATGTTGTCTTCTGGAGATGGCAAGCCCAAGCTGCCATTCTGGAACCGTCTGTAAAACTCTGTCTGGGCAATGACTCCACCATCCGACATCAGGCCATTCTTCCCCACATCCACATAGAGGAATTCATACGTCGCCGACACCACCGCCAACAACACGATACTACTATACCTCTTATAGTTATAATAGTACGACCCCAAGTTGGGGGGTGGGACGATGTGGACGTGTTTCCCATCTATTTCCCCACCACAGTTGGGAAAGTCCCACTGCTGGGCAAACTGGGAAGCCACAGTCTGCCATTCCTGTGGGTTTGAAGAAACTGTGGAGTCAAACAAAAAAAATAGTAATTTTGCACATAACATTGCAAGCAGATTAGACACAAACATTCTTGGCCAACATAAGTATAGCATTTATTGAAATTAGTATTTAAAGTCAAAAGTATAAGGTTCACTTATCAGATTCCTCACCCCCTCTGATGGCCCATTGTAAAAAATTTAAAGGGGGGGCGGGGGAGATGTTTTGGACAGGTAACCCTCTCCACTTCATTGAGAGCTGAATGCCTAAATAATGTGTGTTACTTTGGCCAGCTCCTCCTTACTTACACTATTGGCAGCCCACTGGACAAGTAAGAAGTTTCATAATCCAAAAATATGAATACACACTGTACAAATTGATGCACATTTTTTTACATTTTTACATTCTGCAATTACCTATCACAATAATAGGAGAACAAAACTTTAAACAGTACCATTTGAAAGTATTCGGCAGGCCCTTAAACGACATGCTTTGGTGAATTTATCCATAAATATGAACATAAAAGAGGTAGGTATAGTGTGTATGGGTTTGGCAACGTCAGCAGATAAAGTATTGGTATCGGTTGACTTAGCAGTTGTGGGGGAGGGAGGGTTCGAAATGAGTTTTGGCCCCCCAGAAAAAGCCTCTTGCACTCTGCCTGAATTTAAGGACAAAAATAACATTTGGACACATTTTAGGGGGTGTTTAGGGTAAGCACTATAATGGAGCTGACAAAATACATTGTTAAGTGACTAGGCTAGGTGTGTATGGGCCCAGGGTAGCATGCTAGGGAGGTTAGTGAAGACAAATATGAATGAAGGACAAAAAAGGAGCATTAAATGCTTACAGCATGCATGAGGACAAATAGGACATTCACAGCATATTACAATCATGGTAATTATGGAATGATGAAATAAATACAATACATTAGCAAACATTAAATACATAGAATGTGATGTTAAAGGATAAAACTTACCTTAATATAGTCCTTCTGCAGGACCTGAATTATGGCAGAACAGGTCTCTGCAATAATGATTCCCAGAACCGGGGGGGGAGATTCCAATTGTGAACTTAATATCCTGGAGACCTCTCTCCGTTGCCAAGTACTGCAAGGTGGCAACAAGCCTCTGCTCGGGAGTGATAGCTTGCCACATGCAGGTTTCCTGCTTCATAATATAAGGGGGCAGCAAAGCCAACAGACGTTAGATCGTCAGGATTATTCTCCTTGATCTCCCGCAGCAAAGGCATGTGTGAGAATTGGTCACACTGGAGCAACCAATTCTTTGTCCATGAACTCCTCCTGGTTCATGGACTGGACTTGGGTCAAAGTATGAACTCCAACACCAAACCCAAGCATAGCACGAACTCTACGAGGAGTACGTACCCAAAACATGGCTTGAAAACAGTCCGCTGGTCAGAACGAACTGACAGAATGCACTGAAAATTAGAAAGGACCTGAGAAGAACGAGCTGAAAATCAGAAACGAGTGGACAAGAACGCATTGAAAAACAGAAGCGAACTATAGATAGAACGCAATGAAAAACAGAAACAAACTAACAACACGCACTGAAGAACAGATACGAACCCAAAAGCAGAAAAGCAGAAACTAAATGAAAAGCACGAGGCTGAAAAGCGCAAATTTTTTCTCACCAAACTTCTACTAACACGAGATAAACACGAGATTAGCAGAAGGAGCCCAAAGGGTGGCGCACTGGCTATTGAACTTCCTTTTTATAGTCCCATCGTACGTGTTGTACGTCACCGCATTCTCACGTTCGGAATTTTGGGCCAACATTTGTGTGACAGTGTGTATGCAAGACAAGTTTGAGCCACCATCCTTCAGGAAAAAATCCACGTTTTTGTTGGTGGAAAGTCCGATCGTGTGTACACAGCATTGCAGTGCACTGAAAAAATTTGCAAATTGTAGTTCTTACATGGAAGGGTGTTTTTATGCATTGCTTCAAAAACCAGAAAAAGTCATGCTACACTTTCCCTGGTTTGAGGTGCTCCCAGTGGCTTTTTCTCTGAATGATTCTCAAACCAGTGACCAGACCATTTTAGTGATTAAACTCCAAGTAACCAACACAAAAAAAAAATGAAATACGTATATGGGAATTGTTTTTTTCTTTTCAGATTATTTGTCATCTTTAAGCCACTCTTGTCAAACATAGGTAGATTTCTGATCTCTGCTGTAGCAGCTGCACAGCTTAGACAATAACACACCCCCAGCCTGCTGATTGGACAACAAATGAGCAGCAACATTCACATGAGGTCATTATTCTGCTCACTCTTTTCTCTCCTTCTACCAGCATATTCGCTGTCAGTATAACTGTTTGCAGCTGAGTCTGGGGGCTCCTAGAGCTGGGCATCTATCTTCCACCTTTTAGAATTTCTTTGAAGGTTATAACAGGAGGCATGTTTCTTGACAAAGGCTATTAGCATTTAGAAATTATCTTAAACCTAAATAGCTGCTATATTTGTCCAAAACATGCAGTGCAAGAACTAGCCTGTTTTCTGTCAGCTGTTACCTTGTTGTGTATAATGCCCCATACACACAATCAGAAATTCCGTCAGAAAAACTTGGATGGTTTTTCCGACGGAATTCTGCTCAAGCTTGCCTTACATACACATGGTCACACAAGTTCTCTGAACTTTCGACCGTCAAGAATGCGGTGACGTACAACACTACGACGAGCCAAGAAAATGAAGTTCAATGCTTCCGAGCATGCGTCAAATTGTTTCCGAGCATGCGTGATTTTTTGCGCGTCCGAATTGCATACAGACGAACGCATTTTCGGATAGGAACTTTTTCCGACCGAAAAATAGAGAATCTGCTATCAATCTTTTGCTGGCTGGAATTCTGCCAGCAAAAGTCCGATGGAGCATACACACGGTCGGAATTTCTGACCAAAAGCTCACATGCGACTTTTGCTGGCGGAATTTCTGATCGTGTGTATGCAGCATAAGACCATACTCACAAAAGCACCAAAAGGTGGAAGCATTTGTAAAACCTTTTAACAGCACCTCCTGAAAGGGTAATCTGAGCCAAACAGTTGCACTGTTCAAGCCACAATTAGCCATTCACATCATTCCAAAGCTACTGAAAAGTTGTTGAAAGTCTAGGTGTAATTACTGGTAAGCCAATAATGACAAGGGATACTCAAAGTATAAATAAAGGCAAAATATTTTTTTATGTTTGTATAGAGCGGGAAATCACTGTCAGGTTTTGATTGCTGCCTGTGTCACTGTTGGGAGATTCACTCTCTCTAATAGCTCTGATCACCCAGAATGAAAGTGAGGGTCAATCCAAAAATTTCAGTTCCACTAGAGTTGCTTTTGTGAGTTACTTCTCAATTCCTTTCCCCATGACACATACAGTAAGAAGTTGGGGAGAGATTGTAAATATGATGCGCATTTGGTGCTTTTGTCCTATGCTTGGCAGATTCTGGACCAAAGTGTTTACACTTCTCCATACCGTATATATTAGACCCTTCAAAGGCAACCTTGCTTGTGCTTCTCCATCTTAAAGCGGGGTTCCACCCAAATTTTGAACATTATCTCTATGCATTCTCTTCCTTGCCTAGATGCTGACATGCTGTGTAAAAAAATTTAATTCGCCGTAATTACCTTTTTTTTTCTAATCTTCTTAGCACTTCCTGGTTTTCCTCCCATGGGAGTAGGCGTGTTTCTAGCCTCTCCCAGACCTCCCACAGTCCCCTGGGAGCTAGTCTCAGGCTTCCCAGCATGCATTGTGCAACAGCGTCATCACAACATCTCGGTGAATGCTGGGAGCACAGCATTCACCGCATCCAGGAAATACATGCTTGTGGGCTTCAAATGCCCACAATGAAGATGGAAACCGCCTTCAGTGAATTTTATAAGTTATTCTTTACAACGAAATCGGAAACAGGCGGACTTATTACACAGAACATGTGAGTAGATAATCATGAGAAGAAAAGTTTGTGAATGAACTCCAAAAAAAAAAAAACGATAGATAGGTGGACCCCCGCTTTAAAACCCCCATTCCCCATTAAACCACAAATTTAAACTAAATACATTTGTCAACTTACACAATTTCTGGAAGTTAAGATTAATTCTTCATAAAAAATTGAAAAAAAGAATTTACTAGTATGCTCATGGACACACACAAGAAATGTCTTACTGTATGGGCTCCATGGATCCAATATGCTCCTGACTATGCTCTGTGGCTGTCCTCCTGTTGGTCACAGGAGTACAGTTCATTCTGCATGCCTGTGACCCGTTTTCAATAGACAGTGGGCTGAAGCCCGCTGTTAGCTGCGACGTCACAGAGCCGGTCCAGGCTCGAGCAAGATCGCAACAGTATGATTGGGATCCGTCCACAACCCTGGACCATCACCTGACTCAGCCTCTCACCGAGAGACTGAGCCAGCCGCTCCCGCCCCCTCCACAGCCCAGCACTTCAGTGAGCGTGGGGGGGCAAGCAGAGGTCCGGTGACTGACAGTCTGCTCACGGAGCTCTGAAAATGGATCAATTAGTGGTGTTTGATTGCTCAGTATTCAGTCTTAGAGCTGGCAGGGGACAGATGCAGCATTGGACCAATGCTGTATCCACCTAGGTAGGAATGATTCCTAAAAAAAAAAAAAAGAAAAAAACGGAACTTCTCTTTTAATGCTTCACTTCCTTATAAGGCTCCGGATTAGGAAGAGAGCATATGGGAAGTGTCTGTTCCTTCTCTCCTTCCTCTTCCCTTTCTTCCCCTTTCCTGTCTTCCTCTGGTCTCTATGTTCTTTGTTTTTGAATCTATTCCCTTCTTTTTCTCTTCCATATTACAGGATTTCTGTTTGTCTTACAGGTTATTCTTTGATTTCTTGTTTATGCTTCTGTTTATACCATTTTAACAGATGAATACTTATTAGATATTGTAGAAGTCAACTTTCTGATAAGTTATAGTTCAGGTTAATTTTCTTCCTTTATTTAACCCCTATGACTTGTGGAAATGCCTATGGCTTCCTGGTATGCATACTTGTCATTCCATAGGCTGTCAAGAAGACATACTGTACATTTGGTCTTATAAAACAAATCTTTTGTGTCAAATGTACATCTATGTGACTCTCTGTAATGTTATTGAAACCTATTCACAAAAATGTAAAACAAATCTATTGACAGTGAAGTGAGAGGAGATCTCCCCAACAGGGATAGGGACAGGAATGAAAACCTGACAATGGTTTTAATCCATTCCCATTCTATACAAAATTCTAAAAAAAAAGTGTATTGTATTGTAAGCAGGTTGTTTATTGCTGCATTAGTTACAGTGCCTTGAAAAAGTATTCACACCCCTTGAAATTTTCCACATTTTTTCATGTTACAACCAAAAACGTAAATGTATTTTATTGGGAATTTATGTGAAAGACCAATACAAAGTGACACATATTTGTGAAGTGGAAGGAAAATAATAAATGGTTTTCAACATTTTTTTACAAATAAACATCTGAAAAGTGTGGCGTGCATTTATATTCAGCCCCCTTTACTCTGATACCCCTAACTAAAATCTATTGCAACCAATAGGAATGAGCCGAACACCCCCCCCCTGTTCGGTTCGTACCAGAACATGCGAACAGGCAAAACATTTGTTCGAACACGCGAACACCGTTAAAGTCTATGGGACACGAACATGAATAATCAAAAGTGCTAATTTTAAAGGCTTATATGCAAGTTATTGTCATAAAAAGTGTTTGGGGATCTGGGTCCTACCCCAGGGGACATGGATCAATGCAAAAAAAAGTTTTAAAAACTGGCGTTTTTTCAGGAGCAGTGATTTTAATAATGCTTATAGTGAAACAATAAAAGTGTAATATTCCTTTAAATTTTGTACCTGGGGGGTGTCTATAGTATGCCTGTAAAGGGGCGCATGTTTCCCGTGTTTAGAACAGTCTGACAGCAAAATGACATTTCAAAGGAAAAAAATTCATTTAAAACTACCCGCGGCTATTAATGAATTGCCAGTCTGACAATACACATAAAAGTTCATTGATAAAAACGGCATGGGAATTCCCCACAGGGGAACCCCGAACCAAAATTTAAAAAAAAATGACGTGGGGGGTCCTCCTAAATTCCATACCAGGCCCTTCAGGTCTGGTATGAATATTAAGGGGAACCCCAGCCAAAATTTTTTTTTTTTAATGGCGTGGGTCCCCCTCAAAATCTATACCAGACCCTTCAGGTCTGGTATGGATTTTGAGGGGAACCCCGCACCAAAATTTTTTTTAAAAATGGCGTGGGGCCCCCCCAAAAATCCATACCAGACCCTTATCCGAGCACGCAAGCTGGCAGGCTGCAGAAAAAGAGGGGGGGCGCCCCCCCTCCTGAACCCTACCAGGCCACATGCCCTTAACATTGGGAGGGTGCTTTGGGGTAGCCCCCCAAAACATCTTGTCCCCATGTTGATGGGGACAAGGGCCTCATCCCCACAACCCTTACCCGGTGGTTGTGGGGGTCTGCGGGCTGGAGGGCTTATAGGAATCTGGAAGCCCCCTTTAACAAGGGGACCCCCAGATCCTGGCCCTCCCCCTGTGTGAAATGGTAAGGGGTACCCCTACCATTTCACAAAAAAGTGTCAAAAATATATAGATTTTGAGGGGGACCCCATGCCATTTTTTTTTTTATTTGGGCCGGGGTTCCCCTTAATATCCATACCAGACCTGAAGGGCCTGGTATGGAATTTAGGGGGACCTCACACTTTTTTTTTTTTAAATTTGGTTCGGGGTTCCCCTGTGGGGAATTCCCATGCCGTTTTTATCAATAAACTTTTATGTGTATTGTCAGACCGGCAATTCATGAATAGCCGCGAGTAGTTTTAAATGACTTTTTTTCCTTTGAAATGTCATTTTGCTGTCAGACTGTTCTAAACACGGGAAACATGCGCCCCTTTACAGGCATACTATAGACACCCCCCAGGTACGAAATTTAAAGGAATATTACACTTTTATTGTTTCACTTTAAGCATTATTAAAATCACTGCTCCTGAAAAAAAACGGCCGTTTTTAAAACTTTTTTTTGCATTGATCCATGTCCCCTGGGGCAGGACCCAGGTCCCCAAACACTTTTTATGACAATAACTTGCATATAAGCCTTTAAAATTAGCACTTTTGATTTCTCCCATAGACTTTTAAAGGGTGTTCCGCGGCTTTCGAATTTGCCAAACACCCCAAATTGTTCACTGTTCAGCGAACTGGCGAACAGCCGATGTTCGAGTCGAACATGAGTTCGACTTGAACTCGAAGCTCATCCCTAGCAACCAATTGCCTACAGAGGTCACCTGATTAGTAAGTATCTCACTATAAATACAGCTGTTCTGTGAAGCTCTCAGAGGTTTGTGAGAGAACCTTAGTGAACAAACAGCATCATGAAGGCCAAGGAACACACCACACAGGTCAGGGTTAAAGTTGTGGTGTAGTTTAAAGAAGGGTTAGGTTATAAAAAAATATCTCAAGCTTTGAACATCTCATGGAGCACTGTTCAATCCATCATTCGAAAATGGAAAGAGTATGGCACAACTGCAAACCTACCAAGACATGGCCGTCCACCTAAACTGACAGGCTGGGCAAGGAGAGCATTTAACAGAGAAGCAGCCAAGAAGCCCATGGTAACTCTGGAGGAGCTGCAGAGATCCACAGCTCAGGTGGGAGAATCTGTCCACAGGACAACTATTAGTCATGCACTCCACAAATCTGGCCTTCGTGGAAAAGTGGGAAGAAGAAAACCATTGTTGAAAGAAAGCCATAAGAAGTCCCATTTGCAGTTTGTGAGAAGCCATGCGGGGGGCACAGCAAACATGTGGAAGAAGGTGCTCTGGTCAGATGTAACCAAAATTGAACTTTTTGGTGTAAAAGCAAGACGCTATATGTGGCAGAAAACTAACACTGCACATCACCCTGAACACACCACCCCCACCGTGAAACGTGGTGGCAGAAACGTGTTGTAGGGATGCTTTTCTTCAGCAGGGACAGGGAAGCTGGTCAGAGTTGATGGGGAGATGGATGGAGCCAAATACAGGGCAATCTTAGATAATCTTTACATAATTGTGAAGCTGAAGGAAAATAAAAAATGTTTTTCAAAACTTTTTACAAATAAATATGTGAAAAGTGTGGCGTGCATTTGTATTCAGTCCCCTTTACTTTGATACTAAACTAACTAAAATCTAGTGCAACCAATTGCCTTGAGAAGTCACCTAATTAGTAAATAGAGTCCACATGTGTTGAATTTATTCTCAGTATGAATACAGCTGTTCTGTGAAGCCCTCAGAGGTTTGTTAAAGAACCTTAGTGAACAAACAGCATCATGAAGGCCAAGAAACACACCACATTTACGTTTTTGGTTGCAACATGACAAAATTGGAAAATTTCAAGGGGTATGAATACTTTTTTCAAGCCACTGTACTGAAAGATTGTGTAAAAGCATTTTGATTACCCCTTGGTATGAAATGTAAATATTCATGTTAGAAATATTTTCTAGATGCCCTGTATTGTTTCTGTATTACAATGATTTGCCATAATATAACTGTGGTAAATGAGTATGTTCCTAAATGTATAAATATGATGCATACTCCATATGCTTTGCTTTATGTAGAGTTACTGCATATCCGTTTATTTTTAACTTTGCACCACCTCTGATTAAACAGGTGTATGTAAAGTGTTTGTACAGATTATTATTGTAGATATTTGGTCCAAAATCTGTTTTTCATTCTATTTTATACAAATGACTTCCCATTCACACTAGGAACTGTATGTAAATCGCACAGGAACGCTGTGCAATTCACATGCAGTTCTGTGCAGTGCAATTTCATCCCTATTCATTTTGAATGTGCTGAAATCGCACTGCACTGCACCAAAAGTAGTGCTTGCACTACTTTTTGAAATGCACAGCAACTGTGTCGCATGGTACTTTTGTGCCATGCAATCCGGTGCCGGCAACCGTACTGCGTTTGCGATGCTGTTAACTTTGCACTGACTCCTTTAGCAGATCGCAAGGGCCGTGTGATTGGACTGCATTCTAGTGTGAACGGGCCCTTAACCACTTGCTGACCAGCCGCCGTCATTATATTGTGGCAGGTCGGCACGTTCCCTCGAGCCGTCGTAGCTATATGTCGGCTCCTTTAAGCGGGATAGCAGGCACACGCGTGCCCACTGCACTGCGGGGTGCCGATGCTTGTGGCCACCAGTCGCGATGACCACCAGACACGAGCGATCATGGGCACGATAGGCAGAACAGGGACGTGTGTGTGTAAACACACGAATCCCTCTTCTGTTCTGTGAGAAGAGACAGATTGTGAGCTCCTAATAGCTAGGAACCACGATCCATCATCCCCTCTAGTCAGTCCCCTCCTCCTACAGTTAGAACACACAGTCAGGGAATACAGTTAACCCCTTGATCGCCCCTAGTGTTAACCCCTTCCCTGCCAGTGACATTTATACAGTAATCAGTGCATTTTTATAGCACTGATCGCTGTATAATTGTCAATCATCCCAAAAATGTGTCAAAAGTGTCCAATGTGTCTGCCATAATGTCGCAGTCACAATAAAAATCGCAGATCACCGCCGTTACTAGTAAAAAAAAAATAATAATAAAAATGCCATAAATCTATCCCCTATTTTGTAGACACTATAAATTTTGCGCAAACCAATCAATATACACTTATTGTAATTAAAATATGTAGAAGAATATATATAAACTGAGAAAAAAGAATAGCTTTTTTTTAAAAAAAATTAGAGATATTTATTACAGCAAAAAGTACAAAATATTGTGGGGTTTTTCTTTTCAAAATTGTTGCTCTTTTTTTGTTTGTATCGCAAAAAATAAAAAACGCAGAGACAATGAAATTCCACCAAAAGAAAGCTCTATTTGTTTGGGTACAGAGGCGCATGATCACACAATTGTCAGTTAAAGCGACGCAGTGGTGTATCGCAAAAAATGCTCTGGTCATTGAGCAGCCAAATCTTCCGGAGCTGAAGTGGTTAACATATAATTCTCTAGAAAATGTACTGTTTATAATAGGTATTCCAAAATACTAGTGAACTATAAAAAAAAGAAAAAGAAAAAGTGGGGCTCTCTCTCATCTAATGAAGGTCCTTAAGGGGTTGCTGATGTAAAAGCCCCCCCAAAGACCACCTGTTATACCAGAGTCACGGTCACCTTATATCAGCAAACCCCCCCCCCCCCCCCATTAGATCAGAGTCCCTTTATAATAGCACCCACCTTAGAGCCTCCAGCAGTTGATCTCTAAGGGAGGTCACTGATATAAGGGGACTCTGGGGATCTTTAGGCAGCTGTGTGCATGGGACCATAGAAAACTACAGTATATACCTGGATTCTGGTCCATAAAAAAAAAAAAAAATTTTTGGTTTTTATAACCGTGTGCATGTGCCCTAATGAAAATCCTGTTGTAATCAGTAGTTCATCATTCGTATTCAGTAGCTGTACCTGATCACAATGCACTTCAGTAAACTGGCTTGCTCAAGCCTAGTTCCGGATTTCCAGTTCTGAAGATATCCTGCAAAGCCACGTCAGCTTCAAGGAACAGGCTAATAAAACAGAAGAAAAAAAAAAGTTGTTTAACAAAGGTGGTTCCACAGCATACAAAGTCATTTACACGCTATTTAGTGATGACATACAAAATACACAATAGATTTTTTTGTGATTGTGCAGAAATACAGAAGAGCTGTATTATTTTATCTAGTATGCCCAAAAAATTTCCTAAAGGATATTGATGAAGTTCTACATTTATCTTGTTCTGCTGATTATCTCTTAACAGATCACTACCAAAACTATATCCGTCCCACATATCCAACTTATAACAAATAAAAGTAAAATAAAAAATATTCAAAGCAGAACTTATTATTTAAAAATCATATATGCTCATCAAATAAATGCCAAAAACCCACTTCATATTTACCTAAGGAACCACAGGCCCAACAGTACAGTCGCAGTGCAAATTTACTGAGCACAATGCAGCTTTGTGCATGGGTCCTATAAGTGTCAGGGCTGGGCTCAGCTCTCCCTTCTCAGTGCTCAGGTTGCTCAGCTGTTGGTTAATTGCCAGCACTCATCGTTCCACAGTGGCTCACCTGGTGATCATTTCCTGCTTGTCAGTCCAGCCCACAGCCAGCCCCCTCTGGCTATTTAAACTGCCTGGCTCATTCATTCAGCGCCTTTGCCTTGGTCAACATATCTGTAGACTCTCTGCTGTGTTCCTGGCAAAGACTTGCCTGGCTGACGCCCTTTCTGGTTCCTGATCCTGTTTGCTACCTCTGACTATGCTGATCTCTGGCTTCCTGATTTCCTGACTTGTTCTGATTACCTGATTTGGCTACCGAACCCTGGCTATGTTTTGACTACGTTAACACATCTTATTATAAGGTGTGATTTTTTTACTGCATTTTCTGTCTCTGTCTGTTTCATGGTTCCTGACAGTAGGTGAAGGCCATGAATTCAGAAGATGCAGGCAATCCACCTTGTGGTAATATTTTTTCCAGGTTAAATGAGCAGGATCACTGCATGGATCAGTTTGCCATAGCGTTACAGACGCTCCTGATTTGCACTGCTCATCTGGATCCTCCCACTGTGGCTGTTCGAGTACAACCTGTGTTGCAGGTTGTCCCTGTTGCTGCTCCAGTCTCTGTGCAGGCACCCGCCCTCTCTATAAGAGGTATGTCTGGTTCCGCTCCGCTTCCCCAGCGATTTTGGGCTGATCCAGTTACATCCCAAAGTTTTCTCAACCAGGTTGGGATATACTCTGAGATGCTGCCCCAGGCTTTCCCCATGGACAGAAGCAAAGTAGGCTTCATTATTTCTTTGCTTTCTGAAAGAGCCTTGGCCTGGGCAAACCCTCTATGGGAGATGCAAAAACCCATTGTTCTGAGTTACCCTGAGTTTGTGGCTTCCTTTAAAAGGGTATTTGATGTTCCCGCACGCCCCACTTCTGCTACCAAGAGCTTAATGTCCATCAAACAGGGTAGGAGAACTGTTGCCGATTACGCTACTCTGGCAGCAGAAGTCGCTTGGAACAATGAGGCCCTTGTGGCTGCTTTTTCTGATGGTCTCTTGGATAACCTCAAAAATGAGATAGCAGCCCGAGACATACCAACGGATCTGGAGAAGTTGATCACGTTTGCCATTCTCATTGACTCCAGACGCCGAGAGAGACATTCCTTTTTAGGAGCACTTGCGGAAGCCTCCTCTGCACTTGGCTCTGAGCTTTGCAGTCCTACCCTTGCCTCCCCCACCTCCCATGACTCCTGGGTACCGAGTCCGCCAGTGAAGTAGAACCCTTGCAGTTGGGCTTCACACGTCTCTCTGCGGATGAGAGGGCCTTTAGGAGGAGGGAGAGATCATGCCTTTATTGTGGCCAGGCAGGTCACTTTTTGAAGTCTTGTCCTACCCGTCCAGGAAACACCCACACCTTGAGGTCCTGTAGGGGACAGACCATAGGTGACATTGTTGCGTCTCCAGTTATCCTGAAGGATAAGCCTTTAGTTCCAGTTACACTTTCTTGGTCTGATTGATCCATCAAGACACAGGCTCTAGCCGACTCTGGGGCTGCAGGCCTGTAGATAGATAGTGCCTTTGTGTCTAAGCACTCAATTCCGCTGCAGCTTCGTGCCACTCCACTTGCTGTTGAGGCTTTTGATTGGAGACCTCTACAGCCCGCCCATGTGACTCGTGAGACTGCTCAGTTGACCATGGCCATAGGGGCTCTGTATCATGAGATAATCCAATTCCAAGTTATTTCCCCTCCTCATTACCAGGTGGTTATTGGTTATCCTTGGTTACAGAAACACAACCCTTCTTTTGATTGGCTTCGTGCTGAGGTTCTTTCCTGGTCGCCACAATGCAGTAAGACATGTTTTCAGAAAGGGGATAAGGTCTTGTGCACCTCTTCACCCTGCTCCTTGCCAGAAGAGTACTGCGAATTTAGCGATGTCTTTGACAAGGGTCAAGCTGGTAGTTTGCCTCCACACCACCGGTTGTATGATTGCGTAGTTGACCTTCAACCTGGTGCTATGCCTCCCCATGGCCGGATTTACCCTTTGTCTGTCTTGGAGGATAAAGCTATGGAGGACTATGTTGCCGATGTACTTTCTTGAGGGTTCATCTGCAAATACTCATCTCCTGCTGGTGCTGGCTTCTTCTTTGTGAAAAAGAAGAGTGGTGAACTGAGACCTTTAGGGGTCTCAATTGCATCACGATTAAGAACGTCTACCCGATTCCTACCAAATTCCATTGATTATGGAGATATTTGACCGCCTCAAGGGAGCAACGGTTTTCACAAAGCTTGATCTGAGAGGGGCATACAATCTTTTGAGGATTAAGGAGGGCGACGAATGGAAAACTGCATTTAACACCAGGACAGGACACTATGAATACCTCGTAATGCCATTTGATCTTTGCAACGCTCCTGCAGTTTTTCAGGAATTTATCAACAATGTCCTCCGATATGTTGCAGCAATGTGTAGTGGTTTATCTCGACAATATTCTAATTTATTCTAAACCCCTAGAGAGCCATCACACAGATGTCTCCCAAGTGCTACAGAGGCTAAGAGATAATAATCTGTATTGTAAGTTGGAGAAGTGCGAGTTCCATTGTGAACAGGTTAAATTTCTGGGTTTTGACATTTCTTCTGCCGGTTTTTCGATGGACCCAGAGACATTTTTTGCAGTTATACAGTGGTATCGACCCATAGGTTTACGTCAGCTACAACTTTTTCTTGGCTTTGTCAATTATTATCGGAAGTGTATTCAGAACTTCTCTTCTCTGGTCAAACCCCTGACTGATATGACCAGAAAGGACGGTAACCAACAGAATTGGTCTCCGGATTCCATTAAAACCTTTGAGTCTCTCAAGGCTGCTTTTGTTTCAGCTCCTGTGCTGACACATCCTGACCCTACGCTACCCTTCATCCTTGTGGTTGATACATCTAAGACTGGAGTAGGCGCCCTTCTGTCTCAACGTCCTACCTCTGAGAGCGCTATGCATCCTTGTGGCTACTTTTCCAAGAAATTGTCTCCTGCAGAATGCAATTACAAGATTAGGGACGAAGAATTGTTAGCTATCATTTTAGCTGTTAAAGAATGGAGGCATCTCCTTGAAGGTACTGTGCCGGTCCTCATTTTGACTGACCACAAGAATCTCACATTCTTGTCTGAGGCAAAACGCTTATCTCCCAGAAGAGCGCAATGGGCTCTTTTTCTATCAAGCTTCAATTACATTCTCATTTTTACCCAGTACTAAGAATGTAAGGGCTGACGCATTGTCGCAAGAGTTTTCCTCCGCTTCCCAGATTGAGTTGGTGCCTGTTCCTGTAATACCTCCCGATCACATTCTGGCTACTGTAGGTACCAGTCTCACTTCACCTTTGGATGACAGAATTCTTGCTGCTCAGGTCCATTCTCCTCCAGAGAAACATTGTGACTGCTGTTTTGTCCCTGAGAACCTCCGCACTGCTTTGCTCCAGACTTATCATACTTCCAAGGTGGCTGGCCATACAGGGAAGAATCAACTTATTTGGGCTATTTCTCAGCAATTCTGATGGCCTAGTCTGCACGCTGATGTAACCGCCTTTGTAGCCGCATGTTCTGTATGTGCACAGTGTAAGACACCACTACACCTTTCAGTGGGCCTCCTACAACCCATACCCAATGGAGAGAGGCCTTGGACCCACCTGTCTGTGGATTTTATTGTGGAGTTACCCAACTCCCAGGGCAACACAGAAATTCTCATGGTGGTTAACTAGTTCTGGAAAATGTCACATTGTATACCACTAAAGAAGTTGCCTACATCCAAAGAACTGGCATCCATTTTTGCTCGGGAAATCTTTCGGTTACATGGGCTACCCAAGGTTATCATCTCTGATAGAGGTAGCCGGTTTGTCTCCAGGTTTTGGCAAGCCTTTTGTGCACAGTTAGGAATTCAGCTTTTCTTCTCCTCTGCATATCACCCACAGTCCAATTGGCCGGCAGAACAAGCCAACCAAGCTTTGGAGTAGTTTCTACGCTGGTATATTTCTAAACACCATAACAACTAATCAGACCTCCTACCTTGGACGGAGTTTGCTCACAATAGTGCTGTCAATACTGCTTCCCGATTTGTCTCCATTTATTGCAAATTAAGGTTTCCAATCGTCCATGTTGCCTGACTTATTTGTTCCTCAAAGAATTCCTGTGTTAGAGGAGCATCTCTGTGGTCTTCGTTCCACTTGGGTCGTCTCATAACCTTCGACTCGTGTTTCCTTACTGAAACTGGCACCATGGTTTATCGGTTTATTGGGCCTTTTTGTATTCTCCGTAGGATCAACCCAGTGGCTTACACATTAGACCTTCCTTCCATTATGCATATTTCAAATGTTTTTCATGTCTCCTTATTAAAACCTTTGGTATGCAACCGCTTCACCTCCTCAGTACCACATCCTCGCCAGGTGCAGGTTGAGAACCATGAGGAGTATGAGATACAATCGATTGTTGATTCCCGTTTGTTCCATGAGCGCATACAGTACCTGGTTCATTGGAAGGGGTACAAACTGAATGAATGCTCGTCTCATCCTTGGAACATACATGCTCTTGTCCTCCTCTGTGTTTTCCATAGGCGTTTTCCCCTCAAACCTGGTGGTCCTCCGAGGGGGGGGTCATTAAGGAGGGGGTACTGTCAGGGCTGGGCTCAGCTCTCCCTTCTCAGTACTCAGGTTGCTCAGCTGTCGGTTAATTGCCAGCACTCATTGTTCCACAGGGGCTCACCTGGTGATCAGTTCCTGCTCGTCAGTCCAGCCCACAGCCAGTCCCTTCTGGATATTTAAACTGCCTGGCTCAATCTTTCAGTGCCTTCACCTTGGTCAACATATCTGTAGACTCTCTGCTGTGTTTCTGGCGAACACTTGCCTGGCTGATGTCCCTTCTGGTTCCTGATCCTGTCTGCTGCCTCCGACAATGCTGATCTCTGGCTTCCTGTTTTCCTGGCTTGTTCTGAGTACTCAATTTGGCTACCGAACCCTGGCTATGTTTTGACTTCCTTTACCAGTTGTACCATTTTATTAAAAGGTGGGGTTTTTTACAGCATTTTCTGTCTCCGTCTGTTTCATGGTTCCTGACAATAACATGCGATACCACTCTATTCTGATCCAAAATTAAACTAAACTATTTGCTGAACAGATCTGAGCACAGCGCTTTTGTGCCAATGTACATGAGCGCCTTCGGGGTGTATCTTTCTGACTAAAGTAATATGTATTGCATGCCGGGGCAGGACAAGGTCATCCAGCGCCCAGGGCAAAGATGCCAAACTGCGCCCCCACCCCCCTCTTTAAAGCTTTAGTCATTACTCCTGTCAGCCTTGTAACAGAAGGAAGGCACCACCATCCCTACAGTAAACCATTCGCCGAGAGCAGCCTCCCCTCCCGCCCACCCCTTCTCCCAGTCCTGATTGCATGGTTTTGATCTCTGGAAGTCATCTAGATCTGTGTTTATAGGGATAGGTGAGAGATTGTTTTGTTGAGATTTAGATGGGACGCATAGGGGTTATTTACTAAAGCTGGAGAGTGCAAAACAGGCTCACTTCTGCATGAAAACTCATTAGCTTCCAGGTTTTATTGCCAAAGCTTAACTGAACAAGCTGAAGTTAGAAGCTGATTGGTCTCTATGCAGAAGTGAGCCTGATTTTGCACTCTCCAGCTTTAGTAAATAACCCCTATGCGTCCCATCTAAATCTCAACAAAACAATCCAGCTTTATTAATAAACCCCATAGGAACAAAGGGACATATTAAACCGGTTCAATACAGGGCATTTTCACCCCCTTCCTTCCCAGCCCAATTTTTAGTTTTCAGCGCTGTCGCACTTTAAACGACAATTGCGCGGTCGTGCAATGTTGTACCCAAAAAAAATTGACGTCCTTTTTTCCCCACAAATAGAGCTTTCTTTTGGTGGTATTTGATCGCCTCTGCGGTTTTTATTTTTTGCGCTATAAACAAAAGAAGAGCTACAATTTTGAAAAAAAACACAATATTTTTTACTTTTTGCTATAATAAATATCCCAATTTTTTTTTTTTTTAAAACAATTTTTTTTCTCAGTTTCGGCCGATACGTATTCTTCTACATATTTTTGGTAAAAAAATCGCAATAAGCGTATATTGATTGGTTTGCGCAAAAGTTATAGCGTCTACAAAATACGGGATAGATTTATGGCATTTAAAAAAAAAAAATATTTATTTATTATTTTAGCGGCGATCGCGATTTTTTTTCATGACTGCGACATTATGGCGGACACTTTTGACACATTTTTGGGACCATTCACATTTATACAGCGATCAATGCTATAAAATTGCATTGATTACTGTGTAAATGTGACAGGCAGTGAAGGTGTTAACCACTAGGGTGCGGGGAGGGGTTAATATGTTTCCTAGGGAATGATTCTAACTGTAGGGGGAGGGAACGCACAAGGGGAGGAGACCGATCTGTGTTCCTCCGTTCTGGGAACACAGATCGCTCTCCTCACAACTGACAGGACGTGGATCTGTGTGTTTACACACACAGATCCACGGTTCGGCCCGATTAACGGGCAATCGCGGGTGCCTGGCGGACATCGCAGCCACCAGGCACACGCACCGGGTCCCGAGCAGCGCGGCGGGCGTGCACCCCCTAGACGGCCGGGAATCCCAGGACGTCATATGACGTCCACCCAGGTCTGGGAGATCCCATCTGTGGACGTCATATGTCTATGGCTGGGTAGGGAAGTGGTTAAAAATTGGTAAATGTAACATTCTCCAAAAATTGTAAAATAAAAAAGTTAATGTGCTATCCATACATCATATAGTGAATGTTAAATCAAGTAATCACTATAAATCATAACATCAAAGTGCAATAGTGCAATAAAGTGCAAACGTAATCAATAACAAATTTCTCATGACATATAAATATATTTTGCAAAAACTCCTGTAAAAAACTCAGCTCAGTTGCCCCATTTATAGCGTTCATTAGAACGAAACGTAAGTCGGTCGGTAGGAGTAGCGGTGACGTCAGCACGTCCACAGGGATGCCAGGCGCTGTTCAGATCCATATGTCTGTTTTATCCTCTTTCTTGTAAGTATATTTCTTTTTAATAAAATCGTTTTCCATGGATGCTGTACAATGAGATGTCCCTTCCTTTCACGGCGCCGGTGGGCGGGCTGACTCCTGCATTATGTGTGAATAGACACAGATGCGGGACTCGCGAAGCGTGCCCGCACGGGTGTCCACCAAGTAGAGCGCTTCTCCAACGTGGACACTCGATGCGGGGAGGAGCCACCAGCGACGCTGAGGGACCCCGAAAGAGAAGGTTCAGGGCCACACTGTGCAAAACAAACTGCACAGTGGTGTGTTTACAACCCCTTTAAATATATACCCCTTAGGCCCTTTTCACATGATCAGCTCGCCAAGATCCACCTGCTTGTTTTTCAGGCGGATTCGAGCAGGCTACCTGTTGTGTTACACTATGTGATTCATTATCGGTTTGTGCCTTTAAGCTCTGTTCCCTCTGTCTATCTGAACTCTTTCCCCCACTATAGTTCTGTATATCCCCCTCCCCTTCCTCTCTCTGGTTCATTGCTCAGTATACCATCATTGCTGTAACATCTTCACATGTGGCTTACAACACCAACGTTTTTCTACCTATGAATATCCATCATTAAACTGAACATTCGAAAGGATCCATCGTCTCTCCATACAGTGAGTTAATCATTGAGTTAAGCTCAAAAAAACTATACAAATCTTAAATGAACAGTGTAAACATGATGCAGCTATGGCAAAGCTAAGGTTCCTAGAGCAAGCTATCAGTGCAGACGAAGGTGCAAGTGAGAAAGACAGCATCAACCTAAACATAGCAGATATGAAAGATCCCCTCAAACGCACTAAAGACTACGACCTAATCCACTGCAGTGTACACTCCATCGTCTCCAATGCTCCTGACAACATAGAGACTTCTTCACAGCTTCAAGTTAAAGAGGTTCCAGCAACTTCTTGCACGCAAAATCACTCCAATGCATTTCCTGCATGCCTACCTAACCTTCCTTCTAACGTCACAGAACATCAGAGTAAGATGCAAGCAAGTCATCAATTTCCAGTCATCGGTACAACCTTGAATCAACGTACCATTGGTACCATTTACCGTCTCCTTGAGCTTCAGCTAGCCAAGGCAGACTCAAAATTACCTGGACTCAGTTACCTTGACACTGCAAGAGGGGTAAGCCCAATCGTCTCCAAGCTCCCGTATGGTTTACAAGAGAAATGGTCTGCACTAAGGTCATCATACAAAAAAGAGAACAAGGTTTCCTTCCCTCCATTCTCTTTCTTCTGCAAATTCATCAGGAAAATTGCAGAGACCAAGAATGATCCAAGTTTTTCCTATGGTGAGTACAGTCTCTTCTCACCCCTTCCTAAGAGTACCAGTCTTCAGGGCAACTATAGAAGCTGTAGAGGCCCAGTATCTGTGAAAAAGACTGACATCCTTCCCACTCCTACCACAGTTGTGGCCACAGGCAAACAGAGTAGGAAGATTGAAAACCCTAACAGAGAGTGTCCCATTCAAAAGAAGCCGCACCCCCTCAAAAAATATATTGGCTTTAGGAAAAAGCCTCTTGAAGAGCGTAAGGAGCTTTTAAAGACATTTAGGGTATGTTTCAGGTGCTGTGCTTCTACAGAACATTTTGCAAGGGACTGTATTGTGTCATCAAGTGTATAGAGTGTGGCTGTGAAGAGCATGTGCAAGCCCTCCATCTGCTTGAGCCCAGCTCTGCACAACCTGCTAACTCTCCTCCCAGGTTAACGCATGGGGAGAATACAGACCAAGTGCCTAATTTTACCATAATTTCTTCATCCTGCTCTGAAGTTTGTGGAGAAGACCGGTGTGATAAGTCCTATGCTAAAATATGCTTGGTGAACATATACCACAAGGACCAACCAGAAAAGACTCTAAAGGCATATGCTATCTTAGACGATCAGAGCAATAGATCGCTTGCAAAATCAGAACTGTTGAATCTATTTGAAATAAAAGACGAAGCTCATCCTTACACCTTGGGTACCTGTAGTGTAACTACAGAAGTTTCTGGAAGAAGGGCTCATGGACTCAAGGTATCTTCTCTCAATGGTATCTTGCAATTACCCCTACCTACACTTGTTGAGTGCAATCAGATACCTGCTAATAGGGAAGAAATCCCTACTCCAGCTGCTGCTTTCCATCACCCTCACCTGAAGGTAATAGCACATGAGATACCACCGCTTGACAAAGATGCTCATATCTTTCTTCTGTTAGGAAGAGGCATTCTAAGAGTTCACAAGGTACACAGACAAGTCAGTGGACCCCCAGATGCCCCAGCGCATGGATCTAGGTTGGGTCATCATAGGCAATGTCTGTATAGGCAAAATAAAGAGACCTACCAATATTTTGTCATTCAAGACAAATGTTCTGCCAAATGGCCGAAACACTTACTTTGAGCCATGCCCACATCACTACTGGGTGAAAGAAAAAATAGCCAGCCATGGATGGCAACATGGTATCTCAGGTAACACAAGCCCTTTCTCCTGCCACGATGATGACTTAGGCTCTACAGTGTTTAATGCAACCAGTGAAGATGACATACTGGCTCCTTCAATGGAAGACAAAGAGTTAATTAAGGTATTGGACAATGAGTTCTTTCAAGATGACTCCAATAACTGGGTAGCACCCCTACCAACAACTTGCAGCAGGCCATCAGTAGATTCTCCTCCTTAAAGCAAAACTTAAGCAGGAAACCAGAGATGCAAAAGCACTTTGTGGATGCAAAATATGTTTGACAGAGATCATGCAGAGCCTGCACCCCCACTAAAGGAGGGAGGAGAATGCTGGTACCTTCCATCCTTTGGCGTGTATCACCCACAAAAATCAGACCAAATCAGAGTTGTCTTTGATTTCAGTGCTCAGCACGAAATCATTCTCTTAGCATGTTCCTTACTGGGCCCAACTTGAACAACAGTCTAATAGGAGTCTTGATTCATTTCCGACAAGAGCCTGTAGCAGTAATGGCCGACATTCAACAGATGTTTCACTGCTTCATTGTAAAAGAAGACAACAGAAACTACCTCAGGTTTCTATGGCACAAAGACAATGACATCAACAAGGAAGTTATAGACTATCGAATGAAGGTACATGTCTTCAGGAACAGTCCTTCCCCTGCAGTGGCAACTGATGGGCTAAGGAGAACAGCTCAGACTGAAGAAGAAGAAAATGGAACGGATGCTCGTCAATTTGTTGAAACAAAACTTCTACGTTGACGACTCAAGTCTTTTCCAACCGCTTAAGAAGCAATTGATCTTCTCACCAGAAAAAAGGAGATGCTGTCTATAGCAAACCTTAGGCTGCACAAGATTATATCCAACAGCCAGGAACTTATGAATACCTTTCACTCTGAGGACTATGCCACCAGTCTAAAAAAAAAACCTCGATTTGAGTACAGATGTGCCTCCCGTACAGCGAAGTCTGGGTTTGTTGTGGAACATCAAATAAGAAACCTTCACCTTCCAAGTGTCAACTTGTGACAAACCCTTCACCAAGAGAGGAGTCCTGTCGGTGGTGAATAGCATCTATGACCCACTGGGTTTACTTGCTCCAGTTACCATTCAAGGTTAGATTCTGCTAAGACAGTTATCTGCTAAGACAATGGGAAAGGTGGAGACATTCTTTGAAGACACTAGAAAAACTTCAGATCACCCGTTGTTATGTTCCAGGTTCCAGTTCAACTGTTAACCGGAGAGAAATTCATATGTTCGCCGATGCATCAGTTGAAGCTATTGCTACAGTAGCCTATTTGAAGACCTCTGAAATGAACACTGACAGTGTTCAGACCATGCTCCGCACACTGCATCAAATTGGTCTGCATGGCTGTCATCACAGAAGGAAGCCTCTCCTAAAGATGATGCACAAGAAAGTCCCCAAACAGTTTGCTGAAGACAAGCAGACTAAGGACATGGATTATTGCAACCGTGTCCTGTGGTCTGATGAGACCAAGATAAACTTATTTGGTTCAGACGGAGTCAAGCGTGTGTGGTGGCAACCAGGTGAGGAGTACAAAGACAAGTGTGTCTTGCCTACAGTCAAGCATGGTGGTGGGAGTGTCATGGTCTGGGGCTGCATGAGCGTAGCTGGAACTGGGGAGCTACAGTTCATTGAGGGAACCATGAACACCAACATGTACTGTGACATACTGAAGCAGAGTCCCCCCCCTTCAAAGACTGGGCCGCAGGACAGTATTCCAACATAACGACCCCAAACACACCTCCAAGATGACCGCTGCCTTGCTAAAGAAGCTGAGGATAAAGGTGATGGACTGGCCAAGCATGTCTCCAGACTTAAACTCTATTGAGCATCTGTGGGGCATCCTCAAATGGAAGGTGGAGGAGCGCAAGGTCTCTAACATCCACCAGCAACCTGTGAAGCGCTGGTGAACTCCATGCCCAAGAGGGCATTTTTTCCCAATTTGGACATTTTTACTTAGGGGTGTACTCACTTTTGTTGCCAGCAGTTTAGACATTAACCACTTGACATCCGCGCTATAGCCAAATGACGGTGCTGGAACATAATGGTGGCCACATAAAATATTGACACTTTTGGCCCAATTTGGACATTTTTACTTAGGGGTGTACTCACTTTTGTTGCCAGCAGTTTAGACATTAACCACTTGACATCCGCGCTATAGCCGAATGACGGCTACAGCGCGGACCTGAATTTCCGGGAGGCCGCCGAGCGCGCTGTGATCACTGAGTCACTGAGACTCGGGTGATCACCGATCCGAGTAAGGGGCCGGCCCCTTACCATATGATCAGCTGTCAGCCAATGACGGCTGATCACATGAGCAAAACAAAAGCTCTGTGATCGTTTTTTTTAACCCTCACGCTGACAGAGCAAGGAGAAAAAAAAGCCGATCACTGGCTTATCAGCAAGGGACATCGGTCCCGAAGAGGAAGAGGCAATTATGCCTCATATGTGCCACAAGTACCCCCTGCCAGTGCCACCTGCAATTGCCACCTGACAGTGCGCACAGTGCCCACTAGTGCCACTTATCAATGCCCATGAGTGCCAACTATCAATGCCCACCAGTGGTGCCAATCAGTGCCACCTAGCAGTGCTGCTGATCAGTGTAACTGATCAGTGCCCATTATTGCCACCCATCAGTGCCTATCACTGCCACCCATCAGTGCCTATCAGTGCCACCTCAACGGTGTACATCAATGAAGGAGAAAAATTAACTTTTTTTAAATTTTATAACAAAATATAAAAAAAAGAAAAACATTTTTTTTTTTTAATTCTGTATTTTTACATTTTTTTAACAAAAAATAAAAACCACAGAGGTGATCAAATACCACCAAAAGAAAGCTCTATTTTTGGGAAAAATATGATAAAAATTTCATTTGGGCCCAGTGTACTATGACCGCGCAATTGTCATTCAAAATGCGTCAGTGCTGAAAGCTGAAAATTGGTCTGGATAGGAGGGGGGGTTTAAGTGCCCAGTAAGCAAGTGGTTAATGGCTGTGTGTGGAGTTATTTTGAGGGGACAGCAAATTTACACTGTTATACAAGCTGTCGCTCACTACTTTACATTGTAGCAAAGTGTCATTTCTTCAGTGTTGTCACATGAAAAGATATAATAAAATATTTACAAAAATCTGAGGGGTGTACTCACTTTTGTGAGACAATGTATACAACATAGTTGCCAACAGTCTCGATTTTCCCGGGACAATCCCGATTTTGGGACCCTCGTCCCGATTGGAGGCTGTCCTGAATTGGGACTTTCCATAAGGAAAATCGGGAATGTTGTTTTTTTAATTTTTGGAGCAGCTGGCTCCAGCAAAATGGCGGCCGGCGCCGCCGCTCGATCTTCCCCCTAGTGTTGAGTAAGTGGAGAGAGGAAGGGGGCTCGATCCGTGAAGCCAATAAATTGGCTTCTTTAGCTGCACGGCCCCTCCCATCTCCACTGAAGCAGAAGACACGGCGCCGCCGTCGCCGTGTCTTGCCGAAAAGTTCCCCAGCCCCGTACTGCACAAGTGCTGCGCCTGCGCAGTACAGGGGGTCCTTACTTGCCGAGGGGAACTTTCTCGGCAGAACACCGGCCGCTCCTGCACTGAGCGGCCCGGGGGGGGGGGGGGGCTGCACTAAGGGAGGGCTGCATTGAGGGGGGTCTGCACTAATAGAGGGGGGTCTGCACTAATAGAGGGGAGGCTGCACTAATTGAGGGGGGTCTGCACTAATAGGGGGGCTGCACTGAGGGAGGGTCAGGGGGGGTCTGCACTAATAGAAGGGGGGCTGCACTGAGGGGGGTCTGCACTAATAGAGAGGGGGCTGCACTGAGGGGGGGCTGCACTGAGGGGGTCTGCACTAATAGAGGGGGGTCTGCACTGATGGAGGGGGTCTGCGCTGATGGAGGGAGTCTGCACTGATGGAGGGGATCTGCACTGATAGAGGGGGTCTGCACTGAGGGGGTCTGCACTGATGGAGGGGGTCTGCACTAATGGAGGGGGTCTGCACTGAGGGGGTCTGCACTTATGGAGGGGGGTCTGCACTGAGGGGGTCTATACAGACTCTGCCGGGGCACCTGATGCAAGGACAGACTCTACCGGGGCACCAGATGCAAGGACAGACTCTGCCGGGGGCACCTGATGCAAGGACAGACTCTGCTGGTGGCAGGCGACGTGGCTAGTGACACGCTCAGGGATCCCACTGATTCGGCATTATGGTGAGTTGAATGATTTAATTTTATATTACAATGTAATAATAAAAATAATGCGCTTCAGTCATCCTGACACCATAACAACCATGGTGCCGGGATGATTGAAGCGTTAACACCAGGTGTTTGGAGTATCTTTATCTGCTGATTGTTAAACTTTCTAGAATACACATATTTCTATTGTGTAGGATCTGGGGCTGCTGTCCCGTCATTCCCCTCTCCCCCTTTCCTTCTCCTCCTTTCCCTCTCCATCCCTCATTCATCTCAGACTCTAACCACACCCTCTTGAGCCTCGCCCATTTAGGCCACGCCCACTTTTCCACGTAAGCCACGCCCATTTTTGGCACGCCGCACTTGTAGTTTTTTGATAAACCACGCCTACAAACGAATGCCCCGCCCCCTAATTATTGTACGGCACCACCTACAGCCAAAAAAGTGTCCCACATATTTTTTTTGCAATGTTGGCAACTATGTATACAACCAAACAAAACAGTTTTTTGTGTACGTCAGCAACAGGGTTGAACGTATTAAGAGATTCTCTCTACCAAGTCAATGGCATTACGTTCCCACTGAACTCAACCCAGCTGACTGTGGGACCAGAGCCGTATCATCTGCTGTTCTTCAGGACATACAGGCTTATGGCTGTCACCTCCAAGGTTTCTGTGTGTGGACTCCTACTCACCCCCTATTGACAACACCTATGGGCTAGTAAGTCCTGAAGATGATAAGGAAATAAGAACTGTGAACATCTCACTCCACACTTCTGTAAATACAAAACAGAAGCTGCGGTCACACCGTTTTCAGCGTTTTTCCACCTGGTCATCTGCTGGAAGAGCTATCGCTTGCCTAATTCATATTGCTTGCTTCTTTAGGAAGAACTCTGCGACAGAGTGTCATGGTTGACACAGCTGTTCTGGACACTTTACAGCAGCAGATATTTCACACACAGAAGAGGTAATTATCTGTTGTGTGCAACAAGAAGTGTATCAGGAGGAATTCGGGAGAATCAGAAATGGAACTGAATTGTCTCTTCAATCTAAACCCTGTAGTTGACGCCAATCAGCTGCTGAGAGTTGGTGGCCGTATAACGAAATCAGACTTATGCAGCAAAGAACAGAATCCTATAATCATACCAGGTCAACATCATGTTACTACTCTTCTGGTTCGTCATCACCATGAACTGGTACATCATCAAGGACGTCAGTTAAAAGAAGGTGCCATCAGGTCAGCTGGCTTATGGATCGTTGGTATGCAAAGGTGTGTCTCCTCCTTGCTCTTCAGGTGCGTCATGTGCCTCAAGTTAAGAGGAAAACATCAACAGCAACAAATGGCAAGTCTTCCAGCTGATCACCTAAGTACAGATCCATCCTTCACCTATGCTGGAGTAGATGTTTTCGGCCCATGGTCCGTCATCAACTCATGTTGGAGCTGCCAATAAAAAAAGTTGGGCTGTATTGTTTACCTATCCCTATTTCAGCAATACACATAGAAGTGATCGAGTCTATGGATTCTTCTTCCTTCATCTGTGCCCTACGAAGATTCTTCTCTGTCAGAGGACCAGTTAAGCAGCTGAGATCTGACTGTGGTACCAACTTTGTTGGAGCATGTAAAGAGCTACAATTGGACAATTTCCTGGCCAACAATGGATGTATTTGGTTGTTTAATTCTCCACATTCTTCACACATGGGAGGATCCTGGGAACAAATGATTGGAGTAGCATGAAGAATTCTTGACTTCATGCTGCAGTCCCACAAGTCTTTACCACTCAGCAATGATACTTTGTCCACCTTTCTCGCTGAAGTGTCTGCCATAGTGAACGCAAGACCTTTAATGCCACTATCCTCAGATCCTGATGCTCCAGTGATCCTTACCCCAGCTTCGCTTCTTACTCAAAAGATTGGGACTGCTGTAATATCTTCAAGTGTGATTGAACCCAAGGATATTTATAGGATTCAATGGAAGCAAGTGCAGCATCTAGCCAATGTGTTTTGGCATCGCTGGAGGAAGGAGTATCTTCATCACCTTCAAGGTCGTAACAAATGGCAAACATCTAAGCCTAATCTTGAGGTTGGAGATCTCATCCTTCTAAAAGACAAGGAAGTTTGTCGTAATGAGTGGCCTATGGGTCTTATTACTAAAGGTATGCCCAGTAACAATAACAAAGTCCGGAAGTTAGAAGTCAAGGTAACCAAGGGTGGATTGACACAAATCTTTACTCGACCAATTACTGAATTAGTACTCCTTTTGCCAGGTGAGTGACTTATGCAAGAACTAGCCAATGTGATGGCACGGCGGGGAGTACATTGCTGCTATCTTCAGGTTCTACTTGGAACTTTGGAATTCTTTAAAGACGTCATACGCAACGTTGGCAACATTGTAAAAAAAAATTTTGGGACACTTTTTTGGCTGTAGGCGGAGTCACACTATAATTAGGGGGCGGGGCACGCCTTTGTAGGCGTGACAAAGGGAGAAGGAAAAATGCGGCGCGTGAAGACATGGTTTACGCGAAATAGGGGGCGTGGCTTACATGGGCGTGGCTCAAATGGGGTGTGGTTAGAGTCTGAGATGAATGAGGGATGGAGAGGGAAAGGGGGAAAGGGGGGTAGAGGGAGAGGGATGGAGGGACAGCAGACCCAGATCCTACACCACAATAGCAATGTGTATTCCAGAGTTTAACAATCAGCAGATAAAGATACTCCAAACACCTGGTGTTGGCGCTTCAATCATCCCGACACATGGTTGTTATGGTGTCAGGATGATTGAAGCGCATTATTTCTATTATTACATTGTAATATAAACTGAGCATTTCACCTGCGACGTCACCTGCCACCAGATGCCATCAGGTTCCCTGTCAGAGAACTCACACAGCAAGCACCCGTCTCCATGCAGCAGGTGCCAATCCTCGTTCTGCTATTGCCAATGTGCATGCACGGAACCATAGCCAGAGACAAATGAGATCCAGGGTGGGCATGCACAATGGCACCTCTATGCGAACACGCACGCGCGCCCGCGAGTGCCAAAGCGCTAATATGCTAATGGGCATGCGCCAAGGTTCTAACGAGCATGTGCCAATGTGCTAAGGTGCTAATGCGCATGCGCACACGCACGTACGCTGGCGCGAATCCTGGCACACAGCACCCTATATAAACAGAGAGTCTGCCTAGCATCAGTGCTGGATTGTCTTCAGCTTGTTCCTGTGTTCCTGTTGTTACTCTGCCTGATTGACCTTGTTCCTAAAAACCCGACTATCTTCTGACCATTGTCTTGGATCTCCCCTGCCTGCTGAACCTGCCTCCACCTGCAATACTGACCTTGGCTTGAACTTATGATTACGGCTCTGCCTCCTAATTTTGTACCCTGCTGCCCGTCTGTTGCCAACCTCTGCCTGTCTCTGACTATGGTTTGCCTTCTGACTTGGTACCCCACTGCCAGCCTGTTGCCGACTCCTGCCTGTTCCTGATTCTGCAGTTAATCCTGATCTGGCTCCCGCTGAACAAGTTTGGTGATCAGTTTCCACATCTCCTCAGCAGAGGTTCCTGTATCTCCAAGTTCCAGCCTTCTGCCTGCAGGCACCTGCACCCTTTCGTTGCCCTCGCACTCCCTGTACCCACCACCAGTGGTGCTTGGACCGGAACTGTGCAAGAGGCCACCCTCATCATTTCAGGCTCCACTGTAAGGTACGTGACATTCTCCCAGCAGAGTCCATCCTTACATCAGGTGCCCCCAGCAGAGTCCGTCCTTACATCAGGTGCCCCCAGCAGAGTCCGTCCTTACATCAGGTGCCCCAGCAGAGTGCCTCCTTCCATCAGGCATTCCCAGCGGAGTGCCTCCTTACATCAGGTGTCCCCAAGACAGTACCTCTTGCATCAGGTATCCCCAGCAGAGTGCCTCATACATCAGGTGTCCCCAGTGGAGTGCCTCTTACATCAGGTGTCCCCAATGGAATGGCTCTTACCTCAGGTGTCCTCAGCGGAGTGCCTCTTACATCAGGTGTCCCCAGCGGAGTGCCTCTTACATCAGGTGTCCCCAGTGGAATGCCTCTTACATCAGGTGTCCCCAGCGGAGTGCCTCTTACATCAGGCGTCCCCAGCAGAGTGCCTTTTACATCAGGTGTCCCCAGCGGAGTGCCTCAAATCAGTGCCCCCAGCGGAGTGTTGGCTGCAGATGGAGTGTTGGCTGCAGTCTAGCTACATCTCCTCAAGAGTGGTGACAAGGGGAGGTGTGTTACAGGCTGACTTGGGGAAGGGTGGAGGCATGGTGGTGATTTGGGGGTGCAGGCATGATGGTGACCTGGGGGGTACAGGCATGGTGGTTAATAGGCCGGAGGGGGTGCAGGCATGGTGGTGACTAGGCTGGAGGGGGTGCAGGCATGGTGATGACTTGCGGGAGGGGGTGCAGGCATGGTGATGACTTGGGGGAGGGGATGCAGGCATGGGGGGAGGGGGATGCAGGCATGGTGTTGACATGGGGGGAGGCGGGTGCAGGCATGGTGTTGACATGGGAGAGGGGGTGCAGGTATGGTGATGACATGGCGGGGGGGGGCAGGTATAGTGGTGACATGGGGGGAGGGGGCTGCAGGTATAGTGGTGATATGGGGGGAGGGGGTGCAGGTATAGTGGCGATATGGGGGGAACAGGTATTGTGATGACATGGGGTGGAGAGGGGGCAGGTATGGTGGTGATATGGGGGGAGGGGGCTGCAGGTATAGTGGTGATATGGGTGGAGGGGGCTGCAGGTATGGTGGTGATATGCGGGGAGGGGGGTGCAGGTATGGTGGTGACATGGGGGGAGGGGGGGAGCAGGTATGGTGGTGACACGGGGGGAGGGGAAAGCAGGTATGGTGGTGACATGGGGGGAGGGGGGTGCAGGTAGGGTGGTGACACGGGGGGAGGGGGGAAGCAGGTATGGTGGTGACACGGGGGGTGGGATAAAGCAGGTATGGTGGTGACACGGGAGAAGCAGGTATGGTGGTGACACAGGGGGAGGGGGGAAACAGGTATGATGGTGACACGGAAGGAGGGGGGAAGCAGGTATGGTGGTGACACGGGGGGAGGGGGGAAGCAGGTATGGTGGTGACACGGGGGGAGGGGGGGGAGCAGGTATGGTGGTGACATTGGGGGAGGGGGTGCAGGTATGGTGGTGACACGGGGGGAGGGGGGAAGCAGGTATGGTGGTGACACGGGGGAGGGGGGAAGAAGGTATGGTGGTGACACGGGGGGAGGGGGGAAGCAGGTATGGAGGTGACACAGGGGAGGGGGAAACAGGTATGGTGGTGACACGGGGGGAGGGGTGAAGCGGGTATGGTGGTGACATTGGAGGAGGGGGGTGCAGGTATGGTGGTGACATGGGGGTAGGGGGGAAGCAGGTATGGTGGTGACATAGGGGGAGGGGGTTGCAGGTATGGTGGTGACATGGGGGGAGGGGGGTGCAGGTATGGTGGTAGGTGGTGACACGGGGGGAGGGGGTTGTAGGTATGGTGGTGACACGGGGGGAGGAGGGAAACAGGTATGGTGGTGACATGGGGGGACGGAGTGCAAGGGGGAGCCAAGACCATCAGTGCACTGTCCCCAGCCAGCGGAGCCCCCATCCTTCTATCAGTGTGACTATGTCCCTGCTCATCACAAGGGGAGAGCCAGGACCATCAGTGCACTGTCCCCAGCCAGCGAACCCCAGTCCTTCAATCAGTGGCGCTCGTCGAACACTGTCACACACATGGGGCAGAGCGGAGGGTTGGCGGCGGCGGCGGGTGGAGACTGAACATTTCCTTGTGTTCAGTGGAAAGCGGGGAGGGGTCGCCAATCCTTGTAGCCAATAGGCTTCAGTGTACAATAGAATTTTCTATTTGTACACTGAAGAGAGAAGCCGATTGGCTGCCCCTCTCCTCTGCGCTGAACACAAGGGGAAACAACACTCGTGGAGGCAATGGCGGCCATTTTTGTGTAGCCGTTTTTTGCCAAAAACATTCCCGATTTTCTCGGGACAAAACCAAAATCCCAGGAAAACAATCGGGACAAGCTTAAATCGGGACGAGGGTCCCCAAATCAGGATTGTCCCAGGAAAATCGGGACTGTTGGCAACTATGCATATGTTGGACTACATGTTCTTCAATCCTGTTGGACTTATGTTTATTCTTGCTTGTTGCATGTTTTTCATTACAGGTTCCAGGACATTTAACAGTATTGGACTTATTGAATATATATATTAGTTTATGGTTATAAAATCTAAAGATTTCAGACGGGGAGTGTTGTGTCACACTACAGTATGTGATTTATTATCGCTCTGTGCCTTTAAGCTCTGTTCCCTCTGTCTATCTGAACTCTCTCCCCCACCGTAGTTCTGTATATGTGCTGGCAGAGATGTCTTTACACGCATGCGCATGTCCTTTGTACAGAAGCACAACTGGTTACACCATGTGGTGAAAAAAGACCCCTTAGCGTTTCTCAGTGCATTTTACATCATTCACTTGTGTCCCCTCTTTATATATATATTTTATATATATATTTATATATATTTTTATCTAGAATCTCATGTTTTGTTTCAATGTCTACTACCTATCATTAATTCCCTGTATTGATATGGTATCTTTTATTATTTTAAGTCTACACATCTGACCTTTTTTAATGTATTTTTAATGTAAATTTATTTTACGTCTCCAGTCTGTATTGTACGGTATATACTTGCCATGTGCTCCATACTATACTGTTCTGATCTGTATTCTACCTAGAACGCCTAGACGTGGACTGGTATGGAACTTAGAATAACTAATTATCCATTGCAGGACATACCCTCCTACTAGCCACTCCTTCCCATGTACACATGTCGGCCTACCGGCCCATACAGTCTGTGCTCCTGGTCTCCTGGCTCTGATAAAGAGGTTACCCTTGAAACGCGTCAGAAATTTTTAAATACCTGCATCAACATGGGCATACCCCAATTTTAACTTTTTAGTGCCTACTTTGTTACCTGTTTTTATGCAACGTAGTATTTGTATGATTCAATATTTATATGTTTGTATTCCTTATACATGATTAAACCATACATGTCTTGATGTAAGCATCTGATCATGCGCCCTCCATCCACCTCCTACTAAACTATCCCCCTCCCCTTCCTCTCTCTGGTTCATTGCTCAGTATACCATCATTGCTGTAACATCTTTACATGTGGCTTACCGTACCAACGTTTTTCTACCTATGAATATCCATCATTAAATGGGAACATTCGAAAGGCTCCATTATCTGTCTCTCCATATAGTGAGTTCTTCATTGAGTTAAGCTGTCTGAATTGATGCAAGGGATAAAAAGAACACCAGGTCATGTAAGCCCTATATGAAGCTGGAGATAAAGTTTATGGCTTTGTAGTTGAGTCAGAACACTACCCATTGACTTGTATGGGCAGACGGATGTCAGCGGAGATGTGTCCGCTGACATCCGCCTTCCATCCAATCCGTAAAGATCTGCTCAAAACAGATGGATGGTGATACGTTCGCCCTCCGTCCAGCTTGAATGAAAACAGATATGCTGTCTATTTTCATTCGCTCATCCCATAGAAAACAGCAGGGCTCTGAAAGGTCTGTCCCTGCACAGTGAGCAGAGAAGCACCTGTCAACCGCTTGCTCAGTGGGAATCAACGGAGCGATCCCCCGCTGAGCTAGCGGAGTCCGCTAAGCAGACCCCCCCCCCGTGTGACAGGGGCCTTACAATCCAATTCCAGGCAAACCCCATTGTTTGTATCATTGTTTGGATCTGTATCTCCTTTTTATTTAATCTTACTCACACAGAACAGGAAGTGAACGGAAGTCACCCAACTTCTTGTTTACTTGATGGGTATGAGAAGAAAGATTGTTCAGTGGTCTGGTCTACGACTGGCCAATGTCTCAAACTGGGGAGTGCTTCTGATGCTGCTTTCAATGCTGAATCAAGTAGTAAAAGCTGCGAATAGACATTAGACAAGGGCACATAGGACCTGACCCCTGACAATCCTGGATTGGGGTATGATAGTAAGAGCCTGCTTGTAGGAAAGTTGATTGGTCAAGATGAGTTTGCTGGATGAACCCTATTGCTTCCCCTAAGATAGGCCAACATGGTCATGGCCACAAATGTGCCCATTTGCCCAATGAAAACCTGCACAATTGTAGAACATGGGACCTGCTTGACTCACAGGTTAAAAGTGAGAGTGAGAGGCATGGAGAAAATGAGAAAAAGAGAGAGAGAGACAGTAGGGGAGGAATTTTGGTGTAATATTTAGGTGAACAAAAACATTTGTAGCACCCTTTTAAGTAGGTGCTAGAGAGCATAGTTTTTTGTCTCTCTGCATACCAGGGAGGCTTTTAGGTAAATTTAGGGGTTCTCTGCCTACCAGGGAGCACTGACCTATTAATATGGTCTGCTCATTGTGCTCACATGCTGCTCATGTTGTCTGCCTTTTTTGCACTGGTCCAATAGGACGAGGCAAATTGGACAGTGAGAGGAAACCTGACAAATGGGAGCAAAGGCATTGTTACAGCCCTGGCTATTGGCAGAAGCAGGTGCCTCAGGGCATGCTGGGTGATTGTATATATGCCTTGGGCACATGTGCTTGGTGTCTTTGGCTGGAGAGCGGGGTCCCAAAGGGAGGGTGCTGCTGCCCCTCCCATGCACAGGCTGCCATGCGGCTTCAGGTGGTCAACCGAAGGGCCAGAATTGAGGAACTGCAACCCAGATGTCCTGCAGAGCTGACTAGGAGGGAGACGCATTTAGAAAGATCTGTTCCTGGTTACTGTGAGTACAGATCTGCGTCTACGGGCCTATTCTCTTCAGGCTAGAGGAGTCAGTGGATGGGTGTCAGCTAAAGAGGATGCTAGTGAGGGTCCTGAAGAAGAGTGGTGCATTGAGTCTGCTGCCAGAGCAAGCAAAGGTCTTATCTTCCCACATGGCCATAGTGTGGTCTAGCAGCAAATCTGCTATCCAAATCAATTTATTGGGGTAAAGTGAGAGCTGTCCTCATCTGTATATAGTTCAAGTTGGAGTACCCCACTAATCCCTTCTCCTATCCAAGTTTTACCAATAAATACAAAAAAAAAGCCAAATAACTACCCTAGACTGATTATTGGAGAACGAGCAGAAGAGTGTGTAATGTGAAAATCCCCAATTGTCTGGCTGCAGGAAAATCAGAGGGAGGCCCAGGGAAAACTATACTCAGCAACCCCTACGGGGGCAGTGCTATACATTTGTTAATCTAAATGAAGGTAGTGGAAAACTCACAGACAGGTGCAGGGATATAAGGACAGAGGTGAGATTTTTATTAGGAGAGGTGCAGGGATATGAGGACAGAGGTTAACATTTTATTAGGAGAGGTGCAGAGATATGAGGACAGAGGTAAAAAAAAAAATATTAGGAAAGGTGCAGAGATATGAGGACAGAGGTGGACATTGTATGAAGAGAGGTACAGCTATATGAGGTAAATAATAACAGTGAGTGCTTAGGTATGTGAAGGAGTGAACGCTTAGTAACAAGCAATGGGTTAATTAAAGAACAATTGTGCATAAGATACCATATTCAAAAAAAGATAATACAATAATAATACAAAGTGTCCCAGTATATTGAGTGTGTAGCTCAATAAAAAAGTATTGTCCGTTTGAGCAAACGCTGAGAGGAAAGACGTCCAAAACCCTAAGGAGGGTAAACATATAAAAATATTGGAAGTCTGTTATTGGAAAGATGCGGTACTTCAAGTAAACCCCACAGCCATCTGGGTGTAGGCCATCTTCATATGCAATGATTTAAGGGCTGTTTTAAAAAAATCCTTAAATACAGGTGGGTTCTTCACTCATATAGATGGTTTCAACATAGAGAGAGAAAGACAAAAGGATGCCCTTACCAGATAAGGTGGACTCACAGGCCCTTGGCGGTGAGTCAAACGAGCTTGTACCGTCAAGCGGTATGGGGTGGCGATCTGTGAGAAGATTTTGTGTGGAATCTCGTCAGAAGTCCTCAGATGATGTACCAATTTGGGATCAGGAACCTCCAAGGATCGGCTTCGGTCGCCGGTTGATCGTTTCCTCAATGGTCCATCCCATGAGCGAGTGAACAAGGAAAGGAAGAAAACTTCCACATAGTGTAAATCCTTATTTTTCAAAAAAGCGTAATAGCACTTTATTCAGGAATACACTCCGAAAAATTACAAGCGAGGGCAGTAAAAACTCGGTTAAAAATACAAAATAATAAGAAGAGGCATAAAAAATGGTATAAAAACAGCGCAGTGAGTAGTGGTGGGGTGTAATCATAGAGACCGGCCGAACCCGGAAGTCATCCTGTGTAACAGCGCTAATCAGCTGTTACACTCCATTTAAAAGGGAATATATAAAGCGCAGTTGTGTGGGGGGCTTATTCATACCCCAGCAGAAGCCTTTGAGGGCGAAACGCGTCAGGTCTCTATGATTACACCCCACTACTACTCACTGCGCTGTTTTTATACCATTTTTTATGCCTCTTCTTATTATTTTGTATTTTTAACCTAGTTTTTACTGCCCTCGCTTGTAATTTTTCGGAGTGTATTCCTGAATAAAGTGCTATTACGCTTTTTTGAAAAATAAGGATTTACACTATGTGGAAGTTTTCTTCTTTTCCTTGTTCACTCGCTCATGGGATGGACCATTGAGGAAATGATCAACCGGCGACCGAAGCCGATCCTTGGAGGTTCCTGATCCCAAATTGGTACATCATCTGAGGACTTCTGACGAGATTCCACACAAAATCTTCTCACAGATCGTCACCCCATACCGCTTGACGGTACAAGCTCGTTTGACTCACCGCCAAGGGCCTTATCTGGTAAGGGCATCCTTTTGTCTTTCTCTCTCTATGTTGAAACCATCTATATGAGTGAAGAACCCACCTGTATTTAAGGATTTTTTTAAAACAGCCCTTAAATCATTGCATATGAAGATAGCCTACACCCAGATGGCTGTGGGGTTTACTTGAAGTACCGCATCTTTCCAATAACAGACTTCCAATATTTTTATATGTTTACCCTCCTTAGGGTTTTGGACGTCTTTCCTCTCAGCGTTTGCTCAAACGGACAATACTTTTTTATTGAGCTACACACTCAATATACTGGGACACTTTGTATTATTATTGTATTATCTTTTTTTGAATATGGTATCTTATGCACAATTGTTCTTTAATTAACCCATTGCTTGTTACTAAGCGTTCACTCCTTCACATACCTAAGCACTCACTGTTATTATTTACCTCTATATATCCTTTGGGATGTTTTAACATTCACTATATGAGTATACACTCTAAGTCTTAAATACTCTTTCACAGAGATCACTACTACTTGCCTAGCAATTTATTAGCGCCACACTTTATTATTATTTTTACACTTGCAACGGTCAGATTGTTGTGTTGGCTGCTTCATTTTTGTTTACTCCAGGAGTTGGCGCAATTTCTACACCTTTTTTTACAGCTATATGAGGACAGAAGTGGACATTGTATGAAGAGAGGTGCAGGGATATGAGGAGAGTGGTGGACATTGTATGAGTAGAAGGTGCAGGGATATGAAGACAGAAGTGCACATTGTATGAGGAGAAGGTGCAGGTATATGAGGACAGAAGTGGACATTGTATGAAGAGAGGTGCAGGGATATGAGGAGAGTGGTGGACATTGTATGATGAGAGGTGCAGGGATATGAGGACAGAAGTGGACATTGTATGAGGAGAGATGCAGGTATATGAGGAGAGGTAGACATTGTATGAGGAGAGGTGCAGGGATATGAGGACAGAAGTGGACATTGTATGAGGAGAGATGCAGGTATATGAGGAGAGGTAGACATTGTATGAGGAGAGGTGCAGGGATATGAGGACAGAAGTGGACATTGTATGAGGAGAGATGCAGGTATATGAGGAGAGGTGGACATTGTATGAGGAGAGGTGCAGGGATATGCGGACAGAAGTGGATATTGTATGAGGAGAGGTGCAGGGATATGAGGAGAGTGGTGGACATTGTATGAGGACAGAAGTGGACATTGTATGAAGAGAGGTGCAGGGATATGAGGACAGAAGTGTACATTGTATGAAGAGAGGTACAGCTATATGAGGACAGAAGTGGACATTGTATGAAGAGAGGTACAGGGATATGATGAGAGTGGGGGACATTGTATGAGGAGGGGTGCAGGGATATGAAGACAGAAGTGCACATTGTATTAGGAGAGGTGCAGGGATATGAGGACAGAAGTGGGCATTCATTGTATGAGGAGAGGTGCAGGGATACGAGGACAGAAGTGGACATTGTATGAGGAGAGGTGCAGGGATATGAGGAGAGTGGTGGACATTGTATGAGGACAGAAGTGGACATTGTATGAAGAAAGGTGCAGGGATATGAGGACAGAAGTGGACATTGTATGAGGAGAGGTGCAGGGATATGAGGACAGAAGTGGACATTCATTGTATGAGGAGAGGTGCAGGGATACGAGGACAGAAGTGGACATTGTATGAGGAGAGGTGCAGGGATATGAGGAGAGTGGTGGACATTGTATGAAGAGAGGTACAGCTATATGAGGACAGAAGTGGACATTGTATGAAGAGAGGTGCAGAGATATGAGGAGAGTGGTTAACATTGTATGAGGAGAGGTGCAGGGGTATGAAGACATAAGTGCACATTGTATGAGGAGAGGTGCAGGGATATGAGGAGAGTGGTGGACATTGTATGAGGTGAGGTGCAGGGATATGAAGACAGAAGTGGACATTCTATGAGGAGAGTGGTGGACATTGTATGAGGAGAGGTGCAGGGATATGCGGACAGAAGTGGACATTGTATGAGGAGAGGTGCAGGGATATGAGGACAGAAGTGGACATTGTATGAGGAGAGGTTCAGGGATATGAGGAGAGTGGTGGACATTGTATGAGGAGAGGTGCAGGGATATGAAGACATAAGTGCACATTGTATGAGGAGAGGTGCAGGGATATGAGGAGAGTGGTGGACATTGTATGAGGTGAGGTGCAGGGATATGAAGACAGAAGTGGACATTCTATGAGGAGAGTGGTGGACATTATATGAGGAGAGGTGCAGGGATATGAAGACATAAGTGCACATTGTATGAGGAGAGGTGCAGGGATATGAGGAGAGTGGTGGACATTGTATGAGGTGAGGTGCAGGGATATGAAGACAGAAGTGGACATTCTATGAGAGTGGTGGACATTGTATGAGGAGAGGTGCAGGGATATGTGGACAGAAGTGGACATTGTATGAGGAGAGGTGCAGGGATATGAGGACAGAAGTGGACATTCATTGTATGAGGGGGGGGGGGTGCAGGGATATGAGGACAGAAGTGGACATTGTATGAGGAGAGGTTCAGGGATATGAGGAGAGTGGTGGACATTGTATGAGGGGAGGTTCAGGGATATGAGGAGAGTGGTGGACATTGTATGAGGAGAGGTGCAGGGATATGAGGACAGAAGTGGGCATTGTATGAGGAGAGGTGCAGGGATATGAGGACAGAAGTTCACATTGTATGAGGAGAGATGCAGGTATATGAGGAGAGGTGGACATTGTATGAGGAGAGGTACGGGGATATGAGGACATTAGTGGACATTGTATGAGGAGAGGCGCAGGGATATGAGGAGAGTGGTGGTCATTGTATGAGGAGAGGTACGGGGATATGAGGACATTAGTGGACATTGTATGAGGAGAGGTGCAGGGATATGAGGAGAGTGGTGGTCATTGTATGAGGAGAGGTACAGGGACATTGTATGAGGAGAGGTGCAGGGATATGAGGAGAGTGGTGGTCATTGTATGAGGAGAGGTGCAGAGATATGAGGAGAGTGGTGGACATTGTATGAGGACAGAAGTGGACTTTGTATGAGGAGAAGTACAGGGATATGAGGAGAGTGGTGGACATTGTATGAGGAGAGGTGCAGGGATATGAGGACAGAAGTGGACTTTGTATGAGGAGAAGTACAGGGATATGAGGAGAGTGGTGGACATTGTATGAGGAGAAGTACAGGGATATGAGGAGAGTGGTGGACATTGTATGAGGAGAAGTACAGGGATATGAGGAGAGTGGTGGACATTGTATGAGGAGAAGTACAGGGATATGAGGAGAGTGGTGGACATTGTATGAGGAGAGGTGCAGGGATACGAGGAAAGAAGTGATATCAGTTTACTCTCCTGACTTCACAATTAAATCAATGCTGAGGAATGTTTTGTCTATTCCTAGCTGTACAGTCAGCTGCAGCCAATCCGGGCTCGCCAAGACACAGCCCTGCCCATGTCCCATCATCCTCTAGAGGAGGGAGTCAATCTGTGCAGCATCATCGCCCGGATCGTCATCCTGTGTACACACACCGCTTCCGGTTTCTCTGGCCGCTGATGCCGGTGTTCTGCCGAGAAAGTTCCGCTCGGCGGATTAGTTCCCCCTCTACTGCGCATGCGCAGTAGAAGCCGGCGGAAATAGCCGAAGCGGAACAGCTGAAAATCAGCTGTACACGGCGCCTGTAAGAGGGCCCCTCGCGGGCTCGCTTCGCTCGCCACGCTTCGGGCACGGCCTCGCTGCGCTCGGCACTTTTAGATTCCCCCTCTAGGTCCACTTGGATAGAGGGGAAGGAATCTGGACCCAGAGCGCAGGCGCCGTGTACAGCTGATCGAAGCGTTTGAGCTTCGGCTATCTCCGGCGGCCAACAGTACTCTGTACTGCGCAGGCGCTGCGCCTGCGCAGTACAGGGGGGGAACCTATCCGCCGAAGGAACTTATTCGGCAAGACACCGGCTGAGGAGAGGTAAGAGAGGAGTTCTGTACACCGGGGTGGGGGTTCCCTCGTTTCCGGAGCCCGGCCTGGTAATGTGCTGTGTGCGGGATGGGTTCCACACTTTATTGTGTATAATGGGCTCTGGCTGTCATAGAGTTCCTGTACTGAGTGATGTACATAGAGAGCAGTGCTGGGTGTGTGACCTCCTTCTATATCCTCTATACATCCTCACCGAGCTTCCCACATCTTATGCACAGCTTTTTACTGGAGGAAACTCTCAGATTTTACATGGTGTTCTATCAGTCACATTGGGATCAATAGGAAATCATTGTCCCATTGTTCTGGTGACAACCCAAAATGTGAGATTTTCTTTCACTTTCGGTGATAACCGTCACCAAGACAAATTATAGAGGGTATACAGAGGGGGGTTTTAGTCCCTCTCCACCCTATCCCGAAAAAAAAAAAAAAGTTTTGCCTCTTTAGTTTTTTCTTTAACCACATTAAGACCAGGCCTTTTTCTGACACTTTTGGTTTACGTGTAAAAATCTGTATTCTTTGCTATAAAATTACTTTAAAATATATATATATATATATATATATATATATATATATATATATATATATATATATTATTCATTCTTTTAAGCAGAGGATCTAGAGAATAAAATAATGGGTGTTGTAATTTTCTATGTCTCACAGTATTTCTGCAGCATTTTTTTCTAAGGCAATTCTTTTTTGGAGAAAAAATACAATAGAATTTTAAATGCAGAAAAACACAATATAATACCCAATTGTTTGGTAAAATAGAATTGATGATGTTACACCAAGTAAATAGATACCAAACAGGTCATGCTTCAAAATTGTGCACGCCAACAAACTACATGCATTATATTATCCATAGGCGACACTTTAACCTCCCTGGCGGTAGGATTATTTCGGATTTTAGGTGCTGAAAGCGGTACAATTATTTTGCATGGAAATTTGGCGTTTTATATTGTAGGTCTGTAATTCTTAACAATAACACACTTAAATCTGTCCAAACAAGAGTCTAGTAGATATCCCGGGTATGATAAAGTTTGAAACACAAAAACATAAATTATAATATAATGAATAAAAATAAATAATTAAAAAAATAAAAATAAAATAATAATAAAATAAATTTCCCCATGATTCACTATCGCTCAATTCTGCAAGTGTTCTAATTTACTATCGCTGTTTTCTAGCTGGTCTAAAACCATTTTTGACGTAAAGGGACACTTTTTGGTTGCTATGGACAATCTCCAGTTTCCAGCCAGAAAGAACAGTATATATCGCATAAAACTGCATGCAGGGCATAGGACAAAGCACTGGGGACAAAAGGGATGTGAAATAATTTCATACAGTACTGTAATCTGTAAGATTACAGTACTGTATGTGTTATGTATTTTACAGTTTTTTGAATTTGCCGCCAGGCTCCGCCCCCGTGCGTCGCGCCGCTCGCAGGGAACGGAGCCTGGCACAGAGAGGCTTCGGGCAGAGGACGGAGCCCACGGACACTGCGGGGGACATCGCAGGATCCCGGGGACAAGGTAAGTAACGCCGCCCCAGGATCCTGCAATGCGATCCCGAGTGTGGCTCAGGGTTACAGCTAATGGGACTGAATTTTAACCACGAGCCACACTCGGGAAAACCGCCAGGGAGGTTAAAGTCTTTGCAGGTTACCACTTTAGATTTGCACAATAAGTCTGGTGCTCGAATTATTGCTCTCGATCAGGGACTCACTTCACATGTGGTGTAATTGCTGTTTACGTACCAACGATTGCATTTGCCTTTGCGCATGGGCTTGGGGGATGGGGGCACTTTATATGGTTTTTTTTTTTTTATTATTTTTTTTTTTTTTTTTTTTTTTATTATTTATATTACGGTATGTGGTTTTTTTTTTTTTTTTTTTTTTTTTTTTTTTTTTTTTTTTTACTCTGTACCTCCTTTTTAATTTTTTTTTTTTTTTAAATCTTTTATTGTTATCACAAGGAATTTAAAGAGGAGCTCCAGTCTCTTACAAAAACTGTAGCTGTAGCACCTCACCGGTCTCACTATCCAGTGATGTACTCGCCCCATCCATTTTCTCCCTGTGTCCTCCCTCGGCGGCGCCGGGCACCCTCTGCGTATGCACGAGCGGCGCTCTGTGACTGGTCCCAAAGTCTTCTGGGACACATGACAGGTCCCAGAAGACTTTGGGAGGGAGGGGGAAGAAGAACTTCTGCTTCCCCTCCGATCACCTTAGGAGATCGGAAGTGGGAGCGGACACCTGTCAAAATCAGGTACCCGCTCGCCCCCCCCCCCCCCCCCCCCCCCAAAAGATTTATTTCACAAACAGGTGCTGGGGAGGAGGCCTCAAAGCGGAAGTTTGGGTGGAGCTCCGCTTTAAAGGATAAGTTCACCTTTGGGAACATGTTCCACCCGTTGTAAGGGTGGAGCATGGAACATGTTCCCACTCCTGCAGCCTCTCCCTGATCTGCTGCTGCCTCTAGTGACAGCAAGCCAGGGAACTTCTCATCTAACTCATTGTCACTTTTTTTTTTTTTTTTTTTTTTTAAAGCAGCCGTGTGGGGCTCCATCCACCTAGCTGCATCGTTCACAGGGTTCTGTGAATGGGAAAGCTACAGCTATTGACAGCCTTTGCAGCTGTCGCCTTGTAGTACTCAATGAACTACCAGGGTGCTGTTGGGTGCTGTGGTAGTTCATTGAGTCTTCCCGTCAGTGTGTGAATGCCTGCCCGTAGGAAGTAGGAGCAGATGGCTTACACAGAGAGTCTGCAAGAACCCTGCAGTGCACTTTCGATCTACTGAAAATGGGACCAGTGTTTTCTAGGCTACTAGTAAAAAAAAAAAAAAAAAAATGCACGTTTTTACCTGCAAAAATGTGCTCCCCTTTTTTCCCTTTCTCTATTGTGTGGTTTTTTTTTTTTTTTTTTATTTTTTTTTTTTATTTTTTTTTTTTTTTATACAAAAGGAAACTTATCTTTTCAACATCTCTTGTGATGGCAGTAGGCAGTGACTGGTCCTCTTTACTGAGACATCTATTATCGTCTATTATGTCTATTATCCACTAGATCTTTCCTCTGCCCTTAACCACTTCAATACAAGGCACTTATACACCTTCCTGCCCAGACCAATTTTCAGCTTTCAGCGCTGTTGCAGTTTGAATGACAATTACGCGGCCATGCTACACTGTACCCAAACTAAATTTTTATCATTTTGTTCCCATAAATAGAGCTTTCTTTTGGTGGTGTTTGATCACCTCTGCGGTTTTTATTTTTTTGCTAAACAAATAAAAAAAGACCGAAAATTTTGAAAAAAATAAAAGTTTTGTTTCTGTTAAAAAAATTTGTAAATAAGTAGGTTTTCTCTTTCACTGATGGGCACTGATAAGGTGGCACTGACAGGCACTGATACGGCGGCACCAATGAGCGGGCACTGCTGGGCATTGGTAGGCGGCACTGATGGGCACTCATGGGTGGCACTGCTGGGCACTGATACATGGCACTGATATGAGGCACTGATAGGCATCCCTGGTGGCACTGGCAGTGGTAGGCATTGGAGTGGGCACAGATTGGCAGCTGCCTGGGCACAGATTTGTATTTCCATGGGCGTCTAGGGGGCATACCCGGTGGTCCAGTGTGGTGGCCATCCTGGTGGTCCTGGGCGGCTTCCCTGGTGGTCCTAGGCGGGATAAACAATCAGCACAGACCCCCCCCCCCTGTTAGGAGAGCAGCCGATCGGCTTTCCTCTACTTGCGTCTGTCAGACGCGAGTGAGGAAAAGCCGATCACCGGCTCTTCCTATTTACATCGTGATCAGCCGTGATTGGACATGGCTGATCACGTGGTAAAGCGTCTCCATCAGAGACTCTTTACCTAGATCGGAATTGCGGTGTGTCAAACTGACACCCTGCAACAACGATCGCCGCGATGCGCGCCCCCGGGAGCGTGCAGCGGCTTAATATCCTGATCACGTCATATGACGTCCAGTCAGGATATTGAAACCACTTTTCCGCCGTCATTTATTATTATTATTATTATTATTATTATTATTATACAGGATTTATATAGCGCCAACAGTTTACGCAGCGCTTTACAATATAAAAGGGAGACAATACAGTTATAATACAAGAGGATTAAGAGGGCCCTGCTCAGAAGAGCTTACAATCTAATAATCATTTTGCTATATGGCGGGCGGCAAGTGGTTAAAGAGAAAGCAATCTTCCTCTGCTGACATTTTACTTATACTAAGGCTTACCTATAGGTAGTGTAAATACCTTCTAAACGTGGACCGTATAGGAGATATTTACATTACATGCAGCCAGTGACATCACTGGCGCATGCATTCTGAAGGAACAGCCCTGTGCCAGGAACGACGGCTCCCTCACGCATGCGCGGGAGTAATGTCATTGCAGCTCCTGCCAATCACAAAGTCGGAGCCCGCAAACCCGGAAGCAAGACGGGTGAAAATGGAAGCAGCTGCAGCGCTGGAACAGCTTTGTTTTAAGGTAACTTTCACATAATGTGCTAGAATGAGATGCATGCTAGCACATTATGACTTTACCTTGCAGGAAAAAAAAAATTAAAGCTTCCAGTGGTATACAACCTCTTTAAAAGCTTCAGATCATACCAAGATCGGTATGATCCAATTCTTTTTTCAAACCAGTAATGGATTGTTTTACAACTGGCAAAACTGGAAGTGACTAAATACTTCCAGTTTCTTAGACTATAGAGATGATCGGGGATGAGCTGTATGGTCATCCGCAGTCCCAGGTTCCTGGTGGGACAGGAGACCCTGGGAAAGGAGTGGGGGGGAACCCCTCCCGACGCTTGTAAAAGCAATTCAGCGGCTATTTAGCCACTAGGATTGCTTTTATATGAAAGTGCTCTGCCACCTGGAAAAAAAAAAACCTAAAACAATACTGGGATTGAGTCACACAATACAATCTGATTGTAGAGTCTGTGAAGCTTTAATAGAAATGTTCAGAAATTTGAATTTTGTGCGCTGTGAAACTGTACTGAAACAGTCATGCAGCTGACAGAAAGGTGGAATGGAAATTCTACTTCCATTCCCTTCAATTTGTGTGTGCACATGTACATGCTTTTACACACTTGTATGCATAAATAACTGACCTCGGGTTCAAATTTTCCTTTTCTGATAATACGTATCTGAACGTAGCTCACATTTATTGATCTTTATACCCTGTGAGCCCATAGAAAACAATTGAACTGCATTTATATCTGATAAAAACACTGCATTTTTAGCAGCTGTGTCTGTGATCCCTAATAAGTTATTGGGTAGGGGTTGTCACTGCAAACCTGGGTGACAGGACCAGGAAACCTTTTGCTATCAAAACGGATATCTGCTCATATGTGGCAGATGGAAGAGCCACTTTGCATAGGTAAGAGGACCTGTGTCTGTGCCAGGTTCATACTGTGTGCCATTGCTTGTTTGATGTTTATAGCTGAGACTTGTTCCTTTTATTGCTTTATTTTCTGGTCTATCCTGTCGGCCACCAGTATAGAATGGGATCATTTTACCTGTAAAATGCCAGAGGAGACCTTTCCCCGTAACACACCCTGCAGCATTTTCTTGTTTGCCTAGCAGATGTGGTGCTTATTATGGAATATTTGTTCAAGTTTGCAGCAAAATGATAATCTGTCCAAACATTTGCATATGTACCTGTGCGGTGTAATCTTCCTCATTAAAAGGTAGAGGATTAGGGAAGACATGCACATGATGGTCCTGTGCAGGGATCTGGTGAGGATCAGGCTATGCATGGCTGGTTTATGAGCTCTTCTCATTATTTCAAGCACTTTTATACAGGGCTGCACATGAAAGATCAGGGAGGATTCTTGGTGTATTTCTAAACTACTATGGCCAAGTTACGTATAATATGTGAAATTTGAGGATTACCGTTACTCTGCAGATGGTCTTTACACAGCTTGGTAAGCTGTCAGTTATTACATTGCTGCCAGCTAGCTAAATTATACCAGCAAGGTATATCCATACAAGCTTCCATTCCTAGGGTGACACCGCTTACCTAGTTCAGCTGCATTATTGTCACTCTTTCCTGACCAATTCTGCATTGAATTACAAGTTGCCATGCCTGTGTACAGTGTGCCGTTCACTAGAACATGCACGCATCCACAGAATATTGCTACAAAGAGTGAAAACTTGAAGTACAGCCAAAACTTTGTTTAGCTGTACTTTTCTCTTATGGATGACAGGAGTGCAGCTCCTTCTGTACTCCTATGACCTGTTTTCAGCAGACAGCAGGCTGATGTCACAGAGCAGGTCCAGGATGGGAAAAGATCGCGGCCATATGGTTGGGATCCACCCAGATGCCTGGACCGGCACCTGGCTCAGTGAGCTGTTCCCACAGCCCAGTGCTCCAGTAAGTGCAGGAGGGGTTGTAGAGCTGAGAACTGAGAGATCAGTGGTCTTTGATCGCTCAGTTCTCAGTCTTAGAGCCAGCGGGGACAGATGCAACATCGGGCCGATGTTGCATCCACCTAGGTACAGTGGATATAAAAAGTCTACATCCCCTGTGAAAATGTCAGGTTTCTGTGATGTAAAATGAAACAAAGATAAATCGTTTCAGAACTTTTTCCACCTTTTTAATGTGACCTATAAACTATACAACTTGGTTGAACAACAAACTGAAATCTTTTAGTTGGAGGGAAGTAAAAATAAAAAAATATAAATAATATGGTTGCATAAGTGTGCACACTCTTAAACTAATACTTTAACACCTTTTGATTTTATTACAACACTCAGTCTTTTTGGGTATGAGTCTATCAGCATGGCACATCTTGACTTGGCAATATTTGCCCACTCTTCTTTGCAAAAACACTTCAAATCTGTCAGATTGTGAGGGCATCTCCTGTGCACAGCCCTCTTCAGATCACCCCACAGATTTTCAATCGGATTCAGGTCTGGGCTTTGGCTGGGCCATTCCAAAACTTGAATTTTCTGGTGAAGCCATTCCTTTGTTAATTTGGATGTATGCTTTGGGTCGTTGTCATGCTGAAAGATGAAGTTCCTCTTCATGTTCAGCTTTCTAGCAGAAGCCTGAAAGTTTTGTGCCAATATTGACTGGTGTTTGGAACTGTTTATAATTCCCTCTACCTTGACTAAGGCCCCTGTTCCAGCTAAAGAAAAACAAACCCAAAGCATGATGCTGCCACCACCATGCTTCACTGTGGGTATGGTGATCTTTTGGTGATGTGCAGTGTTGTTTTTGCGCCAAACATATCTTTTGGAATTATGGAAAAAAGTTCAACCTTGGTTTCATCAGACCATAACACGTTTTCCCACATGCTTTTGGGAGACTTCAATTTAGCCGGGCTTGGATGTTTTTCTTCCTAACAAAGGGCTTCCATCTTGCCACTCTACCCCATAGCCCAGACATATGAAGAATACGGGAGTTTGTTGTCACATGTACCACACAGCCAGTACTTGCCAGATATTCCTGCAACTCCTTTAATGTTGCTGTAGGCCTCTTGACAGCCTACCTGACTAGTTTTCTTCTTGTCTTGTCTTGTCTTGTCATCAATTTTGGGGGAGGGGATGTCCAGTTCATGGTAATGTCACTGTTCACACTGTTACTGTCTAATACCTTGGAAATTCTTTTGTACCCTTCTCCTGACTGATACAATGAGATCCCTCTGATGCTTTGGAAGCTCTCTGCGGACCATGGCTTTTCCTGTAGGATGTGACTAAGAAAATGTCAGGAAAGACCTACTAGAACAGCTGAACTTTATTTGAGGTTAAACAGAGTCACTTTAAATGATGACAGGTGTGTACTGACTCCTATTTAACATGAGTTTGAATGTGAGCAAAGGATCAGGTAGGGAAAAGATTGATAATGCTGTCCTCTGGAGTAAACAAGCACTTAATCCTTGCAGTGTGGGGCTTTTATTTCAGAGTTTAGCTTAAAATAAATAATGCTTTCTTCTTTTACTTGTGCTCTACAAAACTAAGCGTTTTTTGTTTAGTTCTACTTTAATGGTTTGATAAAGAGTTTCCTATTGTGTGCTTTAAATAATTATTAGTTAATAAATAACCATAGTTGAAAAAATACATCTTAAATTGTATTTTCTCTTTTTCCTGGGCAGCATCTGAGCGATGGGGCTCCTCCCACCTAAAACAGGAAACTCATTATAAAAAGCTGTCACATACCTTAGTTCTTGGGTTTCCTCTGGACCAGCAGGTGTTTGTTATTTTTCTTCACTAAGACCCCATACACACTATTAGATTTTCTGCAGATTTTTGTCTTCAGATCTACCAAAACCATGTAGTTTAAGGGCCTGCCTGATTATACAAATTGAAACTCCTAAGGTTTGACCTCATATTATATGGTTTTGGTAAATCTGAAGACAAAAATCTGCAGAAAATCTAATGGTGTGTATTGGGTCTTAGGCTCCTTTGCTTGCTGCGGGCGCCTTCTCAGGTCTCATAGGAGGCTAGGCATGCGTGGGGAGGCCTGGTCTGGTACCACCCCCATCTCCAGCAATAAATAACCAAAGTTTAAAAAAATACATCTTCATTTGTATCTTTTTTTTTTTTTTATTTCTTCAGATTGAAGAACCAGAAGCAGTCAGCAGTAGAGAAGCCATCACCACGCACTTCAGTTAATTAAATCAGATGCAAAATGAACTAGTCTGTGTGCATACAGACTGTCCTAATATTTTAATTCACCAACATATCTCTGGACCATGGAGCCTTCAAGTGCACAGAACTGTATTTTAAAGAGACAAGTTTTTTATTTGATTGTCATATCTTTGGCTGTACTTGTCTGCATGGATGAAGACTACTATAGTTTACTTGGTGTATCCAGAGCATCTAGTAATAGAGAAATTCGACAGGCTTTTAAGAAGCTGGCACTGAGATTGCATCCTGACAAGAATAAGGTAAATGATCTTGCGTTTATTGTGATTCTGTTAAAAGTTGCATTCACATCAGAAAAATATTCAGTATTTTGTTTGTGCTGAAAATACATAGAAAATTTGAAATTGGAATTTATGTCAGAATTTATTGAAATACATGACCCTTTAAGGGGGCTTCCCCTCATTGCTTGTCTTGGGGATCACACAAAATGTGTAATAACTCTCCAACGGGGGCTGTAGTTTTAACCCTTCCAGACTCTGCTGCTATTGTTACTGTTTTAGTGACCACACAGGACATGGGTCCTGCAATGGGGCCACAGACCGTAATAAAAACCTGACAAATGTTCTTCTACTTCATTGGTTTATGCAAAACTAAATAGAACATTTTGGATGGAGCCTGGCTTTATCAAACTTAGGCCTCATATACACTGCTGCTGGTAAACGAACGTTTAGGAGCAGTTTGGCATTTTTTTTTCAACTGCTCCTGAACTCTCCTCTGTTTTATCAGTACATGTACACAGAGTAATTTATAGTCGTTTCTAGGCAGTTGAGTTTAGAGGCTTTTTTTGAGATGTAAAAAAAATGGCTTCAGATGCTGTGTTTAGAGGCGTTTTAAGCGCCAAACGCGGCTACCTGCGTTTAGGCGCGTTTTCGTCTAGAAGCATTTTTAAAGGGAAACATTTTATTTATTACTTTTGAGCCTGGAAACTGATAACAACACACCAAAAACTCAATTATCACTGCCTGCAAGCTTGATATACCATGTGATATCCCCCTCATCAGCCAATTATGCTGTACAATACATGACTTGCATTACTTGACGCTGAAGTTGAGAGTCACCAACAGACGTTCCTCTGGTGGCACGCTTTTCCTCATGTTGGTGTCCATGAGAACTAGACTGGGTCTAACCTTTTCCAAGAGAACGTCAAAGGTGGCAATTGACATGCGTGTAAAATTTAAAAAAATTCTCTGGGTAATTACGCAGCTTAACATACATATTAGAAAAGTATCCTGTGGACATGCGTTGAGCCATCAATGGATGTGTCCAGTAGTGACAAACTCTGGTCCTCTCATGCAATTTTCTACATCTTTGGAGCCTCAGCAAAAGCAACATCAGGAGCATTTCCTCACACATGCTCATTAGGTGATCCATATTAACAAACCAACCAAAAAATAACAGCTAGCTATAAGCACACTGCTTTCTCAGCTGCTACTCACACTGTTCTCTTACAGAATGGCTGAAATAGTTAATAAATACTTGTTTTTAGTGCTTTCTAATCATTTGGGAGGGTCTCCTGAGGTTCTCTTTAGCTGCTAAACACACGTTTTTGAACGTGGATTACTAGCTGTGATGTTCCAGCGTTCCGGAGTTGAGAGACATCCCGTATACATGAAGCCTTAAAAAATCCTGGTGTTCAATGCATTTGATTTTTTTTTTTTGGGGGGGGAGTAATTTGTATTGCTTACTATGGAGTGACATTTATCCTGATAATTTTCCCAAAGTTGACAACTTATCCCCTAATAGAAAATGGCAGTAATGGTCACAGCAGGTAGGGTAGAAGTCAACTGGAGTAGTAGACGCTTACCTTGAATGTTAGTGTATGTTGATAATGTCATGTTTAAATAGCAGTTGAACTTTCAGTTTAAATTGGCTAAATACATTTCCAGGTGTATCAATACAAAATGTGTGCAAAGTGGACAAATACAAATTGGTTGAATCGTCAGGGACTGGCCGAATTTTGTTCAGTGTGTGCTCGTCCTTATTTAACGCATGTTGATCGTTAAAATGGACAAGTTGGAAAACTTTTGTGACTTGGCAGCTGCTGATCAGTTTATTCTGAGAGTGCTGGGTCCTGCTGTCATAATACAGTGTCCCGGCAGGGAGGATGGATTCCTCAATCCAACACATTTGTGTGTGTGTGTTGTGGGGTGTTTTTTTTTTTCCAGACCTCTGACAAAGGAATAATAAAATAATCTGTGGCCAGCTTTAGGCCCCTTTCACACTTCTACGACTTGTCCCACGATTTTGTACTGCAAAATCGTATGACAAGTCATTCTCCATGATTTTCAATGACTACCATTCATATTGGCACGACTTTAAGTCGTGCCAACTTCAAAGTAGTCCCTGCACTATTTTGGTCCAACTTCCATGCGAGTTGTACTCTATAGACCTCAATGTTAAACCCTCAAGTAACATGCAAATCGTACCTGAATAATATAGACATGATTTCAGTACGACTTTGTAAGCACAAGCCTCACACCATGTATGTTTTCATTTGTTAATGCCAAAGTTGTGGCAAAGTCGTACTGCTCCCAAATCGCGTGACTTGGAAGTCGTGTAAGTGTGAAAGGGGCCTTACAGTTGATTTAATTTATAGAGCAGCCACAGCTGGAGTATAAATGCTCTTCCTCTGCCCACATATTTCAAAGAAGGACCCTTGTGCCCGGTACACACAATGAGATTATTGGACGAATGATTGTCCCGTGGTGTCTATTTATTTTTTTGCATGCTAACCTCAGATCGAAGCTGAAGAGTTTACTAAAGTCACGAAAATTTTCGTAGGACAGAATAAAAATTCGGAAGTGATGTCAGATGTTGTAATGCATTTGTATTTCATTTTCGAATAACAGCTGTACTTATTAAACGAAAATCGTACGATCTGGCATCGTCCAAAAAATTTTTTTGTGCATGTCCGATCAAATAATATCAGATGAAATGTCCTGATCAGCTTTTGAAAGCTCTGTACTAACGATCCAGTTATCGTACAATCTCTTCGAAAGTGGTATTTTTCCTGTGATTTTCTGATTGTGTGTACCGGGCATTGCTCTCTGTGTAGAAGCAGTTGTCTCTCTACAGAAGTCCAGCATGCCTCTACTGTGTCGGAGCAAGAGATCTCAAATCGGCAAAGGTCATTCTCTCTGCTGATTGAAGAGCTGCTGTGACTGTGCAGGAGGGTGTCTTGGACCAGTGGTTCTCAACCCTGTCCTCGAGTACCCCCAACAGGCCATGTTTTGGGAATTTCTCTGAGATAAAATAGCTGTCCAAAATACCAAGCCGTTGACTCAGATTTAAAGTAGCTGTGCAAGATAAAGTAATACCTGCAAACTACCTCCAAATGGCCTGTTGGGGGTACTTGAGGACAGGGTTAAGAACCACTGTCTTAGACCACTGTTTTGGTCCTTCTCTTTAGCATGCCCAAGGGACAGGCTTTTCTATTCTGGCTGCTTTCTAAAGAAAATTTACTTTTAGACTTTGCACATTTTTTTTGTCTTGATGTTGAAATGTAATTGGCTGATTTAAGCTGGGTTCACACTGGTGCACTGTGAGATCGATTGTGACATCTGTGTGATGCGATTTCAGCCATACAGATGAATTTGCATCGCATTTGGACCAAAGTGATAATGAAATGCAGCTGCTGTAGACAAGGTGCTAATCACTTGGATAAATGTGAATAAAAAAATACAGCGCTCGCAACACACAATATAAGTGAAATCAACAAAAAAGTCCAAATAAAAATCCAAATAAACGCAACTGAAGTGTTAGTCCACAATGAAGTAGGTGCAAAAAATGCTTCACAAACTTGCAGGAGTACAATGAAACCCCCTTTTGCATCCCCACTCACCAGAACAGGACGACCCCCAGCTTTGCAGTCCAGGGGTCATTTCAGGCTTGTAAATGGTATCCCACACACGTGGATTGGTGTCAAAACATCAGATGGTGGATCGGTGTAAGCATCAGATGATAGATTCTAGGGGTGCAAAGGATCGTCATCGATCCGTGATCCGATCCGCGGTGGTTGATCCGTACGGGACACCTCTGTGGCCTCGGCCATAGGAAAGGCCGCGGCTTTGGCCTAGCTCCGGAGCGGCGGCCATCTTGGTACACCCGGCTCCCGTTTAGCACGTCGAATGACGGAGCGATCACTTGTAACAAACCGGCGTCATGTCATGATGCCGGTTCCTCTCTCTCTCCCCTCGGTGTACTGATATGTACAGTGGAGGGGAGAGATCAGATGGCAACAGTGCCAATACTCTGCAATGCCCTGCCAATACCCTGCTGCAATGCCCTGCTGCAATGCCCTGTCAATACTCTGCCAATACTCTGCCAATAGGGAGATTGTGGATATTACTGTGGGGGAGATTTTTTTTTTTTGTTGATCCGAAATTGATCCGAACCGTGACTCCTGATCCGAGGAACGATCCGAACCGTGAGTTTTTTGATCCGTTGCACCCCTAATAGATTCCAATAGGAGGCTCTCAACAGGATATACAGGCACCCAGAAATGAAAAGAGGATGGACTAATAGTGAAGTACTGTTATAAAAGTTGACTTAATGCGCATAGGGATCGGTACTTAGAAGAAGACGGTTAAAAACAAGCATGGATATAGAGCTGTAGATACAGGAAGCAGCCGTTCATAGCATGTGATCCACAGACCGGAAGTGATGTCAAACCAGGAAATGATGTCAATGCATTTCACCCTCCCTCAGGGCGTCATCAAGGTCCTTGGGATACCTTGCTGCTAAGCACAGAGACCTGGGGCTGGGGTACAAGCCACAGGCAAATGTAATCTCCTTTAACCACTTGACGACCGCCTCACGCCGATGTACGTCGGCAAAGTGGCACGGACAGGCAAAATCACGTACAGGGTACGTGATTTGCCTTCCGCGGGTGGGGGGTCCGATCGGACCCCCCCCCCGGTGCCCGAGGCGGTCGTCGTTTGTCCAGCGGCGATCGGTGATGAGGGGGAGACCATCCGTTCGTGGCCCCCCCCTCGCGATCGCCGCCGGCCAATGAGAATCTTCCTTTGCTGCTGTATGCTAAACAGCAGCAAAGGAAGTGATGTCATCTCCCCTCGGGTCGGTATTTTCCGTTCCGGCCCGAGGAGAGACGACAAGTATGTGAGTGCACAAACACTACACACACAGTAGAACATGCCAGGCACACAAATCACCCCGATCCCCCCCCCAATCACCCCCCCCCCCCCCCCTGTCACAAACTGACACCAGCAGTTTTTTTTTTTTTTTTTTTCTGATTACTGCATAGTGTCAGTTTGTGACAGTAAATGTGTTAGGGCAGTTAGTATTACCCCCCTTTAGGTCTAGGGTACCCCCCTAACCCCCCCTAATAAAGTTTTAACCCCTTGATCACCCCCTGTCACCAGTGTCACTAAGCGATCATTTTTCTGATCGCTGTATTAGTGTCGCTGGTGACGCTAGTTAGTGAGGTAAATATTTAGGTTCGCCGTCAGCGTTTTATAGCGTCAGGTACCCCCATATACTACCTAATAAATGTTTTAACCCCTTGATTGCCCCCTAGTTAACCCTTTCACCACTGATCACCGTATAACCGTTACGGTTGACGCTGGTTAGTTTGTTTATTTTTTTATAGTGTCAGGGCACCCGCCGTTTATTACCGAATAAAGGTTTAGCCCCCCGATCGCCCGGCGGTGATATGCGTCGCCCCAGGCAGCGTCAGATTAGCGCCAGTACCGCGAACACCCACGCACGCACCGTACACCTCCCTTAGTGGTATAGTATCTGAACGCATCAATATCTGATCCGATCAGATCTATACTAGCGTCCCCAGCAGTTTAGGGTTCCCAAAAACGCAGTGTTAGCAGGATCAGCCCAGATACCCGCTAGCACCTGCGTTTTGCCCCTCCGCCCGGCCCGGCCCAGCCCACCCAAGTGCAGTATCGATCGATCACTGTCACTTACAAAACACTAAACGCATAACTGCAGCGTTCGCAGAGTCAGGCCTGATCCCTGCGATCGCTAACAGTTTTTTTGGTAGCATTTTGGTGAACTGGCAAGCACCAGCCCCAGGCGTCAGGTTAGCGCCAGTACCACTAACACCCACGCACGCAGCATACGCCTCTCTTAGTGGTATAGTATCTGAACGGATCAATATCTGATCCGATCAGATCTATACTAGCGTCCCCAGCAGTTTAGGGTTCCCAAAAACGCAGTGTTAGCGGGATCAGCCCAGATACCCGCTAGCACCTGCGTTTTGCCCCTCCGCCCGGCCCCGCCCAGCCCACCCAAGTGCAGTATCGATCGATTACTGACACTTACAAAACACTAAACGCATAACTGCAGCGTTCGCAGAGTCAGGCCTGATCCCTGCGATCGCTAACAGTTTTTTTGGTAGTATTTTGGTGAACTGGCAAGCACCAGCCCCAGGCAGCGTCAGATTAGCGCCAGTACCGCTAACACCCACGCACACACCGTACACCTCCCTTAGTGGTATAGTATCTGATCGCATCAATATCTGATCCGATCATATCTATACTAGCGTCACCAGCAGTTTAGGGTTCCCAAAAACGCAGTGTTAGCGGGATCAGCCCAGATACCTGCTAGCACCTGCGTTTTGCCCCTCCGCCCGGCCCGGCCCAGCTCACCCAAGTGCAGTATCGATCGATCACTGTCACTTACAAAACACTAAACGCATAACTGCAGCGTTCGCAGAGTCAGGCCTGATCCCTGCGATCGCTAACAGTTTTTTGGTAGCGTTTTGGTGAACTGGCAAGCGCCAGCGGCCTAGTACACCCCGGTCGTAGTCAAACCAGCACTGCAGTAACACTTGGTGACGTGGCGAGTCCCATAAATGCAGTTGAAGCTGGTGAGGTGGCAAGCACAAGTAGTGTCCCGCTGCCACCAAAAAGACAAACACAGGCCCGTCGTGCCCATAGTGCCCTTCCTGCTGCATTCGCCAATCCTAATTGGGAACCCACCGCTTCTGCAGCGCCCGTACTTCCCCCATTCACATCCCCAACCAAATGCAGTCGGCTGCATGAGAGGCATTTTTATGTCCTCCCAAGTACCCCTACCCAACGAACCCCCCAAAAAAGATGTCGTGTCTGCAGCAAGCGTGGATATAGGCGTGACGCCCGCTATTATTGTCCCTCCTGTCCTGACAATCCTGGTCTTTGCATTGGTGAATGTTTTGAACGCTACCATGCACTAGTTGAGTATTAGCGTAGGGTACAGCATTGCACAGGCTAGGCGCACTTTCACAGGGTCTCCCAAGATGCCATCGCATTTTGAGAGACCCGAACCTGGAACCGGTTACCGTTATAAAAGTTAGTTACAAAAAAAGTGTAAAAAAAAAAAAAAAATATGAAATAAAAAAAAATAGTTGTTGTTTTATTGTTCTCTCTCTCTCTTTTCTCTCTCTCTATTGTTCTGCTCTTTTTTACTGTATTCTATTCTGCAATGTTTTATTGTTATTGTTATTGTTATTATGTTTTATCATGTTTGTTTTTCAGGTGTGTAATTATTTACACTTTACTGTGCTTTATTGTTAACCATTGTTAACCATTTTTTTGTCTTCAGGTACGCCATTCACGACTTTGAGTGGTTATACCAGAATGATGCCTGCAGGTTTAGGTATCATCTTGGTATCATTCTTTTCAGCCAGCGGTCGGCTTTCATGTAAAAGCAATCCTAGCGGCTAATTAGCCTCTAGACTGCTTTTACAAGCCGTGGGAGGGAATGCCCCCCCCCCCCCACCGTCTTCCGTGTTTTTCTCTGGCTCTCCTGTCTCAACAGGGAACCTGAGAATGCAGCCGGTGATTCAGCCAGCTGACCATAGAGCTGATCAGAGACCAGAGTGGCTCCAAACATCTCTATGGCCTAAGAAACCGGAAGCTACGAGTATTTCATGACTTAGATTTCGCCGGATGTAAATAGCGCCATTGGGAAATTGGGGAAGCATTTTATCACACCGATCTTGGTGTGGTCAGATGCTTTGAGGGCAGAGGAGAGATCTAGGGTCTAATAGACCACAATTTTTTCAAAAAAGAGTACCTGTCACTACCTATTGCTATCATAGGGGATATTTACATTCCCCGAGAACAATAAAAATGATTAAAAAAAAAAATATGAAAGGAACAGTTTAAAAGTAAGATTAAAAAAGCAAAAAAATAATAAAGAAAAAAAAAAAAACAAAAAAAAACACCCCTGTCGCCCCCTGCTCTCGCGCTAAGGCAAACGCAAGCGGCGGTCTGTCGTCAAACGTAAACAGCAATTGCACCATGCATGTGAGGTATCACCGCGAAGGCCAGATCGAGTGCAGTAATTTTTCCAGTAGACCTCCTCTGTAAATCTAAAGTGGTAACCTGTAAAGGCTTTTGAAGGCTTTTAAACATGTATTTATTTTGTTGCCACTGCACGTTTGTGCGCAATTTTAAAGCATGTCATGTTTGGTATCCATGTACTCGGCCTAAGATCATCCTTTTTTATTTCATCAAACATTTGGGCAATATAGTGTGTTTTAGTGCATTAAAATTAAAAAAAAGTGTGTTTTTTCCCCAAAAAATGCGTTTGAAAAATCGCTGCGCAATTACTGTGTGAAAAAAAAAAATGAAACACCCACCATTTTAATCTGTAGGGCATTTGCTTTAAAAAAAATATATAATGTTTGGGGGTTCAAAGTAATTTTTTTGCAAAAAAAAAAAAACTTTTTCATGTAAACAATAAGTGTCAGAAAGGGCTTTGTCTTCAAGTGGTTAGAAGAGTGGGTGATGTGTGACATAAGCTTCTAAATGTTGTGCATAAAATGCCAGGACAGTTCAAAACCCCCCCAAATGACCCCATTTTGGAAAGTAGACACCCCAAGCTATTTGCTGAGAGGCATGTCGAGTCCATGGAATATTTTAACCACTTGCCGACCGCCTAACGCAGATATACTGCGGCAGAGCGGCACGGGCAGGCAAAATCACGTACCCGTACGTGATCTGCCTCCCGCGGGTGGGGGGTCCGATCGGACCCCCCCCCGGTGCCATCGGCGGTCGGCATCTGACTGGGAGCGTCGGGAGGCGAGGGGGAGACCATCCGATCGTGGCCCCCCCCTCGCGATCGCTCCCAGCCAATGGAAATCCTCCTCTGCCTGTGTGTCGTTTCACACAGGCAGAGGATGTGATGTCATCTCTCCTCGGTCTGGCAGTTTCCGTTCCAGCGCCGAGGGGAGATGACATGTAAGTGCACAACACACACACACACACACACAGTAGAACATGCCAGGCATACTTTACACCCCCGATCCCCCCCCGATCGCCCCCCGATCCCCCCCCAATCACCCCCCCCCCCCTGTCACAAACTGACATTAGCAGTATTTTTTTTTTTTTTTTTTTTCTGATTACTGCTGTGTCAGTTTGTGACAGTTAGTGTTAGGGCAGTGAGTATTACCCCCCTTTAGGTCTAGGATACCCCCCTAACCCCCCCTAATAAAGTTTTAACCCCTTGATCACCCCCCCTCACCAGTGTCGCTAAGCGATCATTTTTCTGATCGCTGTATTAGTGTCGCTGGTGACGCTAGTTAGGGACGTAAATATTTAGGTTCGCCGTCAGTGTTTTATAGCGACAGGGACCCCCATATACTATCTAATAAATGTTTTAACCCCTTGATTGCCCCCTAGTTAACCCTTTCACCGCTGATCACCGTATAACCGTTACGGGTGACGCTGGTTAGTTCGTTTATTTTTTATAGTGTCAGGGCACCCACCGTTTATTACCGAATAAAGGTTTAGCCCCCCGATCGCCCGGCGGTGATATGCGTCGCCCCAGGCAGCGTCAGATTAGCGCCAGTACCGCGAACACCCACGCACGCAGCATACACCTCCCTTAGTGGTATAGTATCTGATCGGATCAATATCTGATCCGATCAAATCTATACTAGCGTCCCCAGCAGTTTAGGGTTCCCGAAAACGCAGTGTTAGCGGGATCAGCCCAGATACCCGCTAGCACCTGCGTTTTGCCCCTCCGCCCAGCCCAGCCCAGCCCACCCAAGTGCAGTATCGATCGATCACTGTCACTTACAAAACACTAAACGCATAACTGCAGCGTTCGCAGAGTCAGGCCTGATCCCTGCGATCGCTAACAGTTTTTTTGGTAGCGTTTTGGTGAACTGGCAAGCACCAGCCCCAGGCAGCGTCAGGTTAGCGCCAGTACCGCTAACACCCACGCACGCACCGTACACCTCCCTTAGTGGTATAGTATCTGAACGCATCAATATCTGATCCGATCAGATCTATACTAGCGTCCCCAGCAGTTTAGGGTTCCCAAAAACGCAGTGTTAGCGGGATCAGCCCAGATACCTGCTAGCACCTGCGTTTTGCCCCTCCGCCCAGCCCAGCCCACCCAAGTGCAGTATCGATCGATCACTGTCACTTACAAAACACTAAACGCATAACTGCAGCGTTCGCAGAGTCAGGCCTGATCCCTGCGATCGCTAACAGTTTTTTTGGTAGCGTTTTGGTGAACTGGCAAGCACCAGCCCCAGGCAGCGTCAGATTAGCGCCAGTACCGCTAACACCCACGCACGCACCGTACACCTCCCTTAGTGGTATAGTATCTGATCGCATCAATATCTGATCCGATCAGATCTATACTAGCGTCACCAGCAGTTTAGGGTTCCCAAAAACGCAGTGTTAGCGGGATCAGCCCAGATACCTGCTAGCACCTGCGTTTTGCCCCTCCGCCCGGCCCGGCCCAGCCCACCCAAGTGCAGTATCGATCGATCACTGACACTTACAAAACACTAAACGCATAACTGCAGCGTTCGCAGAGTCAGGCCTGATCCCTGCGATCGCTAACAGTTTTTTTTGTAGCGTTTTGGTGAACTGGCAAGCGCCAGTGGCCTAGTACACCCCGGACGTAGCCAAACCAGCACTGCAGTAACACTTGGTGACGTGGCGAGTCCCATAAGTGCAGTTCAAGCTGGTGAGGTGGCAAGCACAAGTAGTGTCCCGCTGCCACCAAAAAGACAAACACAGGCCCGTCGTGCCCATAATGCCCTTCCTGCTGCATTCGCCAATCCTAATTGGGAACCCACCGCTTCTGCAGCACCCGTACTTCCCCCATTCACATCCCCAACCAAATGCAGTCGGCTGCATGAGAGGCATTTTTATGTCCTCCCGAGTACCCCTACCCAACGAACCCCCCCAAAAAAGATGTCGTGTCTGCAGCTAGCGCGGATATAGGCGTGACACCCGCTATTATTGTCCCTCCCCTCCTGTCCTGATAATCCTGGTCTTTGCATTGGTGAATGTTTTGAACACTAGCATGCACTAGTTGAGTTTTAGCGTAGGGTACAGCATTGCACAGACTAGGCACACTTTCACAGGGTCTCCCGAGATGCCATCGCATTTTGAGAGACCCGAACCTGGAACCGGTTACAGTTATAAAAGTTAGTTACAAAAAAAAGTGTAAAAAAAAAAAAAAAACACAAACAAAAATATAAAATAAAAATAGTTGTCGTTTTATTGTTCTCTCTCTCTCTATTCTCTCTCTATTGTTCTGCTCTTTTTTACTGTATTCTATTCTGCAATGTTTTATTGTTGTTATGTTTTATCATGTTTGCTTTTCAGGTATGTAATTATTTATACTTTACCGTTTACTGTGCTTTATTGTTAACCATTTTTTTGTCTTCAGGTATGCCATTCACGACTTTGAGTGGTTATACCAGAATGATGCCTGCAGGTTTAGGTATCATCTTGGTATCATTCTTTTCAGCCAGCGGTCGGCTTTCATGTAAAAGCAATCCTAGTGGCTAATTAGCCTCTAGACTGCTTTTACAAGCAGTGGGAGGGAATGCCCCCCCCCCCCAACATCTTCCGTGTTTTTCTCTGGCTCTCCTGTCTCAACAGGGAACCTGAAAATGCAGCCGGTGATTCAGCCAGCTGACCATAGAGCTGATCAGAGACCAGAGTGGCTCCAAACATCTCTATGACCTAAGAAACCGGAAGCTACGAGCATTTTATGACGTAGATTTCGCCGGATGTAAACAGCGCCATTGGGAAATTGGGAAAGCATTTTATCACACCGATCTTGGTGTGATCAGATGCTTTGAGGGCAGAGGAGAAATCTAGGGTCTAATAGACCCCAATTTTTGCAAAAAAGAGTACCTGTCACTACCTATTGCTATCATAGGGGATATTTACATTCCCTGAGATAACAATAAAAATGATTTAAAAAAAAAAAAAATGAAAGGAACAGTTTAAAAATAAGATAAAAAAACAATAATAATAAAGAGAAAAAAAAAAAAAAAAAAAAAAAGCACCCCTGTCCCCCCTGCTCTCGCGCTAAGGTGAACGCAAGCGTTGGTCTGGCGTCAAATGTAAACAGCAATTGCACCATGCATGTGAGGTATCGCCGCGAAGGTCAGATCGAGGGCAGTAAGTTTAGCAGTAGACCTCCTCTGTAAATCTAAAGTGGTAACCTGTAAAGGCTTTTAAAGGCTTTTAAAAATGTATTTAGTTTGTCGCCACTGCACGTTTGTGCGCAATTTTAAAGCATGTCATGTTTGGTATCCATGTACTCGGCCTAAGATCATCTTTTTTATTTCATCAAACATTTGGGCAATATAGTGTGTTTTAGTGCATTAAAATGTAAAAAAGTGTGTTTTTTCCCCAAAAAATGCGTTTGAAAAATCGCTGCGCAAATACTGTGTGAAAAAAAAAAATGAAACACCCACCATTTTAATCTGTAGGGCATTTGCTTTAAAAAAAATATATAATGTTTGGGGGTTCAAAGTAATTTTCTTGCAAAAAAAAATTATTTTTTTATGTAAACAATAAGTGTCAGAAAGGGCTATGTCTTCAAGTGCTTAGAAGAGTGGGTGATGTGTGACATAAGCTTCTAGATGTTGTGCATAAAATGCCAGGACAGTTCAAAACCCCCCCAAATGACCCCATTTTGGAAAGTAGACACCCCAAGCTATTTGCTGAGAGGCATGTCGAGTCCATGGAATAATTTATATTGTGACACAAGTTGCGGGAAAGAGACAATTTTTTATTTTTTTTATTTTTTTTTGCGCAAAGTTGTCACTAAATGATATATTGCTCAAACATGCCATGGGAATATGTGAAATTACACCCCAAAATACATTCTGTTGCTTCTCCTGAGTACGGGGATACCACATGTGTGGGACTTTTTGGGAGCCTAGCCGCGTACGGGACCCCGAAAACCAAGCACCGCCTTCAGGCTTTCTAAGGCCGTAAATTTTTGATTTCACTCTTCACTGCCTATCACAGTTTCGGAGGCCATGGAATGCCCAGGTGGCACAAAACCCCCCCAAATGACCCCATTTTGGAAAGTAGACACCCCAAGCTATTTGATGAGAGGTATAGTGAGTATTTTGCAGACCTCACTTTTTGTCACAAAGTTTTGAAAATTGAAAAAAGAAAAAAAAAATTTTTTTTTCTCGTCTTTCTTTATTTTCAAAAACAAATGAGAGCTGCAAAATACTCACCATGCCTCTCAGCAAATAGCTTGGGGTGTCTACTTTCCAAAATGGGGTCATTTGGGGGGGGTTTGTGCCACCTGGGCATTCCATGGCCTCCGAAACTGTGATAGGCAGTGAGGAGTAAAATCAAAAATGTACGCCCTTAGAAATCCTGAAGGCGGTGCTTGGTTTTCGGGGTCCCGTACGCGGATAGGCTCCCAAAAAGTCCCACACATGTGGTATCCCCGTACTCAGGAGAAGCAGCTAAATGTATTTTGGGGTGCAATTCCACATATGCCCATGGCCTGTGTGAGCAATATATCATTTAGTGTCAACTTTGTGCAAAAAAAAAAAAAAAAAAAAAAAATTTGTCACTTTCCCGCAACTTGTGTCAAAATATAAAACATTCCATGGACTCAACATGCCTCAAAGCAAATAGCTTGGGGTGTCTACTTTCCAAAATGGGGTCATTTGGGGGGGTTTTATGTCATCTGGGCATTTTATGGCCTTCAAAACTGTGATAGGTAGTGAGGAGTAAAATCAAAAATGTACGCCCTTAGAAATCCTGAAGGCGTTGCTTGGTTTTCGGGGCCCCGTACGCGGCTAGGCTCCCAAAAAGTCCCACACATGTGGTATCCCCGTACTCAGGAGAAGCAGCTAAATGTATTTTGGGGTGCAATTCCACATATGCCCATGGCCTGTGTGAGCAATATATCATTTAGTGACAACTTTTTGTAATTTTTTTTTTTTTTTTTTTTTTTTGTCATTATTCAATCACTTGGGACAAAAAAAATAAATATTCAATGGGCTCAACATGCCTCTCAGCAAATTCCTTGGGGTGTCTACTTTCCAAAATGGGGTCATTTGTGGGGGTTTTGTACTGCCCTGCCATTTTAGCACCTCAAGAAACGACATAGGCAGTCATAAATTAAAGGCTGTGTAAATTCCAGAAAATGTACCCTAGTTTGTAGACGCTATAACTTTTGCGCAAACCAATAAATATACACTTATTGACATTTTTTTTACCAAAGACATGTGGCCGAATACATTTTGGCCTAAATGTATGACTAAAATTGAGTTTATTGGATTTTTTTTAGAACAAAAAGTAGAAAATATCATTTTTTTTCAAAATTTTCGGTCTTTTTCCGTGTATAGCGCAAAAAATAAAAATGGCAGAGGTGATCAAATACCATCAAAAGAAAGCTCTATTTGTGGGAAGAAAAGGACGCAAATTTCGTTTGGGTACAGCATTGCATGACCGCGCAATTAGCAGTTAAAGCGACGCAGTGCCGAATTGTAAAAAGTGCTCTGGTCAGGAAGGGGGTAAAACCTTCCGGGGCTGAAGTGGTTAAGTTGCGGGAAAGAGACAAATTTTTTTTTTTTTTTTTTTTTTTTTTTGCACAAAGTTGTCACTAAATGATATATTGCTCAAACATGCCATGGAAATATGTGAAATTACACCCCAAAATACATTCTGCTGCTTCTCCTGAGTACGGGGATACCACATGTGTGAGACTTTTTGGGAGCCTAGCCGCGTACGGGACCCCGAAAACCAAGCACCGCCTTCAGGCTTTCTAAGGGCGTGAATTTTTGATTTCACTCTTCACTGCCTATCACAGTTTCGGAGGCCATGGAATGCCCAGGTGGCACAAAACCCCCCCAAATGACCCCATTTTGGAAAGTAGACACCCCAAGCTATTTGCTGAGAGGTATAGTGAGTATTTTGCAGACCTCACTTTTTGTCACAAAGTTTTGAAAATTGAAAAAAGAAAAAAAAAAAATGTTTTTTCTTGTCTTTCTTCATTTTCAAAAACAAATGAGAGCTGCAAAATACTCACCATGCCTCTCAGCAAATAGCTTGGGGTGTCTACTTTCCAAAATGGGGTCATTTGGGGGGGTTTTGTGCCACCTGGGCATTCCATGGCCTCCGAAACTGTGATAGGCAGTAAAGAGTGAAATCAAAAATTTTTACCCTTAGAAATCCTGAAGGCAGTGATTGGTTTTCGGGGTCCAGTACGCGGCTAGGCTCCCAAAAAGTCCCACACATGTGGTATCCCCATACTCAGGAGAAGCAGCTAAATGTATTTTGGGGTGCAATTCCACATATGCCCATGGCCTGTGTGAGCAATATATCATTTAGTGACAACTTTATGAAAAAAAAAAAAAAAAAAAAAAAAAAAAGTGTCACTTTCCCGCAACTTGTGTCAAAATATAAAATATTCCATGGACTCAATATGCCTCTCAGCAAATAGCTTGGGGTGTCTACTTTCCAAAATGGGGTCATTTTGGGGGGTTTTGTGCCATCTTGGCATTCCATGGCCTCCGAAACTGTGATAGGCAGTGAAGAGTGAAAGCAAAAATTTACACCCTTAGAAATCCTGAAGGCGGTGATTGGTTTTCGGGGCCCCGTACGCGGCTAGGCTCCCAAAAAGTCCCACACATGTGGTATCCCCATACTCAGGAGAAGCAGCAGAATGTATTTTGGGGTGCAATTCCACATAGGCCCATGGCCTGTGTGAGCAATATATCATTTAGTGACGACTTTTTGTAAATATTTTTTTTTTTTTTTTGTCATTTTTCAATCACTTGGGACAAAAAAAATAAATATTCAATGGGTTCAACATGCCTCTCAGCAATTTCCTTGGGGTGTCTACTTTCCAAAATGGGGTCATTTGGGGGGGGTTTGTACTGCCCTGCCATTTTAGCACCTCAAGAAATGACATAGGCAGTCATAAACTAAAAGCTGTGTAAATTCCAGAAAATGTACCCTAGTTTGTAGACGCTATAACTTTTGCGCAAACCAATAAATATACGCTTATTGACATTTTTTTTACCAAAGACATGTGGCCGAATACATTTTGGCCTAAATGTATGACTAAAATTTAGTTTATTGGATTTTTTTTATAACAAAAAGTAGAAAATATCATTTTTTTTCAAAATTTTCGGTCTTTTTCCGTTTATAGCGCAAAAAATAAAAACCGCAGAGGTGATCAAATACCATCAAAAGAAAGCTCTATTTGTGGGAAGAAAAGGACGCAAATTTCGTTTGGGTACAGCATTGCATGACCGCGCAATTAGCAGTTAAAGCGACGCAGTGCCAAATTGGAAAAAGACCTCTGGTCCTTAGGCAGCATAATGGTCCGGGGCTCAAGTGGTTAAAAAGAGATCTATCCAGCTGGTAAGCAGCAGTGTTTTTAAAGGTGATGGGCCCTGTCTATCATACCCTGTCACATCTTTTTGGGTGTTTTTTTGTCATATGTCACCGTGGATCAGTCGGTCGAGGAACTTCTGTACGAACTGTAGCTTTGAGCTTTGTATATGTTGTGGAACATTTTCCTTTTTTTTTTTTTTTTTTTTTTTTTTTTTTAGCAACTCAACGGAGTGAAATGGACACTCAGAGAGCACTCCAGTTCCCTTGACTTGTGGTTTATTTGCATGCCCACGAGCTTCACTTTTTTAATATTGCTATATCATTAGTCATTTGGAGGGTTTGTAGCTCTCATTGACTTATGCCTTAAGATTTATATGTCACTGTATACAATTTTTTTTTCACTATTAACATAGCTTATATTTTATATAACATGTATCTTCTGAGTTCCCTGTCAGACAGTGAGAGCTGCAGCTGACAGAGGGACGTTTTTATTGTGTGCACAGGGAGTTAACTCTTAATTAACCAGGACATGCTCTTCTTTTTTTTTTTTTTCTTAACCCTTTCATTTCAACCTGTAAAAGCACTATTTTAACCGTTTCATCTCCCCCTTTTCCATGTTTCTATTTTAAATTATTTGCTTGAAACATTTTTTTTATAAAGCACATATGTACATTGTTATCTTTTTAAGAATTTGCTGTTTTAAAATACGTTGTTTTTTGTATATCTGTTTTATTTTAGATCAGTAAGAACTATAAATTGCTGATGCATTATGAGAAAAATGAAATGTATGCAAAAAAAACAAGCAAAACATTTACTTCTTTTGTAAATAACTTTAACATTCTTTGTACCAAAAATGTAATTTTAATGGTGCAGTAACAAGCAGCAGAATAAAATGTATATGTTTTCTCCTTTTTTTTTTTTTTTCCCCATTTTAAACATTCTCAGAGGACTTTAGGGTCACAAGAAATCAGTTTGTCCTCCAAAATACAATATATGTATCAATTCTTTATCATAAGTAATTGCAAAGTTATAGACTCATGAACAGACACATAGCAGAAATGTGAAGTCTGGTCCATAGGGGGTAAACGGGTGAGGAAGCCGAAGTGGATAAACAAAGATTTGTGCAGACACCACTTGATGCACATTTTTAGGCCAGCTCTTCTATTTCAGACTCGCTACAGGTTCACTCAGGGCACCAGTGAGTTAATATGAATACTAGCTGTACACATACTTCAGTCCTTTTTAGTGAGCTCATATCGCCAGCTGCAAAAGGCATGCAAATGTAAGTGAAGTGTAAACTGTACTGTATATTTGCAAACATGGCTAGCATCCTGTTCTCATTAGTTTTTTCCCTTGTTAGCCTTTCCCTTTACTGCCAAGTGTCATGCTGGAGGGGTGTGCCAGGAATGGGCCGAGTTTTACACATAAAGCATAACCCATGTACCCCAGATATAGCATGTGTCTGGTCACATTGCTTTATTGATATGCAGATAGATGAAAATTCAGTAGGGGAGTCTCACCACTGTCAGAATACAAGAGCGTAGTGGGGAGGATTCCCCCATCCAACTTGAATGTGTGGCTGGGGGAATTTTGTTTAGTTTTATTCGTTTAATCCTCTGGCTAAAACCAAAACTGAACCATCTATGGCTAGTTTTACTATAGAGGTCTGTCAATGTTTACCAGTGTCCCTGATGCACACTGGCCCGTATCCTCCATGTACAGATATGTTTGTACTGCTACATGTCCAGGGAGGCAGATAAATGCAAGCAGCAGAAATGTAAATTTCTAAATTAAGTTATTTGATGAAGAGCATAGGAGTTTTGTTCATATACCACATTTTAGGTTTCAAACTCTACATCGCTGAACATATACTAAGTAGAAGTTAACTGCATATTTTGCATGTCTTTAGCCATAGCAAGAGAAAGCAAGCCACATATTATTTAAAATGGCTTTATTGAGGTCTCATTTATTTCGTACTTGCTTTAGAACAGGCTTAATATAATACTTCAAAGGAAGCTCCATCCAAAATAGGTTGGTGCCTCTGCAGTTGTGTTCTCAAGTGCTAACAGTGGCCCTTTTACTATTCCTTTTTACTATTCTTGATGAGCTATTTATACTTGCTCAAAGATGGGTAAATACGGAGCCTGGAGATATTGTAGTTAAACAACTTACTGACCGGAAAATTTACCCCCTTAATGACCAGGCCATTTTTTGCGAACTGACAATTGCGCAGTCGTGCGGTGCTGTACCCAAACAAAATTCACATCCTTTTTTTCCCCACAAATAGAGCTTTCCTTTGGTGGTATTTGATCACTCCTGCAGTTTTCATTTTCTTGCGCTATAAACAAAAAAAAAAAATTCTTCATCAGTTTAGGCCAATATGTATTCATATTTTCTCCCTCTCTCCCCCCTCTCCCCCTCCATCTCCCTCCCCCCTCCATCTCCCTCCCTTAGTTCTTTCCATAGATTTTCTATTCAAGTCAGGTGATTGGCCGGGCCATTCTAGCGGCTTTATTTATTGAGAGTTTTCTTTTGGCTTTGTGTTTTGGATCGTTGTCTTGCAGTAATGTCTACCCTTGTTTCATCTTCATCATCCTGGTAGATGGTAGCAGTTTTTTTTTGTTTTTGTTTTTTTTTTAATATATAATCTTTATTATATATTATTTTCAAATATAACAAATAATAGTACAGGGGGTACGAGAAAAAAAAAAAAAGGGGGGGGGATCCAATAAATCACAGTGTAGTACCATAAAAGTATACAAAACCACACATATTAAAAGGATGTGCTTTAACCGCTTGCTATCCGCGCTATAGCCGAATGACGGCTACAGCGCGGACCTGCATTCCCGGGAGGCCGTCATATGACGGCCTCCCCTGTGCACGTGCCCTGCGCGCGCCCTGCAGAGCGCGCGTGGAGCGCGCTGTGATCACCGAGTCACTGAGACTCGGGTGATCACCGATCTGTGTAAGGGGCCTGTCCCGGCCCCTTACCATGTGATCAGCTGTCAGCCAATGACAGCTGATCACATGATCAAAACAAAAGCTCTGTGATCGGTTTTTTTTTCTCCTCGCGCTGACAGTGCGAGGAGAGAAAAAAGCCGATCACCGGCTCAGCTGCAAGGGACATCGGTCCCGAAGAGGAGGAGGCAATAATGCCTCAATAGTGCCTTAATTATGCCACCAGTACCCCCTGCCAGTGCACCCAGACATTACAACATCACAGTGCCCACAGTGCCCACCAGTGCCACGTATCAATGCCCATAAGTGCCACCTATCAATGCCTACAGGTGCCACCTATCAATGCCCACCATTGCCACCTAACAATGCCCACCAGTGATGCCAATCAGTGCCACCTAACAGTGTACAAGATCAGTGCCCATTATTGCCACCAATCAGTGCCCATCACTGCCACCCATCAGTGCCCATCATTGCCACCTATCAGTGCCCATTGGTGCCGCCTCATCAGCGTACATCAATGAAGGAGAAAAATTACCCTTTTAAAAAATTTTATAACAAAATATAAAAAAAAAAAATTTTTTTTTTTAAAAATTCGGTCTTTTTAAATTTTTTTAACAAAAAATAAAAATCGCAGAGGTGATCAAATACCACCAAAAGAAAGCTCTATTTGTGGGGAAAAAATGATAAAAATTTCATTTGGGTACAGTGTTGTATGACCGCGCAATTGTCATTCAAAGTGCGTCAGCGCTGAAAGCTAAAAATTGGTCTGGATAGGAGGGGGGTTTAAGTGCCCGGTAAGCAAGTGGTTAAAGAGTGAAAGGAACATATGGTGCAAACTTTTACTAAAACCTTGACGTAAGTGTGTCATGAGATACTTATGACTTCTTCATCCTGCGTCCACCATCGTAATAGAGGTGGAATCTATGGTTGAGACCACCACTACATCTAAGCAGGTCAACAGTAACCGTGTTAAGTAAACAACATCCTATTGGTGTCCAAGAATTAGACCCTAGCCGGAAAAAAGGGGGGGTGGAGAAGGGGGTAAAAAAGAGGGAGAAAATTGGGGAGGGAGGATGATGGGTATATCTAATAATCACTGACACATCTGTCTAATGGCTAGCACAACTGTGTGAAATAAAAGTGCAATATCATTATGTAGATCTTGGGGGTTAAGTACGCCGTGGCTCTCATCCTCTAAAGTTGTTTAAGGAGCAACTCCAGCAATGTCTGACCTACAGGAAGCAGCCCCAGGGGAAACCTGAAGGGGAGTCGCCGTATCCTTAGACTTATAATGTGTCCATGTCACCCAGATTGCATAAAATTTATCAAACTTATCTTTACATTTTGCCATCCACTCCTCCGCTGCCATAACCGAGTCAATCAGGCCCATCCACTCAGTTCGTCCCGGAATATGGGTTGATTTCCAGTGAACAGGGATCAAACGCCGTGCAGCATTTAAAAGGTGTGGGAGTATCGACTTCCGGTACTGACTTAGTGGGGTGGATGGCACATGCAGTAAGAACTCCATGGGGGAGTCCGGTAAATCCACATCTAGGATAACCTTTATCTGGGCTCTAACATCTAGCCAGAAGGGCCGGAGCCTCGGGCACTCCCACCAAATATGTAGGAAAGTGCCCCTAAGCCCGCAGCCCCTCCAACATGCAGCTGAAGATGTCGGATATATTTTCGCCAATTTCGTTGGTACCTTATACTATCGGGTTAATAGTTTGAAACAATTTTCCTGCGTTTTGGTATCTATTGAGCTTTTATGAGTGAGCCGTTAAAGGTTATTCAATTGGACCTCAGTAAATGTGTGTCCCAGGTCTCTCTCCCATTCCCTAATGTATGTAGGTTTGTTCTGAGATTCCGCAGACTGCAGCATCGCATAAAGCAAGGAGATAGAGTGAGAAACGGGGCCCTCAGATTTACATAGTTTTTCGAAGGGGGTTAGTGATGAGGGGGGTCGCACAGGAAGAGGTAGACTCTTAATTAAAAGCTGTAGTTGCCTATATCGCCATCCATCCATAGGAAAGCTACCAAACTGGGATCGGAGCCAGTCCAAGGACACCATACCTTGTTCATGAACAAACCGTCCACAGCGAACCTCCCCATCATTGGTCCAATTGCGGAGGTAGGAAAGGTGTTCCCCTGGAGTGAACCAGGGAAAGCCTCCTAGCGGTGCAAGCGGGGATGTTGGCTGTGACAGCTGCTCCTTTTGAGTTAATTGTATCCCACAATCTCAGTACATGTATAGTGATCGGGGAAACAAAGCTCGAGAGACCTCTGTTCTCACGCGGGAGCCAAGGGGCATGAGACAAGTTGCGCCCCGCCAGAAATTTCTCGAGAAGAACCCAAGCCTTGGTAGAGGTGTGGTGCTGCCAGTCAAGAACTCTCTGCAGGGCCACTGCCTCATAATATTTGCGGACAGAAGCCACTCCCAGTCCTCCCATATTTTTAGGGCGTTGTAGCGTACGGAGAGCTAAGCGGGGTACATGACCCTGCCAAATAAATTTGACAAATAGGCTGTTGAAGGTCGAGAAAAGAGATCTGGGCAAAGCAATAGGTATCATCTGGAGAAAAAACAGAATTCGTGGCAGTACATTCATTTTCAGTATGCTGACCCGCCCCATCCACGAAAAGGAAGTGCGATCCCACCTAGTTAAATCAGTTTTGATAGTTGCGAGTAATGGTGCAAAATTGCATGAGTAAAGTTGTGTTATATCAGCTGGGAGGTGAATCCCCAGGTATTTTAAGGAAGAGCAGCACCACGTGAAGGAGAAGGAGGCCTGTAGTTGGGAGCGCATTGCATGAGGAACACTGAGGGGGAGAATCTCGGACTTGCTATAATTAATTTTGAAATTTGATAAAGAACAGAATCTTTTTAATTCAGACATGATGTTAGGTAGGGAGATCAGTGGGTCTGTAACATAGAAAAGAACGTCATCTGCGTAAGCCGATAATTTATGCTCTGTCGATCCCACCGTGAGCCCCTTTTATATTAGGATTTGCTCTGATTATGTTGAGTAGTGGTTCTAGAGTGAGGGCAAAAATCAGGGGGGACAGAGGGCACCCCTGCCGTGTACCGTTTCGAATAGGAAAGGGGTTGGAAAGCGTTCCATTTACTTTAACCCGCGCTTCGGGGGAACTGTATAATGACCCTATCCATTGGAGCATATTGCTTCCCAAGCCCAATCGAGAGAGCACCGCTTGCAGATAGGCCCAGTCCACCCTGTCGAAGGCCTTCTCAGCGTCCGTGGATAAGAGAAGACAGGGTGCACTGGGCCGTCGCAGGTTCGCCCCCAGTGTATCAATTGTATGGCTCGATTGGAATTGTCCCTAGCCTCCCTACCTGTTATAAAAACCCGTTTGATCTGTATGAATTACCGACGGGAGGATAGGTTTGAGGCCATTAGCCAACACTTTCGCGAAAATCTTGATATCAGTGTTCAGCAATGAAATCGGCCTATAGCTGCTAGGGATGGAGGGATCTTTGCCCTCCTTTGGGAGGACGGTGATGTGCGCCATCAACGCATCCCTCGGGAGGGTGGTGCCCGAAGCTAAAGCATTGAAATATGTGCACATTCGGGCAGCCAGGAGGTGAGAAAATTTGCGATAGTACGCATTTGTTAGTCCATCAGGACCAGGGCTTTTCCCTTGCGGAAGATCCTTAATGATTGCTTCTATTTCCTCTACCGCTATAGGCCTATCAAGCTGAGCACTGATTTGTTGCGATATTTGTGGTGTGAGTGCCTCCTCCAAGTATTGCGCAATACAGTCCGCCTTCTGAGAGGGCGTATGTCCTGCAAGTGTGGCTGGGAGTTGATAAAGTTGGGCATAATAATCGCGAAAGGCATCTGCAATTTTAGAGGATAGTACAGTTTGGGATCCCGAGGGCGTTTGAATTTTATGGACATGTCCGGATGTGCGTTGCCGTTTCAGGGCCCTGGCCAGTAGTCTGCCACACTTATTACCAAACTCAGAATTTATGTGAGACGTATCGGAGTCTGTCACGGGTTCGTTTTTCTAGTAGGTCTGAGAGCTGTGCCCTGAGGGCTGTTAATTTCTCGTATAAAAGAGGGGTCAATTGTCGTTTGTGTTTGAGTTCTGCTGTACGCAATTGTGTCAGCAAAGATTGGAGTTCCCCACAGCGAGCCTTTTTGAGCCTAGCTCCTTGGGCAATAAATTCACCTCATATCACAGCTTTATGTCCCTCCCAAACATATGCTACCCCAGTTTCTCCCGTCGCATTTTCTTTGAAATACAGAGAGATAGCATCTGTCACCTGAGCTAGCGCTACTGCATCATCTAATAGGTTTTCGTTCAGGCGCCAAGTCCATTGGCGAGCCTCTGAAGACAAAGGTGCCAGGGAGATGGAAATGGGTGCATGATTGGAAATCGTCATAGATCCGATTGACGAGCCAGAGAGCGATTCCAAAAGGCGTTGATCTACCAATAGAAGGTCTATCCACGTGTACACTTTATGTGTAGCGGAATAGTAGCTGAAATCTTTTACAGTAGGATGTGTCACTCTCCAGCAGTCGATCAGATGACTAGCGTGTAAGGTTTTACGGAAACGCTTAAGAAACGCAAATGAGTGTGTAGAGTGGCCTGAAGAGGTATCTAACTGCGGGTCGGGGCACACATTGAAGTCCCCTCCCACAATGAGACGCCCCTCGCGAAATTCGGAAAGGGAATCTAGGACCCTCTCCAAAAAATCTAGCTGCCTAGAATTGGGAGCGTACAGCGCCACAATTGTAAATTTTTGATTGTATATAGTGCCTTTCAGAAAACCAAATCTGCCTTCAGGATCTACGCGGTGGTCAGTGGTGATGAAGGGGCAATTTTTATGGATCGCCACCGCGACCCCACCTGACTTAGATTTGGGTGAATTGCTGAGGAACCATTGATTGTATATGTGTGTGGGGAGGCGAGGGACTGAGTCAGCTCTGAAATTAGTTTCCTGTAATAATAAGATATGTGCACCAGATCTCTTTGTCTCAAGCCACAACTTACTGCGTTTGGATGGAGAACTCAGGCCCCGTACGTTGTATGACACGATTTTCAGATCAGCCATTGCTGGTTATCCATAGGGTCCCCCAGAGGGCGCAAAGAGGGCGAGGAGAGAGCCACGGCATACGACCCCGCAAATCTAAAGTGCTGATAAGAAAAGCAAATGAGTATAACCCATGCAATAGATAGACAGCCCTTCCATAGACATCATCATAAAACATTAGGGAGAAAAACAATAAAAAAAGAGGGGGGGAAAGCATTGGGAGAAAAATTAGGAACATCAAGAAAACAAAAAACGTAATACCCTGTGGGTATTTAGTAACCTCTAGGTGCAACGGTGCTGAGATCGCCCGCCGGCCTAGTGGCACCACAAAATACAGGTGATCACTGCGTCGTGCATTTCCTTCTACAAGGAGTGTAACTCTCATGAGTTTACCTATGGGGGGAAAGTGGAGAGTCACTAAACAGGAGCCCCAACTGAGGGGACCCGCTCCTCTATGTGAGCACCTCTGAAAGTCAGATGCATGTGAGAATTATCTGCAACAGCAAAAATTGAACTAGCAGAATTTAGAACCAAAACACGGACATAACGCCAGTCCTGTAGGTAGAAAGTTGAAGCCTCCAAAGTCGTTCCTCCACCTCAACATACAGCTGGGGAAGAAGGAGGATCTTGCTCCGTTGCAGCAGCTTGTCCATTCCGGGGTTTGTTGCGTCATCTGCGGCGGGCTTGCTGCCAAGGTTCCTGACGGGCTGGTAGTGGAACTTCAGAGGAAATGCGCCAATCAGGTATGTCCACAGGGGGGAGACCAAGGCGTGAGAGGAAATGAGGAAGATCTGACTTGTTCCGCAAAGTGATTTGTTGGCCATCTTTTGTGACGGAAAGGCTGAAGGGGAATCCCCAGCGGTATACCAAGTGTGCTTCCTGCAGGACTGCCAGCAGAGGCTTCAAGGCCCTGCGCTGCATCAGCGTGCGCCTGGATAAGTCCGGAAATAAGGACACTTGTGCACCATCAAAATCCACATGGCGCATACCTCTAACATGAAACATGATGCGCTCCTTCACAGTATACTTATGCAGTTTGCAGATAATGTCTCGTGGTTTATCAGGGTCTTCTGAGGGAGGTCTAAGGGCCCTGTGCGCACGATCGATCTCTATATGGTCTGGAGCTTCTCTCCCCAGAATCTGGGTGAACAACCCCTGAAGTGAGGGGATTATGTCCCTAGGGCCTGTGGCTTCTGGCAGACCTCTAATACGAATATTCAAAAGGAAAAGGGTACCATCCAACAGTGTCACAAGAGTTGCCACCATCCCTAGCATACGAGAAATGAAAAAAACCCCTCAAAGAGTGGTGGGACTTTTAAGGCAACAGAAATAGGAATAAAAAAAAGGGCTTTATTGTTACAATAATATAAAATTATACATATTGACAAAAATTTATCCAAATACAGACATATAGATCAATTTGACAGTAAAAACAAAGTTCTGCTGGTGAATGAACAAACAGTATATTCATGTAGTCTTCTACCTGGGCCTACGCGTTTCGGGACTGTTGAAGTCCCTTCATCAGGGGCAAAGTGGTAAGTAGACTTTACACTAGTAAAACATGAAATATCGTAATTAGGTACAATTGTATTGAACATGTTTACTGCACTTAACATCATTACAGGAAGGGGGACACAAAAAAAAAAAAAAAAAAACTATCCCCTCTTCTTCCTCCTCTTTCCCCTTGGTCGCTGGGACCCCTGGGGTAGCGTGTCTCCCCCTTGTGGTGACACACTGGGACCAGTGTGGAGAAGGTGGGGCCAGAGACACGCCTGTTTCCCTTTTTGGTTTTCTGGCGTTTGATGCGTAGCTGCCCCTGAGAGTGCCTCCGACGGTTGGTCTCCTCTCCTGTTCATGCTTGGGTGTGTATATATATTATTTTTTTTTTTTTTTTTTTTTGTGTCCCCCTTCCTGTAATGATGTTAAGTGCAGTAAACATGTTCAATACAATTGTACCTAATTACGATATTTCATGTTTTACTAGTGTAAAGTCTACTTACCACTTTGCCCCTGATGAAGGGACTTCAACAGTCCCGAAACGCGTAGGCCCAGGTAGAAGACTACATGAATATACTGTTTGTTCATTCACCAGCAGAACTTTGTTTTTACTGTCAAATTGATCTATATGTCTGTATTTGGATAAATTTTTGTCAATATGTATAATTTTATATTATTGTAACAATAAAGCCCTTTTTTTTATTCCTATTTCTGTTGCCTTAAAAGTCCCACCACTCTTTGAGGGGTTTTTTTCATTTCTCTAATACGAATATTGACCCTGCGACTTCTATTCTCCACATCATCAAGTTGATCGAGCAAAGAGTCAATCCGTTGATCCTGCATTTTACTGTGTGCTTGTAAAGCCTGTAGGGAAGGGTTAATGTCCTCCACTGTTGCCTCTAGGGCCTCCACCCTACCTCCCTCCTATGTGGGCAGTGTCAGCTTGTAAATCCTCAATGTCCTTTCTAAAGGCCTTCTCCATGCGGGCCATGAATCCTTCAAGGTCTGCCCAGGTAGGAAGGGCAAGGATATGGGACCTGAGGTCGCCGTCATCTTGGGCTATGTGTTGGGAGAGTCCAGAGCTGAGGGAGGGAGAGGAGGCAGATCGGGCCGGGAAAGCGTGCAGCGGGGTATGGTCATGGCTCTTCCCTGCATCCCTCCTGCCCGGGCTACTGAACGGGCTTCCTCTGGAGTCTAGAGAGGATGGGAGAAGGGGGGATGCTTGTGGATGGCGCGGCGACATGGCTGGGGATGCCGCGTGTGCGGCCTGTGAAGACTCACCCGGCGCCATCTTGGATTCTGTTCCCGACCGTCTTCCTCCGCAAAAAAAGGCCTCAAGAGAGCTGGAACGAAGCTGTGGGGTTCTCCGGGGCTGCGGGGATGGCTTCCTCCGTGTCGGCATCTCACAGAGCCGGCGTCTGGGTCACTTTGTGCTGCTGCAAGGAGCGCTGTATGGAGCGGGTCAGACGGAGCTCAGCTCACACACGTTCGCTCTGTTCCATGTCTCGGCCACGCCCCTTTTTTATTTTATTTTTTTTAAATGTCTTTGGTCCATTTTTCCATTCATCCTTCCTTCAATGACATGAAGTTTGCCAGTACCGTATGCTGAAAAACAGCCCACACCATGATGTTCCCACCTCCAAACTTCACTGCTGGTATGGGGGTGTTTTTGGGATGCCATTTGACCTCCAAACATGGTGTGCATTATGGCATCCAGAGAGTTCATTTTTGGTCTCATCTGACCAGATTAAATTCTCCCAGTATTTCACAGGCTTGTCTAAATGTGCAGCAAAATTTGAAACAAGCTTCAACATGCTTTCTTCAGCAATGGGGTCTTGCATGGCGAGCGTGCATACAGGCCATGGCGGTTAAGTGCATTACTTATTGTTTTCTTTGAAACAATTGTAACTCCTAATTCCAGGTCTTTCTGAAGCTCTCCACAAGTGGTCCTTGGCTCTTGGGCAACTCTTCTGATAATTCTGTCAGAAATCTTGCAAGGAGTACCTGGTCTTAACTAGTTTATGGTGAAATTATGTTCTTTCCACTTACGAATTATGGCCCCAACAGTGCACACTGGACCATTCAGAAGTTTAGAATTCCTTCTGTAACCAATGCCATCAGTATGTTTTGCAACAATAAGGTTGCGAAAGTTTTCATAGAGCTCTTTGCCTTTACCCATCTTGAGATGTTTCTTGTGTGACACATTTTTATAGGCCATCAGTTAAGACTGAACACGCTGATATTTATTTGCACTGACAAGGGGCAGGATTCCTTTTTAATTACTGATAGTTTTCAGTAGAGGTCGACCGATATATCGGCCGATATTTGACGTTTTTTACTTAATCGGCATCGGCCGATTGTGCTGATAAAGACCGACTATAACTTCAGCTTGACTTGCAAATGACTTCTGTAATAGAAGTCAATGCAAGTTGTCTGAAGTCTTCTGTGAAGTGACTTCTCTCCTCTCTGGGCAGCCTGCCAAACCTGATAATAGAACCTGAAGAGATACAATGTTTAAATACTTATTTTGTTCAATACTTATTTTACCCCCTGTATACTCATTAAAGTAGCTATCCTCAAGTGATACACAGAAATGAAATCCCCCTGCTTACATTGTACCTATTTATCTGCAGTCTTGTCTTCTCAACAACCAAAGTCCAGAATTTATAAAGCTTGTCTGAGCTGCCAGAAAACAGGGGATGAAGAGCTGACGTTACACTCTGCAGAGCTCAGTGAGGAGAGCTCTGAGAGCTGATTGGAGCGAAGGGACACACCTTCCTCCACCCAGCACATAGGAACAGAGCTGAGGCTGTCAATCAGCTGGAGCCTTCTCCCCTGTCACCTTTTTTATCTCTTGGTGTCAGAAGTGATGCATGCTGGTAGCAGAGGAATGAGACCGCAGAGAAAAATGACAGTGCTCTCAGTTGAGACAAGTATACACTATAGAGAGATATGCTTTGTTCATATTTCATGTCTCAAGTTTACAACCACTTTAACTAAAGCTCACACCATATTGCTCTCTGCCATTCAAAGAACTTGTATTACTACTAGCTGACAGTGCATTGTGTTCTGTAAATGGGCAATGAAATGGTTGAACGATGGGATCCTCCAGCATTTTTGCAGATTGCAGTGCATTGTGGGTTTGTAGTATTACAAGTTCTGTGAATGGTGGAGAGGGCAGAAGGGGGCTAGCAACAGAACTTTTCACTGTAGCAGGAACACCTGTGGATGCTATCTAGGGGCTCTTTTGTCGTTTGCTTTTTTTTCTTTTTTTTTTTTTTTCTTTTTTTTATAGCAGAAGCAGACACCATGCTGGTAGTGGGATACACACCATTACACATAACTAAACCTCAGCTTTAGGCCTAGTTCACATTGGAGCGATCTAACATGTCAAATAGGCGGCAATTGCCAGCAATGGCACCATCCTAAATGGTGCGATGCCGCATTTGCAGCGCGGCACTGATTTTCAAAAGTAGTTTCTGTAAAACTTTTAGTGATTTTGGGGTGTGATTTCCATTGACATCTGTACATGTCTCTGAAATCGGGAAAGACATGCAGGAATGAAAGCGTGTGAGTTTAGCTGAACTTGCACGCTTTTTTTCCTGCAACCAGTGTGAACCTAGACTTAAAGTGATTGTAAAGTCTGAAAATTTTGGCCTGGGCAGGAAGAGGGGAAAAGTAACCAGTAGGCAAGTGGTTAAAAACACTGTCTCCTGACCTTTAGCTGGCTCCTAGATTCAAAACAAATTTGTCAAGCCTTGCATTAAGATAAAAAAAAAAAAAAACCTTCTGACTTTACAACCCCTTAAGACCCCTTTCACACTGGGGCGGTTTGCAGGCGGTATTGCGCTAAAAATACCGCCTGCAAACCGCCCCTAAACAGCCTCCGCTGTTTGTTCAGTGTGAAAGCCCTCGGGCTTTCACACTGAAGCGGTGCGCAGGCAGGGCGGTGAAAAGTTCTGCAAACCGCTTTTTTGGAGCGGTGAAGGAGCGGTGTATTCACCGCTCCTAAACCGCTCCTGCCCATTGAAATCAATGGGACAGCGCGACTATACCGCGGCAATACCGCGGCTATAGCCGCGCTGTACGAGGGATTTTAACCCGTTTTCGGCCGCCAGCGGGGGTTAAAACCGCACCGCTAGCGGCCGAATACAGCTACAAGAACGACGGTACAGCAGCGCTAAAAATAGCGCTGTTGTACCGCCGACGCCCCCACCGCCCCAGTGTGAAAGGGGCCTTAAGGTAGTATGTGGTACAATACATTTAGTTTTATTCTTCCAGTTTACTTCTGACATATATTTCATTTTGTTCCTTCTAGAATGATCCTGATGCACATGACAAATTTTTAAAAATAAATCGGGCGTATGAAGTTTTAAAAGATGAAGATCTCAGAAAAAAATATGATAAATACGGAGAAAAGGGTTTGGAAGATCAACAGCAGCAGGGAGGCCGCTATGAGAGCTGGCACTATTACCGATATGACTTTGGTATGTATATGCTTCTTATTTTCTCCTGAAACTGTGTAATATTACTTCAACCTGACTTGCTGCATACTTGTTCCATTGAAAGTTTCAGTGAGTCAAAGGGGGAGATGTACTAAAATTGGTGCACACAGAATCTGGTGCTGCTGTGCATAGTAACCAATCCGCTTCTAACTTCAGCTTATTCAATTAAGCTTTAACAATAAAACATAGAAACTGGTTAATATGCACAGCTGCACCAGATTCTGTGTGTACCAATTTGAGCAAATCACAGCCAAAGTTTGTCGGGCAACAAGCGTTTTTAGGTGGCCAGCACTAGCAAGTCACAGTGGTAGAGATTTCATGGTCCGAAATATTTCTTTACTAAGGGAAGTTCTGTGCCATCCCTGTGTGGTTGTGGGACATGAAACCATTCAAAAAAGGCTGTACTATCTTTCTTCCAGTCCTGTTGACCGCTATTATTGAAAGTGACAATAAAAGAAAATCCCAAAATTTGGGTTGTCCTCAGAAAAGCAATAGGTGGGAAATCTTCCAATGGGGACACTAGTTCTTGTGACCTGGGGGTCTCCTAGGGATTTTGAGGCATTTCCTCTCACTTCTGTTTTGGCTATGGGGCAGGAAGTGAAGGGAAGTCTCCCCAATGGGACACAGATGGCAAAAAATACTTGACATGGGTTATAACCAACGCTTACTCTATCCAAAATGGGGGGAATTTTTTTTTTTTCTTAGAGTTCTAATTTAAAGCAGAGCCCCACCTGAAAAGGGATGCTGTGCTTATTGGCCTCCTCCACCCCCCTCCTCCCACTGTCACATTTGGCACCTTTCAGGGAGGAGGGAGCGGGTACCTGGTTTTGACAGGTACCCGCTCCCACTTCTGGCTTATCTCGCCACGTCGGCAGGCAGTTCGGCCCCTCCTCCACTCCCGCCCCCCCCCCCCCCCCCCACTGCAGGGCTATTCACAAAGCACAGCACGCTTTGCGCATGCGCAGTAGGGAAGCGGCTGTGAAGCTGCAAGGCTTTACTGCCGGTTTCTCTTAGTGGAGATTGCGGCAGCGACAGACGATTGAAAAATCGGCTGGGGTGAAGCCACCGCCTGTTTTCTGGACAGGTAAGTGTCCTAATATTAAAAGTCAGCAGCTGCAGAATTTTTTTTGAAAAGAGCCATTTTCCAAATGAGAAACTGCTATCTACTGCTTTTTTAGTCTGCTCGGTTTGTTCTGTCACGGGCCTTTACACTCCAGGATGTTATTGTCCAAGTGTCATACTTTTAGGTCACCTTGTTTTATTACAGTTGATTGAGCAGCAGCCAAGCCGAGAACAAGTTGCAGGAACAGATGCAAACTGAATAGTATCAAAAACACAGTGAATGTTGCCTCAAAGCGGTATTAAATGCAAAACCAAAAATGTCATCAGTGAAAGAAAGGAACACCACTCACCGACCCAATGCATAAATATGTGAAGGGGTGTGATTGGAGTGGCACTAGCTGAGGCAATAAATCTACTTTAACCACTTGCTGCCCGCCATATAGCAAAATGACGGCGGAAAAGTGGTTTCAATACCCTGACCAGACGTCATATGACTTCTTCAGGATATTAAGCCGCTGCGCGCCCCCGGGGGCACGCATCGCAGCATTCGTTGTTGCGGTATGTCAGTCTGACACACCGCAACTCCAACTCCGATCTAGGTAAAGAGTCTCTGACGGAGACTCTTTACCACGTGATCAGCCGTGTCCAATCACAGCTGATCACGATGTAAACAGTAAGAGCCGGTGATCGGCTTTTCCTCACTCGCGTCTGTCAGACGCAAGTAGAGGAGAGACGATCGGCTGCTCCTCTGATGGGGGGGGTCTGTGTTGATCGATTATCAGTGCAGCCCCCCCCCCCCCAGGATGCTGACACTGGACCACCAGGGATGCCACCAGTCCACCAGGGATGCCCACCACCAGGTATGCCACCCTAGACCACCAGGGATGCCAATCATTGCCCACAATGAGCATCACTGATTGGTAGGCATTGTTTGGCACTGGCATCCATCAGTACCCTATGTTACAATACATCAGTGCCTCCTATCAGTGCCCATCCGTGCCACCTATCCATTTCGCCTATCAGTGCCCATCCATGCCGCATATCAGTGCCCATCAGTGCCACCTCATCAATGCCACCTCATTGGGTGCCACCTCATCGATGCCCATCAGTGCCGCCTTATCAGTGCCTGGCAGTGCAGCCCCATCAGTAAAGGAGTAAACATACTTATTTACAAAGTTTCGTAACTGAAACAAGAGAAAACATTTTCATTTTAAATATTATTTTATTTTTTTATTTTTTTAGCAGACAATAAAAATCCCAGAGGTGATCAAATACCACCAAAAGAAAGCTCTATTTGTGGGAACAAAATGATAAAAAATTTGTTTGGGTACAGTGTAGCATGACTGCGCAATTGTCATTCAAAGTGCAACAGCGCTGAAAATTGGTCTTGGCAGGAAGGTGTATAAGTTCCCTGTATTGAAGTGGTTAAAGTTTGCCTTTCAGCTCATTAAAGAGGAAGTAAACCCTGATGGGTTTTACTTCCTCTTTTGTTTACTGCAAGTAAAAGCATAATGGGCTAGTATGCATCGCATACTAGCCCATTGTGGCACTTGCCTGCAAAGGAAGCCCCCCCGCTGCAGGAAGCGTCCATCTTCGCCCCTCTTCCTTCCGGGGCCATGGACTCAGGCTCTGTTACTGGCCAGTGTCATGTGACGTCACTCCCGTGCATATGCGCAGGAGCTGAAGGTCACGGCATGGGCACTATAGAAACGGCACAATCATGCCCTTTCTCCAGTGCGCATTCGCTGATGATGTTGGCGCAAGCGTATATGGCAAATATCGTACGGTTTAGAAGATATTTCCAGTACCTAAGGCGGCTTACCTGTAGGCAAAAGTGGTCTGTAAGGGTTTACAGCCACTTTAAGGCCCACCATAGACAGAGCAATTTGCATAAAAAAAAAAGATCCTCAATTTCCCCATCAACACAGTCAGTGTTGATGGGTGGAATCCCTCCCGCGGAGCATTTGTTTTCTCCTGTGAGAGTTGGGCAAGCTGTCCCCACCGGGAGAACAGTGATTATTGCCAGTGGCTATACCAGCTGCTAGCAATAATTGTATGTACAATCTGATAGGCTGGTTGTACCCAAGTTGATCGATCAATCAACTTGGGTACATTTAGTACATTTCCCTCTGAATTGGCCAAGATTCAAACTATCTAATCTATGGCTGGCTTATGAATGTGACATTTATGCTAGGCTTTGCGTGGTTAAGGGCCCTAAATATATGGGTGAAAGGTGACCTCTAGACCCCTAAAAGTTGTTTAGCTGGAAACTTTCAGTTTTTATATTTGCTGCAAAATAGCAAACTCTTTAGCCTTCTATAAACGTGCCTTATACGGTGCCTTGCAAAGGTATTCACCCCCTTGGCATTTTTCATGTTTTGTTGCCTCACAACCTGGAATTAACATGGATTGTTTGAGGACTTGCATCATTTAATTTACAGAACTTGCCCACAACTTTGAAGATCATCTTCCCTTTTTTTCTATGAGCTTGCAACATCTTACCACTGGGATTTTTGCCCATTCCTCCTTGCAAAACTGCTCCAGCTCCTTCAAGTTGGATGGTTTGCGCTTGCGAACAGCAATTTTTTTAAGTCTGACCACAGATTTTCTATTGGATTGAGGTCTTGGCTTTGACTAGGCCATTCCAACACATTTACATGTTTCCCCTTAAACCACTCAAGTGTTGCTTTTAGCAGTGTGTTTGGGGTCATTGTCCCACTGGAAGGTGAACCTCCATCCTAGCCTCAAATCATACCCAGAGTGGGTACAGGTTTCGCTTACGAATATCCCTGTATTTAGCACCATCCATCTTTCCCTCAACTCTGACCAGTTTCCCAGTCCTGACTGCTGAAAAATATCCCCACAGCATGATGCTGCCATCACCATGTTTCACTGTGGGGATGGTGTTCTTTGGGTGGTGTGATGTGTTGGGTTTTCTTTGTTGGCCAAAAAGTTCAATTTTAGTCTCCTCAGACCAGAGCATCTTCCTCCATACATTTTGGGAGTCTCCCACATGCCTTTTCACAAACTCAAAACGTGCCATTTTGTTTTTTGCTGAAATTAATGGCTTTCTTCTGGCCACTCTGCCATAAAGCCCAACTCTATGGAGCTTACGGCTTATTGTCGCCCTATGTACAGATACTCCAGTCTCTGCTGTGGAACTCTGTAGCTCCTCCAGGGTTACCTTAGATCTCTGTGCTGCCTCTCTGATTAATGCCCTCCTTGCCCGGTCCGTGAGTTTTGGTGTGCGGCCATCTCTTGGCAGGTTTGCTGTTGTGCCAGGTTCTTTCCATTTGGTTATGATAGATTTGATAGTACTCCTAGGGATCATCAAAGATTTGGATATTTTTTTTTAACCTAACCCTGACTTGTACTTCTCAACAACATTGTCCCTTACTTGTTTGGAGAGTTCCTTGGTCTTCATGGAAGTGTTTGGTTAGTGGTGCCTCTTAAGTGTTGCAGCCTCTGGGGCCTTTCAAACAGGTGTGTGTATGTAATGACAGATCATGTGACACTTAGATTGCACACAGGTGGACATCATTTCACTAATTATGTGACATCTGAAGGTAATTGGTTATACCAGAGCTTTTTATGGGCTTCATAAAAAAGGGGGTGAATACATACGCACATGCCAGTTATCATTTTTTTTTTTTATTTCTGAAAAATATATACATAAAACTATTTTTCTAATTTTAGGTTACCAACTTAGACTATTGTGTTGTGTTCTGATCCATTGCATATAATTCAGATTAAAAAAACATTCAACTAAAGGCTGTAATGTAACAAAATAGGTAAAAAGCCAAGGGGGGTGAATACTTTTGCAAGGCACTGTAAATTACTAGATGCAAAACATTTTGCAATACCTGCTGCCTAGGTCTATCAAGAGAAGTGATTTAATGTGGAGTGGAAATTTTCAATGTTTAAAGCAGGTCTAGCATCTGATATTATTTAACATAAGGTACAGTATGTAATGCTAAATTGCATGCAACACTTACAGGTATTTATTATGTCTCCCAGAGCTTTTTTATTTCTCCCTAGGCTGGCACTCTTTGTTGATGCCATCATCTACTTCCTGGCCTTGATATAATGGTGTTGTAAACCCTGAGGCCTATTGAGTAGCCTTTATGTTCACAAAAAGTCCCCAATATTTTAGATGTACTTTAGTTCAGTCAACCCAATAGTTAGTGATTCCAACTTTACAGAAAGAGTGTTGCTGTATATTATGTCAGGAATGTAATCTTGCTACCGATAAATCCACTATAACACATAACACAGTTCAGTACTGGTTAATCTAATTTGCACTTTTATTTTTCAGGTATTTATGATGATGACCCTGAAGTCATCACCTTGGATAGAGGAGAATTTGGTAAATAAACCTCATTAGCCTAATTTTCTTCTCCGGGAGAGATCTACAACAAGGTCTCTAAAATTTGTGTGCATTTATAAGCAAGCAAAGGGTAATTGGGGCTTGATTTTTTGGGCTGTGTATCAGAACTGAAGCTATGTCTATAGCTATCACTCACATAGGGGTTGATTTACTAACGGCAAATCAACTTGCACTACAAGTGCATTGTAAGTACAGTCGCTGTAGATCTGAGGGGAAGATCGAAATTAGGGGTAGCTCTGCCCCCCTCAGATCTACAGCGACTGCACTTCCAAGTGCACTTGTAGTGCAAAGTGGATTTGCCTTTAGTAAATAAACCCCATAGTGTAATTTTTCAAGTGAAATAAGGAGTCTAAGCGGTTACTGAGACAAAATGTCTCTTTTACTTAAAGTGTTTGTTAACCCCCCCCCCCCCCCCCCAAACAAATACAGATCCTGGTCCTTTAAAGCAGATTAAACAGCACAGTTCTTGTGCTGTGTAATCTGCCCCCCTCTAAACTGTAACCCCCCCCCCCATCGGTCTGCTCCGCCCTGATCACCTTGGTCAAAGTGCGTCCCTCTGTCATACGCTGCCATGCTCTGCTCTCCTCTCTCTCCCCCCTCACCCCCTCCTTCCTGCCTGTCAGCTCCCTCTCTGTCTCCGTCCCGCCGCCGCTATTATTGAACATTTAACCTAAAATTGTCACTTATACAACACTGTGTAAATCCTTTCTAAAAACGAGCAGTGTAAATAGCCATTTAGAGCTATCTTCAGGCCGGTCACGTGAATTGCGGACGCTTTACAGCTCCGATACACGGGTACTGCAGGAGGAGCTGAGTGGCCACGTGATCTCCCCGGCTGACATCGGAGGGAGATCACAGTCCCTCCTGCAGTAGCCGAGTATTTACACAGTGCTGTATGCAAGCCTCTAATAGCAAGGCTTCACAAACGCTTTAAAAAAAAAAAGAAAAAAGGTCCTTCAGGGCCCTTTCGCACAGGCTTTCTGATCAGGTCCGCCTGAAAAACGGTTTTTCAGGCGGACCTGATTGGATGCTCCATTCACTCCTATGGAGCAGATGTCAGCGGTGACATGTCTGCTGCTATCCAATCCGATCCTGTCTGTGAAATCCAGACATATGGCGACCCTATCCGTCTGGCGGATCGGATGAAACCGGACAGGTGGTCAGTTTTCATCCGATCTCCCCATAGAGGAGAAAGGGGCTCTGACAGGTCCGTCTCGCCACAGTGAGCGGAGACAGACCTGTAACCCGCCTGCTTAGTGGGGATCCGCTGATCTATCACCCGCTGAGCAAAGGAGAGTCTGTCGGGTGGACCACCCGTGTAAAAGGACCCTTAGGTGATAGTGTTACAAGCTTGTGGGCAAATGTAAAAAAATTGCATTCTAAATTTTCAGAAATTGCAATCGAAGTGGATTGCTTTGAATGTGATAGAAGCTGTCGTGTGATGATTGCATGCACAGACAAGTCAATGATATGATGAAAATGATTGTACGATGATTGCAAACGCAACCTGGACATTCTTTCTGACCCTTGTATATACAGTAGGATGTGGTTCAGCTTTCTTGTGCTTTGTTGCATCATACTTGGGGTATTTCAAGGGTTCCTCTGTGTTGAAAAGGTTGAGAGAGGCTGATATAGACATTAGATGTCTGTTGCCCCTTCCTGAAAGATCTCAGGGCTGTAGGTATCCAGACACCTGGTCAGTGGCTTTCAGGAAAACGTGAGCTATTGAATAAGTTTTGAAACCTCTTCCAGAAAGTACTGTTTGCTCCTGATAAAATATTGCATGCTTCTCTCCTCTTTCCTTTTCCCTCGTCTCTCCATAGATAGTAACTTGTATTTACACCTCTGCAGACCAAGGATGGACAGATCATACCATGCATGCCTGTCTGACTAGCTCAGGATTGTGGGTTCCTAAAATTTTACTTAAAAGTGTTACTAAACCCGGGACCCTGCATTCACTATTTCTGGACTCCTACAGTACACAGAACATGGAAATTATATTATTTTTGTAAATATAAACTGCTAAATACCTTTTCTCATCAGCAGTATATAGCAGTTTAGTGACTTCTATCAGTGTGTGGCTGAGCAATGGTTAAAGCTTGTAGGAGGAGTTTTCATTTCATTTGACTGTCCTATGAGCTTGCAGGACACCTGACCCTCTGGACAGTGCTGATTGGCCCCGTGCTGATAACATGCACCCTCCCACAAAAAAATAAAATAAACCTCTCTTGCAATACACACCAAACTGAGCATGTGCAGAATTGCAGAATGCCCCCAAGGCTCTTATTGAGGACTGTGTGCGAAGGGAAGGATCGGATAATACAGAATCAAACAGACTTTTTAACCATGCTCAGGATTAACCCTTTAGGTTCCACAGAGAGTAAAACAAGCATGCTTTACTGCATTTACACACTGATTTTACTGTTGTGGGTTTAATAACACTTTTTAACTGAATTTACCATGTGCAGTTTCCATCTTTACAGTTTTTTTTCAGATAGCATAGAATAAATGCCTGAATTGTGTAGAAGTTATCCAATTTGTTATTAAAGTTTTGCTTGTTTCCCCCTCAATAGATGGGGCCATAAACTCCGGAGAACTGTGGTTCGTTAATTTCTATTCGCCTCGCTGCTCCCATTGCCATGATCTTGCTCCTACAGTAAGCAGTGCTCTATATAACTGGTTATGATGTTTTAACATGCTGTTCATTTGTTGTTTAAAGGAGGAATTTGTTCCCTTGAAATCCTTGTAATAAGTGTTATTTTTTCCCTCTAGTGGAGAGAGTTTGCCAAAGAGATGGACGGTCTTATTCGTGTTGGAGCAGTAAATTGTGGAGATGACCGCATGCTTTGCAGAAGCCGAGGAATTAATAGTTATCCAAGCCTCTACATATTTAAAGCTGGAATAGTAAAGTGTTTTTTTGTTTCTTTCTAAGCATTTCTTAGGTGTTACAGCATGCATACTTTGAGTGTAACTCCAATTTTGTTGAAAAAAGAACTCAATCCCCATTTAGTTGATCTGTATTTATTAGTGATTTTAACATGCAGCAGATTTTTCTACCTGTTCCTCTTCTGAAAAAAACTGTTGTCTATTTCACCATTTTTTCTTTTCCAGACTGTTTGGGTTCACATTGGTGCGATGCATCACACCTGAATCGCAGACAGATGACACTGCCCTCCTGCAAATCGCTGCGGGTGTCAATAGAAATTTAATGACACCCCCAGATCAGATTGCAGTGCGAACTTTGAAATGGTGCAGGAATCGGATCACATAGGTGTGAACACCCGTGTGATCCGATTCCAGTGCAGATCAATAAAAGGGTCCTGCTTCATTTTGGTGCAAATTCGATGCGATTTTAGCCATGTTGTATGGCTGAGTTTGACCTCACATGTGATGTGCATGTGATGTGCACAGCAGTGCAGTGCGAATCACATGCAATGTCCTGCATCACACAAGTGTGAACCTAGCCCTTTTTTTCCTAAATGGGGAGGGTCTGTCTTGATTGTAACCACCTGAGCCTAGCTTAGTGTTTTATGTTTTATAATGAGGAAAGCTGCAGTGTTTGCATCCCTTTGGAAGCAGGCAAGCCTTCAGGAGCATCTCAAAGTAAAACTTCTATTGAAAGAGATGCTTAATACTTGCCTTGTATCTCAGTGCAGACTTAGGGAGATCAGTGAGCCAATTGCAGAAACCAGAAATACTGGAAAGAAGCGACATTTGACACTTTCAGAAAATTACAGCAGTTGCAGAATAAAATGGACATTTTTAATAACACTATATTACAAAGTACTTTACATAGTTGATTTGTGTTTGTGTTATAAATGTTACTCAGTGATAGTAGTGTTTTTTTAAAGAGTAACTCCACTTTAATGGAAAATAAAAAAAATATTTAGCCTATGCAATTGCGAGTAATATGAATGATATAAAAAATTACCTTTCCTATTCAATGCTGTAATTTTCTGTAAAATTCAATGCAGTATAGCTACATGGAGGCTTTCCATACACAGATGTACAGAAAATGTCATTGCTGCTTGGGTGATTGGCTTACTGATTTTCCCAGAAGTCTGCACTAAGATACAAAAAAGATTTTTGGCATCCCATACTCGCAAAGGGAAATAACGTCTAAAGGGAGGCAGAACCTGCAATTTTCCTCATTAGAGCCCTGTAGGTGTGCAGCTGGTTGATAATTATAAAACCACTCCCATACAGATTCACTCCGCACATGGATACAGACAAACAAGCAGCTATTTCTTCAGAATAACAAAAGGTAGAAATCTGTAAGAGTTTGTTAAAATCCCTGCAATGTACACAGATCACTCAGAGGGGAATGTTTTTTTACTCTCCAACAAAAGTGGAGTTGCTCTTTAAATAATAAAATTTGAAAACCAAGTCTAGTTTCCCTAAAGCAGAACTTTACCCATAACAACTTGACAAAAATAATGTTCTTTAGTACGAAAAACATTGATTCCGTATTCATAATTATGCTACCAAAATTAGTGTGTGCTGTAACTTGCCTCCAGCATTGTTCCTGTTCCTTCTTGCTGGAGGATGCCATTTTGCTGAAGCCCAAAGCCCCTGAGCAACAGTAAATCTTTAGGCTGGCATCAGATTAGCATCTAAATTTTAAGCACAGTGCTAAAAAATAGAGAGCAACTGAGCACGTGCAGAGCTGGGTGAGACGGTGTATTACTGGATTTTAAACAGTATAGGCACTTATTTTTAATGTTTTACATAGCAATACCTGCAAAAGGCACCAACCTAGCAAGACTTAATTTTCTGACTAAAGTTCAACTTTAATTTTTTTTGCATACAGTGCCTTGCAAAAGTATTCTCCCCCTTGGCTTTTTAACTATTTTGTTACATTACAGCCTTTAGTTCAATGTTTTTTTTATTCTGAATTATATTGACCACCTTTGTTATGAAGCCCATAAAAAGCTCTGGTGTAACCAATAACCTTCAGAAGTCACATAATTAGTGAAATGATGTTCACCTGTGTGCAATCTAAGTGTCACATGATCTGTCATTACATATACACACCTTTGTGAAAGGCTCCAGAGGCTGCAACACCTAAGCAAGAGGCACCACTAACCAAACACTGCCATGAAGACCAAGGAACTCTCCAAACAAGTAAGGGACAATGTTGAGAAGTACAAGTCGGGGTTGGGTTATACAAAATATCCAAATCTTTGATGATCCCTGGGAGCACCATCAAATCTATCATAACCAAATGGAAAGAACATGGCACAACAGCAAACCTGCCAAGAGACGGCCGCACACTAAACGGACCGGGTAAGGAGGGCATTAATCAGAGAGGCAGCACAGAGACCTAAGGTAACCCTGGAGGAGCGTTAGAGTTCCACAGCAGAGACTGGAGTATCTGTACATAGGGCGACAATAAGCCGTACGATCCATAGAGTTGGACTTTATTGCAGAGTGGCCAGAAGAAAACCATTACTTTCAGCAAAAAACAAAATGGCACGTTTTGAGTTGTGAAAAGGCATGTGGGAGACTCCCAAAATGTATGGAGGAAGATGCTCTGGTCTGATGAGACTAAAATTGAACTTTTTGGCTATCGAAGAAAACGCTAGAGAAAGAAAACGCTATGTCTGGTGCAAACCCAACATATCACCCAAAGAACACCATCCGAACAGTGAAACATGATGGTGGCAGCATCATACTGTGGGGATGTTTTTCAGCAGTCAGGACTGGGAAACTTGTCAAGGTTGAGGAAAAGATTTATGGTGCTAAATACAGGGATATTCTTGAGCAAAACCTGTACCACTCTGTGTGTGATTTGAGGCTACGACGGAGGTTCACCTTCCAGCAGGGCAATGACCCCAAACATACTGCTAAAGCAACACTGAGTGGTTTAAGGGGAAACATGTAAATGTGTTGGAATGGCCTAGTCGAAGCCGAGACCTCAATCCAATAGAAAATCTGTGGTCAGACTTAAAGATTGCTGTTCACAAGCACAAACCATCCAACTTGAAGGAGCTCCCAGTGGTAAGATATGGCATACTCCTAGAGACTTATCCAAAGTGACTTGGAGCTGTGATAGCCGCAAAAGGTGGTTCTACAAAGTATTGACTTTAGGGGGGTGAATAGTTATGCACATTGACTTTTTCTGTTATTTTGTCCTATTTGTTGTTTGCTTCACAAAAAAAAAAACAACTTCTTAAAAGTTGTGGGCATGTTCTGTAAATTAAATGATGCAAATCCTCAAACAATCCATGTTAATTTCAGGTTGTGAGGCAACAAAACAGGAAAAATGCCAAGGGGGGTGAATACTTTAGCAAGGCACTGTAAGTACAGAAGACATTAGAGTGTCTATTAGGGTTTGCTGTCTGTGGCCCTTCTGGGGAGATTTTCTCTTTACTTCCTGTTGACAGAAGAAGTTGACAAGACAGAAGGGGTGAAAAATATCTCCAGTGGGATACACATCAATAAAAGCACATTTTCTGCTAGTGTTGGAAAGGTTTAAACTTCTGACAGGTTTTTGTTTCTATCTGTAATTTCACTGAGGGTGAGGAAATATCCTCATTTCTGTTAGATCAGTGGGATAGGAAGTTGTTGGTAAAATCTACCTAAAACAAAGTACACATTGGTGAATGTGCCTTCTCTATTTTGCCTGTATTGAAAATAAAGGGTCACATCTGGGTAAGTGTAACATAGAAAGAAAGCAACATTTCAGAGGAGAAATGTTCTTTTTAGCTGTTACCAGTTAGAAAATGGACTTCACCATGATGAATAAGATGAGAGATAAGATTTCTGTATTCAAGATCTATAGGGTGTCATGTGTGTGTGTGTTTTTTTTTTTTCTTTCATTTGCAGTCTCCAGTCAAATACTTTGGTGATCGAGTAAAGGATAATTTGGTTAATTTTGCAATGAATTACGTGTCAAGTTCTGTAACAGAGCTATGGGCGGGTAAGTAAATAACACCAGATCAAGGAGTAGTATATACCACAGAGAAATAGTAGTCGTTAATAATAAACCCCAGAGTAGACTTTCTCTGGACTGCTGGGGAGCTTGTAATGGCTCCAAGAAAGATCTACAGTACAAGAGAGAGAAGCAACTGCACATCAGTTTTCCAATGTGGATAATAGAATTTAAAGGACTGCATAAAGTGCAGCAGAGTCCCACCGGGGAAAACTCTTCTAACATGTTTTCACCCTCCAGCCGCAACCGGACTTTATTGTACATTAACCTTTTCGCTGTCAAAACAGTTTTTACGTGTTTTGCGCACATGTTTAAAAAAAAAAATCATTTTAGGCCTGCAGATTACACAAAAACCCCAAACCTATATTTTCTGACAGCAGACACCCTAGAGAATAAAATAGTGCTAGCTTAAATTTTTTATGTCACACGATATTACTGCAAATGCAGAATTTCAGTAAACATGCTAAAGTGAATTTTAGGGCAAACAAACGTAATAAACTACCCAATTTTTTGGTAAAATATAAAGGCGGATCTTGCAGTAAATACCCAGCATGGCAAACCTTAAATTTCGTGTGCGCCTGCGAAATGGCGACAAACTTAAGTACCCTACGTTTTCTATAGACGATGCTTCAAAGACCCCCTTTAGGTCATCAGTTTAGTGTTACAGAGGAGGTCTTGTGCTAGAATTATTGCTCTTTGGCGTGCAAAGCAATTAGTAAAGTGTATTGCAAGCTACGCTTTCACGCATAGGCACTCCCGACCTGTGCGTTTTATGTTCGTACGTTTTTTGTTTTTTTTTTTCTTAGCTTTTCTTTCATGGCTATACTAGCCGGGAAAGTGACAGGTGATCTGGACGTGAGGTCATACACATCGGTTTCCAGGTCACTGCAAAAAAGGGGATAAGAGCGGACGGATGTCCGCTCTTCTCCCTCCCCTCCACCCGCCTGTACTTACCATGTTGGTCCCGGGCCTGGAGTCTGCTTGTCAGTTTTACACACAATCCCGGTGGCTGCCCCCTGCTGTCAGGTCCGTACAACGTACCGACCTGTTAGCGAGAGGGTTAAAGCTGAAGTTTGATCTGCATAGATTTATTACATGCTAGTGAAATTAAATCTGCAATTAGATGGGCTCTACAATATTTATTTGACTTGCAGCTTCCACAGTGTGCAGTCAAATCATAGTAAGGGTCCTTTCACACGGGACGGATCCGTGATGATCCGCCCTGTGAACATCGCTTGCTCAGCGGGGATCGCTCCGTGGATCCCCGCTGAGCAGGCAGATGACAGGTCCGGCACTGCACACTGTGCAGCGACGGACCTGTCAGAGTGCCGCTCTCCCCTATGGGGGATCGGATGATGACGGACCGTAGAGTCTGTAGTCACCCGATCCGATCCGAAAATGGATGGAAAAGTAGGTTTTTCCTCCGTTACACTTTTTCGGATCGGAGCGGGTCAGATGTCAGCTGACATCCGACGCTTCATAGAGGTCTATGGAGGGTCCGTTCAGGTCCACCTAAAAAACTGACAGGCAGACCTGAACGGATCGTTCATGTGAAAGAGGCCTAAGCAATTTCAGAACAGGAAAGGCACCTGAAGAACTGCAAGACTGAAGGGGAGGCTGGAATGAACTTTTAGTTTCTTATATCAATGCTGGAAAAGTTTGGTTCACAGACTGGTTCTTTCTCTTGTATTGAGTAGTAGTACTTTGTTTACAAGAATTTGTGTTGAGCACTCTAAAAAAAATATTTAAAACAAAAATGTAGGGTGACCAGCCTGCAATATATGTACCTGTTTGCATCAGCTTTGAAATACCTCCTAGATGTACCTGTTTACATCAGCTTTGAAGTACCTTTTTTTTTCAGTCTTTTCCACTTTCTTCTTGAAGCGTGGGCGTAGGCTTGCCAAACTTGTACAACCTGTTTTGTTCGCTTTACTAGTACAACCTTCTAAAGTTTTTGTAATCCCTAAAAGGGAAATTTGTAAACTTTGGAATACTGCATCTATGCCGTAAGCATACCCCATGACCGTGTGCACAATTTTACCATAACCTTTTTTTCACAAGTAACAAGGCAAGATAAATGATGAATGCCAGTGGCGTTTTTTTGCCCTGTTTTTCAGTATACATATTTCTGAATGATAGATACAGTGCATTCATAATGTATTCTGACACCCTTCACTTATTTCAGTTTTGTTATGTTGCAGCCTGATAATTCAGATGTTGAAATTCATTTTTTTTTTCTCATCAATCTACACTCAGTACCCCATAATGGTAAAGTGAAAACAGAATTTTAGAAATGTCTTAGTTTATTAAAATGGAAAAATTTAAATATCCGATTGGCATAAGTATTCAGACCCTTTGCAACAACACTTAAAATTTAGCTTAGGTGCCTCCCATTTCTCTTGATCATACTGAGATGTCTCTAGACCTTGATTGGAGTCCACCTGTAGTAAATAAAATTGATTGGACATGATTTGCAAAGGCACACACCTCTATAAAAGGCCTTACAGCTGACAATGCATACTGTATTCGAGCAAAAGCCATGAGCTCAAAGGAACTGCCTGCAGAGCTCAGAGACAGGATCTTTGCGGGGCACAAATCAGGGGAAGGCTACAAAAAAAATCTGTTGCACTGAAGGTTCCCAAGATCACAGTGGCCTCCATAATTCTCAGATAGAAGTAGTTTAACATAACCAGGACTCATCCAAGAGCTGGTCGCCTGCCAAACTGAGCAATCGGGAGGGAGAAGGGCCTTAGTATGAGAGGTGACCAAGAACCCAATGGTCACTCTGACTGAGCTCCAGAGATCCTGTGTGGAGATGGTACAAAGTTCAAGAACAATCATCACTGTAGCCCTCCACCTATCTGGGCTTATGGCAGAGTGGCTAGACGAAAGCCTCTCCTCAGTGCAAAACACATGAAAGCCCACTTGGAGTTAGAAAAAAAACACCTGAAGGGCTCTCAGGCAGTGAGAAACAAGCTACTCTAGTTTGATGAAACCAAGATTGAACTGTTTGGCCTCAATTCTAAATGTTATGTCTGGAGGAAACCAGGCACCTCTCATCGCCAGCTCAATGCCATCCCTACAGTGAAACATGGTGGTGGCAGGATTATGCTGTGGTAGCGTTTTTCTGCAGCAGGGACTAGGAGAATGATCAGGGTTGAGGGAAAGCTGAATGGAGCAAAGTACAGAGATATCCTTAATGAAAACCTGTGCCACAGTGCTCAGGACCTAAGACTGGGCCGAAGGTCCACCTTCCAACATGGCAATGATCCTAAGCACACAGGCAGATAACACAGGAGTGGCTTAGGGACAATTCTGTGAATGTTCTAGAGTTGCCCAGCCAAAGCCCTGATTTGAACCCTATTGAACATCTCAATAGGAGAGATTTGAAAATGGCTGTCCACTGAAGCTCCTCATCCAACCTGACTGAGCTTGAGAGGATTTGTAAAGAAGAATGGCAGAAAATCCCCAATCCAGGTGTGCCAAGCTTGTTGTGTCAGTCTCAAAAATATTTAAGACTGTAGTTGTTGCTAAAGGTTTTTTAACAAAGTACTGAGTAATAAAGGGTCTGAATACTTAAGTACATGTGATATTTCAGTTTCTTCTTTTTAATAAATTCACAGAACTTTCTAAAATTCTGTTTTCACTTTGTCATTATGGGGTACTGAGTGTAGATTATTGAGAAAAAAATAATTTAAACAGCTGTAGTATCAGGCTGCAACATAACATTGAAAAAGTGAAGGGGGTCTGAATACTTTATGAATGCAATGTATAACTTTTATATGTGATGTGTATTTATATATACACATTAGATGGTTGTATGCGGGACAGATCTGTCCCAATGGGTTCCCTGTCTGAGGCCTGATTAACACCTATGAAGGTATCGGTTTGCATAACCCAGGTGCATTTTGCATTTTTCAATGCACGTTTTTGATTCATTGAAGTCTATGGAACCGAAAACCAGAAAAAAGTCCCTGGCCCTTTCCATAAAATGCACAGATGTGAACTACATTCATAGGAAACCATGTTAAATGGACTGTAGTGTGTTTCTGCAAAATTGAAAACGCACTAAAAAATGCAAAGGTGTGAACCAGGCCTAAATCATTGAGTCTTTTCACATGAGTGTCCTCATTTCTTTCACAAAAGCTGTTTTAAAAATGTAAAAAATCCTTTCACTTCAGTTTGTGCATATGTCTTCGGTATAGTTTACTTCGGTATATCTCTGTTTTTTACATCCTTCTTCATATTTTTATTTTTTGGAGAAATTTAATTTAGGGATGAGCTCCGGCGTGTTCACACACTCCGCGTGCCGAGCCCACCAGGAAGTCGGCACGGCGCTGCGCTAATCACAGCCAGTGAGACATTTCCCAATCTCTGCAACCACACATCGGGAAATGTCTCACTGCCTGTGATTAGCGCAGCGCTGTGCCGACTTCCTGAGGGGCTCGGCACGTGGAGTGTGCGAACACGCCGGAGCTCATCCTTAAATTAATTATAGGTGGATAAAAGTATAAACAAATTTTGTGTTTCTTGCCTATAAATGGACTGACATAAATGGGCTACATTTGGTTTTATGCTTGTAAAAACAAAGGATGCAAGCCTTTTCTGTTTTTGTTCTATTTTCTTGTGGACATAAACTGACTCGGATGTAAGCAGACATGTTTGTCTACATCCGTCCGCCCATAGACATACATTGTGGTTCAGTCTGGATCTATCTGAAAAAAGTGACAGATCCCGACTGCATGTTCTTGTGAAACTGTCCTATCTAAAGCTTAGTTCAGATGGGTCCAGTGAACAAAAAAGCATCCAGGAGGCTGGGACTTTAAGGCCCCTTTCACACGATCGGACCGTTTAGGTCCACCTGTCAGTTTTGACGGCGGACCTGAACGGGCGCTCCATGTTAGTCTATGGAGTGCCGGATGTCAGCGGTCAAAAAAACTCCTGCTTCTGTTAAGATAAGTAGGGGATCTATTTCTGGATCAAGAGTTACTGGCTAGCAGCATCTGTGTGAGCAATCAAGATCTTGATTACTCAAGCAGATACTTCTGGTCAATAACTCTTGATCCAGCAATTAGCTTCCCTACACCGTATCGTACAGGAAAGCTCTATTTTGAGTCCATTCACGGTCCTTATCTTAATTGAAGCTCTCATGAAGGGGGAGTTTTTTTTGTTTTGTTTTTTGTATGAACTGATTTCCTTTTTGTTCTGGCATTCCTTCCATTAGTGCATGTTTTTCTTTTAGTTCAGATGAGTGGCAGCCCTTGTTGCCCCTCTAAAAAGCAATCTGCAATAGATTGCTTTTCAGAGGGTGGCTAAGAGGTGAGATATTGTTTCCTTACTACCAGTTTTAACCCTCAAGCTCACACCACAACCATGTATATTGATGTAGTTGCTGTGCAGCCCCATTTGCTTGAACATGGGGTGTAATTTTTGCCATTCACATGTAAAGGCTTGTCTGGCTGCCTTTGCAGGTTAAGAGGGGTTGGTAAAACTGAGACTCAACTATCTATTTTTACCAGCCACCTGTATGAACAAGCCACAATATTCCAGAGATTTCCATAACAACCTATCTCCATTATTTGTTCAGGCAATTGTTAGAAACACTTTACATTAAGCACCTTTCATTTTAAATTAGGTCCAAGTGCATTTAATTTAAATTAGTGAACAATTTGTTTATTTCTGTAGGAAATTTCAGAAGCTCAGTTGAAAACTCGTTTGCCTCAGGTGTTGGTTGGCTCATTACATTCTGCGCTGACAGCGAAGGTAATCTTATCTGCTGCATTCATTGTGATGTAGCAATAGGCTTGTGTTTCTAAACCGGTAACACTTGATATCATTGCACTTTGTTTGCCTTGCTCAGGACCAGTGGTTTTCATGATCACACAACAGTTCAACTGAAAGTATGTCATTTGCTGATTAGTTTTCACAATTAACGTAATGCTGATTAACAGAAGTTTATCAAATATGGATGTTGCCACAGTTTACACTACATTTAAAATTTTGTCGCCTGGCTTTTATGCTAACCCAGTAGCTTTGTGTTACTGACCTGAACAAGTAAGCGGAGCAGGATTTTGGTCTTCAGTGTGACTTCACTTCCGCTCCTTTCTCTGGGTACAGATTTCCTAAAAGCTAAACTTCAGGAAAACCTCACATTATATAGTTGAAAGGCATACATGTGAACTGTCAAACTTGCCAAAGAGAAAAAGCACACTCATGAGGTCACCTCTCTGCTCTATGTTCCTATTAGTAAGCACTGCAAAATGCAGCAGAGCCTAGTGAACATATAGGGGTAGATTTACTAAAGCCGGAGCACTCAGAATCTGGTGCAGCTGTGCATGGTGGTCAATCAGCTTCTAACCTCAGCTGGTTCAGTTAGGCTTTGGCAATAAAACCTGGAAGCTGATTGGTTTCTATGCAGAAGTGAGAAAAAAGTTGTTCTAAATGGGATACCAAGAGACAAAAAAATGGAAACCAAATGAAACTTATACTGTTGCTTTCTTCCTTTTAGTTTTCTCTTAGCAGTTTTCTTTACATCGGCTACTGTAGAAACCTTCCAGTAAAAGGAGAACAACAGCACACAAGAGTATACTGTCTCCGAACAATTATATTGTAATTTTGATCGATAGGAAAGCGGTTTCTCCTCAATCACAGGATTAGTCAGCATTATAGAATAGTATGCAAACCCCTTTTTTATAGGGCTGGTCTCACAAAAATTAGACCCATTGTCCATGTCATGGTGCCTTATGAAGATAATGCAGACATAGGTATAGAGACAAAGGTGACTATCATCACATCGTGAGAAGAATATCACAAGTTAACAAATAATAATTGTCCATTTAAGTTAAAAAAAAAAGGGGGGAATAGTCATCCTTAGTCCAGCTGATCTAGTTAAGGACTAGATTTGATGCAGGAGCAATCAAGTGCGGTGGTAACATGCTTATAAGCTGGCTAGGCTAAATCCCTGAAAATAAGCCCTTGTCTTTACATTTTAAAAATGTAAAGAAAACCCGAACTGTAAAAATTGTAACTGATAATATCTTTTGTTAAAAATGCTAGTTGTTTGAATGTTTTGCTTATAAAAGGTTTCAATATTTCGGATTACTAATGTGGAATGAGTATGTAAATGAGAAGTTCTGACTTCTGCTGCATGTTTGTCATTTTGGAGATGCGAGCAACTAACATTTATAGGAGGAGATCAGAAATGCCAGCTTCTGGACAGTGTAGGAGCAGCAGCAGCCTGATGAGGTCATCCCTCTGTGTGCTCTCCTCCATATTAGCTTGTTTTTTGTCAGCAGAGTTGGATAAGGCACATCCGGTTGGCTCCTAAAACTTTCTTCCATCACCTGTAGGGCTGCTTCACACCATTTAGGTTGCATGGATCAGCATGGGCTTTCAGCACAAGGGCACTGCGGACATTTTTTACATCATAACGCTACAGCATGTCTGCATTTTTACGAAGTCCAAGTGGCTGTACTGCATAGATTTGTGTGAAGTATCATTTTTGATACTTTAATAAAGTAAAAATAAAAAAGGTAAGTAGTGTGATAGGAATGTATTGCACCACCCCTCAGCACACCTATGCAACGTATACCACCACAGTGAGCCAGGCGCAGAAAATGGAAACCCAGGAAGTCCAAAATATACCAAACTCAGGCTGCTGCACCCAAACTCCAAAAGACCAGATGAGGGCAAGCAAATAAAAACAACTCAGGAAGCGCTGGTCCAAAGGATGGCAAAAATATTGAGGATGACAACTGTAATCGCAATAGAATTTATTGGCAAATTTGATGAGTAAAAACTGTCTAAAAGGATGGTAAAACCGTGTAGAGAAAATGGTATTCAGCCAAACAGTATGCCCTGTGGACGTGGACATCTGCACTAGCTGTAAATGTGATACTCACTCAGAAGCCAGTATGATGAATGAAAGTCTGCCCCATCTCCACTGCTGCAAGGAATGGGATGCTGCAGGCACTCTAGGAATCCGGGGGTGCCTGTGGACATCTATCCAGATGTATAGCCCAGGATCATGGTCAGCAATCCAGGGAGTGCTAGGAGAGGGGGACTGATCGTCAGTCCAAGGTCTCTAGATCAAAGGAGCCCAGGTGAAGGAGGAGGATTGCAGCTCTGTAGACAGACAGATTGCTGGCTACGATCCTTGGCTGTACATCTGGATAGATGTCCACCAAAAAACAGCTGAAAATGTATATATCCCAGTGTTCTTATATCTGGAGGTTAGATGTTTTTCAGAGGTATTTCCAAGGTAATAATACCATCTCATTTGTTCATGTTGCCTCACGACAGTCATTTACATCATACTAGGGATAGCCTTTTAGGGTGTTTTTTACTTGATCTGTTTTTATCTATGTATTAAATAAAAATGGACTTTTTTTTTTTATTACATGTTCTGGCATTTCATGTTCTTTGAGGCATATGTAAAGTCCCACACTACATACATATATGTAGTACCTTTTTTCCCTTTTTTTATACTTGTTCTATATCCTTGCAAAAAAAAACAATCAGGTGTTTGAAATAAAAAAGAAGAACACAAAAACAATTAAGGAAGAAAGTAAGAGAATAGAGAGAACCAAGTAGAAATTGAAAGAGGGTGGAGTTATCGTTTTGTTATGTTTTTTTAAATATCTGGGCCTTGCGTACATCCTAGTTTTCATAACTGTAATGCAACTCCTGTTTTAACTATACTTTTTATTATTTATTTCAGATTGCCTATCTTCACAAACACGTCTTAAGCTTGCAGGAATGCTTGTGAGTATTTCCTTTAGTGGCATTTATGTTGCATGATGTTTACATCTATTATGTTTAACAAACCTTAACCTTTGGCCATACATTGCTGTTTCTTTTTTTTATTCAGCCAAGTGGGCTTAGTAAAAAAAAACAGCAGACTCCTCCAGTTAACTGGACTCCTCTGCTGTCAGAATACGCTGATCAGTGCTGGAGCCTATTGGTTGCTGCACTGATCAAAGTAAAGATTCCCAGCAATCCCCTTCAATCAGTAGATTAACTGCTCTTAACTAGGACCGTCAGATCGTGTAAAGCAAGTGACGTTCCGACCACAAAATACTTGCTGTGCATGCGCTATGCGTTCCAGGTCGCTGTACGTTCCATGCGTAGTTGGGTGTATTATTTTATTCATTTTTATTTAGAGTAATTTTGGAAATAAAATGAGTGTATATAAATATAGTGTATTGATATCTGTGATGCTGTTTGGATGTTTATTTTTAGTGTGTACCAACATGGCCTCCTCCACCTTCCTACTGCTGGTGTCCAGCTTCTTTCAAAATGTAACATCAAAACAACATCACAGATGTCAATATACTATATTTATTTATATATGCTCACTTTATTGCTAAAATTACTCTGAAATTCAAGACGTAGCTGGGTGTAGTAGGATATCCACATGGGTGTTCTATCAGATTACCGCTACCCGCCAGATCATGAAGTGTTTGGAACGTATAGCTCCTTGGAACGCATGCGCAGTAAGTAATTTTTGGTCAGAATGTCACTTCTGTTACACGATCTGATGGGTAACGGTAATCTGATAGAACAACAGCCATAGATGGATCAAAAAAGGCAGAATTTCACTCCATCTATGGCCAGCTTCAGAATCACCTATTTCATGATTTTGTGTTTTTTTTCCATCATATCATTTTATGTAAGGTCAGATCTTGATTAGTGAGACGTTCTTGTTTCTTCCCTTGATTTAGGATGGACTTGTCAGTGTGGGATGGATGGATTGTTCTGTTCAAATCGATCTCTGCGAAAATTTAGAAATCTCATCTAGCACTACAGCTTATTTTCCTCCTGGAGTCGCTCTAGCAAACAAAAATAAAGATGTTTTGGTAATGCTTCTTTTGCACTATTTCTCCTGTGTACTTCTAATGAGGTGTGTTTACTATAATATACTTCTGATAGATGGGAGTCCATGGGGTTGTTGTGAAGATATAACATATATAAAGGTAAACAGTGCAGCAGAATAGGGGTTAGGCGTTGGGGATATGAAGGGTACATGTTGAAGGCTTGATTTTGAGGTAAGGATAAGTGTAAGAGTTGTGGAGTAGCGGTCAATTAACAGTTTATGGGTTACCTATTGGGAAAAATAAAGGATATTTAGGCTTGATTCACACTTATGCATTTTTAGTGCTTTTTGGATTTTGCAGATTTGCACTACAGCCCATTTAACATGGTTTCCTATGGAACACAATCTGTAGAATAAATCTGCAAAATGCCTTTAAAATGCATAGGTGTGAATCAACCCCTAAACCCAGGAGCAAAAGTCTAATATATTGCAGCTAGCCTGTCCTTAGATGTGGAAGCTGCATTAGTTTTCTTTTTTTTTTTTTAGCTAAGAACATTTTTAACAAGTACAGAAAATACCTGTTGATCTTCCTTCTGTAAACTACAAATCCCACCTCCATGTAATGAACAAGAGGAAGACTTGTTTTAACCACTTCAGCCCCCTGAAGATTTACCCCCTTAATGACCGGCCATTTTTTGCGTTACGGCACTGCGTTGCTTTAACTGACAATTGCGCAGTCATGCAATGTTGTATTCAAACAAAATTGACGTCCTTTTTTCCCACAAATAGAGCTTTCTTTTGGTGGTATTTGATCACCTCTACGGTTTTTAAATAAACAAAAAAAGCGACAATTTTGAAAAAGTAAACAATATTTTTTACTTTTTGCTTTAATAATGATCCCCAAAAATGTTTAAAAAAAAAAAAAAATTTCTTCATCAGTTTAGGCCAATATGTATTCTTCTACATATTTTTGGTGAAAAAAAAAATCGCAATAAGTGTATATTGATTGGTTTGCGTAAAAGTTATAGCATCTACAAAATGGGGGATAGGTTTATGGCATACTAGTTTTAGTTTTTTTGTTTTTTTTTTTGTTTTTTGTTTTTTACTAGTAATGGCAGTGATCTGTAATTTTTAGGTGGGACTGGGAGTGGGGGTACTTGTTCTTGCAACAAGAAGCCCTGTGCTGGACTTTCGACATCGAGAACCAATTTCTCATAGTGTGCGTAGTGTGTATCTGTAGGCGTTTTTTTTATTTTTGATTTTGATTTTGATTTTTTTTTCAGCCTGTGGACTGAGGGAGGTTCACCCCTGTTCTTGGCCTGGTGACCACTGTCACTGAGAAAGAAATGAACAATGCAAAATGGGGAATTATTCCTGTTATCTGAGACAGGAAGTGATGGGAAATTTTCTCAATGGTGCATGGGTGGCAAAAAATTGTAGGAGTTTTACCTCTTCCTTACTCTGTCCAAAATTAGTAAAAAAAATATTTGGCTATAGATACAGTTTAAAGTGAAAGTCAAAGCAAAGTTCTTGCTTCTGTCCTCTAGGTGACAAAGTGCATGGTATAATTTGTCCCTACTTTCTAGGTGATCCTGTTTCCGAGATAGAGTGGTTGGCAGAACGCCCCCCACCACTGTCCAAATGCACGTCAAGGAGTTGAATATTTAACAAGTCTTGATAGACTGAGCTTGTCTCGGGCACCAGTGAGAGTAATAACAACAAAAAAGCTCACACAGCTGTGCTCAGACTCGCAACATAGGTTGAAATACAAGGAACATGAGCCTTGTTATGATGTGCATAGTAAATGATTGTGTTCAATTGTGCTTCTGTTATCTGTACTGCATTCTGCCGCTAGCAATAATCGCAAGTGAATCTGGCAGGCTGGTTGTGCCCATTTGATTGATCAATCTACTTGGAACATTCAGCCTGCTCATACATGGTTCAAAACCAGATTCGAACGGTCTATGACCAGCTTTACTCTTACTGGCATTGCAGTGATAAAGAAAGTTTTTAAGGTTTCTTTATGAATAACTATCCACAGGCAGTTGCAACTCAGCACTGCCATCTCTCAACATTTGACACACCCAGAAACTGGGCTTAGATGAAAGGGGGTGAATAGAATCATGAAGACTGTGAGTATAGCAGTTTTCCTGTTTAGTTTTTCACCATCATGACAGTATTTCTTTAACCTCATGCTGACCACGTAACGCATAGGTGTGGCAGAGGGGATGGGTGGGCATGAACACCTAAAGTACATGCCACACATCTATAGGGGCTGAGGTTTTTGTTAGGGTTGTCCCGATACTAGTATCGGTACCGATACCGAGCATTTGCCCAAGTACATGTACTCGGGCAAATGCTTCCGCCGATACCTGTACAGTCAGCAGTGATTGGCGCGTGGGGGAGTTACAAGCTTCTCCCCCCATGGCTTTCAGCTGCTTAGTGACATACAGCGGTGATCGGTGCTTGTAACTTCCCCACACGTGATCACCGCTGACTGTCACCTCATCCTCTGTCCCCCCTCCGCTCCTCTGTCCCCCCTCCGCTCCTCTGTCCCCCTCCGTTCTGCTCTCCTCCTCCGTTCTGCTGTCCCTCTCCGCTGTGTGAATGGACAGAGTCAGCTGACTCTGTTCATTCACATAACTGAAACATTGTAATCTCCTGTGATTATGATGGCTCAGTTTATGAATGGAGAGGAGCCGCTGTCTTCTCTCAATTCATTCTCAGTGCAGCCAAGGCTGCAGAGAAAGGGACTGGGAAATCTCTTTCTCTGTCTCAAGGGGGAGATATCAGAGGTCTGTTAAGACCCCTGATATCTCACCAAAGCCCCCCAACAGGGCTGATTAAAAAAAAAAAACACACACATATTGCAGTAAAAAATAAAAAAAAATTTTTTTGTAAAAAATAATAAATGTAACTAAAAAAAAAATCAGACACCGTTCACCATCCCCCCCCCCCCTAAAAAAAAAAAAAAAAAATGTCACGTGACATTAAAAAAAAAGGTATCGGTATCGGCGAGTACTTGAAAAAAAGGTATTGGTACTTGTACTCGGTCCTGAAAAAGTGGTATCGGGACAACCCTAGTTTCTGTGCTTACTGTGTGCTCCCAGCACAGTGACCCAACTTTCACGGACAGCTCCTGGTGTTTGTTTATGATTTGGAGCAGGTTTGAACAAGTTCCCAATAGTATGAATACTGTGCCAGTCACAGTGATCGGGAAGGGGAGTCCCCGCTGTCAGAATACACTAGCATAGTGGGGGAGAGACCCCTGAATCCCCATCGCTTGTGTGGATGCATGGATCTGTGTGTTGTTTTTTTTTTTTTTTTGTTTTGTTTTTTTGTTGTTTTTGTTTTTTTTTGTTTTGTTTGTTTGTTGAAGGTGTATACCCAGCTGAAGTTGCACTAGCAGAATTCGATGGACTTGACTAAAGCCGGCCATAGATGGTTCAAATCTCGGCCATTACGGTATGGTCCGGCCGAGATTCAAACCATCTATGGGCAGGCTGATTGTACAACCAGCATGCCTTATCTTTTCTTGCGATTATTGTCAGTAGCTATAGCTGCTAGCAATAATCACTGTGTTCTCCTGGCAGGGACGGCTCCCCATGCCCCCACACACCCCCCCCCCCGCCCGCAACGGGAGAACACAATAGCTCAGTGGGAGGGATTCCCCCCATTAACACAATAAGTGTTGTTGCGGGGACAAGCGAAAATCTCATCACCTATGGCCGGCTTAACAAAGTCGAACCCTAACTTAATACTTTTAAAGCAGTTGGAACAACTGTTTTTTTTATCTTATGAGATAAAGGTTTTACATGAATGCACAAAAGCTGATTAGTGTTATATAGTTTGTCTCCACCCTCTAATTGCCATCTCCGACAGCTTGGTCTGTTGGAAATTTAAAAAAAAATAGCAAACTTACTGGATCAACAGGTGTAGATAGGGGGGGGGGGGGGCATAAGAAAAATGACTGAAGCCACCACAGGCTAAGGATTGGTAAACTGCAATATATTAGATTTTTTGTTTTTGGGTTTAATGCAGTTTTAATTATGTGATGAGAACCTTTTTTGCAAAGGAAGAAAAAACATAATCATAGTGGACTTTTTCACTTTAAAACTGCCAGGTCTATCCCATTGGGGAGATTTACCTTCTTCCTGTCCCATAGCTAAAACAAGAAGTGAGAGGAATCCCTGCAAATTAAGGGAATCTTCTAGGAACCCCCAGGTCATTAGAACTATCGTCCTATTGGAATATTTCCCCACTGTTACTTTTCTGGGGACAACCTAAAAGTTTGCATTTTCTTTCATTTTCAATGTTAACGGTAAACAGGACAAATCGGGTGAATCTCCCTAGCAAAGGGTGTCTAATCCATCTCCACCCTGTCCAAAAGTTAAAAAATGCATGCCTTTAGTTATATTTTAAGATATTTTCTAATTCTTCTCTTTTTTTTTTTTTTCTTGCTTGTTTAGTTTTTCAGTTCATTAGATGCAAAAGAAATCTACATGGAGATGATGGAACACCTTCCTGATCTAGAAATGCTTTCTCCAGATTCTTTAAAGGTAAACCAAGGCTCTGTGGGTGCTAACACTGGAAGGTGCTGTCCTTTTGGCAGTGTGGTTAAGTCACCTTTTGGAAAACCTATATGCCTCACTAAATCGCCAGTATTTTGTTGCATTAAAAAAAAAAGAAAAGCAACAAGACAAGAAAAAAGACAATAGTAGTATCCTCTGATTTGCTTAGAAATTCGAGTTTAAATACTGTTTGGAGCTACAAAGGGAAGATCACTTCTCTGTTGAGGGGATATGTGCATGGGTTTTCCATATTCTGCTTGGCATGGAAAACCTTTTTAACCACTTAAGGACAGGAAGAATTTGCCCCCTTAATGACCAGGCCATTTTTTCGATGAAGTAATACATCGCTTTAACTGACAATTGTGCGGTCATACAACGCTGTACCCAAACAAGATTTATGTCCTTTTTTTCCCACAAATAGAGCTTTCTTTTGGTGGTATTTGATCACCTCTGTGGTTTTTATTTTTTGCGCTATAAACAAAGAGCGACAATTTTGAAGAATTTTTTTTTTTTTTTTTTTTTTTACTTTTTGCTATAATACATATCCAAAAAAATATAAAAATACAAATCAAATACTATCAATTTAGGCCGATATATTCTTCTACATATTTTTGGTAAAAAAATCGTAATGGGCTTATACTAATTGGTTTGCATACAAGCTATTGCGTCTTCAAACTATGGGATAGATTTAGGGACTTTTTTTTTTTTTTCTGCGATTTTTATCAGGACTGCGACATTGCGGCGGACAGATCTGACCCCAAATTACACTTTTTGTGGACCAGTGACATTATTACATTGATCAGTGCTATAAAAATGCACTGGAGGGGTTAACACTAGGAGGCGATTAAGGGGTTAACTGTTCCCTCAGCGTGTTCAAACTGTAGGGGGGATGGGCTGCCAGGGACATGACAGAAATCACTGTTCCCGATCACTGGGAACAGTAGGTCTCTGACATGTCCCCTGTCAGAATAGAGATCTGTCTTTTTAACAAAGGCAGATCTCCCCATTCTGCCTCTGTTCTAGGCGATCACGGGTCGCCCCCAGACATCGAGTCCACCCGACCCGCAGGCACGCTCGTGCAGTGAGCGGTCGGCGCACGCCCGGCTGCAACTGTGCCTGTGTGAGCCGCCGTAGAGCAACGGCGGTTCGCCCAGGAGAGCCGACCTGTCGCCGTATGACGGCGGCTGGTCGGCAACTAGTTAAGTAAACCTGCCACTTTGTCATTTGTCCCTCGCTCACACTGGTGCGATTTGTCATGCAATTTGACAGTTCTGAATTGCATGACAAGTTGCACCCTATTGTCGGCAATTGAACTGTTAAAATCATGAAAGGATCCTGCGCTACTTTTTTTTTTTTTTCAAAATTTTAGTGCGACTTGCATAGACTTCTGTTAAAGTCACAAGCCGCAACAAAATCAGAGGTGCAAATCGCACTGATCTGCAGCTTTGAAATCATGCTGAAGTAGCAGTAGAGGGGGTTGGCTATAAACAGACCCCCAAGCTTTGGTTCACACCAGTGTGGCTTTGAAATCCACACTGGTGTGAACCAAGGCTTAGGGGTCCTTTTATAGACAACCCCCTTCTACTGCTAATTATTCACCATTGCTGTGTTCCCCTGCCAATCCACTATAGATTGAATAACCAGTTCTGTGTGGAGCTGTCTTATATTGTCTTGGTATTTACCGAATTGTGATAAGAGCTTACATTATCCCCTTTTTCTTAAGGACAGGTTAACCTATCATCGCTGGCTTGTGTTCTTTAGCTATGGAATAGATGAAGAGTTCTACCAGCCCGAATTTAAAAAGCTGCCCAATTTACTGCGTGGTGATGATGTTCAGGTAAATAATACACAAGGGTGTGTACATTTAACCACTTGTCTACCAAGGTATGTTCATAAACACCTGGTGTTCAAAGGGTTAAAACAAGCTGCAACAGCAGCTATGAGCTTGGTATTCATTTTTACAGGCAGAAAAGGAAAGCGCCTCTAAGTGTAGCAGCAAAGGGTTTGCTATGAATAAAACAATATTAAAAGCACTCACAAAATTGATGTAAGGAAAGGCTCATCAGTGGAATAAACCGCTCAATGTGCGTCTTCAGCAGCAGCAGGGGTCCTGGATCTTCAGAGCCGTCCAGCAGCAGTGTGCCCTTCTACATTTTATTTTGTACAATCACTTTTACAGGACTCCGAAGATGAAGTTCCCCCGGCACCATTCCTGGTCTCTCCCGTAGCTCTGGGAAGCCCAGAATCACTATAAACTGCTCCAAAATAGAAAGCATGAGGAGCCCTTGTGATGACAAAAAAGTTAAATTGGGGGGTTGGAGAAAGAGAGTGCTTAAATAAATATCAAGTATAATAAAAAAAAAATAAGAAAAGTGTCGTGTCTTGCAGTGTTAATTTAGTTGACTAAAACATTTTAGTCGACTAAAACATTTTAGTCGACTAAAACATTTTAGACGACTAAAACATTTTAGTCGACTAAAATACTACTAAAACTAAAACAATTGAGATGACTAAAATGAGACTAAAACTAAAAGGCCATTTTAGTCAAAAGACTATGCCTAAAACTAAATTGCAATTACTGAAATGTACTGGATATTTTAGTCGACTAAATACGACTAAAACTAAAACAATTGCAGAAGACTAAAATGGGACTAAAACTAAAATGCCGTTTTAGTCTTAAGACTAAAATTAACACTGGTGTCTTGTTGTATATGAAAACCTAATTTGTGCCACATGTGAGGTATCGCTCACATTGGAGTGAGCAATGGCTCATAAGCCGAAAAGGTGTAAAGGCTGAAAAAAATTGGGTATTAAATAGTGTTTGCACTAAAGTTTTATGTTAATGTTTTTTTTATCATGAAAAAATGTGTTTGTACAAATACCATGCAATATTGATTTGTGGTATATTTATAGTTTTCAGTTTGAGTGATGCACAATATTGTCACGTACTACTACCATAGTGCACAGGTCATACATCTTGGACACTGGATTGTGTCACATCACTTGTATTAGCGCTGCTTATATTGATTTACAATAATTTTTGCAAATTAATAGAGGTTATTTATGTTTTACATTTAAAAGCGGCAGCTTTGACAAATTTCACGGAGTCACATACACTCCAGAGTTCTTTTTTGTTTACACAGGGGTGAGATATATTTTTATATTTTTGTCTTTGAGCGCAGTGGTGGGGACTCAAGGAGGGCGCAGTTTTTGAGTTTCATTATCTAACATAAAACATTGCAGCTGTCTCCATTTTTTCTAGAAACACAGCAATTGAACAAAGGCACTAAACCCATGAAGCCAATGTTCAACTTAGTCCCAATAGTCCTGCTGCCAGGAATTTGAATTCCTATAGGGCCTCTACTTGCAAAAAAAAATATATATATAAAATTGTTCGGGGGGTTTAAAATAACTTCTAGCAAAAATACTGATTTTTAACATGTGTGTTGGTGTATGAAAAATTAAAAAAATGTCCAGATAGAAAAGCGGTTAATGTCTGCTAGTTTACTTTGAATCATTTTGGTCATGATTGTGGAATTAATTACTCTGTTTATTTTCCTCCTGAAAGGTGGGACGATTTGACTGTCAGTCCAGCCCATCAACCTGCCAGTCTTTGTATATTAAAAAACCTTCTGTAGTAGCATTTAAAGGGAAAGGCATCGATTACTATGAAATCCACCATGGTAAGAAACTGGGGTAATAGTTTAGTTTTATCAGAAAGATCTCGGAGTCCCTGTGGTTTCATGGATGAAGTGTTGGCCATTGATCGCAGTAGAAGAAAAAAATGGAGTCATTACCTTTCATTGGCAATACATTACAGCCGCGAGCAAGTTTAAATGACATTTTTTCCTTTTAGAAATGTCATTTTGCTGCAGCACTGTTCTACACATTGCACAAGAGGCAATAAAGTTTTTTGCCATGTCAAAAAAATGCAGTAATCTCTGTATATTCTATATATGCACATTTGTATTATTCCTTTTAAATACCATGTAATTACAGAAAAAAATCCCTGTCGATGTGCCAGAAATACCCTCAGCCTCTGGGTTGAGTGGTGCCAGTCCCAGCAATTACCTTTAATAAACTACTCAAACTGCCCCCATATCCTATTGTCCACAACATAAAGACTAATTGGCCTGTAGCCCCAAGGTAAGAACTGGGAGAGCTCATTAGACTCCATGAGAGAAAACGGGAAGCTTGTACGGGACAGCTCTGAATTATTAACATGATCAACGGGTATTTTTTAATTTTTTTTGCATTTATCTAACAGATGTAATGCTTCCAATTTTATATTTAAACGAATAATGAAGCTTTTTTTTTAAAACGGCATCACATCTGTACAGAATATTTAGCATAGGACAATAATCCATTCTTGCCCGCACTTACATTTTACAGCCACATCCTCTGGCTTCCTTTTATGTCGCTTCCAAAAACTTTCAAGTTCCAGTGCAAATCATTACCAGTCACCCCCTTGGTACGATGTGTCTCACGATTCTTTGCGTCAGCATGCATGCGTGCCTTTTTATTTACAACATTTTCCTGATGTGAGGACACTGAATGTGTCCATATGCACAGGGAGCCCAGACTGCACAGAAGACAAGCCTCTGCTACACCATGGGAAGTGGTTGACAGCAGTTCCTTCAAGGTAACTGATTGACAGCTCCTAGGGAAGTGCAGAATCATGTCCTCTTGGGCTGGCTGTGGATGTCAGTACAGGCATCATCCTCGCGTGAACTTCTAGTCTTTTTCTGGGCGTGCACATGAAAGAGTGGCCCCGAAGGACCCCGCAAGGCAAGATAGCCTCCCTGTTACTAGAAAGCAGCAACAGTAAATGCAACTGGTTGAAATAGGGGGAAACCAAAGCTTTAAAACACGAAGAAAGGGCAAACAATTCAAGTGTTTAAGGCCTTTTTCACACGGGGCAGATCAGTCATGATCCGCCCCGTGAACATCCGCTTGCTCAGCGGGGATAGCTCCGCCGATCCCCGCTGAGCAGGAAGATGACAGGTGCATCGCTGCACACTGTGCAGCGACGGACCTGTCAGAGCGCCGCTCTCCCCTATGGGGGGATCGGATGATGACGGTCCGTAGTGTCCGTCGTCATCCGATCCGATCCGAAAACGGAGGAAAAAGTAGGTTTTTCCTCCGTTACACTTTTCGGATCGGAGCGGGTCGGATGTCAGCGGACATGTCACCGCTGACATCCGACGCTCCATAGGGATGAATGTATGTCCGTTTTTCATCCGAAAACGGATGGATGAAAAACGGACATACGGATCATCCGTGTGAAAGAGGCCTAAAGAGTAATTCAACTTTTGTTAGAAAAAGGGGTGATCAATCTGAATTGCAACGTTTTTTAACAAACTTTTGTTGCAGATTCTTACCTGCTTCTGCTTTGAAAAAGGTTATGGATTAATATTTTAACAGACCAACCGAGTCAAATAAGAGACGTTAATTGTTAGGGTGTCTTCGACTGGCATTCTAACTTGCATTGAAACACTGCTCTGGCCTAATCTAGACCAAGGGGGAGTGGGTAGTGAGAAGGTGGAGAACAACACTCCAGAGTGCAACTATTTGTTTTCTGCCCTTTATAGGGGAGCAGGTAAAAATTCACGTTATGTAGTTGTAGTTGTGGACAGCTGCAAATGTGTGATGTGCCCCTCCTCTCTGTGCTGTGAAACACATTAATGTTGGAGATATTTTTTTTTCATTATTGCTACTAATGCTTCTATCTAGTAGTACACATTATGTAAAAATAAAAACCTTGGTGTCGTCTTGGTTTAACCATCTGATCTAATGTGATAACAGCATCTCCATCATCCTTCAGTAGTTACACTCACACTCATACCGGCAAATCTTCAATTTAACTTTTTTACAGCCTTTGCTGAATTCACCTTTATGAAAATAATAGTTTCTTGCCACCCAGGTTGCTTCAGAGGCACTGGGCCAATCACCAAGCATTAGCTGAATGAATAGAGTAGTCAGGATTTAAAGATGAGCATGTGCTGCAGGGGAGGGGAAGTATGCCCTACATAGACAAAGCACAGGCCTGCTTTTAATCTTACTAAATTTATTGGAGTCTGATTGTACAACATCGATAAACATTTAGTGCAAGGGTCTACCAGATAGGATATACTTTGAATGCTTTCTTTAAGCATGCCCTCATACTACAAAGTTTAGTCAACTTAAAGGATATTGTACAACCAGATTACTTGGGGGTAAGGGTTAGTAATGGCTATACCTATTCATGGCACAATGCCAAAGTCTTTTACAAGTCCACTTTTTGACCCACCTATACTTGCACCCCACCCCATTATGTTGCTGTTGAAGTCATGCCTTGTGTGTGTGTGTAAGCTTTGTGTAGGAGCTTACACATTGTTGATGATATCATTCTCATCAGATGACAGTGTTCAGGCTCAGGCTGGAGTACTGCATCCCGGGAATCCGCAATATTAACATTTCTCTTGAGATTATTAAAGTATTCAGAATTTGGGAACATCCAGTATTTGTCATTATAATGAAGAGGTGGGTAGCGCAGTGAAGGTGGGTCTGTGGTGGGCTAAAAAGATACTCTTATGTTGCTGTTAAGTGTTGCAGTTTCTTATCCCCAGTATCCTTTGCAATTTAACTTCAGAGGGAAAAACAACATGAAGAGGAATAAAAATATTCCCTACATGTTGGACAGTGGGGAATATTTACTAAAGGCAAATCCACTTTGCACAACAACTGCACTTGGTGCAGTCGCTGTAGATCCGAGGGGGACATGCAAGGAAAATTAAACAGCATTTTAGCTTGCACATGATTGGATGTTAAAATCGGCAGAGCTTCCCCTCATTTCAGATCTACCTCTCAGATTTACAGCGACTGCACTTCCAAGTGCAATTTCAAGTGCACTTGTAGTGCAAAGTGGATTTGCCTTTCGTAAATAACCCCCAGTGTTTTTGGTAAATACTTTTTACAATCATGCCTGAAGTATTCCTGCACCAAAAATGTTGTAAACGTGTATTTGTTTTGTTAATTATTTTGGTGCAATAAAAGCTGTTTTTTTTTTTTTTTTTTTTTTTCTTTCCACAGGTAAAGTAAACCTTTATGATCTAGTTGCCTTCACGAAGGAGAGTGTAAATTCTCACGTTGTTACTCTCGGACCTAAAAACTTTCCTGAGAATGACAGACAGCCATGGTTGGTGGACTTCTTTGCACCTGTGAGTAGAAGTGTTGTCCCTTTTTTTTTTTCTTTTCTCTGTTATTTCAAAGGGTGTTTAGCGTGTGTGCAAATTACTAAAGGAGATTCTACTTTGCTAATTTGCTGTTTTTCAATCTAAGCACCATTTTGTTAATATGTACAGACACTTACATTGTATTCTGTTTTTATATGTAGTGGTGTCCTCCTTGCAAAGCTTTACTGCCAGAATTGAGAAAAGCCTCCAAAAGAGTGTTTTCCCATGTCAGATTTGGGACACTGGACTGTACAATCCATGAAGGCCTGTGTAATATGGTATGTATCTTATCTAATGCTTTCTTTCCATTAGCATGCTGTGAAGTGATAGTTCAAAACGTAACATATTTAAACTGTATTTAACAACTTCAATACCGAGCGTTTTTACCCCCTTCCTGCCCAGGCCAATTTTCAGTTTTCAGCGCTGTAACATTTTGAATGACAATTGCGCGGTCATGCAACACTGTACCCATATGAATAGAGCTTTCTTTTGGTGATATTTGATCACCTCTGCGGTTTTTATTTTGTGAGCTGTAAACAAAAGAAGGATGACACGTTTGAAAAAAACACAACATTTTTTACTTTTTGCTATAAAAAATATTTAACCACTTGCCGACCGCCTACCGCATATATACTGCGGCAGAATGGCACGGGCAGGCAAAATCACGTACCCGTACGTGATCTGCCTCCCGCGGGCGGGGGGTCCGATCGGACCCCCCCCCGGTGCCATCGGCGGTCGGCATCTGACTGGGAGCGTCGGGAGGCGAGGGGGAGACCATCCGATCGTGGCCCCCCCCTCGCGATCGCTCCCAGCCAATGGGAATCCTCCTCTGCCTGTGTGTCGTTTCACACAGGCAGAGGATGTGATGTCATCTCTCCTCGGTCTGGCAGTTTCCGTTCCAGCGCCGAGGAGAGAAGACAAGTGAGTGCACAACACACACACACACACAGTAGAACATGCCAGGCATACTTTACACCCCCGATCCCCCCCCGATCGCCCCCCGACCCCCCCCCAATCACCCCCCCCCCCCCCTGTCACAAACTGACATTAGCAGTATTTTTTTTTTTTTTTTTTTTTTTTTTTTTTTTTTTCTGATTACTGCATAGTGTCAGTTTGTGACAGTTAGTGTTAGGGCAGTGAGTATTACCCCCCTTTAGGTCTAGGATACCCCCCTAACCCCCCCTAATAAAGTTTTAACCCCTTGATCACCCCCTGTCACCAGTGTCGCTAAGCGATCATTTTTCTGATCGCTGTATTAGTGTCGCTGGTGACGCTAGTTAGGAACGTAAATATTTAGGTTCGCCGTCAGCGTTTTATAGCGACAGGGACCCCCATATACTATCTAATAAATGTTTTAACCCCTTGATTGCCCCCTAGTTAACCCTTTCACCACTGATCACTGTATAACTGTTACGGGTGACGCTGGTTAGTTCGTTTATTTTTTATAGTGTCAGGGCACCCGCCGTTTATTACCGAATAAAGGTTTAGCCCCCTGATCGCCCGGCGGTGATATGCGTCGCCCCAGGCAGCGTCAGATTAGCGCCAGTACCGCGAACACCCACGCACGCAGCATATACCTCCCTTAGTGGTATAGTATCTGATCGGATCAATATCTGATCCGATCAAATCTATACTAGCGTCCCCAGCAGTTTAGGGTTCCCGAAAACGCAGTGTTAGCGGGATCAGCCCAGATACCCGCTAGCACCTGCGTTTTGCCCCTCCGCCCAGCCCAGCCCACCCAAGTGCAGTATCGATCGATCACTGTCACTTACAAAACACTAAACGCATAACTGCAGCGTTCGCAGAGTCAGGCCTGATCCCTGCGATCGCTAACAGTTTTTTTGGTAGCGTTTTGGTGAACTGGCAAGCACCAGCCCCAGGCAGCGTCAGGTTAGCGCCAGTACCGCTAACACCCACGCACGCACCGTATACCTCCCTTAGTGGTATAGTATCTGATCGCATCAATATCTGATCCGATCAGATCTATACTAGCGTCCCCAGCAGTTTAGGGTTCCCAAAAACGCAGTGTTAGCGGGATCAGCCCAGATACCTGCTAGCACCTGCGTTTTGCCCCTCCGCCCGGCCCAGCCCAGCCCACCCAAGTGCAGTATCGATCGATCACTGTCACTTACAAAACACTAAACGCATAACTGCAGCGTTCGCAGAGTCAGGCCTGATCCCTGCGATCGCTAACAGTTTTTTTGGTAGCGTTTTGGTGAACTGGCAAGCACCAGCCCCAGGCAGCGTCAGATTAGCGCCAGTACCGATAACACCCACGCACGCAGCATACGCCTCCCTTAGTGGTATAGTATCTGATCGGATCAATATCTGATCCGATCTGATCTATACTAGCGTCCCCAGCAGTTTAGGGTTCCCAAAAACGCAGTGTTAGCGGGATCAGCCCAGATACCTGCTAGCACCTGCGTTTTGCCCCTCCGCCCGGCCCGGCCCAGCCCACCCAAGTGCAGTATCGATCGATCACTGTCACTTACAAAACACTAAACGCATAACTGCAGCGTTCGCAGAGTCAGGCCGGATCCCTGTGATCGCTAACAGTTTTTTTTGTAGCGTTTTGGTGAACTGGCAAGCGCCAGCGGCCTAGTACACCCTGGTCGTAGTCAAACCAGCACTGCAGTAACACTTGGTGACGTGGCGAGTCCCATAAGTGCAGTTCAAGCTGGTGAGGTGGCAAGCACAAGTAGTGTCCCGCTGCCACCAAAAAGACAAACACAGGCCCGTCGTGCCCATAATGCCCTTCCTGCTGCATTCGCCAATCCTAATTGGGAACCCACCGCTTCTGCAGCGCCCGTACTTCCCCCATTCACATCCCCAACCAAATGCAGTCGGCTGCATGAGAGGCATTTTTATGTCCTCCCGAGTACCCCTACCCAACGAACCCCCCCAAAAAAGATGTCGTGTCTGCAGCAAGCGCGGATATAGCCGTGACACCCGCTATTATTGTCCCTCCTGTCCTGACAATCCTGGTCTTTGCATTGGTGAATGTTTTGAACGCTACCATGCACTAGTTGAGTATTAGCGTAGGGTACAGCATTGCACAGACTAGGCACACTTTCACAGGGTCTCCCGAGATGCCATCGCATTTTGAGAGACCCGAACCTGGAACCGGTTACAGTTATAAAAGTTAGTTACAAAAAAAAGTGTAAAAAAAAAAAAAAACACAAACAAAAATATAAAATAAAAATAGTTGTCGTTTTATTGTTCTCTCTCTCTATTCTCTCTCTATTGTTCTGCTCTTTTTTACTGTATTCTATTCTGCAATGTTTTATTGTTGTTATGTTTTATCACGTTTGCTTTTCAGGTATGTAATTATTTATACTTTACCGTTTACTGTGCTTTATTGTTAACCATTTTTTTGTCTTCAGGTATGCCATTCACGACTTTGAGTGGTTATACCAGAATGATGCCTGCAGGTTTAGGTATCATCTTGGTATCATTCTTTTCAGCCAGCGGTCGGCTTTCATGTAAAAGCAATCCTAGTGGCTAATTAGCCTCTAGACTGCTTTTACAAGCAGTGGGAGGGAATGCCCCCCCCCCCCCCAACATCTTCCGTGTTTTTCTCTGGCTCTCCTGTCTCAACAGGGAACCTGAAAATGCAGCCGGTGATTCAGCCAGCTGACCATAGAGCTGATCAGAGACCAGAGTGGCTCCAAACATCTCTATGACCTAAGAAACCGGAAGCTACGAGCATTTTATGACGTAGATTTCGCCGGATGTAAACAGCGCCATTGGGAAATTGAGAAAGCATTTTATCACACCGATCTTGGTGTGATCAGATGCTTTGAGGGCAGAGGAGAAATCTAGGGTCTAATAGACCCCAATTTTTGCAAAAAAGAGTACCTGTCACTACCTATTGCTATCATAGGGGATATTTACATTCCCTGAGATAACAATAAAAATGATTTAAAAAAAAAAAAATGAAAGGAACAGTTTAAAAATAAGATAAAAAAATAATAATAATAAAGAGAAAAAAAAAAAAAAAAAAAAAAAGCACCCCTGTCCCCCCTGCTCTCGCGCTAAGGTGAACGCAAGCGTTGGTCTGGCGTCAAATGTAAACAGCAATTGCACCATGCATGTGAGGTATCGCCGCGAAGGTCAGATCGAGGGCAGTAAGTTTAGCAGTAGACCTCCTCTGTAAATCTAAAGTGGTAACCTGTAAAGGCTTTTAAAGGCTTTTAAAAATGTATTTAGTTTGTCGCCACTGCACGTTTTGTGCGCAATTTTAAAGCATGTCATGTTTGGTATCCATGTACTCGGCCTAAGATCATCTTTTTTATTTCATCAAACATTTGGGCAATATAGTGTGTTTTAGTGCATTAAAATGTAAAAAAGTGTGTTTTTTCCCCAAAAAATGCGTTTGAAAAATCGCTGCGCAAATACTGTGTGAAAAAAAAAAATGAAACACCCACCATTTTAATCTGTAGGGCATTTGCTTTAAAAAATATATATAATGTTTGGGGGTTCAAAGTAATTTTCTTGCAAAAAAAAATTATTTTTTTATGTAAACAATAAGTGTCAGAAAGGGCTATGTCTTCAAGTGCTTAGAAGAGTGGGTGATGTGTGACATAAGCTTCTAGATGTTGTGCATAAAATGCCAGGACAGTTCAAAACCCCCCCAAATGACCCCATTTTGGAAAGTAGACACCCCAAGCTATTTGCTGAGAGTCATGTTGAGTCCATGGAATAATTTATATTGTGACACAAGTTGCGGGAAAGAGACAATTTTTTATTTTTTTTATTTTTTTTTGCGCAAAGTTGTCACTAAATGATATATTGCTCAAACATGCCATGGGAATATGTGAAATTACACCCCAAAATACATTCTGTTGCTTCTCCTGAGTACGGGGATACCACATGTGTGGGACTTTTTGGGAGCCTAGCCGCGTACGGGACCCCGAAAACCAAGCACCGCCTTCAGGCTTTCTAAGGCCGTAAATTTTTGATTTCACTCTTCACTGCCTATCACAGTTTCGGAGGCCATGGAATGCCCAGGTGGCACAAAACCCCCCCAAATGACCCCATTTTGGAAAGTAGACACCCCAAGCTATTTGATGAGAGGTATAGTGAGTATTTTGCAGACCTCACTTTTTGTCACAAAGTTTTGAAAATTGAAAAAAGAAAAAAAAAAATTTTTTTTCTCGTCTTTCTTTATTTTCAAAAACAAATGAGAGCTGCAAAATACTCACCATGCCTCTCAGCAAATAGCTTGGGGTGTCTACTTTCCAAAATGGGGTCATTTGGGGGGGGTTTGTGCCACCTGGGCATTCCATGGCCTCCGAAACTGTGATAGGCAGTGAGGAGTAAAATCAAAAATGTACGCCCTTAGAAATCCTGAAGGCGGTGCTTGGTTTTCGGGGTCCCGTACGCGGCTAGGCTCCTAAAAAGTCCCACACATGTGGTATCCCCATACTCAGGAGAAGCAGCTAAATGTATTTTGGGGTGCAATTCCACATATGCCCATGGCCTGTGTGAGCAATATATCATTTAGTGACAACTTTGTGCAAAAAAAAAAAAAAAATTTGTCACTTTCCCGCAACTTGTGTCAAAATATAAAACATTCCATGGACTCAACATGCCTCAAAGCAAATAGCTTGGGGTGTCTACTTTCCAAAATGGGGTCATTTGGGGGGGTTTTATGTCATCTGGGCATTTTATGGCCTTCAAAACTGTGATAGGTAGTGAGGAGTAAAATCAAAAATGTACGCCCTTAGAAATCCTGAAGGCGTTGCTTGGTTTTCGGGGCCCCGTACGCGGCTAGGCTCCCAAAAAGTCCCACACATGTGGTATCCCCGTACTCAGGAGAAGCAGCTAAATGTATTTTGGGGTGCAATTCCACATATGCCCATGGCCTGTGTGAGCAATATATCATTTAGTGACAACTTTTTGTAATTTTTTTTTTTTTTTTTTTGTCATTATTCAATCACTTGGGACAAAAAAAATGAATATTCAATGGGCTCAACATGCCTCTCAGCAAATTCCTTGGGGTGTCTACTTTCCAAAATGGGGTCATTTGTGGGGGTTTTGTACTGCCCTGCCATTTTAGCACCTCAAGAAACGACATAGGCAGTCATAAATTAAAGGCTGTGTAAATTCCAGAAAATGTACCCTAGTTTGTAGACGCTATAACTTTTGCGCAAACCAATAAATATACACTTATTGACATTTTTTTTACCAAAGACATGTGGCCGAATACATTTTGGCCTAAATGTATGACTAAAATTGAGTTTATTGGATTTTTTTTAGAACAAAAAGTAGAAAATATCATTTTTTTTCAAAATTTTCGGTCTTTTTCCGTGTATAGCGCAAAAAATAAAAACGGCAGAGGTGATCAAATACCATCAAAAGAAAGCTCTATTTGTGGGAAGAAAAGGACGCAAATTTCGTTTGGGTACAGCATTGCATGACCGCGCAATTAGCAGTTAAAGCGACGCAGTGCCGAATTGTAAAAAGTGCTCTGGTCAGGAAGGGGGTAAAACCTTCCGGGGCTGAAGTGGTTAAAAATATCCCAATTTAAAAAAAAAATAATTTTTCTCAGCTTAGGCCGATATGTATTCTTCTTCTACATATTTTTGATAAAAAAAATTTCAACAAGCGTATATTGATTGGATTACGCAAAAGTTATAGCGCCTACAAAATAGGGGATAGGTTTATGGCATTTGTATTATTATTAATATATATATATATATATATATATATATATATATATATATATATATATATATATATATATATATATATATATATATATATATATATAAATAATTTTTTTTTTTTTTTTTACTAGTGATGGTGGCAATCTGCGATTTTTATCGTGACATTGCGGCGGACATATCGGACACTTTTGACACTATTTTTGGGACCATTCACGTTAACACAGCTATCAGTGCTATAAAAATGCACTGATTACTGTAAAAATGTCACTGGCAGGGAAGGAGTTAACACTAGGGGGCGATCAAGGGGTTAAATGTGTTACCTTGGGAGTTATTCTAACTCTGGGGGGGACACGATCTGTCTCCTCTCCCCTGACAGGACGTGGTCCTGCTCTGTAACGTGCGCTCGTGTGTGCCCGGTGGATATCACGGCCACCGGGCACGCGCATCAGCTCCTCGGTGACGTGAGCGTGCACGCACCTCCAATACCGCCGGGAAGCCGAGGACATCATATGACGCCCGCACAGGATGGGAGATCCCATCTGCGGACATCAAATGTCTATGGGCGGGTAGGGAAGTGGTTAAAATCAAAATTTTTGTAAGCATTAAGGCTGCATAACACAGGCGTAATAAAATCTAATTTATGCTGGAAGTAATCTAAAAAGATATTTGTTGTGGCACATATTTATACACATTGATATGCGTACGGCATATGTGCATCATTTCATACTAGTGGCTAGAATATTAATTTGTTGCAGACACTAGACTGAAATTACGTGCGCATTTCTGCACACATATGCGTATATTATGCCAGTATGCTTCTCTCTGAAGGTTGATGCATATTATTTTTTTATTTTATTTTTTTTAACCTCCCTGGCGGTATGATTATTTCGGATTTTAGGTGCTGAAAGCGGTACAATTATTTTGCATGGAAATTTGGCCTTTTATATTGTAGGTCTGTAATTCTTAACAAAAACACACTTATATCTGTCCACCAAGAGTCTAGTAGATATATCCCGGGTATGATGAAGTTTGAAACACAAAAACATAAATTATAATATAATAAATAAATATAAATAATTTTAAAAAATATATATAATAATAAAATACATTTCCCCACGATTCACAATCACTCAATTCTGCTATTCTGCTACTATCGCTGTTTTCTAGCTGGTCTAAAGCCACTTTTGACGTAAAGGGCCACTTTTTGGTTGCTATGGACAATCTCCAGTTTCCAGGCAGACAGAACAGTATATATAATATAAAACTGCATGCAGGGCATTGGACAAAGCACTTGGGAACAAAAGGGATGTGAAATAATTTGTATACAGTACTGTAATCCAGAAAACATATCCATACAGACAAATTGCATACTTGTAGGATCCTAACTTGGGCATCTGGATATATCTTTTTATAATCTCTGGAAGGGACGCTCAGCTTTTGGTAACACCTTTGTTAACACGTAAAACAAGAAGTGGTATGTTATAAAAAAAAATTTAAAAAATGTGGAGAACCCTGGCTCTATCCTATGCTCATTTACTAAGGCAGCCACAACTGCTTGTGACTGATGACACAGTCCATGTGTCAAGCTGGAGGGAAAAGAGTGGCTGGCAGACATAAATGATCACCTTTTTCAAAATCCTGTTTCATAAGAAGTTGCCCCCTGTGGGCCACTTGTTCTTCTCGTTCTGGGGTTCTTAAAGTTGAATTGTTAATCCCAGCTGTACTGGGCCAGAACTAGGGTGGAATCTGTGAGTTGCACAGTCCGGGGCTGTAATGCAGCATCCTTAGTCACCTGGTCTGCTTCCATGTGTGACTTTTAAAGTTAGTATGGCTACCTCAGCAAGAACCTGGAAGGCTGAAAACAGCCGATCAAATTAACTTGGCATGCTTGGTTGGTTTACCTGCTGAAGTAAAAACAAACTTCTGGACCTTCAAATGGAACCAAAAGCTCACTATAATCTTGACTATCTATTAGGGTTGTCCCGATACCGATACTAGTATCGGTATCGGCACCGATACCGAGCATTTGCCCAAGTACTTGTACTCGGGCAAATGCTCCTGATGCTTCCCCCGATACCTAGAGGTCAGCAGTGATCGGCGCGTGGGGGAGTTACAAGATTCTCCCCCAGCGGCTTTCAGCTGTTTTAGTGACATACAGCAGTGATCGCTCACCGCTGACTGTCACTGCATCCTCCTTTCCTCTGTCCCCCTCCGTTCTTCTTTCCTTCTCTGTGTCTCTCCGCTGTCCCCTCCGTTCCTCTCTCCTTCTCTGTGCCTCTCCTGTCCCCTCCGTTCCTCTCCTTTTCTGTCCCCCTAAGCTGTCCCCTCCGTTCTGCTGTGCCTCTCCGCTGTCCCCTCCGTTCCCCTCTCCTTCTCTGCCCCCTCCGTTCTCCCCCTCCGTTCCCCTCTCCTTCTGTCCCCCTCCGTTCTCCCTCTCCTTCTGTCCCCCTCCGTTCTCCCCCTCCGTTGTGCCGTCCTCCTCCTCCTCCTCCTTTCTGTATGGATAGAGTCAGCTGACTCTGTCCATTCACATAACTGAAACATTGTAATCTCCTGTGATTACAATGTGTCAGTTTATGAATGGAGAGGAGCCGCTGTCTTCTCTCCATTCATTCTCAGTGCAGCTGAGGCTGCAGAGAAAGGGACTGGGGAATCTCTATCCTCAGTCTCTTTCTCTGTCTCAAGGGGGAGATATGAGAGGTCTGTTAAGACCCCTGATAGCTCACCAAAGCCCCCCAACAGGGCTGATTAAAAAAAAAAAAAAAAACACATATTACAATAAAGAATAAAAAAAAAATATTGTAAAAAATAAAAATTGTAAATAAAAAAAAAAAAAAACACACACACATACAACGCTCTGTTGTTAGTTTTAGCTACATAATACAAATCCTTAGTTTCCATTTGACATTATTTTCCTGATGTCATAACATAATAAATGATAACAATACCCTGCGGTCATGCAGGGATGTCCATAAATCCAAAGTATTCTTCTGCTTATACCACAGCACTTACATAGAAAAGGGACACATCATTTCACAATCCACACATTCTGCTTTTGGATTTCAAAAATAAAAATAAATAAAAACAAAAGGACCAACAATCCTTGTGTATATTACAGAACAGAAAGCTCTCAGCCACATCAAAAACTATACAATTGGCTGCAGGTGCTATCTATCCTAACAGGGTGTGTGGATGTGATGGGTCTGTTATTTAAATTTTATTCATTATTACTCTCACATCATGGACCGCATATCAAGTTATTATAAGACCTTTAGATTTCATTTTTGTAGAAAAACTTCTTATGTATCCTATCCATCTTGGCTTTGTTAAATATTATGGCAGCTGTATTCCAAATAACAACCTTATCTTAATCTTTTTTTTCTCTCAATAAGGGCTTATTGTAGAAATGTAAAATTACAAAATTGTTATCTTAATCTAAACTAATCCCATTCATTACAAATTTCCCCAATAACCTGGATTTCATTTCCAACCAAAGGTTGTCTAAACCAGTTTCAATATATCTATATTGATACTCAAATCATAATTTCAATATTACACACTAATATATATCCACAGATAAACTTCCTTAAAGGAGGACATAATACTTCATTTTACTTAATTTCCCTTTTTTTAATTCGCTGTTTCCACTATCAAAGGATATTCAATTTGTGTAATACATGGTTAAATGTAACCTTTATTTTACCATGTTTGTAAAACAGATTCAAAAATAATTGTGATCATTGTTTATCATTAGATTAATTAACCCGGGACATTTTGTTATAAATGTTAATGTAAAGTTTTTTGAACTTTACATACTAACGAAATTATACACCACACTTTAAGGGTGGTTATCCAATTAATCAATCAAAATAACAATCAGCCAACTAATCGATGATGAAAATAATCGTTAGTTGCAGCCATAGTTCACAGTATGCATTGAAATCGGAGTAAGCATTTTCAGTATAGGTGGGGAGCATGTACAGCTGTGCAAGACTGACGGTAAGGCTGGAATTCAGGTTCAATTGCTTCCTGTGCCTTTCTGTCCTAAGGACCCTGGTACCTCTTATTTCTTCTATTGGTGTCACAGGAATAAAAAGTAAGTAAGACCACAATTAAAAAATCCTGCACAGGTTATAATTCTGTTCAAAACTAGGAAGAATATTTTGGGTTGAAAGAACCTGTTATCAACATAGCTCTATGTGTAATTCAACATTTACTCTGTGTTCATGATTATTCTTCAATGTTACATGACATGTCATCTTTGAAATAATGTCTGAGAAATTGATTATACATGTTTCTCTTTCTCCAACAGCATAACATTAGAGCATATCCAACCACTGTCATTTTCAACCAATCCAATATTCATGAGTATGGAGGACATCATAGTGCAGAGGAGATCTTGGAATTCATTGAGGTACTCCACATTGTATATTAAACTATATAACGTGCACTTTCAGTGACTTTCATTTTAATGTGTGATGTGCCCCTCTGTCTCTTTTTTTTTTTTTTTCTCATTATTGCTACTAATCTAGTCATACACATTATGTAAGAATAAAAACACTGATGTCCTCTTGGTTTAACCATCTGATCTAATGTTGTGATAACAGGATCTCCGTCATCCTTCAGTAGTTACACTCACACCGGCAAATTTTAAAGAACTGGTAAAAGAACGGAGTCGAGATGAAATCTGGGTGGTGGATTATTACGCTCCTTGGTGTGGACCATGTCAAGCGCTGATGCCGGAATGGAAACGTATGGCAAGGGTAAGGTATAGGAAGTTTATCAAGACCTAGTAAAGGCAGGACTTCAGTTTCCCCAAAATGGACTGTGCAAGAAGTGGCATTTCTGACACGTCAGCATGTATTTTTCTGTTAAGGAGCCAAATTACATGGGCCAAGGATGAAAACAATAGCACCACATCCCCAATATATCAAAGTACAATGGGAGAAGTTAGTGGTATTTTTCAGGTGCAAATACACAAAACAAATATATTTTTAAAAAAGCGCATAACATGTTTTATTTATATATCACATAAAAACTTTGCCTTATTATTGTTTGCAGCATAGGATATAATGTCTTTCTTCAATGGCAGCTACAAAGATATATTACTTTCTCAACATGTTTTGCCAACAATGGCTTCCTCAGTATATGGGTTGCTGACAAAGAAAAGCTGTTTCAAAACAAATACTCAAATCAATAATTAAAAAAAAAAATATATATATATATACACACACACACACACACACACACACACACACACACACACACACACACACACACACACACTATAATTTAATTACAGATACGCTCCTTGAAGGACAAGTTCACCCTTTTGTGATACACCCATGGGTTCAGGGTGTAACATGTTACATATGCACCAGCCCCCACTCCCCCCAGACTGACAGCTAGCAGGGAGTCTACTCCCTCCCGCTAGCTGTCACAATTTGTAAAAAAAAAACCGCGGCCATGTAGTTTTGTGAATCAGAATAATACAAGGCCCGACAGCCTTTTGCATATGTCGGCTTGTAGTTCTCAATGAGCTACCATGGCACTGTTGAGTGCTGTGTTAGTTCATTAAGTCTTCTTGTCACAGTGTAACTGTCTGCAGAACCATGGCATTACACCCACGACACGACCTGCTGATCGTGGGTGCAGTGTTTTACAGGTCCATTGCAAAAAAAAAAAAAATAATAATAATGCTTTTTTTTTTTTTTAACTGCAAAAGAATTGTGCATTTATTTTATTTTTTGTAAGGATGAATTTATCCTTATTAAAACCACAGGACTTCATATATTCTTACCCATCAAGATCCATATTAATTTATTTGGTGAAACTCTGCACATTTCCTCTGTTATAGCCAAGGTTTACCCCAACCAACAGTACCAGGGCGGTGTTAAGTGACCGTAAAAGAGATAAAAAAAGGCCAAACTACAAAAACAAGGTATCAAAAATTTATAAAATAATTACTTGATCAAAATATAGAGACCCCGGTATACCATCAAATATGCTTACAAAGGTCTGTATTGACAAAAGAACACAAGAGGGCGCCAAACTGCTCTATCATCCAGCCAAATGTTGGGTTGTTGGAAAAAAAATGTAACTAAAAAGTAAAAATATTTGTATTAAGATTACTCTGTTCAAAAAAAAAAAAAAATCATTTATATAGCCACGTCATTTATATTTATATGCAGTATGACATTTTACTTGTTTGGGGTGGTAATCAGAAAGAATTGTCCATCTTTACAGACATTCTAAGTGATAATGTGTTTAATCCTAAATTCACAATGATTTGTAACCGGCATCAAATCAGTTTCTTGGATGTGGAGATTTTTGTAAACAATGATGGTACTTTAGGCTCGACGTTCTACAGAAAATCCTCAACTGGGAGAAAACTTCTTCATGCATCCAGCTCGCATCCCAAATCATTAATTTTCAGTATTTCTTTCAGTCAGTACCTTTGCATATTTAGGAACTGCAGTAGGGAAGAGGTCTTTGAAAAGGAGGCAATAAGTTTGCAAATGTGGCTGCTAAATAGGGGGTACAGTTGTACTATCCTTAAAGCATATAATCAATCGAAACAACAAGATAGAAATTCATTATTTTTGGTGAGTGAGTGAAATGAGGTACGAAGTTTGTGCATCTAATAACCAAATATTCTAAACAACATAAACAGGTTAGACAGATTATTAAGGTTAAGCATGTATGAAGACCTGTGGTTCAAGAAGTGTATTTTATAATTTAATTCTAGTGTGTGTGTATGCATGTATGTATGTATGTATGTATATGTGTGTGTGTGTGTGTGTGTGTGTGTATATATGTTAAAACGTGGGCAATTGTGCATGTGTTGCAGAGATGTACTGCATATGTATTTTTTTTTTTTTGACATATGCTTTAAGCTGAGAGCACATTAGTATCCAAGGCTGGAGCCGAATGGGTCAGTATAGACAATTGCTTAGTGAGGTGTCGATGTTTCTTCACAATGTATTGTCTGATAGGAAACCTGAAATCACGAAAACAATTTGAAGGTTGTCATTGCTGATTTCATTCTGAAAAAGCTTGTTTTCTCAATCTGTGCTGATCGATGCCGTACTGCAATGCTTTCTAAATTACTGACTAGAATTTTGAATGTAGCAAGTGATAGCAGAACTCCTGATCTGAATACTTGTTCCAGATGGTTGTTTAAGTGATTGGATCAGCATGACAACTAGACAACTAGCCTCTTCAGAAGGAGATCAACAGTGGCAGCTCACATATTTCTCTGGTTTCCCCTAAAATTACCATGGATTGTTGCCGATATCAGCATTCCCGGTTGTTGGTATAGTCCATTCCTATTAGCATTATTTCTTTTATCATTTCTGTATGCACGATCAGTGTGTGTGGTAAAAAAAACATGATGTGGGTAAAAACAGTAGCAGTGTATTAAAGCTGAACTCAGGCAGCTGAATACAGAAGTGAAATATGTTCACTCTCATTTGCCAAAAGATTTTGCTTTAGCTATTTTAGTTAACCTTATAAACCTACCATGCTGTAGGGCGAGCAGGGTGCAACATTTTCTCTATTACAGTAAAGCTATAAAGCAGTACCTTCCATATGCTGGCTTGCTGATTGGACGGCAAAGATGGAGAGACGTGAGGTCATGTATGCCCCTCCTGTAAGCATGTTAGACTGACAGTACTGTGCAGTACAGCCTTACTGACTGACCCTGCTAGCTATCCCTTGTTCAGTCTCAGAAAACTGTTGTACATACAATGATTGGAAGCTTATATGAAAACACTTTTAAGGTGCCTATACCAAAAAATAATTGTGTTAACAGTAAATAACTGGGTTTTTTATATTTGCCTTTTAATGTTTTCCTGAAGTTCAGCTTTAAGCTAAAAAATAGATAATCCAAGGAGTGGTTTGTGATGTAATAACATAGCTTTTCCTAACTTTACCTGCTAATTTATTCATTGTATGTGTAAATCAGCACTGTGTTTTACTTCCATTGCTTCCATATATAATGCAGGCGGAGGACAAAATTAGGTATGTACAGCAATTTCTAGTTATACTTCTAGGGATCTGTCTTTACACCAGCTATACAAAATGGTACATTTTTGTAAATGTGGGGGTGTGTCTAATTTGTTTTATTGTTTTGTCACAAATTTTCTCTAATTTCAGCATGTAAGTGGTTTGATAAATGTCGGAAGTGTTGACTGTCAGAAATACAGCTCTCTCTGCAGCAAGGAATATGTTAACTCCTACCCTGAGATCAGGCTTTATCCAGCAAATCGGGACAATCCTAATTATTATTTGTGAGTACATCCTTCTATATTGCATGTTTTTGTATTGTCCATAGCAGCCAAAAATGTTTTTATATAACTTTTTGTATGTACTTTAGAAATGACAGCTGAACATTAAATGCAACAGACATTGGGACTGATTTACTAAGGCAAATTACAAGGCAGTTGCTCTAGATCTGAGTGGAACATGTGTAGCGCCCACCTGGGTCTACTGGGAGCAAAGAGGTACCTCCGGAGACAGGGAGCAAGTTTACATTCACCCCAGAGCTGAGTCCATGGCTATAATGGGAAGTTAGAATAGAATTTAGGCGCCAGTCACTTTAGGTATTTTTCAATGCTTTAATAAGAACTTGAGGATGTAGTAGGAGAGAGTGTTAGGGGAGGTTTCCGATACCCTTTTTAGCAGATCGCTTACAGACTCCTTGAATCCAAAGGACAAAACAGCTTTCTTTAGAAGATTTTGGATACCTGGATAGGTTTCTCACACAAACCTTGAAATCGGTAGAATGTCTGGACAAGCCTCTCTCACAGACTTAACAGCCAGTAGAACTCCTGGATAAATCTCTCTCTCACAGACTTAGCAGCCAGAAGCTAGTTACCTTGTTTAGATTGTAGAACAGCTTGACAGTATCAGAACCTTTAAGTCGACCCAGCGATACTGTAAGGGTAGTTTAGATATAGGTGCGTCCTCCAAACGAGTCACCAGGCCCTCCTGGGAGACCAGCCTTCATCCTGGCTCTCTCCAGCAAGGGTCCTTCCCTTCTTCCACACAGGCAAAACAGCCTAAGGACCGCCTCAGGATTAGTAGGCCCCAGACAGGCTTCTGGGCCTACTTGCAGAATATGCTGAAGCATATCCTCGGGCCAGGAGGGCCTCGAGGTAACGAAAGACTAAGAGCACATGGCATCTGCCCAATTAATACCCCTTCCCAGGATGTACAGCAGCCAGGAATCTCCTACTGGGCTGTTTCCGGAAAAAGAATATTCATTACAGCTCAACCTGGTTGTAATACTCATACTGTCCTGTGGTACCAGTGACACATACTGGCAACAGTGAGAAATGCACAACTCAGTCAAGTTTTTAGAACAGAACCAAGTATAATCAAATCTGAGCTGGTTACAGCTCAGCCAAAAACTAAATTTACACTATAGCCCCATTCTTAGGAACAGGGGGCTACACATGCAAGGAAAAAAAAAACAGCATTTTTGCTTGCACATGATTGGATGATAGAAAACAGCAGATCTTCACCCTCATTTCAGAGCTTTCCCTCAGATCTAGTGCAACTGCACTTGCAGTACACTTATAGTTCAGACTGTTTGCCTTTAGTAAATCAACCCCATTGTTCCTTCCAAAGAACTTTGAGCTTATCTTCCCTTGGTTTCAATACTGGGGTCCTCTATCACCTCCAAGACACGTGAAGTGTTGCTTCATACATGGGTGTCATGGCGTTGATTCTCTGCATGACCCTAGGCAGTTATTTAGCTACTGTGTTTCACATTTGTTTTTTGTTTTTTTTAGATCACATTTCATAATTAAGTCAACAACATGTTCATTTTGGCAGGTACAGAGAGAACCTCTGAATATGGCATACCAGGGGTTAGAGCTGCACGATTCTGTCTAAAATTTTTGCTTAGAATAAAGATCACGATTCTCCTGGCGTAACATCATCTTTCACATTATACAAAAAATTGGGCTAGCTTTACTGTTTAGTTTTTTTTTTAATTCATTAAAGTGTATTTTTCCCCAAAAAAATTGTGTTTGAAAGACCGCTGCGCAAATACAGTGTGACATAAAAAATTGCAACAACTGCCATTTTATTTTCTAGGGTCTCTGCTAAAAATATATATGTTTTTGGTGATTCCAAGTACATTTCTAGCAAAAAAAACTGATGTTAACTTGTAAGCAATAAGTGTCAGAAAAAGGTTTACTCATTAAGTGGTTAAACTGACCTCATTTACAGACCAAAGTTCATTCCTTTGATCTAAAAGAACAGAAGATACAATGTTTTGATTTATCTCTGCCTACCCAATGTTGTGATAAAACTTGGCAGGCTGCCTGCACTTGAGCAGAGAACTCTCTGCACTTGTTACATAGAATCCAGTAAAAGCTATTATAAAGTGGATGTAAACCCGAAAAATATATATATTTTTTTTTTTATGTCATAATGTAGAGTATAAGATTTCCTATCATTTGAGCCCAGTCTTTCCACAAAGAGTTAATCCAGTTCTGAGCAATCCTCTTTTATTGTTCCGTGAGATAAATCTTGACAAATCCTCCCCCTTGCTGTGAGTGACAGATGATTTACATCTCGTGCACTAGCCTATAAGACATGCATTATTTTTTAATTCCCACCCCCACTCCTTTCTTCAGCAGCTCTGCAAGGATTGGCTGTTCCACACCTCCGCATGATTTGGCATGCTGAAGTCATGTGGTTACTTTCCTGTCTTTTCACTGGATGTTAGAGATCATAGCAGAAGTTCAGTGTTAGAAATACACAGGAGAAAATGCATATTGACAAGGGGAGTGTAGAGGTGGGCGGGGAGTCTACTGACATCACGACTCCACCCACCGAACTCCAGACAACAGACCTACCCACAGAATCTGCAGTTTTTCAGCTCTCATAACAGACAGAGGGGAGACATTTGACAGGTAAAGATACATGCAGGAGGCATGTATATCCTTATAGATAACCCCTATGGCAGTAGTTTAGAAAATTTGACATTGGGTTTACATCCACTTTAAGATTGTGAGGAGAGTTGAATTAGGATCTCAATTCTTTAACGATTATTCGTGCGGCTCTACCAGGGGTGTACATAAAGATTTTACTACATCCTAATGGTTAAAATATAAACTCACATGTGGGCTCCAGCTGGTTTTTTGCTCTGCATTTTAACGTGTAATAACAGTAGTAAAAAGCGTGGATGGGTTCCAAAGTCCATCATCTTAATGTGGTTGCTTGTTTGTCCTAGTGCGTACAGTGGCTGGCAGAGAGATGCGTACTCCCTGAAGACCTGGGCACTTTCGTAAGTTACTCTTTTATACTCAAACAATTCTAGATTTCAGTATTCTCAGTTGGTCTTATTACCAGCTTGGGTATATTTTTTATTCCTATATGCAGTTATTTCATTTGTAAGTCGATAATTGCTTCTTTAATTTTGTCTTCCTCTGTGTTTTTTTTTTTTATTCTGTCATATTCATGGTTTTATTTTTATTATTCAAAATATAAGCTGCATTGTTTCCAAGAGCATAATAAATACCTAAGCTTTACTTTGTGATAATATATATATATACTGAACAGGTCATTGGGCTCCACTCTTGTTGTTGAGAACATTTTCACACACCAGAAATTAATGACTGTTATGGGACCTAGACTGTCCTAGACCAGATAGAAGTAACTCTAGGCTAACAGAAAAAAATACACATGCAAAATGATGATACGTTTAATTTGTGTCATAGAAAGTACCTTTTATAAAGTTAAAATAGTGAAGCGCAACCACGCCCAGCTGAGCAGCAGGGTGTATTAATGAGTCAATTACGTGAAAATAATCAAAAGTGAAAGCAATCTATATAATCTAGCAATATGCAAAGAAAATGTATATTGTTTATATAGTGACTGTTGCTAGTAGATTCAAGACATTAAATCCAAAAGAAAAACTCTTCAGCATGATGGACCAAAACCAAATGACTGACTTTCCTAATAGACTATTTTAGATTTAACTTAGTATTGGCTCTCTAAGAGCCCTTGCACACTGGGGCGGTTTGCAGGCGCTATTGCGCTAATAATAGCGCCTGCAAACCGCCCCGAAAGTGCCGCTGCTGGCATTCCAATGTGAAAGCCCCGAGGGCTTGCACACTGGAGCGATGCGCTGGCAGGACGGTAAAAAAAGTCCTGCCAGCAGCATCTTCGGAGCGGTGAAGGAGCGGTGTGTATACCGCTCCTTTACCGCTCCTGCCCATTGAAAACAATGGGACGGCGCGGCTATACCGCCGGCAATGCGCCTCTGTAGAGGCGCTTTGCCGTGGTATTTAACCCCTTCTCGGCCGCTAGCGGGGGGTAAAACCGCCCCGCTAGCGGCCGCATACCGGCCGCATACCGGCGGTAAAACGCCGCTAATAATAGCGGCGTTTTACCGCCGACGCCGCCCCCGCCCCAGTGTGCAAGGGCTCTTAGATTTAATAGGTGCTCAAGTCCCTGACACTGAAGATGACTTTTTACGGTTTATCTTTTGCCATGACTTTACCAAGTGTAGGTAGGATATCTGATTGGAGGCTGTATTATCTGCAGACGGACTACCGCAAAATGACTGACGGGAATTATGTCCCATTGGTTATTCGGACTATAAAGGTAGAACGATGACACCAGACTCACACCTCTTGATATAGTCACAAGTACAGTGAGGAAATGCGTTGAGGCGGAGCCTGTGACATCATTACATCCGTCTGGGAAGCAGTTCACGAGCCACTAGGGACACAGGGCATGAGGATCTGCGGAGGTTTCAGTGATCCAGGAATTGTCCATCTTTATCATACAAGTGCTTTACCTGCATGCACCAGGACAGTGCATCTGTAAATGTGAGTTGTTTACTGTTGTTTTTAAACGGTAAAACACTATGTTGAGTTTTTTCCTGCTCTTATGACATATATTTACGAGAAACAGCATCTGAGTGATTGGGAGTTTTTATGAGGATAGAGGAACAGAAGATTGCTGGGTTTATGCCCCTGAGGCGAAGGTGCCATTAGATCCTATGGTAGGCCTTTTCATGTGAGGTGAGCACATAGAGAGACCAGTGGAGGACAGGTGGTGTGTTTGATCACTTCTTTTGGATTTGTCACTTATGAAGATATAGACACATGCACTGAGAAGTGTGTGTGTGTATATATATATATATATATATATATATATATATATATATATATACATACACACATATATACACATATATACATTTTCTTTGCATATGGCTAGATTATATAGATTGTTTTCACTTTTTTGATTATTTTCACCTAATTGACTCATTAATACATCCTGCTGCTCAGCTGGGTGTAGTTGTGCTTCACTATTTTAATTTTGCTATTTATCTTTGTCTAGTTTTATCTAGTAAAATTTCAAAAAGATGTGCATTTATTTATTTACAAAGGTGAACATATTCTTTAATTGTGATAGATGTCCTCATGGGTGTGTACAGAGTCTGTGAATATGAATTTTTTGCTATTCAGCGTTGTGCTGCTTTAACTGGCAATTGTGCAGTCGTGTAATACTGTATGCAAATTACATTTTTTATCATTTTAACACAAATAGAGCTTTTTTTTGTGGTATTTGATCACCACTGGGTTTTTTTATTTTTTGCGATATAAATGAAAAAAGGCTGAAAATAAAATCAAATTTCATATAGTTAGTCTGGTTTAAAAAAAGACACAAGTCCATGTAGTTCAACCAATAAAACAAAAAAAATGTAAACAAATGAAAAACTTCCTCCTAAATTCCGGTCAAAATGTACTCTGCTACATGTCTTTAATAAAAAAAAAAAAAAAATCCCAAAAAGTGTATATTTGGTTTGTGTGGAAGTTATAGCTTCTACAAACTATAGTGTGTGTGTGTGTGTGTATGTATATTTATGTGTGTAAAATATATATATATATATATATATATATATATATATATATATATATATATATATATATATATATATATATGTATGTATGTATGTATGTATGTATGTATGTATGTATGTATGTATGTATGTATGTGTGTGTGTGTGTGTGTGTGTGTGTGTGTATATGTATGTATGTATTTATACCGGTATATGTGAATATATTTTCTTTGCATATTGCTAGATTATATAGATTATTTTCACCTAATTGACTCATTAATACACCCTGCTGCTCAGCTGGGTGTAGTTGTGCTTCACTATTTTAATTTTGCTATTTATCTTTGTGGGAACACAATCTGTGTTAAGCGGCAACTATTCACACGTGCATTAACTTGTATAGTAGCGCAGAAGTAATTTTAACTTTTTTTTTTTTTTTTTTTTACTTTTTTTTTTATAAAGTACTGAGTACCTACCTACCTATTTGTTCTGTAAATTATACTTGTCTGTCACATTTTAAAATATACCTGTCAGGTCCTGTATTATGCAAGCTGGTTTCATCATAATAAGACACCTTGGAAGGCAAAATTCCTAGGAGCCCCTATACCAGGTTGCACTAATGTATAAATGTAGACTTTCACCTTCAGTGTCACAGCTTTGCATGCCCCATCCCACACCTTGGTGACGAGAGGTTGCCCGTCACGGTGATGTGCCAATAGGAAGCCTTTGACAAACAAAAAAAAAAGAACACCCTGAGATTTGGGTCCCCCAAGGTGCTCCAGAAGCTTGGTTCTGTAGCCTTTGTAGAGTATTCAAGATCTGATCTGGTATCATTTTTTTTAAATGTTGACAGAGAAAAAAGGGTCCTTGTATTAAATCTAGTAACTGGGAGATCTAGCTTATTTAGCACAAATAGGAATATAATAATATAAGGTAGATGGTTAGTAAAAGCGCTAAAGTATTTATTTACAGGTCCGAATCCCGGTACGTTTTTTCTCTTTGTGTGTGTGCCTGAAAACCTTCTCTGTGTTAATGATCGGAAATCACAAAAAGCTGAGCAACCTCCTGACTGGGTTTGAATAATTTCCTTTCAACTTTTATATTTCCCTACAGATATCTGCCTCAATTGACTGCTTCCCTTACACCTGAAATCATTGATGAGAAGGTGTTGAGTGGAAAAGATCACTGGCTTATAGATTTCTATGCTCCGTGGTGTGGCCCGTGTAGAAACTTTGCACCAGAATTTGAATTTGTGGCTAGGGTAAGCTAAGCTCTACAATGCAGCTTACATCTAATGTGTATATAGTGAACCAGCTTACTTGAATTGTTTATTGGATTCCCTAAGCCCCTCTGTTCACACCTAGGTGTTTTTGGGTGTTTTTCTGCTGTAAGCCTCAGCTCCAAAAACGCCCAACAAGACAAATCCCATTCATTTCAATGGCCCCTGTTCACATCTGAAGCAAAACACCCATCGCTTAAAGTACAGGAGCTTCTTTTTTGAAAAATTTTTAAAAAATCATTTAATGCACAGAAGTAATATTTGCAGCTTTCTAGGTACAAAATCCTATTTCTTTACTTTTGCCATGTAGTACAATAATACAAAATGTGATGGTCCTTGGGGGTTTAGGCACATTCCTCCTGCCTTAGCTGGCTCAGTGAGTCGCTTTAGGCATTGGCTTTATAGTAGGTAGACAGCCATTACTCTGTATAAAGAAATGCCCAATAGTATGACTGACTGACCCTCTTCTTCCTTTTTTTTTTTTTTTTTTTTTTTTTTCTTTCTTTCTATTTTTAAATGAGAAAAAAACTTTTTTTTTTATGTAGCATTGTCCTTTTTTTACTTTGCTGCTATTTGTAGCGAAAGATACCTGATGATCCTGCCAAAAATTCAAGCTGTAGCTCTAGTCTCCCCCCAAAACATTAAAAGACAGCAGCTATAAATACTTGTAATATTATTATATAAGTGTTTTTTGCCACACAAAGGGTCAATGCCCAGCAAGCATGCAAACGCATATAAAAGGCACTTGTGGTAATCAAGTGACCAAACAAGTCCATATACATCATAGGGGTAGAACTGTGCGCCAGCAGCTGCTGTCCTCAGAGTTTGGACAGCTGTGTGTGAATAAAAAGGGGGAGAGTGTCACAAAGTGGAGTATTAGAACAGGCTGGTTTATTAACGAGGGTATGTTTTTAATTTTTTTTGTTAATAAACCAGCCTGTTCTAATACTGCACTTAGGTGACACTCTCCCCCCTTTTCTTCACACTCAAGTGCAGTTTTAGAACAGGCTGGTTTATTAACAAGGGATTAAAAACAATCCCTTGTTAATAAACCAGCCTGTTCTAGTACTGCACTTAGGTGCCTCCCCCCCTTTTCTTATTGCTTTTATTATAAGGGCACTTACCTGTCCAGGGAACCAGCAATGCCCTCACCTGAGATGATTTTTCAATCGGCTTCGGGTGCAGGCTCCAGCATCTTGGGTATGGGAAAGTGTCAGTGAAGAGTCACACTGCACTTTGTGAATAGTACTGCAGTCTTCTGGGACCTGTGATATGTCCCAGAAGGCAGGGGGGGCTGAACTTCACCGCAACGATCTGTCCGGAAGTGGGAGCAGGTGCCTATCAAAACCAGTTGCCCCCCCCCAAAAGTACCAAGTATGTACAAAGTGTACCCTAATCTAATATTTCTTTACTGTTTTAAAGCTCCTTAAAGGGAAGGTAAAGACTGGAAAAGTGGACTGTGAACAGTTTGGACATATCTGTCAAAGGGCTGGCATCAGAGCCTATCCTACTGTGAAATTATATCCCTATGATGGGTCTAAAAGGGTAAGGTTTACATTTACAACACACACTAAAACGCATTATTATTTAAAGAAGTTTATTTGCCAAAAAGTATAAATCAGGTCACTTAAGGCTGCAAGTTCTGTGAATCAAGTCTTCTCTCCTGTTTCACTAAATCAGAATACATGCTAGAAGGAATGTTATTCCTCTTGAATTTCACTACTTTTCTTTTTTTTTTTTTTTTTTGTATAGAACTTTTTGTAGTCTGTTAATGTATTTCCAAAAAATGATGAGCCTTTCACACCTTTACTGTATCTTTCAAGTCAGTACTAGGCTACTGAACCATTGACCTTGGTACATATAACACTCTTTTACCACCTCAATACAGTGAATTTTTACCCCCTTCCTGCTCAAGCCATTTTTCAGCTTTCAGCGCTGTCACACTTTGAATGACAATTGCGTGGTCATGCAACACTGTACCCAGATGAAATTATCATTTTTTCCCCACAAATAGAGCCTCCTTTTGGTGGTATTTGATCACCCCTACGGTTTTTATTTTTTGCGCTATAAACAAAAGAAGAGTGACAAGTTTGAAAAAAACACAATTTTTTTTTTTTTTACTTTTTGCAATATCCAATTTTTTTTTTTTTTAAACAAATTTTTTTTCCTCAGTTTAGGCCGATACGTATTCTTCTACATATTATTTGGTGAAAAAAATTGCAACAAGCGTATATTGATTGATTTGCGCAAAAGTTATAGCGTCTACAAAATAGGGGATAGATTTATAGCATTTTTATTATTTTTTTTTTTTTTTTTACTAGTAATGGCGGCGATCTGCGAATTTTTTTTTTTTTTTTTTATCGTGACTGCGATATTACGGCGGACATATCGGACACATTTTTTGGACCATTCACATTTATACAGCGATCCGTGCTATAAAAATGCATTATTACAGTATAAATGTGACTGGCAGGGAAGGGGTTAATACTATGGGGCGATCGAGGGTTTAATTATGTTCCTAGGGAGTGATTCTAAGAACACACCATCGTTCTCCTCTCCTCTGACAGGACCTGGATCTGTTATTTACCCACACAGATCCACGGTCCTGCTGTGTTCCCGGGTAATCACGGGTGCCCGGCTGACATCGCGGCCGCCGGGCATGTGCATGGATTTTCCAGTGACACAGCGGGCGCGCGCTCCCCCTGCTGGGTCGGGAAGGCCCATATGACGCCCTCCCGCAACGAGAGCCGTGCCGCCTGGCCGTCAATTGACAGCCGACGGTAGGCAAGCAGTTAAAGCAATTGTAACTTTAAAAAAAAAAAAAAAAAAAAACTGTCCTATTATGGCATAATAAATGAAATATATAATATATCTTCCTCTCCCTCTCTCCCTCTCTCCCTCTCTTCCTCTCTCCCTCTCTCCCTCTCTCCCTCTCCCCCTCCCCCAGTGGTGGTTGTAAAGAAACATGTACTGTATTACTTGAAACATGTATTACTTTGATCCTCTCTGTTTTGGGTCCATGTTTAGTACAGTGTGTGTGTTTTCTTAAAATTATAATGCTACATACCTTCTTTGTGCAGTGCTTCTGTGCAGTCATGTGTCCTCCCTCTGTTTGCATACATCAGAAGGGAATCTCAGCTCTTCCCACTGAACTTTTAGATCTGGAAGGAAAGTAGAGACAGGACACGTGAATGCACTGCAGCACTGCACAAATAATGTGTTTAGCATTATAATTTAAATAACCCACACACTGTAGAATGCCCTTTAGGGTAAGTTGACACCACGTCATGCACTGGACAGTACTGGAGTAAAACGCATCAAAAACGACCCGGAATGCACTGGAACACATCAAAAATGCACCAGACCCCAGTACATAAAAAAAACAAGGAAAAAAAAATCTGGAATGTATCTGGAAACGCATCAAAAATGCACTGGAACGTGCCAAAAACGTGCATGCAGAAACGTATCCGGAATGGATCTGGAGTGCATTTTTGTGGTGTGAGCCAGTCCTTAAAGTGTATGTTTAGAAAAAAAATTGCTTTTTCTATCAGTTTATTGTTTTCCATCTATGTCCTGTTGGGGTGATTTCCCTTCATTACTTTCCCAGAGACGCAACAGGCAGTGAGAGGAAATCTTGAGAGTATATGCATGCCTATAGATATGGGTGTACACAGTCTGCCTCCAGGGGCGTACATCCATACCTCGTGCATTACCTTTTAAAAGCATTTCTTTTTGGCCTTTTTTATTTTAATATACTTAGAAAGGCCATAAGGCTATAAATGTTAAGGGATATACAGACACCAGAATTGGCATTAGACGCAAGGTGCAAATGCTCCATGTGGGCTAGACCCCTCTCCCTAGAAAGTGAACAAGCTGACACATTTTGAGGAAAAGACCCTCTTTCTCAGAACTCTCTTTTGAAGTTATTGCACAGTCAGGCGTCCTCTTTCTTGTTATTAGTTGATCAGTTGATGTAGAGATGTCCCCTTACCAAGGAGGATATCATACCTGAGGCTTACAGGTAATTAGAGGAAACTACTACTTCAGCTTCATTTCTACTGCCACATCCCTATTTCTACAGCGAAAACCTTTCACTATGGCACCTAAACACTAATGTATTTATTCTTCAATACATCCATACCTGTGTGCATGTATAAGCTTAGATCTGCGTTTACCAGTGTACAGACGTATCATGTCATTCATTTTTACAGGCAGCTGACCACAACACCTGTTAATCTTGGGCACAGAAATAGGTTTTTTTTTTCTTTTTTTATTATACGGCCCTGTGCGTATATGTGTGTGTGTGTGTGTGTGTGTGTGTGTGTGTATGAGTCCTTGCACAGTTGTCACCTCAGCTAAGTGTCCTGATTTGAAGATTTCTCCTTGCCTTTTGTTCTGATGACAACTATCAAACTTGGGGATTTCACAGCTCTTTCTGTTTCAGTGACAGTTGTACCCAGCATAAATACCCGGCAGGGACATGGGCAGCAAAAAAAACTGAAACGGGATAGTAATACTCCCCTACTCTATCCAAAAAAAAAGGTTTGGCTATGATGCACTTATATTGGGGCACCCATAGAGTCCATGTCTATACCGTTAGTTTTGTGACCCACTTATTATCCCCTTTTGTTACTGGCAATTCTTTACTGGTTTTATAAATGTTCTATCCTAACAGATACTACTTCGCACTCTGTCAGGGAATGATGACCTTTGACTACTGTAATCATCCATCATAACGTGTATTTATGATGGCTGTGAGGACATTGTGTGTTTTTTGTTTTTTTTTTGTTTTGTTTTTTACTGAAACCTTGATTAAAAAAAAAAAAAAACATCTGCTCCTTCTCTTGCAGCGAAATATTGAAGGTGAGCTCCTCAACTCAAGAGATGCCAGAGACATAGTGAAGATTGTAACAGCAAGAATAGGATTTATTACTACTCAACTAAAGGCACATAAGAAGGTATATTTCAGACTTGGTTGTACTGGGTAAATTTCCTGATGTTTGTGTGTGTGTGTTGTATTATTATTATTATTATTATTATTATTATTATTATTATTATTATGATGTTAGCAAGACGGGCATCCTTTCACAAACCTGATTAATTCAGACTTGAGTATATGATGAAAAATTCTGTATTTTGGGTGAAATCTGCTTGTCAAGGTGATCAGTTGATTCAGAGACATTGGTAGCTGATGTTTATATGGGATTGTTGATTTCTCCAGTGAAAGTTGAACTTGGCCTTTGCCTCCTCTTAATTCCCAGTACTCTTATTGGTTCTTAAAGGATAAGTTGCATTACACTCCATGTCCTTGGGTACAACTTCCTCTCCAGCAAGAAGAGTGAGCAGCACAGTAGTGACATCGCCAAATCTTTGTGAAATTATTAGTTTTTAGAACTAGATCTAACACAGATATACAGCTATAAAATGAGTGCCTAGGTACAGTGACATGCCAGGATGTGCACTTGTAGGCAGGTGCAATGCAGCCTCCCTTCATGGGTGGCGCTACCCAGAGTGGGCTGAGGACAATGGGGAACCAAGTCCCTCCAGTTCACCTTTCGTAACATGTTACAACCCTATTCAGGGTGTAACATGTTACAGATGCAGCAGCCTCTGCACCACCCCCCCCCCCCCAATCCCCCATTGTGACAGAGCGGGGGATCTTCTAACTGTCACATTCAGTGAATGTAAGAACTAAAAGTATCGACAGCCTTTGCGGCTGTCAGCTTGTAGTTCTCAATGAGCTACCAGGGTGCTGTTGAGTGCTCCAGGTAGTATAATGATACTTCCTGTCTGTGTAAGCTGCCTGCTCATACAAGGTACAAGCAGGCAGCTTACACAGACAGTCTGCATTGCACCTGCAATCTGCTGATCGTGGGTGCAATTCTTTGCAAGATCCTAGTAAAATTTCAAAAAGATGTGCATTTATTTATTTACAAAGGTGAACATATTCTTTAATTGTGATAGATGTCCTCATGTGTGTAGAGAGTCTGTGAAAGTGAATTTTTTGCTATTCAGCATTGTGCTGCTTTAACTGGCAATTGTGCAGTCATATAATACTGTATGCAAATTAAATTTTTTATCATTTTAACACAAATAGAGCTTTTTTTTTGTGGTATTTGATCACCACTGGGTTTTTAAATTTTTTGCGATATAAATGAAAAAAGGCTGAAAATAAAATCAAATTTCATATAGTTAGTCTGGTTTAAAAAAAGACACAAGTCCATGTAGTTCAACCAAAAAAAAATGTAAACAAATGAAAAACTTCCTCCTAAATTCCGGTCAAAATGTACTCTGCTACATGTCTTTGGTAAAAAAAAAAAAAAATATCCCAAAAAGTGTATATTTGGTTTGTGTGGAAGTTATAGCTTCTACAAACTATAGTGTGTGTATGTATATTTGTGTGTGTGTGTGTGTGTGTGTGTGTGTTAGAGAATTTTGAAAAAATTATCTAATTTCATGAGGCTCTAAAGTGCCAGGACAGTACAAATATCCCCCGAATTACCCTTTTTTTAAAAGTAGACAGTCTGAGGCATTTAGTAAGAGGCATGGTGAGCTTTTTTAAGTTGCAATTTTTGTCGCAATTTCTTTAAAAATGAAGAAATCGAATCAATTTAATTTATAACCGCTTTGCTGACATTGTGGTCATGTGATCGCATAGCGATTACATCCTCACTGGGGGGAGGGTGCTCCAAAACCCTGAGCAGGCGCTTGACGTAATTGTGCATGCATGTGCCGACCTGCCACAGTATATGTACTGTGGCAGGTTGGCAAGTGGTTAACCGCTTGCCGACTGCATAACTTATATATACAGTGGCTCTGCTGCACAGGATCACGTACCTAGTACGTGGATCCTGCACTTCCAGGTCTGGGGTGTGCAAGTGCTGTTAAAGAAGTTGTAAAGGCAGAAGGTTTTTTATCCCAATTCCTTTTTTATGCATTAAGATAAAAAAAAAACTTCTGTGTGCATCAGCCACCCAAGCACCCCCCTAATTACTTGAGACCCTTCTCTCTCCAGCGATGTCCATGATCCCCTCAGCTATCCAGGACACTCCTCCTGATTGGCTGAGACAGAGCAGCGGCGCCATTGGCTCCTGTGGCTGTCAAAGACAGTCAGCCAATCAGGGGAGAGAGGGGAAGGGGCCAGGTCGGGGCTCCGTGTCTCAATGGATACACGGAGCTCTGACTCGGCTTGGGTGCCCCCTGTAGCAATCTGCTGGCTGAGGGGCACCCAAAGTTGGGAGGGGCTAGGAGCAGCAAAGAGGGACCCAAGAAGAAGAGGATCTGGACTGCTCTGTGCAAAACCAACTGCACAGAGGAGGTAAGTATAACATGTTTGTTTATTTAAAAAAAAAAAGAGCCTTTACATCACTTTAATTATACCGATTGTACCACAGACTCTATGTCCACCAGCAAAAAAACAAGGCAGATTACGTTCTGTCATTAGGGAAGGCATTGATCCTGTGTTCCCACAAAGCTGGAACGTGGATCAATGCCTTTCCCTAGTAAAAGGACCTCCCACAGTACACAAGCACTGGCTAGGCACACAGTTAACCCTGTGATCGCCCCTGATGTTAACCCCTTCCCAGCCAGTGTCATTAGTACAGTGACTGTGCATATTTTTTAACACTGATCACTGTATGTGTCACTGGTCCCCAAAAATTGTCAGCGTCCGATTTGGTCCGCTGCAATAACGCAGTCGCTGATCGCTGCCCTTACTGGTAGAAAAATAAATAAAAATTCCACAAATATATCCCATAGTTTTGTGGATCCTAATAACTTTTGCACAAATCAATCAATATACGCTTTTTTTTTTACCAAAAGTAAGTAGCAGAATTCATATTGGCCTAAATTAAAGAAAGTTTTTTTGTTTTTTTTTCAAAATTTGTCGTGTTTTTTTTTTTTGTTTATAGCGTAAAAAATAAAAAAACGCAGAGGTGATCAAATACCACCAAAAGAAAGCTCTATTTGTGAGAAAAAAGGACATAAATTTTATTTGAGTACAGCGTCGCACGGCCGCGCAATTTTCAGTTCAAGTAACACAGTGCCGTATCGCACAAAATGGCCTGGTCATGGAGGTAAATCTTCCAGAGGTCAAGTGGTTGAACACAAACATCAACTTTCCTGTGCCATGACAAATCCTATTTGAATATATTTCTTAAAAGTAACTTTGTCACTAGAAAACAATTCTAATAAAAGCACTCTGCAACAGCAGGCCCTTAATACTTCCCTCTTTGCCAGATTTCTGTTCTGATCTTCGCTCTATTAAAATGCAACAGATTCTGGGATGAATCTTCTGCATGTCGGATGCCTGGTTCCTGATATTGTGCAGTGATTCTTTCCACCACCCTGTATGTCACTATTGTCTTATAGGGACACGCAGGGCAGGTAAAGTCACAGTGCATCATTGGGTATGCAGGCTCTCCCAGAAGTGCTAGAGGCTGTAAGTTCTCAACAAAGCAAAGTCGGAACTCGACACTTCAGTAGGAGAATTAAATAGTAAGAGATTTCTATTCCAGAGAGCTTTTGGTAGACTTTTTTTTTTAAGCAACATTCATTTTAAATACATATTTGGATATTATATAAAGTTTTTTTTTTTTGTCTTATTGTTAAAGCAATGGCTTTTGAATGCTAAACTTTAGCAAGATTTTACTTCTGTTTATTTTGCAACAGGATGAATTGTGATGAGTACCAGCAAATTAGTGATGACGACTTTTTTTACAAATTGTTCAGCTACTCTTAAAGACTCTGAAAAGAAACACAATACACAGCAGATGAGAAACAATGAACTGCATATCAAAAGTATTCAGATCACCCATGGGCTTTGAAGACTATCTTTCCTTTTCTCCTTGTTTAAAGTGTGTTTTGTTTACTACTGGAATTTTTATCTAAATCCCAGATTTTACACTGGTTCAGTGCTCTTAAAATATCTCATTAAAGTAAAAGCTGTCGTTATTATAGAAAAGTGCTAACACTAGAACAGCATGGAATAGAATTGTATATTATCTGAAACAATTCATTTTGACTGAGTGCATCTGCACGCATTTTGCTACAATCCACTACAGTGAAGAAGGCAAAATTACTTACTACAATAAAAACCTATTTTTATATGTTATCAGTGTTTTTATAATGTGTACATTGTGTTACTGCAAATACGGAAAACAGGACTTCAGAAATCCACAATACACAGGCTCTTGTAACAGACTGAATCATGGCAGCTGCCAATGAGATTCCAAATGGCATAATGACATTACTTGAACCATCCCTCCGCATTTTGCCTTCAGACTTCCTCATGGGCTTATGGGTAGTGTACTACGTTGGTGTGTGTATATATATATATATATATATATATATATGTATATATATATATATATATATATATATATATATATATATATATATATATATATATATATATATATATATATATAGTGTGTGTATATTATATTTTTTTAGGCACAGTGGTTTTTGTGCATGTTCCTTTCCTGGGCTGCAAAGCTGTATGCTTGGTTAAGAATCTGGTATAGGTTTTGGGGGAGATCTCGCACCATTTTTTGATGGCAGATGAGTCTCTGGTTGCAAGCATTTTAACAGCTAGTAATTGAATACATCAATTAAATGTAGACCACAACTTATTTAACAATTGTATTTGTTTACTTTTTATTGAACTGACTTTTAGACTTAGGTTTATGTGGTATTTATTGAGCGTTTTTTATTTTTGCTGTAGATTCCACATTCACTTATAGTGAATTGAGATTTGCCATATTACATGCAATGTGGCACGAGACCCAAATATTGCATGCAATAGCCTTTAGTCATTTAAGCTCTTTAGCAAGTGTGTGTTAATGCACATTTTTCCTAATAAGTGATCAACAAAAGTGATGAAGTTCTGCTTTAATATAGCATTACAACTGTAAGGATCAGGTCTTAAAGTACTGTGTAACTGAAGGCAAAACTTTTGTTTTCATTTTAGGTAGAATGGAGAGGGCTTAGAACACCTGGCATGTTCATTGCTGTCTACCTATTAGGGAGATTCACCATCTCTATTGGTCCTGACCGTTCTCACCAAAAGTGAGCGAAAAACCCAAATTTTGAGTTGCCAACCAGAACAGGAATAGAGGTGAACCCTGGTGCCTACCTGCGATTTCCCTTACTTTGAACTAATTTCTTCTCACTTCCTGTTGAAGCTAGGGGTGAGGAAGTGAAAGGAAATCTCACCAGTAGGACACAGATGGCAAACAAAAACCTCATTGGTTATAACTCTCCCTTACCCTATCTACAATTATTTAAAACATTTTTGCATTCATTTCTTTTCTTAAGTTGGGATATAAAGTGTTGGACTGCAATTGCTCTGGAATATGTGATGCAGAACCCTCACAGAAATGTACCAGTTCATGTAATTCTGGAAAATATTATGATTTAATTTACTCTATTCAGTCCTATCAATGCACTTATTAGCATTAAGAGTAGGCTGGATAGCAGATTTACTCAATTGCAATACTACAGTAAAACGGCCCCAAATGTTCTTTCAATTATATTTATAGGTAAACACATCAAACCCCATCCTCTTCTAAAACTGCATTTATGGTATCATTAACCACTTGAGCCCCGGACCATTATGCTGCCTAAGGACCAGAGGTCTTTTTCCAATTTGGCACTGCGTCGCTTTAACTGCTAATTGCGCGGTCATGCAATGCTGTACCCAAACGAAATTTGCGTCCTTTTCTTCCCACAAATAGAGCTTTCTTTTGATGGTATTTGATCACCTCTGCGGTTTTTATTTTTTGCGCTATAAACGGAAAAAGACCGAAAATTTTGAAAAAAAATGATATTTTCTACTTTTTGTTATAAAAAAAATCCAATAAACTAAATTTTAGTCATACATTTAGGCCAAAATGTATTCGGCCACATGTCTTTGCTAAAAAAAATGTCAATAAGCGTATATTTATTGGTTTGCGCAAAAGTTATAGCGTCTACAAACTAGGGTACATTTTCTGGAATTTACACAGCTTTTAGTTTATGACTGCCTATGTCATTTCTTGAGGTGCTAAAATGGCAGGGCAGTACAAACCCCCCCCCAAATGACCCCATTTTGGAAAGTAGACACCCCAAGGAAATTGCTGAGAGGCATGTTGAACCCATTGAATATTTATTTTTTTTGTCCCAAGTGATTTGAAAAATGACAAAAAAAAAAAATATTTACAAAAAGTCGTCACTAAATGATATATTGCTCACACAGGCCATGGGCCTATGTGGAATTGCACCCCAAAATACATTTAGCTGCTTCTCCTGAGTATGGGGATACCACATGTGTGGGACTTTTTGGGAGCCTAGCCGCGTACTGGACCCCGAAAACCAATCACTGCCTTCAGGATTTCTAAGGGTGAAAATTTTTGATTTCACTCTTTACTGCCTATCACAGTTTCGGAGGCCATGGAATGCCCAGGTGGCACAAAACCCCCCAAAATGACCCCATTTTGGAAAGTAGACACCCCAAGCTATTTGCTGAAAGGCATGGTGAGTATTTTGCAGCTCTCAATTGTTTTTGAAAATGAAGAAAGACAAGAAAAAACATTTTTTTTTTTCTTTTTTCAATTTTCAAAACTTTGTGACAAAAAGTGAGGTCTGCAAAATACTCACTATACCTCTCAGCAAATAGCTTGGGGTGTCTACTTTCCAAAATGGGGTCATTTGGGGGGGTTTTGTGCCACCTGGGCATTCCATGGCCTCCGAAACTGTGATAGGCAGTGAAGAGTGAAATCAAAAATTCACGCCCTTAGAAAGCCTGAAGGCGGTGCTTGGTTTTCGGGGTCCCGTACGCGGCTAGGCTCCCAAAAAGTCTCACACATGTGGTATCCCCGTACTCAGGAGAAGCAGCAGAATGTATTTTGGGGTGTAATTTCACATATTTCCATGGCATGTTTGAGCAATATATCATTTAGTGACAACTTTGTGCAAAAAAAAAAAAAAAATTTGTCTCTTTCCCGCAACTTGTGTCGCAATATAAAATATTCCATGGACTCGACATGCCTCTCAGCAAATAGCTTGGGGTGTCTACTTTCCAAAATGGGGTCATTTGGGGGGGTTTTGAACTGTCCTGGCATTTTATGCACAACATTTAGAAGCTTATGTCACACATCACCCACTCTTCTAACCACTTGAAGACAAAGCCCTTTCTGACACTTATTGTTTACATGAAAAAGTTTTTTTTTTTTGCAAAAAAATTACTTTGAACCCCCAAACATTATATATTTTTTTAAAGCAAATGCCCTACAGATTAAAATGGTGGGTGTTTCATTTTTTTTTTTCACACAGTAATTGCGCAGCGATTTTTCAAACGCATTTTTTGGGGAAAAAACACACTTTTTTTAATTTTAATGCACTAAAACACGCTATATTGCCCAAATGTTTGATGAAATAAATAAGATGATCTTAGGCCGAGTACATGGATACCAAACATGACATGCTTTAAAATTGCGCACAAACGTGCAGTGGCAACAAAATAAATACATGTTTAAAAGCCTTCAAAAGCCTTTACAGGTTACCACTTTAGATTTACAGAGGAGGTCTACTGGAAAAATTACTGCACTCGATCTGACCTTCGCGGTGATACCTCACATGCATGGTGCAATTGCTGTTTACGTTTGACGACAGACCGCCGCTTGCGTTCGCCTTAGCGCGAGAGCAGGGGGCGACAGGGGTGTTTTTTTTTTTTGTTTTTTTTTTTTCTTTATTATTTTTTTGCTTTTTTAATCTTACTTTTAAACTGTTCCTTTCATATTTTTTTTTTTAATCATTTTTATTGTTATCTCGGGGAATGTAAATATCCCCTATGATAGCAATAGGTAGCGACAGGTACTCTTTTTTGAAAAAATTGTGGTCTATTAGACCCTAGATCTCTCCTCTGCCCTCAAAGCATCTGACCACACCAAGATCGGTGTGATAAAATGCTTCCCCAATTTCCCAATGGCGCTATTTACATCCGGCGAAATCTAAGTCATGAAATACTCGTAGCTTCCGGTTTCTTAGGCCATAGAGATGTTTGGAGCCACTCTGGTCTCTGATCAGCTCTATGGTCAGCTGGCTGAATCACCGGCTGCATTCTCAGGTTCCCTGTTGAGACAGGAGAGCCAGAGAAAAACACGGAAGACGGTGGGGGGGGGGCATTCCCTCCCACGGCTTGTAAAAGCAGTCTAGAGGCTAATTAGCCGCTAGGATTGCTTTTACATGAAAGCCGACCGCTGGCTGAAAAGAATGATACCAAGATGATACCTAAACCTGCAGGCATCATTCTGGTATAACCACTCAAAGTCGTGAATGGCATACCTGAAGACAAAAAAATGGTTAACAATGGTTAACAATAAAGCACAGTAAAGTGTAAATAATTACACACCTGAAAAACAAACATGATAAAACATAATAACAATAACAATAACAATAAAACATTGCAGAATAGAATACAGTAAAAAAGAGCAGAACAATAGAGAGAGAGAATAGAGAGAGAGAGAACAATAAAACAACAACTATTTTTTTTTATTTCATATTTTTTTTTTTTTTTTACACTTTTTTTGTAACTAACTTTTATAACGGTAACCGGTTCCAGGTTCGGGTCTCTCAAAATGCGATGGCATCTTGGGAGACCCTGTGAAATGGCGCCTAGTCTGTGCAATGCTGTACCCTACGCTAATACTCAACTAGTGAATGGTAGCGTTCAAAACATTCACCAATGCAAAGACCAGGATTGTCAGGACAGGAGGGACAATAATAGTGGGTGTCACGCCTATATCCGCGCTTGCTGCAGACACAACATCTTTTTTGGGGGGGTTTGTTGGGTAGGGGTACTCGGGAGGACATAAAAATGCCTCTCATGCAGCCGACTGCATTTGGTTGGGGATGTGAATGGGGGAAGTACGGGCGCTGCAGAAGCGGTGGGTTCCCAATTAGGATTGGCGAATGCAGCAGAAAGGGCATTATGGGCACGACGGGCCTGTGTTTGTCTTTTTGGTGGCAGCGGGACACTACTTGTGCTTGCCACCTCACCAGCTTCAACTGCACTTATGGGACTCGCCACGTCACCACGTGTTACTGCAGTGCTGGTTTGACTATGACCGGGGTGTACTAGGCCGCTGGCGCTTGCCAGTTCACCAAAACGCTACCAAAAAACTGTTAGCGATTGCAGGGATCAGGCCTGACTCTGCGAACGCTGCAGTTATGCGTTTAGTGTTTTGTAAGTGACAGTGATCGATCGATACTGCACTTGGGTGGGCTGGGCCGGGCCGGGCGGAGGGGCAAAACGCAGGTGCTAGCAGGTATCTGGGCTGATCCCGCTAACACTGCGTTTTTGGGAACCCTAAACTGCTGGTGACGCTAGTATAGATCTGATCGGATCAGATATTGATGCGATCAGATACTATACCACTAAGGGAGGTGTACGGTGCGTGCGTGGGTGTTAGCGGTACTGGCGCTAATCTGACGCTGCCTGGGGCTGGTGCTTGCCAGTTCACCAAAATACTACCAAAAAAACTGTTAGCGATCGCAGGGATCAGGCCTGACTCTGTGAACGCTGCAGTTATGCGTTTAGTGTTTTGTAAGTGACAGTGATCGATCGATACTGCACTTGGGTGGGCTGGGCTCGCCTGGGCGGAGGGGCAAAACGCAGGTGCTAGCAGGTATCTGGGCTGATCCCGCTAACACTGCGTTTTTGGGAACCCTAAACTGCTGGGGACGCTAGTATAGATCTGATCGGATCAGATATTGATCCGTTCAGATACTATACCACTAAGGGAGGTGTATGCTGCGTGCGTGGGTGTTAGCGGTACTGGCGCTAACCTGACGCCTGGGGCTGGTGCTTGCCAGTTCACCAAAATGCTACCAAAAAAACTGTTAGCGATCGCAGGGATCAGGCCTGACTCTGTGAACGCTGCAGTTATGCGTTTAGTGTTTTGTAAGTGTCAGTGATCGATCGATACTGCACTTGGGTGGGCTGGGCTCGCCTGGGCGGAGGGGCAAAACGCAGGTGCTAGCAGGTATCTGGGCTGATCCCGCTAACACTGCGTTTTTGGGAACCCTAAACTGCTGGGGACGCTAGTATAGATCTGATCGGATCAGATATTGATCCGATCAGATACTATACCACTAAGGGAGGCGTATGCTGCGTGCATGGGTGTTCGCGGTACTGGCGCTAATCTGACGCTGCCTGGGGCGACGCATATCACCGCCGGGCGATCGGGGGGCTAAACCTTTATTCGGTAATAAACGGCGGGTGCCCTGACACTATAAAAAATAAACAAACTAACCAGCGTCAACCGTAACGGTTATACGGTGATCAGTGGTGAAAGGGTTAACTAGGGGGCAATCAAGGGGTTAAAACATTTATTAGGTAGTATATGGGGGTCCCTGACGCTATAAAACGCTGACGGCGAACCTCAATATTTACCTCACTAACTAGCGTCACCAGCGACACTAATACAGCGATCAGAAAAATGATCGCTTAGCGACACTGGTGACAGGGGGTGATCAAGGGGTTAAAACTTTATTAGGGGGGGTTAGGGGGGTATCCTAGACCTAAAGGGGGGTAATACTAACTGTCCCAACACTAACTGTCACAAACTGACACTATGCAGTAATCAGAAAAAAAAAAAAAAAACTGCTGGTGTCAGTTTGTGACAGGGGGGGGGGGTGATTGGGGGGGGATCGGGGGGCGATCGGGGGGGGGATCGGGGTGTTTTGTGTGCCTGGCATGTTCTACTGTGTGTGTGTGTGTTGGTGCACTCACAGTGAAGTCTTCTCTCCTCGGGCCGGAACGGAAATTACCGAGCCGAGGAGAGATGACATCATTTCCTTTGCTGCTGTTTAGCATACAGCAGCAAAGGAATGATTCGATTGGCCGGCGGCGATCGCGAGGGGGGGGCCACGAACGGATGGTCTCCCCCTCATCACCGATCGCCGCTGGACAAAAGACGACCGCCTCGGGCACCGGGGGGGGGTCCGATCGGACCCCCCACCCGCGGAAGGCAAATCACGTACCCTGTACGTGATTTTGCCTGTCCGTGCCACTTTGCCGACGTACATCGGCGTGAGGCGGTCGTCAAGTGGTTAAAGTGGTTCTAAAGGCTGAAGGTGTTTTACCTAAATGCATTCTTTACATGAAGGTAAAGAACCTTCTTCTGTGTGCAGCTCCCCTGTGCACAAAAGAAGCTCCCAGCTTTCTCCTCTTCGTTGGCTCCCGCTGATGTCTATCGCAGCCAGTGAGGAGGGGGTGGTGCCGAGCCCCATTCTGTGTGTCAATGGACACACAGCGGTGCTCGGGTGCGAGCACACGCGAGTGCCCCTCTAGCAAGAGGTTTGCTGGGGAGCTGGGGAGAGGAGCCAGGAGCACTGGCGGGGATCTGAAAAGAAAAGGATCGTGGCTGCTCTGTGCAAAGCCGTTACACAGAGCAGGTAAGTATAACATGTTTATCATTCATAAAAAGAAAATTCCTTTAGTATCCACAATTGATATAATCAGTTTTTTTTTTATTTTATGCTGACACATTTTGTAAATGCTAACTTAAAAACCATTAATAAAATTACTACACTATGGAACCTTTTGATTATGTCTCCTGTTGAGTCCCTTCCACTACCCATATCTTATTTTAATGGAGGAAACAAGTGGAGTGGTTGCAACAGAGGAATCTCATCTTTGGGTATCATAAGTGCAAGTTGATCTTCCTGTAACGAGGATCAAACACCTCTGGTGAGTTTACATCTACTACTTAAGCACTAGCAGTGAAGATAAAAGGACATCTTCATATTGAAGTATTAATGATGTAGGGAATGGTCACACTGGACTTTATTTTTTATTATGGTTATTTTCAATATGATCGTTTGGTGATAGATTAATTCTACACCAACCACTTATTTTATGGATTTATGCTCATTTACTATGGTGGATTGCAACTATGTTGACAATGTGGAATATACTTCCTCAAGGGCTGGTTCTGGCCATCTCAGTAGATTGTTTTAAGAAAAATCCTGAACTCTTTCCTAGATAAATATGATATAACTGAATACCAATACTTCTAGGTAAAGTTGATCCAGGAAATATCCAATTTAAATCGTGGGGGGGTCAGGTTTTTTTTTTTTTTTTTTTTTGTTTTTTTTTTACCTCACTTGAGCAAATTGGATCATTTTTTGAGTGGTTTTTTTTGCTTTCCTCTGGATCAGCTATGGGTATAGGATTATGAATATGGAGGTTTACTATTTGTCTTTTTTCTTTTTTCTCTGTCGGTTGAACTGGATGGACTTGTGTCTGTTTTTTTTTTTTTTTTTTTTTTTTCAACCAGACGCACTATACAAGTATGAATACCACTGCGGTTCCTCTCTTCAGTTTTAGTTTCATGGCATAGGCATTGTCAAACCAGTACTATGCCAGAGGTTCTAACACATGACAGCTGGGGTTCAGGCAGACCTTACAAAGATGCTACACGCTTTTCCTCCTTTAGCACCTGAAACAAGCATGCAGATCAGGTCTGACGAAAGTCATAACTCCTGATCTAGATTGTTCAAGGTCAGTGGCTTAACGTATTGATGCAAGAGGGGTCTGTATGATAGCCAGGCAAGAGGTATATTTCAGAAGGGCAGCAGTGGTGCAGCCATGTTTTTTTTTTTTTTTTTTTTGACAAGTTTCCTTTTAAGTGCTACACTAAGCCACTCTGGGTTCTGCAGTGTATTAAAACGCCTAATGCCCTTATCCCCAATTCGATCTTCCGAAAACCAGAAAAAGAGAGTTTGAGCTTTGGTGCCAGCTTCACCACTTTAATAATCCACCACTGTACTACAGCTCTATTTGCCTGCTAAAGAATTCTTACGTGGGTTTGAAATGTGGATGTAATTAAACAGAAACGCATCTTACAATCTTCTAAAATCACTTGCTCTAGGTTGCATCCAATGTTAGAGCTGCCTAAGGCTGAACAGGGGGTGTTGCCATCGGGGCAGTGGGTATCATTCATCAATGTGTCTGGGGGAAATTTTGTCTTATTGTGTGCTGCCCATGGCAACTGGTCAGCATTTCTTTTTCCCTTTTGTTCACTGTAAAAATAAGGGATAGAATTTGATTCCTCTGGGCTCTACAGACTGAGGCCATTCATTCCTCAGGCACATTGATAAATGGGATCCAGTATTGTGTTATCGAGACCCCATTATAAAAATACACCATTCAAAATCTAGCTGGGGATAGTTATATATCAGTTGGTAGAATAGATCTGTCACAAATGTTTTATGTTCAGTTTGTTTGTTGCGTTATTTCAATATAACTTTGTTTTAATGTAGGCATACTAATTACATTTCTAAGCATGAATAAAGGATAACTTCACTATTAGTGAGGTTTTACTATGAGTAACCCCACCCCCTACAAGTGCAACCTACCTGGTAAAATAATTATCTCCATCCTTGCTCCTATGATCTTTGCTATGTGGTCTTGCTTTATACTGCACAGCTTATGCAAGGAAAACTTCCCAGCCAGACCCTCTGTGTATGTGTGCCATGGCCTCACTCATTTTTACAGATGAGCCTTACTCTAAACAGCTGGAGACAGAAGTGCAGTTTTTCCATATGTACAGTGCCTTGCAAAAGTATTCACCCCTTTGGCTTTTTACCTATTTTGTTACACTACAGCCTTTAGTTCATTTTTTTTTTAATCTGAATTATATGTGATGGATCAGAACACAATAGTCTAAGTTTGTGAAGTAAAATTAGAAAAATATGTACATAAAACTATTTTTTAGAAATAAAAAACTGATAATTGGCATGTGCGTATGTATTCACCCCTTTGTTATGAAGCCCATAAAAACCTCTGGTGCAACCAATTACCTTCAGAAGTCACATAATTAGTGAAATGATGTCCACCTGTGTGTGATCTAAGTGTCACATGATCTGTCATTACATATACACACCTTTTTGAAAGGCCCCAGAGGCTGTAACACTTAAGAGGCACCACTAACCAAGCACTGCCATGAAGACAAAGGAACTCTCTAAACAAGTAAGGGACAATGTCGTTGAGAAGTACAAGTCAGGGTTATGTTATAAAAAAAAAAAAAATAATATCCAAATCTTTGATGATCCATAGGAGCACCATCAAATCTATCATAAACAAATGGAAAGAACATGGCACAACAGCAAACCTGCCAAGAGACGGCCGCACACCAAAACTCATGGACCGGGCAAGGGGGGCATTAATCAGAGAGGCAGCACAGAGACCTAAGGTAACCCTGGAGGAGTTCCCCAGCAGAGACAGGAATATCTGTACATAGGACGACAAAAAGCCGTATGCTCCATAGAGTTGGGCTTTATGGCAGAGTGGCCAGAAGAAAGCCATTGCTTTCAGCAAAAAACAAAATGGCACGTTTTGAGTTTGCGAAAAGGCATGTGGGAGACTCCCAAAATGTATGGAGGAAGGTGCTCTGGTCTGATGAAATTAAGATTGAACTTTTTGGCCATCAAAGAAAACGCTATGTCTGGCTCAAACCCAACGCATCACATAACCCAAAGAACACCATCCCCACAGTCAAACATGGTGGTGGCAGCATCATGCTGTGGGGATCTTTTTCAGCAGTCGGGACTGGGAAACTGGTCAGAGTTGAGGGAAAGATGGATGGTGCTAAATACAGGAATATTCTTTAGCAAAACCTGTACCACTCCGTGTGTGAATTGAGGCTAGGACGGAGGTTCCAGCAGGACAATGACCCCAAACACACTGCTAAAGCAACACTTGAGTGGTTTAAGGGGAAACATGTAAATGTGTTGGAATGGCATAGTCAAAGCCCAGACCTCAATCCAATAGAAAATCTGTGGTCAGACTTAAAGATTGCTGTTCACAAGAGCAAACCATCCAACTTAAAGAAGCTGGAGCAGTTTTGCAAGGAGGAATGGGCAAAAACCCCAGTGGTAAGATGTGGCAAGCTCATAGAGACTTATCCAAAGTGACTTGGAGCTGTGATAGTCGCAAAAGGTAGCTCTACAAAGTATTGACTTTAGGGGAGTGACCTGTTATGCAAATTGACTTTTTCTGTTATTTTGTCCTATTTGTTGTTTGCTTCACAATAAAAAAAAAATCTTCAAGTTGTGGGCATGTTCTGTAAATTAAATGATGCAACTCCTCAAACAATCCATTCCAGGTTGTGAGGCAACAAAACACGAAAAATGCCAAGGGGGGTGAATACTTTTGCAAGGCACTGTACATACTGTATATTTAAATGAACATCACTTAATGTACATGATCCACATACTATGTGGATGGAATTGCTTAATATTATTTATAACTCGTCTGTTGAGGGACACAGGAAGTCATTAAATGTTAGGTTATACTGTCGCCTGCAAAACAAAACCAAAGAAATTACCAGCTCAACTTGCCGACCAGCCAGCTAACCAACTGATTTTGTCCTGTCTAACAGTATGCATTAAAAACAGGGGTTTCGTTTGCACACATTTGCAAATACATGCGTAAGCTACAGAGCCCCGTCAAGGCACCCCATTATCTGTAGTCCCAACTCAAAATTTTGAGAGCCTCCACAGTGGAAGCACATGCATTATAATGGATAGGCAAAAGGCGGGTGAGCCTGGAGAGTACCCACCCAGCATATAGCTCTATGGCAGCAAAGGTGTCCAGTGCGCCCCCAGCTGCAATTCTAATGTTTACAAGTCTGCTTGCAGCACACCTACCAACAATGTCAATGTCTGCAGCCTGAGATTATGTTAACCCCCTTGGCTTAGAGTCTACTCTATTCTCAGAGTCCTCTTTGGCTCAGTCCTTGATTAAGAAAAAAAAAATCCAAAAGCACAGATACCTCCCTTGTGACAGACTGGAACACAACACAAATCTAAAGCCCACAATGAAAAGCTCTCTATATGTAGATGGCTGGCAACAAATAGGATGGAGGAGTCTACCATATGACAGAAGCATTGCTACATGAAGTAAAAATCATCGGCACTGACACAGAATCTGAAGCAGCATGATAAAGGTCTGCAGCAATGTCAGAAATACAAATACTTTTGTTAAAACATAGTTCACACTTACATGTCAGTGCTACAAGTAATGCTCAGGAACCGAACAAGTTATCATCCTGCTCCAGAACCTGTCTCAGCGCTAAGGATTCTTTCTCCATGTAACAATTCTCCTGCTATATGATGGACTCCATCTTATTTGTTGCCAGTCATCTGGATATGGAGACCTTCTCATTCTGGACTTATTTAGATCTGTGATTCTTTACAGCTGTGTTCCAGATACCAGGATGGTATCTGCACTTTCGGTTCCTCGGGTAGTTCCCCTGACTTTTCTAGATCATCATTTGCCCTCACCCTTCCTTATTGTTTCTACTTTAGTGTTGTGCCAAGGTTTGCTCAGTTTATTTATATACTCCAGTCCTTGACTGATTAACTTACCCCTAAAGAGTCTGAGTCTACAGCTATTACTCCCATGCTAAAGGGGACTGTTAAAGCTCCTATTGATGCAGTGAACACCACTCTGAAACTAGAGGATAATTGTTCTCACTATTTTCCAGTGTTTGGAAGTTTCTTAACCTTTGCTGATGCTTGCATCTCAGATGCCTGGGTGCATGAGATAGTATCCAAGGACTACAAACTGAAGTTTTGTCCCTGCTCCTCATTGGTTTCTTACCTAAAACCTTCCTATGTCACAAAATCAAGCCCTCTCAGGTCTTTGGATCAAAGTATTACTGACCCACTTCCTGTACCAGGGATTTTAATCCAAGGGGACATTCACTCCCATTCTGAATCTCAATGCTTTGGATGTCTTTATTAGAGTATAAAATCCTGTATGGAAGCAGCCAAATCTGTCTGCATCTCTTCGCCACTGAGACCTTCTGGCCTCTATGAGCATCAAAGATGCAAACTAACATGTCTTTTTTTTTTTTTTTTCCAGTGCATCTCTTGACTGCTACACTTTTCTACGGGGGTCCCTGCTCTACCTGCTAGTGACTGTGCACTTCAGCCTCTCATCTGCACCTGGGGTATTTACCAAGGTGCTATCCCCTGTACTAGCCCTGCTGCATTCTCATGACAACATCATTGTATATTTACACAATGTCCTGTTCAGGTAACAATCAGTGAAGGTTCTATTAGACAGCATGGCATTGACCATCCAAACATTACAATGATTTATGTGTATCTTGCACCTTCATAAATCAACACTGGAACTCACTGGCCATTTGAAGTATCTGTGTTTACTCCTGGACACAGCTGAGGCCAGGGTGTCCCTTCCACAGGAGAAACTTCTGACACTCTGGTCTCCGATTCGAATGCTCCAGTCCAGCATTTGATTTTTGACATCAAATTTCGATTTAGTTTTAGTCATAGTCTTTTGACTAAAATGGCATTTTAGTTTTAGTCGTACTTTAGTCATCTGGATTGTTTTGTATTTTAGTCGACTAAAATCTCCAGTACCTTTCAGTTAACTAAAATCTGATGGGTTTAATTAAATTGTAATGCATTATTTAAGCATTTATCTCAAATGACCAAACTCTTTATATACTCCTGGAGTAAAAAATATAACATAGTGGGCATGGGGAGTACATGGGAGTGAGTGCGAAAATTGGAATTGATTTTCATCATTTGACCTAATTAGAATTTTCTTTTTTTTTCACTGAAAACATGCAGCTGACAAAAGTTATGACAAATATTTTTGTCGACGAAAATAATACTGCAGGCCTGGAGACACCCAACTCTTCTTTTTAGTTTGAGAGTCCTAGGTTCGATGGTAGCTCCTTTCCAGGCAGTCCTATTTGCCCAGTTTCCCTACAGACCTCTACAACACAGTGAGAGTTATTTACTAAAGGCAAATCCACTTGGCACTACAAGTGCAAAGTTCACTTGGAAGTAAAGTCCCTGTAGATCCAAGGGGGACATGCAAGGAAAATATAGCATTTTAGCTTGCACATAATTGGATAATAAAATCAGCAGAGCTTCCCCTCATTTCAGATCTAGCCCTCAGTTTTACAGTGACTGCACTTCCAAGTGCACTTTGCACTTGTAGTTTGCACTTGTAGTGTAAAGTGGGTTTGCCTTTTCGTAAATAACCCCCTATATTCTGTTGTTATGGGACAAGTCTGTTCGTTAATCAGGTTGTGCCAGGCCTCGTTGCACAGAAATCCAGCTTTGGAGTCAGAAGTCTTTTAGGAGAATTCTCAGCTTGTCAGAGTGGGAAGGAGTCTTGGACACCCTGATGATGCAGGCACCAGAGAAGTCTCATCGCTCGATCAACATTAGATTTTACACTGAGTTTGAAAATCTTTTTTTTTTTCTTTTTTTTAACCTGTTTTAATGATAATAAAATAGCTAAAGAAAATTATATTCATCTAATGCTATCCATCCATAATACAACATTCATTTGTACCATGTATAACAATTTAACATGTATAGTAATACACTGCACTTCACATACACTAGATGGCGATAAAGAATGTGAAAAGCTTTTGGGAATGTATTCTATTTTGCTTAGTCGCAGTTATTAAATCAGGTGACATTGGAAAAAAAAATAAGAGATAACATGCCTATAAAAAAAAACATAATATTAAAGATTTAAATTTCTGGTTCATTGAGTTTATTAATAATGATACCCTACTTTTTCAGCTCGTCGTACGTGTTGTGCGTCACCGCATTCTTGCCGATCGGAATTTCTAACAACATTTGTGTGACCGTGTGTATGCAAGACAAGTTTGAGCCAACATCCGTCAGAAAAAAATCCATGGATTTTGTTGTCGGAATGTCCGATCATGTGTATGCGGCATGAGAGTTAGACTTTACAAAAACTTTGAGGAAAAACTCCCCATCCGAACTCAGATGCAAAAATAATAATACTAATAATCTGATGGGTTTTAACCCTTTCCTACTCCTATAAAAATTAAAAAAGTTTTGACTTTGCAAATACATTATAAATTATTAATAATAGAATAAATTATCATGCTAATATTATACAAAATTGGTGGAAACATACAATCAGGTCCATAAATATTGGGGCATCCACACAATTCTAAACTTTTTGGCTCTATACACCACCACACTGGATTTGAAATGAAACGAACAAGATGTACCTTAACTTCAGACTTTCAGCTTTAATTTGAGGGTATTTACATCCAAATCAGGTGAACAGTGTAGGAATTACATCAGTTTGTATATGTGCCTCCCACTTTTTGAGGGACCAAAAGTAATGGGGCAATTGGCTGCTCAGCTGTTCCATGGCCAGTTGTGTGTTATGCCCTCATTATCCCATTTAAAAGGAGCAGATAAAAGGTCCAGAGTTCATTTCAAGTGTGCTATTTGCATTTGGAATCTGTTGCTGTCAACTCTCAATATGAGATCCAAAGAGCTGTCACTATCAGTGAAGCAAGCCATCATTAGGCTGAAAAAACAAAACAAAGCCATCAGAGAGATGGCAAAAACATTAGGTGTGGCCAAAGATTTTTTTTTTTACAGACTTTTCTTGTGGAGGAGAAGATAAAGCCTAGTACACACCCAAATCAATAACAAAGGTAAGGTGAAGTGGGACTTTTATATGTACCCCTGTAGGGTTTAAATGAAGGTATAGAGTAAAAATAGTTAAACTTTATTTTCCATATATCAGTGGTCAAATAAGAACATTCTACAGTTATAACAGGTAAAAATTACAGTTACTGTTATGTGGTCCAGGACGTGCTGATCCTCACAGAAAGGATCAAAACAGATGTCCAACGCGTTTGGCGGGGAACCCTGCTTCGTCAGGGCCTCAAAGTAGCACGAATTTGGGCACAAATATTAAAATAACCTATGAATGAAATATTTTCAAGGTTATAGGTAAATATTAACCGCTTCAGCCCTGGAAGATTTTACCCCCTTCCTGACCATAGCACTTTTTGCGATTTGGCACTGCGTCACTTTAACTGACAGTTGCGCGGTCGTGCGACGTGGCACCCAAACAAAATCGATGTCCACTTTTTCCCACAAATAGAGCTTTCTTTTGGTGGTATTTGATTGCCTCTACGGTTTTTATTTTTTTTGCACTATAAACAAACAAAAGATATACAATTTTGAAAAAAACGCATTATTTTTTAATTTTTGCTATAATAAATTTCCCCCAAAAATATAAAAAAAACTATTTTTTTCCTCAGTTTAGGCCGATATGTATTCTTCTACATATTTTTGGTAAAAAAATCATTGCAATAAGCGTATATTGATTGGTTTGCACAAAAGTTATAGCATCTACAAAATTTACAATACAATACAATAGTTTTATGGCATTTTTATTTTTTAATTTTTTTTATTAGTAATGGAGACGATCTGCGATTTTTATCAGGACTGCGACATTATGGCAGACACATCGGGCACTTTTGACTATTTTGGGACCATTGTCATTTATACAGAAATCAGTGCTATAAAAATGCATTTACTGTGTAAATTACACTGGCAGTAAAGGGGTTAACCATTAGGGGGCGATGAAGGGGTTAAGTGTGTCCTAGGGAGTGATTCTAACTGTAGTGGGGCTGGGCTTCAAGTCACATGACAGCGATCACCGCTCCCAATGACAGGGAGAGGTGATCTCTGTCATGACACAAGCACAGAACTAGTTTACATAGGCACTTCCCTGTTTTGAGGCCCCGTAACATGATTGCCAGGAGACCGGCGGACTCGATGGGCATGGTCACGCTGTACACGGTGGGCGCACGTGCCTGCTATCCCCAGCTCTTAAAGGGGATGTACAGGTCCTACCATTTGCCCACCGCTGCCATTGTGTCGACGTATATCGGCGCGCAGCGGTCGGCAAGTGGTTAATAAATGCTTAAATCATTATAAGAGCATAGAATTTAGAAGATTTATAAGGCATTCACAATTGCCCGAATAACATCACAGTGTAATATAGCATAAAACTTGACAAATTAAAGTTGCATTCTACTTATTTGATGTCCAACAATGTGTCAAGAAACCAAGAACGAAGCAAAGGAACAAATAGATAAATTAATGCCTATAGCTCAAAGTTATATTAATGCATTGTTCTTTCACCTGTATAATGTCGATAATACAGTCAGTCCAATGGGGAAGGAGCCTGGGTCGGGTCACTTCTGGTTTCCTCCCTCCTGCCCACTTGGAACGCACAGCGCTGATGACGCACCTCCGGCATGCGTCATTTCCAGTGCTCGGCCAGCTCCGATCCTCCCCTTCTTTGCAGGTGAAAAAACATGCAAAACCCCCATTGGTGGGTGGGACTTTGAAAGTGACCAAAAACCATACTTGTATCATATAAAACAGAAGTTTATTACAAAAACATATATTGAGTAAAAATACTTGAGTCATCAAAGACAAAAGAATACATCAACATTTGTACATTTGTATGGATTACGGTATATATACAGAAGCATGTAGGCTTAGTGGATGAACCCAACGTTTCCGGCTTGATACCCTTCTTCAGGGATTTTTTAACATACAGAGCCAGGTGTCTATTAGAAAAGCATATATGTCATTAACTGGTTCAGATCTGCGCTATAGCCCAATGATGGCTACAGTGTGGACCTGCTTTGCCAGGAGTACGTCTATTGACGTCCTCCCATGCCCAAGTGGCCTGCGCGCCTCCTGCAGGGCGCGCGAGGCGTGCTCTGTGATCAGTGAGTCTGAAACTCGCTGGATCACAGATCGGAGTAAGGGGTCGATCCCGACCCCTTACCACTTGACCAGCTGTCAGCCAATGACAGCTGATCATGTGATGTAAACAGAGCCAGTAATCGGCTATTTTTTCTCCTCACGCTGACAGCGTGAGGAGAAGAAAAAAAAGGCGATCACCGGCGGCTGTGAGAGGGACATTAGTCCCTATCACGGAGAGCTGCCGCCAGCTCCTTAGTGCCCACCTGTGCCACCTGCCAGTGCCACCTGGCAGTAGACAACAGTGCCACCCATCAGTGCCCACCAGCGCCACCCATCAGTGCCCACAGTGCCACCCATCAGTGCCCACAATTCCACCTATCAGTGCCCACAATCAGTGCCTCATCAACAGTGCTGCACATCAGTGCCACCTATCAGTGCCCATCAGTGTCACCTACCAGTGCCCATCAGTGCCATCTATCAGTAGTACCCATCAGTGCCATCTTATCTGTGCCTATTAGTGCCCATCAGTGCAGCCTATCAGTGCCCACCAGTGCCGCCTCATCAGCACATATCAGTGAAGGAGAAAAGTTACCTGTTTGCAAAATTTTACAACAAACTATGGAACTTTTTTTTTTTTTTTTTCAAAATTTTCCATCTTTTTTTGTTTGTTTAGCAAAAAATAAAAATCCCAGCTGTGATTAAATACCACCAAAAGAAAGCTCTATTTGTGTGAAAAAAAATGATAAAAAAAATTCATTTGGGTACAGTGTTGTATGACCACGCAATTGTCATTCAAAGTGCATCAGCGCTGAAAGCTGAAAATTGGTCTGGGCAGGAGAGGGGTTTAAGTGCCCAGTAAGCAAGTGGTTAAATGAACATTTGGTACAAACAATATATATATTGTCTCAAAAATAGACTAGAATAAAAAAACATAAATGCACACAAAATAGGTAGCGTAGGTCATATACCAGAGAATATCAGTAACCCATACATTGTGGGAACTGACAGAGTCCCATGTTACAATTAAATAAAGGGTAGAAAAAACTGCTTCTATGTGACCCCAAATAGTTCAACAGAGATCTCTAAGGTCCAAAAAAGGCCCCCAGCGAGGAATAAAATAGAATAGGGTATATAATAATATATTGTCAGCAAGATTTTAAAGGTTATAAAGTATGTAAACCAGGCACGTACGGTGTACATATCTATATAGAGGGCATATCAGAAATATCACCATCATCCAATATTTGCAAGTCGGCTGGAAAGGTTCAATGAATATCCAATCCAGGGAGTATACCTGTAAAAGTGTGACTTCTTTGCAGGTGCGGCCCTATTTCCCCTCTGCTGATAGCTATCAGCTGGGGGTACACTTGCTGCCACTCACACCTTCTCTGGGATACCTGCAAACCCGAAAGATGGATTTGGTGGAGGTACATGCACGGCGTGACGTGAACCTCACCTGGCATGTCAGTGGACAGATGAACCCTCCCCCGTTCCTCCAGATCCCACAGAACCTGGATCCTCTCCTACCCCCCATACTACTTTCACCACACACACCTTTTTATTTATCTATTTCTATGTATATACATACACCCTTTTTTTTTTTTTTTCTTCCTTTATTTCTTTGTTTTCCTTTTCTCCTTCTCCCTTTCCCTTCCCTCTTCTGCTTACTTCTTCTTTTTTCTTCTTTCTTCCTTTCTTTCTTCTTCTTTTTTCTTTTCCCTTCTCTTTCTCTTTGTGGGTGCTACACTGTTATTGCAAACATCAATATTATGATCACCATTACGTAGAAGTCTGCTCTGCTTTCCAGGTGAGAGCGCGGACGTCATCCCCACGGGCTCAGCAGGTTCCTTCCCCTTTGGACTGACTGTATTATAGACATTATATAGGTGAGAGAACAATACATTAATATAACTTTGAGCTATAGGCATTCATTTTTTTAATTGTTCCTTTTGCTCTTGGTTTCTTGACACATTGTTGGACATCAAATAAGTAGAATGCAACTTTAATTTGTCAAGTTTTATGCTATATTACACTTATTCGGCAATTGTGAATGCCTTTAAAAATTTTCTAAATTCTATGCTCTTATATTGATTTAAGCATTTATTAATATTTACCTATAACCTTGTCAATATTTCATTCATAGGTTATTATAATATTTGTACCAAATTTGTGCTACTTTAAGGCCCTGACCAAGCAGGGTTCCCCACGAAACGCGTAGGCCATCTGTTTTGATCCTTTCTGTCAGGATCAGCACATCCTGGACCACATATCAGTAACTGTGATTTTAACCTGTTATAACTGTAAAATGTTCTTATTTGACCATTGATATATGGAAAATAAAGTTTAACTATTTTTACTCTGTGGAATATACCTTCATTTAAACCCTACAGGGGTACATATAAAGTCCCATTTCACCTTACCTTTGTTTTTGATTTTTGTATCTTTTTGGGATGGTACCTATTTAGGGTTATAATTGCTCCACATCCACCCCCCCCCCCCCTGTGCTAGTACACACCTAATTTTTTAGAATGAAAAAAAACCTGACAAGCGGTTTTTATTGAACCTGCCGATGTTGCACGACATTTGGCCTGTGTGTACTAGGCTTAAAAGTCTGTTGTTTTTCCTCCTCACAGAAGAGGAACAACATTGGGGCAGGCTACACTCTGAATGATCACTGTGATAGCCAATCAGAGGCTATCAAAGCAATCATGATCAGGATCCGGTTCCCCTGGGTCTCCATCATTACTAGAGACCTGGGGCTGTCACCAACAACCCAGTCTCTGTGCTGGGAGCACACAAGCTAGTACGCTTCTGGCAAAAACACTTTAACACATATTTGTGGCGCCCAGGTTTAAAGCCCACTTCCTGGACACCGCATATATGTGTCATGCTTTTGTGAAGGGGTTAAAGCGTTTGTTAACCCCAAAAAATAAATTAAAGATCCTGTTCCCTTAAAGCATGTTATACAGCACAGTGCTTGTGCTGTCATTTGGATCCCTGTATCACCTGAAATACCTAGCTGATCCTGCCCAGCTATGCCCTCCCCCCTGCAAACAGACCACAATAATCATGGCTGCTGAGCCCCTGACATCATGGTCTGTTTGCGTGATTCCGTAAGCCGAAGCTCTGCTATCTGTCTCCTGTGTCATTCTCCCTCCTCCCCTCTCTGTCTGTCTCTCTGTCTCTGCTCTACCAGTGCCCCCCCCCCCCTGCTCCTGTTGCTCTCATTTCATATTACATGCTGCCATTCTCTCTGCAGCATTATACTAATTGTGCCTGTGTAATATAAAAAAAACCTGCAAAAATAGCTGGTATGAGGTCCGCTCCCGCCGCTCAGCTGATTGTCGGTGGCTCTGAGCTCTCCTCCTCTCTCCCCCTCCTCCCCAGCTGACATCAGTGGGAGGCTCGGCCCCGCCCCCTGCAGCTGTGAGTCGGAGAGACAAGGCAGGAGAGAAATCAGCTGAGTGCCGGGAACGGAGCTCATACAGGTACAATCCTGCAGTTTTTTTTACAGAGCACTAGTATAATGCTGCAGGGAGGATGGTAGCATGTAACACAAGTGGATTAACAACCACTTTAATGTAAAAAATGGTACTGTATATTTATCGCCCCCTCACCCCTCTGTACACTTACCTGAGCCCTATCTCGATTTGGTGCAGCAGCTCTTTGCGATCTCTCTGCTCACAGAGGCAGCAGCAGGAGCCATTGGCTCCTGCTGCTGTCAATCAAATCCAGTGAGCAGAGAGCGGGGGTGGGGCTTGGGATGGCTTGGGATCAAGCCTGTAGATGTGCCCCTATAGTAAGAGGGGCACACAAAGAAGTGAAGGAGCCAAGAGCACTGGATGGGGACCCCAGAAGAGGAGGTTTGAGTCACCCTGTGAAAAACCATTGCACAGAGCAAGCAAGAGTAACATGTTTATTATTTTAGAAAATGTTTTAATGATAATATATATTAGGCAGATATTTTATTACCTGCCTTGTACCGTACCTTGTTTCTGTTTGTACTCCAAAAGAATTCTCTTACTACTTGAGAACACTATACCAGGTCAGGGAAACTCTCAGCCTGTTGAAAAACACTCACCGACTACTTTATTAGGTACACCTTGCTAGTACTAGGTTGGACCCCCTTTTGCCCTCAGAACTGCCCTAATTCTTCATGGCATAGGGGGTTATTTATGAAAGGCAAATCCACTTTGCACTGAAAGTGCGGTCGCTGTAGATCTGAGGGGGACATGCAAGGAAAATAAAAAACAGCATTTTAGCTTGCACATGATTGGATGATAAAATCAGCAGAGATTCCCCTCATTTCAGATCTTCTCCTCAGATCTACAGTGACTGCACTTCCAAGTGCACTTTCAGTGCAAAGTGGATTTGCCTTTCGTAAATAACCCCATAGATTCAACAAAGTGTTGGAAACATTCCTCAGCAAGTGTGGTCCATATTGACATGATAGCATCACGCAGTGGCTGCAGATTTGTCGGCTGCTCATCCATGATGTGAATCTCCCATTCCACCACATTCCAAAGGTGCTCTATTGGATTAAGATCTGGTGACTGTGGAGGCCATTGAAGTACAATGAACTCATTGTCATGCTGAAGAAACCAGTGGTGAGATGATTTGAGCTCTGTGACATGGTGCATTATTCTGCTGGAAGTAGCCATCAGAAGATGGGTACACTGTAGTCATAAAGGGATGGACATGGTCCGCAACAAAGCTCAGGTAGGCCATGGCATTTAACACCTCAATACAGGGCCCCTACCCAGGCCAATTTTCAGCACTCCCACAATTTGAATGAGAATTACTCAGTCATGCAACACTGTACCCAAATTAATTTTTTTTTTTTTTTCATACAATTAGAGCTTTCTTTTGGTGGTATTTAATCACCACTGGGTTTTTTATTTTTTGCGCTACAAATGAAAAAAAGACCGAAAACAAAAATGTGTTTTTCTTCTAACGCATAAATAAATTTTAATGAATTTCAATGCACACAGAGACAATGTAATATCCACATTTGTGGTCAAATATTAAATATGGTGTTGCACCAGGTAAATAGATACCAAATATATCACGCTTTAAAATTGTGCACGCTTGTGAAATGGCATCAAACTTCAGTATTTGAATATCTCCATAGGCAACGCTTTATAAGCCTTAATGGGTTACCAGTTTAGAGTTACACAGGCAGTCTGGTGCTAAAATTATTGCTCTAAATCTTATGTTTTTGGCGATACCTCACACGTGTGGTGCTATCGCTGTTTATGTATACGTGTACCGGACCAGCGTGTGTGTTCGTCTTTGCACGCGAGCATGGGGGGAGGGGCTCTTTAAATGTTTTATTTATTTATTGGTGGGACACTGGTACACTGATAGATGTTGATCGGCCACCAGCAGACACTAACAGATGTTGATGTCACAATGATACACTATTGCAGAAGTTTTGTGCACTGGTACAGATGTTTATGGGGGCATGGACAGTGGTGTTTGGTGTACTGTGTGTGGGGGGGGGTCTGTGACAGCTCTGTGTGTAAAATCATCCTTACACACAGAGCTGTCACAGACCTTGCAGATTCCCCCGCCCCCCCTACACTGAGCTCTCACTGAGCTCAGCGGGGAGAACTGTCACAGAGACATGTGTCTCTGTGTACACGGTGAAGGCAGTGGCGGCTGGTGAAGTTTTAGGATGGGGGGGCACCAGGCCCCGCCCTTCCTTTTTGACTCCTCCCACTTGGTAAAATGGGCATGGTTTCAGCTAAATAGTGGGTGTGGCTCTAAGGTGGTGTGGTTAGTGTCTCAGTTGAACGAGGGATGGAGGGAGAGAGGGATGGAGGGACAGCAGGCCCAGATCCTACACAATAGAAATATGTGTATTCTAGAAAGTTTAACAATCAGCAGATGAAGATACTCCAAACACCTGGTGTTAGCACTTCAATCATCCCCGCACCATGGTTGTTATGGTGTCAGAATGATTGAAGCGCATTATTTCTATTATTACATTGTAATATAAAATGAAATCATTCAACTCACCATAATGCAGAATCAGTGGGAGCCCCGAGCATGTCACTAGCTACGTCGCCTGCCACCAGATGCCATCAGGTGTCCCCAGCGGAGTCCCTCCTTACATCAGGTGCCCCCAGCGGAGTCCCTCCTTACATGCAGCCTGTGTCACATAAAATGCAGCCTGTGTCACCACCAAATTGCAGCAGCCTGTGTCACCACCAAATTGCAGCAGCCTGTGTCACCACCAAAGTGCAGCAGCATGTGTCACCACCAAATTGCAGCAGCATGTGTCACCACATAAAATGCAGCATGTGTCACCAAATTGCAGCAGTATGTGTCCCCAAATTGCAGCAGTATGTGTCCCCAAATTGCAGCAGTGTCACCAAATTGCAGCAGTATGTGTCCCCAAATTGCAGCAGTGTCAAATTGCAGCAGTATGTGTCCCCAAATTGCAGCAGTATGTGTCCCCAAATTGCAGCAGTGTCACCAAATTGCAGCAGTATGTGTCCCCAAATTGCAGCAGTGTCACCAAATTGCAGCAGTGTGTGTCTCCAAATTGCAGCATCGTGTGTCACCACCAAACCTCCATCCCCCCGTTACTTACCTTGCTATGTGTTGTCCTCTCCAGCGGTGTCTCCTGTGGAGAGCTCCATTCTTCTCATACTTCCTGTTTCCTCTCTCTCTCTCTCTCTCTCTCGAGAGAGAGAGAGAGAGAGAGAGAGAGAGAGAGAGAGAGAAGCAGGAAGTGACATCATACTCAGATGTCAATCAAACCGCTCGGCCATAGCAATAGATACTAGCGCCAGGCGGAAGCTACTCAGCGCCCCACAAAGCGCCGCAAGGCGGGCTAAACGGCATGCAATCTCGTGATTGCATAGACGTGGTGCTTCCCATAATTGCACTGTGTCCGGCGTCCGAACACAGTGCACTTAAGGACCGTTTTTTGTATTTTTTTTTTAAAGGGCCAGCTTTAAAAAAAAAAAAATTTTAACATTTTTTTTTTTACTGCCTGGAGGGGGGGCGGCGCCCAGGCGCCCCCTATGGACGGGCCGCCACTGGGTGAAGGCTGTGATTGGACACAGCCATCATGTGATCAGGAGGGCCAATCACAGTGCCCATATCCCGATCCAATCTTGGCTGTGTCCTGTGATCAAAGCCATTACAGGATCGTGGCGCAGCATGGCCCCGGCACTCGTTCTGAGGGGCGTTCCTGAACGTCCCTCAGATCGACGAAGGGCCCACCCAGTCATTTATGTACAGTGGCCGCGTGGTAAGAAGTTAAACGATGCTCAATTGGTACTAAGGGGCCCAAAGTGTGACAAGAAATTATCCCCCACATCATTACACCACCAGCCTGAACCATTAATACAAGGCAGGATGAATCCATCCATCCATGTTGTTTATACCAAATTCTGACCCTACCATCTGAATGTCGCAGCTGAAATCGAGACTCATCAGACCAGGCAACGTTTTTCCAATCTTCTATTGTCCAATTTTGGCGAGCCTGTGTGAATTGTAGTCTCAGTTTCCTGTTCTTAGTTGACAGGAGTGGCACCTGGTGTGGTCATCTGCTTCAAGGTTCGATGTGTTGTGCATTCAGAGATGGTATTCTGCATACCTTGGTTGTAACGAGTGGTTATTTGAGCTACTGTTGCCTTTCTATCACCTCGAACCAGTCTGCCCATTCTCCACTAGCATCAACAAGGCAGTTTCGTCCACACAACTGTCGCTCACTAGATATTTTCTCTTTTTCAGACCATTCTCCATAAACCCTATAGATGGTTGTGCATGAAAATCCCAGTAGTTCAGCAGTTTTTGAAATACTCATACCAGCCTTTCTGGCACCAACAACCATGCCACGTTCAAAGTCACCCAAATCCCCTTTCTTCCCCATCCTGATGCTCGGTTTGAACTTCAGCAAGTCGTCTTCACCACGTCTAGATGCCTAAATGCATTGAGCTGCTGCCATTTGATTAGCAATTGAACGGGTGTTCCTCATAAAAGTGGCCAGTGAGTGTATAGCTGTCTTAATAGTGTAATTCTCCCGTTCTATCAATCAAAGATCCCTTTATGCTGATTTCTATCACTCCATGGTACTTCTGAAAGGAAAATAGATTTTTCTGAAAAGTTTCTATTGTCAGTAGAGGATATATTTATTCCTGCAATAGCAGTCCATTGCGGTGGATCTAACGAAAGGCAATAAATGACATTGTCTTCTGTAGACATACTTTACATACCCCCAAAGAATTTTAAAGCACTTGACCTGTGCTCACCCACTTGGCTGTGGCTGATCATCGTTATTAATATACATAGCTGGGACTGAGTACACCTTTGTAACCATATCACTTGTTAGAATGTACTTTACCCCTGTGCTGAGCCAGGTTCTGCTCTTTTATGAAGTGAAACTATGTGAACAGAGCACAAAAGACTACAGTATTTCCAGACTTGTTGGGTGCACCATAACATTCCCTGCTGGATTATTCTGATAATGTAGATGTGCTAGTTTAAAAATTGCAGTGCTGTTTTGTAACTTATCAATATTTAATTAAAGGATATTTGAGAATGGATTTATTATTAGAATGCCATCCAGCAACTTGATGTAAGACTTTAAGTAAATATGATTGACAATTATACATTTAATAATCTGAGACATTACTTGCTGGGGGAGGTACCAGGGGGAGCCTAAACTAAAGGGGGGGGGGGGGGGGTGGCGCGTATTAACCCCTTTGCTACATGCCAGTATTAGGATATGGAATGATTACTTGCGGTTAGAGATAGAGGATCGCCACGGATTCAAACAGCTTGAAAAAATCATGTAAAGTTGTGCTGAATTTAATAATCCAATCATATTCAAGTAAAAATCGCATTTCTTATAGACTTCCATGGCAGCAAACAATTGGGTAGCCCCGCCCTCACTCCTACCTAATAGGACCCCACTCCCATAAATTTTCAAGCTGAGCCAGAGGTCTCGTTCCTTTTTTGTCAGCCTCACTCTAGGGCCATTTTGTATGAAGTTTCTTACCTTGGAAGATGTGGCGACCTGGGGTCACGCGTGTGTGGATGTTGGGAGCGTCCTGGGGTGTCAAGAAGTTCCCAGGATGGCTCCAGGAGTCACCGAATACTCGGCTAACAGCAGGGTGGTGAATGGCACACATGCGCAGAAGATTGGTACTTGTAATAACGGAAGCTCTGCCAATCAGATGCCCTGCAAAAAGCAGGTAACCTCTAAAGTGTGCCCAGCATGACAGTGTGCTTTGCTGTTCCTGTGATCAGGATCACCCTGCGGATGCCTCGATTTCACTGTGGAAGAGGTCCAGAATACGTGAGTATGTTTGGCTTGAGGTCAGCGGAAGGGACCAGACGCCATGCGGGCTGCGAGGGAGTAACTCCACTTATGTTAAAGAAAAATAAATAGATAACCAAATGGTCAACCCCTTAGGGGTTTTCTCTTAGCAAATAAACAGCTGTTACTTTGTCTCTCTGGACAGATTAAAGTGTTACTAAACTTACAACAAGTAAAATTAGTCTGTATATTCAGAAAAGCATGCTTGTTATACTCACTGTGGACCCTAAGGGGTCAATCCTCTGCATTGTGTAAGAAGGCTGTTTCATCATATCTTCTCTGATCCTCCCCTCCTTCCACTGACTCCTAATAATTTCCTGATAACAGAGTCTATGAAGTCAGGCTGCACATGCTCAGTTTGGTGTGTATTGCTAGAGCTTTTTTTTTCTTGGGAGAGTGGCCCTGTGCTGAACACATGCAATTAGCACTGTCCAGAAAGGGAGCGTCAGGGGTCTTGCACTCTTATAGGTCAGTCAGAAAACTCCTCCTACAAGCTTTACCAGTGCTTAGCTGGACAGTTTATATTTACTAAAATAGTTGCATTTCCATGTTCTGTGTACTGTGGGAGACCATAAATTGTGAATGCAGGGTCCTGAGTTTAGTAACACTTTAAGAAACTTCAGCAGCTGCACTTCGAATTGGGTAGGCTATTTAATACATGGCTGCATGGCTTGAGTAGCAATTGTACATGTTATGATATTTATTTTATTAACAATGTGGAGTTCTCCCTTAAACTTACTGAGATTTGTTTATTCAGCAACAATTCCTTGTGCACCTCTATTCCTTGAATCCTCTATTCAGTTTATAGCTGGAGGGCAGCAGTGTCTTTCTTACTGATACTGTTTCTGGATGGTCAGCCCTACTTCAGGTCTCTTAAAGCTGGTGTATGGAAAGCTGACTAATAGATACTTGCTATTAAGCATCTTCAGATCAACATGTATTATGCACACCGCAAACTGGGCCTTTGTTGCTCATGCCTTGGCTGGTAAAACCCTGTATGAATTTCCTGCCTTGTTCAGGTATCCAGGGAGCAAGATGACAGCGACCAACAGGTTGCCACGGGTAGTCAAGACACTCTAATAAAAAGAGCCTGTTAAAGGATACTCTTTTTTGACAATGTCAAGCTTTTCCTTGCAGGACCAGTCAAGTGGCCAATTTAACCCTCTTCAAACAATTCATAAAAGGGATATGTTGATGAGGAAGATTTTTGAGCAGGTTTTTGTACCTCCTTTTGTAAGGCTGCTAGGATGCCTAAAATGGCAGAGGTACCTGCAATGCAAGTATTTTAGCACTTCCAAAGGCGTACATTGCCTTTTTTCCTATAATGTTTAAGCTAGAAGCTCATTCTTGAAGAGGGTTGCAAATTGAACAGAAGGACAGAGCAGCATTGGACTTGTCCCTAAGGGGTATATCTGTCTGCAGTTGCAGCCTGGGAGCCTGCCTTAACCCTTACCTTTCTTAAACTGCCCCTTCAAGGGCTTGCTTTATCTGGATGGTAAATAGCTGGAGATGATTCTACCAGTAGAACAATTTTGATTGCATTGTGAGAGTCTAAACAATCCCCTTAAAGAGCTAGCTTTCTTTAAAAGCAAATAACTGTAAATAATTCTACAAGTGGGACAATTCATGTTTGCATTGTGAGAGTCTAAAAGTCTAAACCAGGGATCCTCAAACTATGGCCTGCCTAGGTCATCTACCTGGCCCGTGGGGGGGGGGGGGGGGGGGTGTCCAAGTGAGCCACGGCGGATGCTTTGATCCCAGTCACTATTTCCCTGCCAGTCCACTCATCCGGCTGCATACTTCTTGGCCGCCGCCATTTCCTGGGCTCTCTGAGCTGCATCCACCCACCGAGTCACACTCATCAGTTCATCCTGTCTGGGGCTGGTCGGCTGGCCTGCCCTGCCCCACGGATCAAGCTGATGTTTTTCCCGTTCTCACGGCCGGCCCTGATCTTGGCTCCTCTGCTGCATTGTTGTGCACAGGTGTGGCTGCATTGTTGTGCATGGGTGTGGCTGCATTGTTGTGCATGGGTGTGGCAGCATTGTTGTGCACAGGTGAGGCTGCGCTGATGGGCACAGGTGTGGCTGCGCTGATGGGCACTGTTCAGGCTGCGCTGGTGGATACTAATCAGGCTGCATTGATCTGGCCCCCAACAATCTGAGGGACAGTGAACTGGCCCCCTGTTTAAAAAGTTTGAGGACCCCTGGTCTAAACCGTCCTCTTCAAGTGCTAGCTTAATTTGACAGCTAAGATCTGTGTTTGGTCTGGCCTCCTGCCTCAAAGTACATGTCTGCTGAATGAAAGAGGACTGCAAGTCAGTGTTTAACTCCAAAGGGTTTGCTCCTGCAGTTCCAGCCCGGAGTCCAGAAAGAATTTAAGAGAGAGAGTCCTCAACCAAGTAGTCAGCAAAAAGCTCCACTTCTGGGAGAGAGGTTGCTAACTGGCCTTTTTCATATCTGTGCCAACCATATCTTATGGGTACCTGGTTGCTTCTCTTTTAATAGGAAGATACAGCTTTGGTCTCGGACGGTTGGACTCTCAGGTCAAGCACTTCAGGCCATGTGGGTCAATCAGTCACCTTCAGGCCTCCGACTGTGTGAGGAGGAATCCTTTGCTTCAGCCACAATAAGCAAGTTCTGCTAGCCAATTTGTTTTTTTTACCGTCTCTAGGGACGACAAATCCAATTCCAGCAGATGTGATTTTAAGAGGAGTACTATTGTTGCTCAGAGGGTTGCCTATTTCCAACTCCCAGAGCTGTCTTTTGACATACTTCTGTTTCTACATGGATTAAGACGTCATGCGGCATATATGTCTGCTAGTTGGGTTCTCGATTCATTCCTCCTCTAGACAGGGATTCCTGTCAAGTGTACAGAGGGAGTTCTCAGAACCCCATAAGAATTTGTCTGGCTAGTCTTTCAAAAAGGTCATGGGACTCCTACAAAAAACCTTGTGTATCTAAGTGCTTAATCCATCACGGTTCAGGAAACATAGTTTTTGCCACTAGAGCATACTGGTGGTAGGATGCTGGGTAATCCTGACTTTCCTCTCTTCACCTGTTAGCATCTCAATACCTGATCAGGATTATGGTCTTATACATCTCTATATTGGGGTGTGCTCAATGGAAATGGCCTCCTGTCCTGAAAGGGTTTTTTTTCTCCAATGTTGATCATTCACCCAACTTTTCATGTCTCGCAGACACTGCAGATGAAGCTGTGGGTGCTGGCACAGTAATGAATCTTCTGTGCTGCTGAGTTATTGCCAGTGGAACTCCTATCGAGAAGTTGTTTTGCCAGTAGAACTCCCCGATTGGGAAGTTAGTTTGCACACACTGGTTTTCTGGCCAGCTCTTTCATGTTCCCTTTGCCTTTTCTCACCTGACAGCAGGCTGTTTAGTCTCCTGTGAGGCTGAACAACATCACAGTGGTGTCCTACATCAGGGGAAGGTCAGAAGCTGCAGAGTCAGTCCACTGAGAAGAGGTATAGATGACTGTGATCTGGGTGGAATAGAAGCTTCCTTATCTCTTTTGAGTCTACATAGATTTTCTGGTAAGAATCCATATTTTGTAGCCCAATTGGGCAATACAAGGTTCCTACATCCAGGTGAATTTTATCTCTGGACAAGATTTCAGAAATTAGATCTGGTAGCATCTCCTTGTAACAGTAGCTGGAAAACTGTTTCCTAGGGGCCTGAACTAAGCCCTGGGTGTGGATGCTGTGTCCAATCAGGAAAAGTCTTACAAGCCATATGTTTTTCAGTTCAATCCATATACAATTTTTTTTTATTGGCGGGGGAGTGGGTCTGTTGCTAAAGACCATGGCAATTTTTTCTGTAATTCCCTATTGGCCAAACAGGCCTGGGTTACTGCCTTTTGATACTGGGGTATCGGATTGTCCTTTCTCTCAGATTAGATCTTCTGTCATAGAGAGCAAAATTACATCCTTGTTCATATCTTCCACTTTCTTATCCTGGCAGGAAGAGACTGATCAGGCCTGGCTGTTGTTTCTCTAAGTTAATATCTATAAATCCTACAAAAGGATTTGAATAGCGCTTGTTCAGTTTGGACTGCTTTGTTTTCTTTGCTTCAGTCCTCTGGTCAGGGGCATTCCGGGCTTCAACTGATCCTAAAGCTCTCGGAGAGCAGATCACTGGAGTCCCTGTCACATCCAATGTGTCATGAGTAGACTACCCCTTTACTCATCCAATACTTTAATGGGGGGTTGCATCCGAGACTCGAAGGAGAGCCAAGACTCTCTAGGCAGGGTTTACTACTTGCTCTGGACTTCCTTGCCGGCTCCAGGTGAGATCTTTTTGCAGTCCAGCTTGGGTAAAGACTGAGCTATGAAGACATGCACTCTAAGGGCTATCTCTTCAGCCAGGAAGTTTGCCAAGATCAAAGCTTTAGGCTAGCAAGGATCCTTTGGTGACTTACAGCTCCAGATGGGATCCCTCTAGTTCAGTTGGAGTAAGGATTTAGCCATGATGACAATCTCTCTAGGGCTACATTTACTACTGCTAATACTAGCCAGGACACATTATATTGATGAGAATGACACAAAGACCACACAATTTACTAAGGAATAACTATTACAGGCAACAGGTGAAAGCATTAACTGGTGTACACACACCAAAAATATAAACGCTGAAACTGTGCTGGAATCAGAATGTTCCCTCAATGTACTTTAATATGAGAACTCTGCAAACTTCAGATGTCAGATTTTCAGACCATCTAACCAGATCAGTAAGGAGACTGTATAAGTGTGCTTTTCAAAGTCTTTTTTGTGTAGCACATCCAAAGTAGGTTTCTTGACCGATGGCTGTTAAAAACATCCTTTTTTACATGATTCCAGGATCACCAGATTACCTTCAAAGGACTGTTGTATTACAACATTGGCTGGACAATAAAATCTAAAGTACTGTACAGGCAGGCTATGCTTGTTGTATGTGTAATTTTCAGTTTTGACTGGATTGAGCCTTAAATGATTGACATGAGGCTTATCAGAAGAATGGAGTAGCCTCTAGAGTTTTGCAGTTGACTATGTGGTGTTCAGGCATACATGTGGTCCCAAATGTTATATGCACAGCAGATGAACCCAGACCTACTTTGGTGGAGTTGAAGTTCAAAACCAATAAGTACCCTAAAACAGTGCCAGTGCTCCCTTTATTGTGAAAATTCATTCTATAATAACTTTGCCAAGATCATGCACACTCTAGAAAGTATTCCCCATTTCATCTTTGAAATCAATTAAACAAAATATTAGCTAGTTAGATAGATTATATAGTTAGATGGTAGCAGATTGGATTCTTCTTCCAGACCCTGATCTGCCTGGGAATTCTTTTACATGTATGCTGGAGTTGCATTTCATGGGTTTTGACTAACCTCTGCAGCATCTTGTAAACTGTGAATGTGTATAATGCACTGTACATGCACCACGAGCAGTATACATTAAAAAATATGCCAACGAGACAAAGTTCCACTTTTAGAAGGTCAGGGGATATTTGAATGAGTCTATTGGTAAATTAGGAATACCCCCTTTAAAAACAAGTTTTCTGGACATATTCATAAATGATTCTATCCCATAAGGGAAAGGCAACAGCCAAGTGAGTAGTGTGAAAAAAAACAAATGCCAAATAGCTCACTATAAATATAGTAAGCCCTTGTTAAATTCTGTACCCAGTCAGAATGTTTTGGCAATTTGCATAACCCATTAAGAAAAATCTAATTAGTCACTCGCACAAATGTATACAATGCTTAGTCTCAGTTTCCTGCAAAAGCTGACCAGCTATTTCTTTCCTCACTAACCTTCTGGGAATCTTGTAAAGCTCTGTAAAATGCCTATAATTCATGCTGCAGGATACAATTAGACTTACAAATTTCAAGCGGTCACAAATTAGATGTGTGAAAATATGTTCTCTAAATATAACACCAAGTGCGAGAAAAACGCATTAATCAGTGGTGTCTGTGTAGTGTAAACCGATTCCCTAAATGTTATTGCAGTCAGTAAAATCTAATCATGTCATACAGAATGTGTTTTACTAAATTACTGTGATTATTACTTTAAGCTACCACTGGGATAGCCAGTAATTGACTGCAGCTGGTAGCATTTTTTCATGCTTATTGTGCAGCTGAAATTCTTCAAAGACAATACATAAATGAACACAATATTTGGTATTATAAGAATATATTTTGTTTGATTTTTTTTTTTTTTTTTTTTAGGTTTGATTGCCAAACAAAAGTAAGCACAAATCTAATAATATTAATTAAGGTGTAATTTTGGGAAATTATGAAGGGTTTTTGGAGTGATGAATTCATTTTTTTGGGATGCTTTAAAAACCCAAAACCATTGTTTCCATTGCAGAGAGCAATGGGAAATCCAACATTTTTGAGTTTTTATAAAAACCCTAGTCCAGGTGAAAATTAGACATAACTGTGCCTCAACCTTTGCAGAGCAGCTAGTAAAGTTGCTTGGGAAGGACACTGTGGTGCTGATGTACAAACTTCTCCTGCATTGTTGATGCCATTGTGGCTCAGATGCCATATGGTAGGAATCCTGCACCTGCTGATTCTAAGCCCCAGAGAGATTGCTTTTCTTCTGATTCTCCCAGAACATCATCAGAGGTAGTTCCAGATTCCCCTTTTTTACAGCAGCCCATTCTGTTCCAGATAATAGAGGATATTCAAAAATGGCAGTCTATTCTAACTTCACACACTGAAGGTATCAGTATAGACTTGTTATTTTTTAGGCAAGAGCTTTAAAACCTATGAAGTAGAACTTCTGAAACTAAATTTAGAATATGTGCTACAGAGAATGATGTCTGTCATATACATTCTAATTTCAGATACTCAAATCTAATTGTTTTCCTTACAAATCAAAATTAGTTGCCCTTGATAATGTAGCGGGCACCTACTTTTATGTAGGTGACCTTTTTGCTAGTTTACAATGTCAGGTAAATTTAGGCAGGCTTGTACCATTACAGCAGGCCTGTTTGTTTATTTGGGATTTGAGTGGCAGGTAGTTTGTATGCGAGTCTCGGCCAATCATTAATTTGTTGGGCAATGTCCCGGGACTCTCATATAAAAGCCGGGTCACATGGTCTGGGAGTGTGTCCTGTTCGAGTTTGGAGAAGCCAGCCTGGTTCCCGGAGGGGAGTGGTTCCCCCTCTGGGGAGCCATCGGGGCCCCCCTGCGAGGGGGGTGGGGAACCGGTCTCCATAGAGGAAGAGACGACACCGTACAGCATGTAGTCGCTGGTGTCGTTGGCCGCCCCTGTGGGGAAGGGAGCAGGCCAGAAAGGAGAAAAGGGAACAAAGGATCATTGCGGAAGAAGCAGGGATGGACTGGCCATCGGGACTACCGGGAGATTCCCGGTGGGCGGATGGCTCAGTGTGGCCGGTTTCAGCCGCATCTGAGGTGCGTGGCGATCTACCTATCAACCGCCGACAGCTGTCGCCTGACGGGTAGATCGAGATTTAGCCAGTATGCAGAGTAGCGCAGGAAGTATGTGTAGTAAGTTCTCTCTCTCATGTCACGCGCGGCTGCTCCCCGGCGGCCTCTCCTCTCTTTTCGTCTATCCCCATTGGCTTGTAAGATCATCTGGGATAGACGAGAAAAGAGGAGGGGCCACCGGGGAGCAGCCACGTGTGACATGAGAGAGAGAACTTACTACACACGCTTCCTGCGCTACTCTGCATACTGGCTAGTAAGATCCTGATATACCCTGATGATGTACCCTGATGATGTGCCCTGATCATGTGCCCTGATCATGTGCCCTGATGATGTGCCCCATGCCCTATGTACCCTAATGTGCTATGTGCCCCATAATGTGCCCTCATGTGCCCCATAATGTGCCATGTGCCCTGATGTGCCATAATGTGCCCTGATGTGCCCCATGCCCTGATGTGCTATGTGCCCTGATGTGCCCCATGCCCTGATGTGCTATGTGCCCCTTAATGTGCCCTGATGTGCCCCATAATGTGCCATGTGCCATGTGCCATAATGTGCCCTGATGTCCCCCGTGCTCTGATGTGCTCTGTGCCCTGACGTACCCTAATGTGCTATATGCCCTGATGTGCTATGTGCCCTGATGTGCCCCATGCCCTGATGTGCCATAATGTGCCCTGATGTGCCAAGATGTGCTATGTGCCCCGTGCCCTGATGTGCTATGTGCCCTGATGTGCCCCGTGCCCTGATGTGCTATGTGCCCTGATGTGCCATAATGTGCCCTGATGTGCCCCGTGCCCTGATATGTGCCATAATGTGCCCTGATGTGCCCCGTGCCCTGATGTGTGCCATAATGTGCCCTGATGTGCCCCGTGCCCTGATGTGTTATGTGCCCCATAATGTGTCATGTGCCCTGATGTGCTATGTGCCCTGACGTGCTATATGCCCTGATGTGCTATGTGCTCCGATGTGCCCCATAATGTGCCCTGATGTGCCCTGATGTGCCATAATGTGCCCTGATGTGCTATGTGCCCTGATGGGCCCCATAATGTGCCATGTGCCCTAATAAGCGATAATGTGCCCTGATGTGCCATGTGCCCTGATGTGCTATGTGCCCTGATGTGCCATAATGAGCCCCGATGTGCCCCGTGCCCTGATGTGCCCCGTGCCCTGATGTGCCCCGTGCCCTGATGTGCTATGTGCCCTGATGTGCTGTGCCCCGATGTCCTATGCCCTGATGTGCCCCGTGACCTGATGTGCTTTGTGGCCCGATGTCCTATGCCCTGATGTGCCTCGTGCCCTAATGTGCTATGTGCCCTGACGTGCCCCATGCCCTGATGTGCCCCATAATGTGCCCTGATGTGCCCCATAATGTGCCATGTGCCCTGATGTGCCATAATGTGCCCTGATGTGCCCCGTGCCCTAATATGCTATATGCCCTAATGTGCTATGTGCCCAATAATGTGCCCTATAATGTGCCATGTGCCATAATGTGCCCTGATGTGCTATGTGCCCCATAATGTGCCATGTGCCCTGTGCCCTGATGTGCTATATGCCCTGATGTGCCCCGTGCCCTGATGTGCCCCATGTCCTGATGTGCCGTGCCCCGATCTCCTGTGCCCTGATGTGCCCCATGATCTGATGTGCCTTGTGGCCCGGTACCCCGTGCCCTGATGTGCCTCGATGTGCTGTGCCCCAATGTCCTGTGCCTCAATGTCGTGTGCCCTGATGTACTGTGACCTGTGCCCTGATGTCCTGTACCCTGATGTGCTGTGTCCTGATGTGCTATACCTTGATGTGCTGTGCCCTGTACCCTGATGTGATGTGCCCTGATGTGCTGTGTCCTGTACCCCGATATACTGTGCCCTGATGTGCCCTGATGTGCTGTGCCCTGTACACTCATGTGTTGTGCCTTGTACGCTGATGTGCTGGGCTCTGTGCCCTGATGTGCTGTGCCCTGATGTGCTGTGCCCTGATGTCCTGTGCCCTGAGCCCTGATGTCCTGTGCCCTGATGTGCTGTGCCCTGATGTCCTGTGCCCTGATGTCCTGTGCCCTGATGTCCTGTGCCCTGATGTCCTGTGCCCTGATGTGCTGTGCCCTGTACGCTGATGTGCTGGGCTCTGTACCCTGATGTGATGTGCCCTATACGCTGATGTGCTGGGCTCTTTGCCCTGATGTGGCCTGGTGTGTTGTACCCTGATGTACTGTGCCCCTGCACCCTGATGTGGCCTGGTGTGCTGTACCCTGATGTGCTGTGCACTGGTGTGCCTTGTATCCTGATGTGCCTTCTGCCCTGTTGTGCTGTTCCCTGATGTGCCTTGTGCCCTGATGTGCTGTGCCCTGTACCCTGATGTGGCCTGATGTGCTGTGCCGGTCTGGATGAAGTCCAGGCCCACATTTTTGTCCCAGTCCAGCCCTGGGAAGAAGTAGCAACAAAGCGGAAGGAAACCGGGCGATCGATCGTTTGAGTGGCACATTGACTATTGATCACGTGAGTGAAAGCCCAAGGGAAGGATACTGCCAGAGGCTGAAGGATGTTGGTACGCAAGTCAGTGAAACAGGCGGTGATGGCCTGTGACTTTGTGTTCAGCAATGCCCCGGGATTCCAATCAGTCAAGCGGGAGGAGTTATTCAGAGTGACTTTTCTTTAGCTCAACTTGGAAGTACCATGCAGATGGGAAGTAGTGGTAAAAAGGTGGCGGTAAAGCTGCAAGCACACATATAGAGATACAGACTTAAAAAGTTCTGCAGATGAAGAAGTTATTCAGAGTGACTCTTTATCGATTATTCTCTACTTCCATCTTCCCTGATTGAAGAAATCACCCAAAGTGATTTCCTATTACCCGCAATGATTCTAGTTCTTCCCTAAGAGACATTGAAAAGATGATAATGCAACGAAAGAGCATCTCAAAAGAAGTCCTTCTCCTATCCCGGTTCATGTTACTTAATAAAGCAAGAGAAAAAGCATTATGGATTGTGTTTCTGAATTTGTGGGCTGCGATGGGTTAGATGAGGGTGAATGTGAAAATGTGAATGTAGCGCTAATAAAACAGCTAAATTACCAAAATATATAAAAAATATTGTATAAAGATATTGAGAACGCATGTGAATAGACATGTGAACGATCTAAACATGTGAATCAGAAAACTGTCAAAACACTAGTGAAAAAATATTGATGAATCTCAAACAGAAAACAGTCCATCTGTTGAGGAATAACCAAATGTGAGCAACTAAAAAGGTGTCCCAACTAATGTTGTCCATAAACTGAAAGTTTGTGGGGAAACCAGGGAATCCGTCAGCTGGTAAGCATCTTCCAGTAAGCAATCAGAAAACATCAATTATAATGTTGTCAGCAGTGGTCACGAAACAGTAAACAAAATGGGTACTCTTACCGGAGCATGTGGATCTGGATGTCAGCAACACCAGATCAAACAAGCATGGAAGGAAGCAGCACGAGGTATCCTAGTAGAATCGATAGGGATGTTGGAGCCAATTCAGGTGTCAACAGAAGTCGGCATCTATCCGATAGGCTGGTCACAGATGGAACAATCCTTGGGCCATGGATGGCAAGATCGGTAAAACAAATGAGTTCATGGTAGAAACATATATAAAAAGAAAAAAGGGGGGGCTCCAGATAGTGTAACAACTCTGGTTTTATTTGCATAAAAGCAGCATACAGCAGCAATAAAATGTGATCACAATGACAAGGATAAAATAAAGCAATGTGGGGAGCAAAGAAGCAAAGCCCTACGCGTTTCCCAAACGGACTTCTACAGGGGCATCAAACAGCTCCCCCACATTGCTACATATATATAGATACAGAAAAAATGGTAACCCATCAGGCAAGAGTGGATTGGCTGATTGGTTAGAGTAGGCCAACCAATGGGGGTAATAAACACATAAGGCTCCTACAGGTGAGCCTATCACATAGAAAGATGTTGTGTCATATGCTAATAGTAAAACACACAAGGGCTGAAAAGCCAGCGAAATTCAGCTGAAAAAGGCATCCAATCACAATCAAAGGCCGCAATGTAACTGAATCGCTGGGCCAATCAGGGATCGGGTGTCCGTCTGAGCAGCGGAAGTGAGTTGTCACCGAGCGTTGTAACCACGCTGAGAGGGGAATTACTCCCGGATCAGAGGGGGAGGGACGTCCCAGCCAATGAAACGCCCACCTCCGACTGGAACGAGTGGCATAGGATGCTCTCCGTAAGTAACCAGGGAGCGCTCGCCCCAGAGTGAGGCTAGTACCGCAAGTCCCTCCATGACCCATCCCTCCATGACCACCTCACACCCCCCTGCTGACAGAGCTCTCTCCCCAGCCTGTCCCCACACACCCTCTCACCTGCTGACCCGTGGATGGGGGAATCACTCCCGCAGTGTTATTGTGTCCTGCCAGTGGGGAGCCTTCCCAAAGCACAGAATACAATGATCAGTGTTGCTAACTATAGCTGGCAGCACTGACTGTTTTGGGAAAAACCTGACAGGCTGGTTGTACTCAAGTCGATTAATAGATTGACTTGTGTACAACCAGCTAGCCCATACATAGATTGACTATAACTGGTTTCTGCCTAATTGGCTTAATTTCAATTCATGTATGGCCCGCTTAACCACTACGCAGTCCCTAAACATCCTTCCACAAACCTTTACATTTTTCCTCCTGAGATTCCTACATCCTCCTCACCTGTACATAGTGCCCACTGTCATACCCTCCACACTCCTCACCTATACATAGTGCCCACTGTCATACCCTCCACACTTCTCTCCTATACATACTGCCCACTGTCATACCCTCCATACTCCTCTCCTGTACATACTGCTCACTATCATACCCGCCACATCCCTCTCCTGTACATACTGCTTACTGTCATACCCTCCACACTCCTGTACATACTGCCCACGGTCATACCCTCAACACTCCTCTCCTGTACATACTACTCACTGTCATACCGTCCACACTCCTCTCCTGTGCATACTGCTCACTGTCATACCCTCCACATTCCTCTTCTGTACATACTGCCCACTGTAATAGCTTCCACAATCCTCTCCTGTACATACTGCCAACTATTTTTCTCTCCACACTCCTCTCCTGTACATACCAACCTCATAATACCTTCCACACTCCTCTCCTGTACATATTGCCCCTATCATACCCTCCACACTCCTCTCCTGTACATACTGCCCCATCATACCCTCCACACTCCTCTCCTGTACATACTGCCCACTGCCAAACCCTCTACACTCCTCTCCTGTACTTAGTGCCCACTGTTATACCCTCCACATTCCTCTCCCTCACCTGCACATACTTCCCACTTTTATACCATCCATACTCCTCCCCTATGCGTTTTACACACAAAAACAGTTTTTTAAAATGATATTGAATATCCTCAATGTTACCAGCTCTAGAATGGACACACTTTTGTTCCATCTTCACCCTGTCTTCCTTCCGGGTTCTGTGTCTTCAGTCTCTTGCCTTGGCCGGGCTGTGTTGCTGTCACTTCCACGCAGGCTCATTCGCATCCTCTCTCTCTAATCCCCCCTCTATCTCTCATCCTCCCTCCCTTACCCCTCACCCCTCTCTCATCCCCTTTCGCTCTCTCTCATCCTCCCTCTCTCTATTTAATTTAATTTGTTATAACAAAAAATGTTTTCATTTTTAATTATTTTTTTTTATCTATTTTTTTAAATAAAAAGCCCCACCATAATCCTCAGCACCGGACCTATGATTTTCCTAATCCGGCCCTGGGAAGGTGTACAGACTTGGATTACACGGAGAGAGGGGAAGTAAAGTTGGAGGTGAAAGGTGCTGCTGTAGAGTCAGGACACAGATAATTGCATAGCAGGTGCCCCTTCTGCCCCCTCCCCCATCCAGTCCTGGCCCTGCAGCATGTACTGTACCTAGAGATTTCTTTGTGATTCCTCTTTGTGCATTGCTGGATGCCGAGTCCGTGTCACAGGGAGATGGATGGACTACTGCCTTTGCCTCTGCCTGCTGCACGGACCTATCGCTCCCAGTCTGCCCTGAGCCTGCCACCGTTCTGCTGCTGATTTCCTCACTTGCTGAAGGAGACAGGCAGTGTGTGAGCCAATGATGCCACAGTTCCGATAAAATCACTACCCTACGGACCCGCCAATCAATAACATCCACAGGAAACCTAATGCTAGAGGTGGAGTGTTCAGGCCTGCTATCGCCCTTAAAGGTGCCGATGTATACCTACGGCGATTTGCGTGAACGAGCCGACCTGCCACAGTATAATGACGGCGGCTGATCGGCAAGTGGTTAAAGGACAACTTATAAAACAGCTAAAAGTTGAAGACTAATATTACAAAGCCTTACCCATTTTACAGGCGGAAGATCAGGTCATGACACAAGGGACTGGAGGAAAATGGCTGCCAAGTTATGTACCTTTTACATGTAGCGCTACCCCTGTAGGAGCCGCTTTTGTTTGTTCAGTCCATTACTCTGGCTCTCAACCCTAATAACAGCCTCAGCCCCCACCTGGCACACCTGACAATATTGTAAGTGCAATGACCAATGAGAAACACACACGTTATGAAAAAATACAGAAATTGTCTTTACTGCAATATTTCTGTGGAAGAACAACAGTGTTAGACTTTCACATACCTGACCGATGAGCCCAATGGATCAGAGGAAGGTCTCCCTTACGTGACTGACTCGCAGCCCCTGGTAGTATGAACAGGAGGCACGGGAGTGCAGAGTGGTACAAGAGCTTGGCGGATAGTTGCAGGAAAGACAGCTCTGGATCCCAGATGCAGAGGAGATGGTGACCAACTGGACAGCAGACAGGCAGGCAGGTACACCGGCAGATGATGCTGAGCAGGAGCAGAGCAGAGCAGACAGGTCGGGTCACAGGCAGGGTCGGCAACAGGCGGGCAACGAGGTACAGAGGAGCAGACGGATTCAGATTCAAAGGCAGGCTGAGGTCAGGTGCGGGCAGAAGACAAAAGGATAATCCAAAGGGCAAGCCGGGTAGTCAGGAGATCAACATTCAAGACAGATAACAGGAGCGGGGTCACAGGGAGCTGCAGATCTGACAGCACCGATCCAGAGTGTACTGTCAGTTCTAATAAACTGATTGGTACCAAGAATCTCGTGCGCACGTGCATTAGTGCGCACAGGCACACGCACATTAGGCGCACACAGGCACGCGAGAGCAGCCAGCATTGCGTCTACCATAGGAACTTTCCTGCCAGACAGTAACTGTATACACAGTTGTGCTCATAAGTTTACATACCCTGGCAGAATTTATGATTTCTTGGCAATTTTTCAGAGTTTATGAATGATAACACAAAAACTTTTCTTTCACTCATGGTTAGTGTTTGGCTGAAGCCATTTATTATCAATCAACTGTGTTTACTCTTTTTTTAAACCATAATCACAACAGAAATTAGATACATGGGATTAAACAAAGATAGTTACCACCGCTCTAGACTGTTAAGGTTCAGATCTCCTGTCCTCCACTTGTGAAAGGGTGAGAGCTCCAGGTGCTGGCAATTGCTGGTACAATTGTATACGTGCAGGAAAAAGATCTGGACAGCCGCACTCCGGAATTGACAAATAAAATCTTCTTTATTCAAAATGTAACATAAAATTAATACATGACACCGCTGGAGCAATACAGCTAAGCCGCTGACACGCTTCACGCTCTTGCGGAGCGCTTACTCATAGCTATGAGTAAGCACTCCGCAAGAGCGTGAAATGCGTCAGCGGCTTAGCTGTATTGCTCCAGCGGTGTCATGTACTAATTTTATGTTACATTTTGAATAAAACAGATTTTATTTATCAATTCCAGAGTGCGGCTGTCCAGATCTTTTTCCTGCACGTATACACAACAGAAACTACTCAAATGACCCTGATCAAAAGTTTACATACTCCAGTTCTTAATACCGTGTATTGCCCCCTTTAACATCAATGACAGCTTGAAGTCTTTTGTGGTATTTGTGGATGAGGCTCTTTATCTTCTCAGATGGTAAAGCTGCCCATTCTTCTTGGCAAAAAGCCTCCAATTCCTGTAAATTCTTGGGCTGTCTTGGATGAACTGCACGTATGAGATCTCCCCAGAGTGGCTCAATGATATTGAGATCCGGAGACGGCCACTCCAGAACCTTCACTTTATTCTGCTTTAGCCAATGACTGGTTGACTTGGCCTTGTGTTTTGGATCATTGTCATGTTGGAATGTCCAAGTACGTCCCATGCGCAGCTTCCTGGCTGATGAATGCAAATGTTTCAGTATTTTTTATAACATACTGCATTCATCTTGCCATCAATTTTGACCAAATGTCTTGTGCCTTTGTAGCTCACACATCCCCAAGACATCAGTGATCCACCTTAGTGTTTCACTGATGTTCAGTGTTTAGGAATGGTGTACCTTTCATCATAGGCCTTGTTGACTACTCTCCAAATGTAGCATTTATGGCTGTGGCCAAAAATCTCAATTTTGGTCTCATCACTCCAAATGACTTTTTGCCAGAAGGTTTGAGGCTTGTCTCTGTGCTGTTTGGCATATTGTAAGTGGGATACTTTGTGGCATTTGCGTAGTAATGGCTTTCTTCTGGCGACTCGACCATGCAGCCCATCTTTCTTCAAGTGCCTCCTTATTGTGCATCTTGAAATAGCCACACCTTAGAGTCTTGTATTTCACCTAAAGTTATTTGTGAGTTTTTCTTTGCATCCCGAACAATTTTCTTGACAGTTGTGGCTGAAATGATAGTTGGTCTACCTGACCGTGGTTTGGTTTCAACAGAACCCCTAATTTTCCACTTCTTGATTAGCGTTTGAACACTGCTGATTGGCATTCTCAATTCCTTGGATATCTTTTTATATACCTTTCCTGTTTTATACAGTTCAACTACCTTTGCCCACAGATCCTTTGACAATTATTTGCTTTGCCCATGACTCAGAATCCAGAAACATCAGTGCAGCACTGGATGAAAGATGCAAGGGTCTGTCAGGAGTCCAGAAACTCATTGACCTTTTATGCACACACACTAATTACAAGCAAACAGATCACAGGTGAGGATGGTTACCTTTAATAGCCATTCAAACCCCTTTGTGTCAAATTGTTTGCATGTTATCAGGCCAAAATCACCAGGGTATGTAAACTTTTGATCAGGGTCATTTGGGTACTTTCTGTTGTCATTATGATTTAAAAAGAGTAAACACCGTTGATTGATAATAAATTGCTTCAGGCAAACACTAACCATGAGTGAAAGAAATGTTTTTATGTTATCATTTATAGTCAACGAAAAATGGCCAAGAAATCATAAATTCTGCCAGGGTATGTAAACTCATGAGCACAACTGTATTCAAGTAATCAACTAGAGAGTAGGGATGAGCCCGATGTTCGAGTCGAACAGTTTTTGCATTGATACATGTCCCCTGGGGCAAACACTTTTTATGGCAATAACTTGCATATAAGCCTTTAAAATGAACACTTTTGATTTTTCATGTTTGCGTTGCTTTAATGGTGTTCACACAAATTTGTTGCCTGTTCACGTGGTCTGCTGAGAACCGAACCAGGGGGTGTTTGGCTCATCCCTACTAGAGAGTAATAACTGAGTTTTAAGAGAAATATAGCTCTCAATCCTATATTCAAGCTGCTGTCAGGGGATTCCAAACCTGAGAATGTCCCCAAGAGCAGAGGCACATTTAAATGGTAAATAAAGCACAAAATGACACTTTAAATCAGATTGGTTACCTTTACTTAGGTTGGCTCTATGAGTCCAGGCAGGGGGAGAGCAGAGGAATGACCCTCTTTGTGTCAAGCCTCTCTTTTCTGTCCCCTGACACCACAGGCCCAACTTTAAACACTTTATTCAAATCAACATGCAATAGCTTAAGCTCCTAGATAAGCTGTCCTACACATCCACTGCACATCCAATATACAGAGCCCTGAATATGTGTGTTCGGATCCGTATGACACTAGTAGCTTCAGTTCTTTTGAAGAAAAGATAAAACTTTGTGACTTCAGCTAGCCACTTTCGTTGGTGCTCTTAAACTCCTGGATAGCAGGGCCAAACAACACAACAAGGATACCGGAACACCCCAACATACCACCACGTGGGAGTGGGCAGACATGCTGCAATGCGCACCCAGTTCTATAAAAAAGGAATGAAGTTGGGAAGGAAAGGGTGAGTTAGTGTGGGTAGTGGGGGTAAATGTTGCATCCATGGGTTCACACCAGGACTTGAGTGTATGTAAGTGTAAAATATGTATTATACACTAGGGCCCACTAAGGAATACACTTCCGGTATCCTTAGCTGCTGCTTTCCTTGGGTCCGAAGTTTATCTTCTTGGGGGATGTTCTCTGCCTCAACCCGGGGTGAGACTTTGCAACCCAGACCACCGATATAACCCACCATAGGAGTGGTGATCAATCTGTGGTTTTTCGTAAGTATTATTGAAACTGGTGTTTCCTTTCTACGTACCTCGTACCTATATAGGAGGCCTCATATATTAACAGACGTTTTATTATCATATTTTTTAGTTACATATGCATCTGACTCCTGATGATTGGTTGAAAGCCATGAAATGCGTTGAGTTACCAACTAATGGATACCCCCCAAAAAACTTGTATATTCATAATTTTCTTTATGTATTGACCTTTCTATCAACTGTATGAATCATGTTTATTGTCTATTTTGTACTAACGCTATCATGTCCAGTGTTTAATTCTATTAAATTTTTTTTATATGAATATTATTATGTAAATCCTTTGTGATTATGCTATTCAGTCTATATTATTGCATATTAATATATTTTTAATACCATGGACCACTGATTTGGCATTGTCATATTACATTAAAATATATCCAATCTATCTCTTGATAAATAACTACATATCAACTCCTTGACATGCCTCATGTAAAGTCCTGTTCCAATTTCTATCCTTTTTCCTTAAGAAACATTACAAGTCTAGTTGTAAAGTCAATCTGCCACATAATCTTCATTGATAAACATTCTGCAATTATTAATAATATTTATGGCAATTACTTAGCATTTTTGCTTGCTTGAAATAAAGATGTCAATCTCTGTTGTTTTGATTACACACAACATGGCTCTCAGCAGCCAGATGCAATTTATATAATGAAGTAGTATATTGAAATTTTTTCAGGATGGAATATTGCCAGTTATGGCAAAGTGCGAGCATTCATTCCCCTATATTTTCTTCAATTTGTATGCACATTTTAGAATTAATGCGCACATTCATTTTAAAATATGTATGCAGATAGAGACCGACATATGAACAAACACTAACCTAACAGAGAGAAGTTGACTGCCCTTACACTCGGATAAGTATTAAGAATTTTATGGCATCCATCTGTGCATGCATTTTTTTTCACTCTGAACCTCGCAAGTGGGAGTCATAACTTTAGTTTATATGATTTATTTTACAACCATCTTCCTCTCTGTGCTGTCAAAACTGCTAACCATTCCCAAGGAAATTCAATGGCCCCCATTTCTTTTTTTGTCCCGGGCTGGTTATAAAATGAAGAAATAAAGAATAGTTGTGGTGGGCAACATGGGCACTCTCTTCTATAGTTTTCCAATATCAAGCCCCGCTGTAAACTAAGCAAGTGACACATATAATGCTGTGACCTCATATAAATAAAACAGTGAAAAATATCTAATCAAATAGTGAATGATAGAGAGTCCATTCAGATTGATAATCAATGTCCTCGGTGCAAATATCACACACAACACCCAAGAGTAGTGATAAAAGAAAAGGATCTGTCTTCCACCTCCACACAGACCGCCGCTTAGCAGCTTTTTTGGATCTCTTAATTATAGGAGATCGTATGCTCCTGTGTAGGCATGAGCTTCGTGTTCGAGTCGAACCCATGTTCGACTCGAACATTGGCTGTTCGGTCGTTCACCGAATTCACCGAACGTTATGGGCCGTTCGCTCCAAATTCGTGGCTGCTTCCTCAGTGCCCATCTGTGCTGCCTCAGTGCCCATCTGTGCCACAATTCACTGCGGCATCGCAGTGCATTGCTGGCTGATGATTGGCCAAGCATGCACTATGACCCGCATGTTTGGCCAATCACAGCGTCGTCGGTAGAGAGAGCTGTAATTGGCCAAAGCCAGGGTGGCTTTGGCCAATTATGGCTCAGGGTGTTTAGAACACGCCCCACACTATATAAGGCCGCCTGCACGGCGGCCCTGTGTAGTGTGTTCTGGCGTGCTTAGATAGAGAGAGAGAGAGAGACAGTGTCATTTCATTTGAGTTAGCTAGATTAGGCAGGACAGTCAGTGAGTTAGCTGCACTTACAGTGTATTGTGTATATATATGCATCCCAGGTGTTGCATATATATATATATATAATATATATATATATATATATATACACTGTATTCAGTTTAGCTAGATCCATTCCTGTTATCTTCCTACTGACAGGCAGGCTTGTCTTGTTACAGTATTTACAGCTACCTGAAGAAAATTGCTGGTGTTCTTTTGATCCTATTAGTATCACAGTCAGGCAGCTAGACTATTTACAGTTAGTGTAGTGCGTCCTGCTCACATTGTTCAGCTAAAACTACAAGTTAGTGTAGTGAGACCTCTGCACAGTGTTCATCTAAAGCTACAAGTTAGTGTAGTGCGTCCTGCTCACAGTGTTCAGCTAAAACTACAAGTTAGTGTAGTGAGACCTCTGCACCGTGTTCATCTAAAGCTACAAGTTAGTGTAGTGCGTCCTGCTCACAGTTTTCAGCTAAAACTACAAGTTAGTATACTGAGACCTCTGCACAGTGTTCATCTAAAGCTACAAGTTAGTGTAGTGTGTCCTGCTCACAGTATTCAGCTAAAACTACAAGTTAGAGTAGTGAGACCTCTGCACAGTGTTCATCTAAAGCTACAAATTAGTGTAGTGCGTCCTGCTCACAGTGTTCAGCTAAAACTACAAGTTAGTGTAGTGAGACCTCTGCACAGTGTTCATCTAAAGCTACAAGTTAGTGTAGTGCGTGCTGCTCACAGTGTTCAGCTAAAACTACAAGTTAGTGTAGTGAGACCTCTGCACAGTGTTCATCTAAAGCTACAAGTTAGTGTAGTGCGTCCTGCTCACAGTGTTCAGTTAAAACTACAACTTAGTGTGGTGCGTCCTCCTCACAGTGTTCAGCTAAACCTACAAGTTATTTTTTGAGAGCTCTGCATAGTGTTCAGCTAAAGCTACCTGTAGAAGGTTGGTGGTGTTTTCCTGATCCTATCACTACCGCAGGCAGCTAAATAAGCTGCAAGTTATTTCTTTGCGAGCTCTGCACAGTGTTCAGCTAAAGCTACCTGTAGAAGGTTGGTGGTGTTTTCCTGATCCTATCACTACCACAGGCAGCTAAATAAGCTGCAAGTTTTTTTTTTGCGAGCTCTGCACAGTGTGTTTAGCTAAAGCTACCTGTAGAAGGTTGGTGGTGTTTTCCTGATCCTATCACTACCGCAGGCAGCTAAATAAGCTGCAAATTTTTTTTTTGCGAGCTCTGCACAGTGTTCAGCTAAAGCTACCTGTAGAAGGTTATAGAGAGGGGGGAATGTTCCCCAGCGGGTCCGGGCCCATTGCGCCGTCGCATGCCATCACAGCTCAATTGTAAGTTGTCTATGGGTGCCATATCTATAACATCGTTACCATTCATCAATATTTCTGCTCTCCCTGCCTCTCTAGCCCCTGTATGTGACAATCCCCCTTTGTTCAATCGGCCAGTTTTACCAACTTACCTTATGTTATGTTTATAGATTATTGCATCTGCTCCTGAAGATTGGAGGTATCCATGAAACGCGTCGAGCTATAGAGATGCCCTTAATACCAATTTTATCCAAGAGTGATATTCTACTACATGTTTATGATTTTACTGTTCTATATTGGCCTTTACCAATTATTTTATAAACCTAATATAAATGCGTGAACACAGAAATGTATATCTGGTGGCCGCCCTCTCTTTTTATCATGTTGTTAATGTCATGTACCACTTATGTTACCTATGTGATTTTTGTTACTATATGATTGCTATATCTAATAAACGGTATAATCAGGATACTGGTTCATGTTATGTTACTATGTACATGCCATAACACTATGTGATTGGGTCAACTATCGTTATTTCTGTACACCCACCAGTCATTCTCTGCTCATGTTGTTCAATTCGGCCGCATGCTTCATATAAAGTCCCAATTCCTTTTCTTCGTTTACCTGTAGAAGGTTGGTGGTGTTTTCCTGATCCTATCACTACCGCAGGCAGCTAAATAAGCTGCAAGTTATTTTTTTGCGAGCTCTGCACAGTGTTCAGCTAAAGCTACCTGTAGAAGGTTGGTGGTGTTCTCATACTACAGGCAGGCAGTTGATTTTGCTAGCTGCAGTATCAGTACATATATATATATATATATATATATATATATATATGTATCCCAGCTTAGTGCAGCTACAGGCCATTAGTATGTCTGGAAGGCCAACAAGAAGAGGCAGACAGTCACAAGCCAATAAAAGAGGGTAAGCAGGCTCTGTGTCTAGTGCTGGTCGTGGAGACGGTGCATCCTTATCAGCACGTGGCCGTGGGACACGCTTGGCCTTTTTTTCAGCAGCTGGCCGTGTTGAGCCACAACATGCAGAAGACTTGGTCGAGTGGATGACCAAGCCGTCCTCATCCTCCTCATCCTCTCTTACCCATGCCCAGGGTACTTTGTCTGGCAAAGCAGCGGCCTCTTCCCTCGGCTCAAAGTCATCAGTGACTCCTTCCCTAGCCCCTCCATGTCCTCCTGAGGAGTCCCTCAAACTGTTTGACCACAGTGTTGGGTACATGCTCCAGGAGGATGCCCAGCGTTTGGAAGGCTCTGATGATGATACTGAGCTAGATGAAGGCAGTAACGTGAGCACGAACAGAGGGGGTGCCCAAGAAGGACAGCAATCTGGCAGTCATGCTCCCCCTGCTGCAGCATACTGCCAGGTTTGCTCCAGTGATGAGGAGGGAGGGGATGATGAGGTCACTGACTCAACGTGGGTGCCTGATAGGAGAGAGGAGGAGGAGGCGGCACATCACCAACGAGGCAGGATGCCCTCCAGGGGCCAGCCTAAGGGCAGCACACTGACTGCATCACACCCCAAAGCTCCACATGTGCAGGGCGCTGCAGTTTGCTCCCAGCCATCCACATGCCCAACGGTTGAATGCTAGCTTGGCAAAATTGCTAGCACTTCAACTGCTGCCTTTTCAGTTGGTAGACTCTGCCCCCTTCCGTGAGTTTGTAGAATGTGCGGTTCCTCAGTGGCAGGTACCCAAACGCCACTTTTTCTCACGCAAGGCGATTCCGGCTCTCTACCGGCATGTGGAAGGCAATGTCCATGCCTCGTTGGACAGGGCGGTCAGCGGTAAGGTGCATATTACCGCTGACTCATGGTCCAGCAGGCATGGACAGGGACGTTACCTAAGTTTCACAGCACATTGAGTGACTCTGCTGGCAGCTGGGAAGGATGCAGGACAAGGTGCAGTAGTGTTGGAGGTTGTTCCACCACCACGCCTCCAAAATGCCACTACTAATGATTGTGACACACCTCTCTCCTCCATCCCCTCCTCTTCTTCTTCCTCCATGGCCTCTTCCTGTGCTTTGTCCTCGGAACCAGCGGTGCTCTGTAGGCTTTAAGGGGCTACGCAAGTATGCAGGCCAAAAGATGCCATGCAGTGCTTGAGCTGGTGTTCTTGGGGGACAGAAGCCACACTGGGGCAGAGGTTCTGTCAGCTCTGCAGGGGCAGGTTCAGAGGTGGTTGACCCCACGCCAACTTAAGGCAGGAATGGTGGTTTGCGACAATGGCACCAACCTCCTCTCTGCCCTCCGACAGGGACAAATGACCCATGTGCCCTGTTTGGCTCACGTCCTTAACTTGGTGGTGCAGCAGTTCTTGGGTAGGTACCCGGGCTTACAGGATGTCCTGAGGCAGGCCAGGAAAGTCTGTGTGCATTTCCGCCAGTCATATAATGCCAGTGCTCAGCTGGCGGACCTGCAAAAGGAGTTTAACCTGCCCTTAGCTCTCAAGGCACCCTTTATCCAGACAGTGTTCCTGCGTGCCCGCCGATCACACAGGAAGAGGAGGAGGAGGAGGAGGATTGTGTCTGTATGGAGGTTGAGCCTGGCACTCAACATCAGCAGCAGTCTTTAATGGATCAGTCCCAAGAAACACATGGACTTGTACGTGGCTGGGAGGACTCCGGACCGAATGCCTCAGCAAACCTACGCTGCATGGCCTCCCTGATCATGCAAAGCCTGCGTAAGGATCCTCGTATTCGTGGTATCAAGGAGAAGGACCAATACTGGCTGGCAACCCTCCTTGATCCACGTTACAAGGGTAAGGTTGCGGACCTTATCTTGCCATCGCAGAGGAAGCAGAGGATGAAACATCTTCGGGAGGCCTTGCAGAAAGGTCTGTGCAACGCGTTCCCAGAGACTGGGAGGTTACAAACTCCTGTTTCTGGACAACGTGTTGCTGAGGCTTCGGTCAGTCAAAGAAGGAGCGGTGGAGAAGGTGGCCGTCTGACCGATGCGTTCAGACAATTTTTTGGTCCGCAGCCCCAAGGTATGATCGGTTCCAGCAACCATCGCCAGCATCTGTTTTACATGGTGCAGAAATACCTAGGGGCAAGATCTGACTTGGACACCTTTCCCACCGAAAATCCTCTGGGTTACTGGGTCTTGAGGATGGATCACTGGCCAGAGCTTGCACAGTATGCAATTGAGCTACTGGCCTGTCCTGCATCCAGCGTTCTTTCGGAACGCACATTCAGTGCTGCTGGAGGCTTTGTAACCGATCACAGGGTGTGTCTGTCCACCGACTCGGTCATTCGACTGACCTTCATAAAAATGAATCAGTCTTGGATCACCACCAGCTGCCAAGCACCTGATGCTGATGTAACCGAATAATTTTTTTTGAAATATCAGATCCCTTCAAAGACTGCCTATGCTGATGCTGAGTGACTATCCTGAGTAATTATCCTCTTCCTCCTCAATGATCACGCTGATAGCTTGTAAGAACATTTTTGGTTCTGGGTGCCACCACCAGTGCCTAAGGCCCAATTTTTCAGCCCCTGTTTAACAGGGGCGTGTAATTACAATTTTTGATGCAATACTTTGCAGCAGGGCTCGTTCCTGCGTTCCAACTAGAGTATCTGTGAGGGGTTGCAATGTTGTGGCACCAACACCAGTGCCTAAGGCCTAATTTTTCAGCCCCTGTTTAACAGGGGCATGTAATTACAATTTTTGATGCAATACTTTGCAGCAGGGCTCGTTCCTGCGTTCCAACTAGAGTATCTGTGAAGGGTTGCAGTGTTGTAGCACCAGCACCAGTGCCTAAGGCCTAATTTTTCAGCCCCTGTTCAACAGTGGCATGTAATTACAATTCTTGATCTAATATTTCACAGCAGGGCCCATTTCTGCGCCCACCAAGAGCGAGTGAGGACTTACAGTGTTGTGGCACCAGCACCACCACCACCACCAAAGGCCCAATTTTTCTGCCCTTGTTCAACAGGGGCATGTAATTACAATTCTTGATCTAATATTTCACAGCAGGGCCCGTTTCTGCGCCCACCAAGAGCGAGTGAGGACTTACAGTGTTGTGGCACCAGCACCACCACCAAAGGCCCAATTTTTCTGCCCTTGTTCAACAGGGGCATGTAATTACAATTCTTGATCTAATATTTCACAGCAGGGCCCATTTCTGCGCCCACCAAGAGCGAGTGAGGACTTACAGTGTTGTGGCACCAGCACCACCACCAAAGGCCCAATTTTTCTGCCCCTGTTCAACAGGGGCATGTAATTACAATTCTTGATCTAATATTTCACAGCAGGGCCCTGTGAGGGCTTACAGTGTTGTGGCCACAACAACACCTAAGGCCCAAATTTCTGCTGAGTATATAGGGCAGGCCCCTACTTTCAAACAACTAACTTACAAACGACTCCTACTTGCAAACGGAAGGAGACAACAGGAAGTGAGATGAAATCTACCCCTAGGAAGGGAAATTCTCTCCTGTAAGAGTTAATATGGGAAAAACATTTCTCCTTTCCACTGATGCTTTCCAATCCTTGTTCCACAAAAAACCCCAAATTTTCAAAAAACATTTGTCATTGGGGCAAAAAGTGAGGTGAAATCTTCTGAAGAGGAGGACAGACAGCAAAACAAATGTCACAGGGGTGATAACCCTTCCCTATGTTTTCCAAAAAAGATTTTTTGGCTGGAGCTAAACACGTTCAAAATTACAAACAGATTCTACTTAACAACAAACTTACAGTCCCTGTCTTGTTTGCACTGCCTGTATACTGTTGTTCAGAGTATATAGGGCCTGGTGGCCCCACAACTTTCCTTATTTTAATTTGGGTGCGGGGTTCCCCTTAATATCCATACAAGCCAAAGGGCCTGGTAATGGACTGGGGGGTACCCATGCCGTTTGTCTCACTGATTTTCATCCATATTGCCAGGACCCGACATTACATTAAAGCCGCAAGCAGTTTTAAATGACTTTTTTTCCTTTAAAAATGACATTTTGTGCAGGGACTGTTCTAAGCACGGGAAACACGCGCCACTTTACAGGCATACTATAGACACCCCCCAGGTACGATATTTAAAGGAATATTTCACCTTTTTTTTTTTACTTTAAGCATCATTAAAATCACTGCTCCCGAAAAAACGGCCGTTTTTAAAAGTTTTTTTTGCATTGATACATGTCCCCTGGGGCAGGACCCGGGTCCCCAAACCCTTTTTAGGACAATACCATGCAAATTAGCCTTTAAAATGAGCACTTTTGATTTCGAACGTTCGAGTCCTATAGACGTCAATGGGGTTCTAACGTTCGTGCAAATTTTCGGTCCGTTCGCAGGTTCTGGTGCGAACCAAACCGGGGGGGTGTTCGGCTCATCCCTACTCCTGTGGCTTGATACCCAGCCCGGGCCTTTGGTTACTCGCAGTCAGGATCCCAGCGCCTTAGAAGGAGTATATGGCTCAATCAGGAGGTTAGTGGCAGATATTTCCCAACAAAGAATGATAAAAGAGCTTCCATAGCGTAAAACCATATTGTATTTATTTTGTAAAAAAGGTAAAAGGTATTGCACTTACATTCATGTAAAAACTTCATATGCAGAGTAAATGCATCAAGGCAGAGTAAAGAATTAAGCTGGCTGGCTCTCTGTAACAGTCCGTGATTCCGGGACTTCTGTGTATCGTGGTGACGTCAGCACATCGCCCCTCCCTCCACGTTTCGTCACACCTGACGTTGTCCTTGGTATCAAGCCACAGGCGCATACGATCTCCTATAATTAAGAGATCCATAAGAGCTGGTAAGCGGCAGTCTGTGTGCAGGTGGAAGACAGATCCTTTTCTTTTATCACTACTCTTGGGTGTTGTGTGTGATATTTGCACCGAGGACATTGATTATCAATCTGAATTGACTATCTATCATTCACTATTTGATTAGCTATTTCTCACTGCTTTATTTATACGAGGTCACAGCATTATATGTATCACTTGCTTAGTTTACAGCGCGGCTTGATATTGGAAAATTGTTCATTGATTGTGTATCTTGCACCAAAGTGGCAGCCGTACATTTATTCCTGTTTTCAATCACTTATTTGGTATCATCACATTTTGAGGACAGCGCAGTAATTATAAACCATAGGCTGGGTTCACACCTAAGATGGCCGTGGATCGCACAGGAACACTGTTCTCCGTTGCAGGGACAAATCAGGGGTTGGGCTTTGTCCCTTAGTTCCAGTGAAGGGAACTCTTAAGGCATCAGCATACCAAGACATTTTGGACAATTTTATGCTCCCAACTTTGTGGGAACAGTTTGGGGATGGCCCCTTCCTGTTCCACCATGACTGTGCACTAGTGCACAAAGCAAGGTCCATAAAGACATGGATGAGCGAGTTTGGGGTGGAGGAACTTGACTGGCCTGCACAGAGTCCTGACCTCAACCTGATAGAACACCTTTGAGAGTAGACACTCTAATTCATCCCAAAGGTGTTGAGGGTTGGGTTGAGGTCAGGACTGTGCAGGCCAGTCAAGTTTCTCCACCCCAAACTTGCTCATCCATGTCTTTATGGACCTTGCTTTGTACACTGGTCCAAATCATTTGGTGGGAGGGGGGGTTATTGTGTGGGGTTGTTCAGGGGTTGGGCTTTGTCCCTTAGTTCCAGTGAAGGGAACTCCTAAGGCGTCAGCATACCAAGACATTTTGGACAATTTCATGCTCCCAACTTTGTAGGAACAGTTTGGGGATGGCCCCTTCCTGTTCCACCATGACTGTGCACTAGTGCACAAAGCAAGGTCCATAAAGACATGGATGAGCGAGTTTGGGGTGGAGGAACTTGACTGGCCTGCACAGAGTCCTGACCTCAACCCGTTAGAGTAGAGACTGTGAGCCAGGCCTTGTTGTCCACATCAGTGCCTGAACTTACAAATGCGCTTCTGGAAAAATGATCAAACATTCCCATAGACACACTCCTAAACCTTGTGGACAGCCTTCCTAGAAGAATTGAATCTGTTATAGCTGCAATGGATGGGCCAACTCAATATTGAACCCTACGGACTAAAACTGGGATGCCATTAAAGTTCATGTGGTGTAAAAGCAGGCATCCCAATACTTTTTTGGCAATATACTGTATGTATATTGGGAAGCTATTAAAGTTCAGGCAGGCGTCCCAATTCTTTTGGTAATATAGTGTATATGTGTTACTTTTCCTCCCAATTTCGTTTTCTCTTTCTTTCTTGACAAAAAGGTCAAATTTCAACTATCCGTAACTCTGTCCAGTCTGTTTAGGTTACATGTTTTTGAAAAAGGAGTGCATCTGAAACAGCTGATGCAGTATATTGCAAATGTACCAAATTTGTATATGCTTATGAAATGAAAAGGTTTGTTTTAAAGTGAATATAAGATTTTCCCAATCAGAGAAAATCAACAGGTTCAATGAACTTCGGTATACTCTAGAGCTAACAATAAAACACACACAAAAAACAGTGGCTCTTGGTCCTGACAAAACATCCCCTCATCAAAAAAAATGTTTTTAGAATTTTTTCACTGATAACTTTATTGGGGGTTGTTATGGATATCTCTGAAATCTATCCCGTAAGACCCCTATTACAGCTTGACAAGTTCAATAAATAAGTAAAACTGTTTACTTAAAATGCAGAATATAGCCGAAACCCTGACAATTTGTATTTTTTTTTTTAAACTTTGAAAAACAACATGCACACATAATGAGTGGGTATGGACAGACAAACAAACTAGAAGACTTGTACACAAACCACAAAAATGACAACTTGCTGTTACTTCAAATTTCTAACTATTTCAAGAGAATTTAAAAATACTGTATAGGGATTTTGCACAAGATTGCAAGCATACACAAGTCACCAAAATTAACCTCTATTTCCCAAACAACTGTGATCAACTTCCTGACAACTACCAGGGTTAGCAATCACTATTGTATGATGTCAGAGAAGAATCCTGCACTCCAGCTCATCTACTGTTTGTACTGACACAGGCACATCTAGGCCCGCTATAGTGAAAGATATATTTTTGTTACAGCTGCCAGTAACTGGCCACTCAACTGTATCCCAAAAGGACTACCAGACTTTAGCTGTTTAAACTGCACTCCAAAATGACACCTAGGCACCTTCAAAACCATCATATGCTTTTACAACCACTTATTGGGCCCTGTTCAGTTTTAACACCCCAGCGCCCAACTTTTGACCCAATGGCCCCCATGCGTGCCATTAGTACTGATTGCGCCACCCTTGAGCCCAAGCAGTCAAAGATGGGAGCATTAATTTTTAAGTTGACTGTAATAACATTGATCTCTAGCAGGCTAACAGATCTAGAAAGTTGACTACCACCACTTTCAACATATGCATTCAACTTTTGACGCTTTTAGTCAACACTTGTGTTTGTTGTCCTAATTATGGACAAAAATCCCATTGGTATTGATGAACACTTACTCAACTTCAGCAAAACACATTAAATAATGAATATGCATGCTTGTGGACCAGGCTTAAAACGAAATAAAAAACTGGGCTGTCATTAAATGCTTACCACGTAAAATAGGGGCTTACTAAGACATACAAATATATTTGTCACACTGTTGAAAACATCTATTTACTCATCTGTTTGGGTTATAAATAGGGTACAGGAGGATCATTTTCTTAGCACTTAGAGCAAGTTTGTTTATTTGTTTGACCAACATATTCTAAAAATGCAGTTGTGTTTGTTACATGTACCCGAGCAACTCAACTTTGTGTGGAAGCCAGCCAAGACATTAACCAATAAAGGTGTAGAAATACATGTCCAATTCTCAAGGAAAGAAATTAGGTCCTACAATTCATCCTTTTAAAGCAGGGGTTCTCAAGTTTTTCAGAGGACCAGTTCACAGTTCTTCAGACACTAGGGGGGCAGACTGTGGTCAGTAAATATCCTAGCATAGTGGTCAGTTTGTGTAAAAGATGCATCAGGGTCAGTGGTTAATGGGAGTAAAATAAATGACCTAGCGCCTGTTGTCAATGGAAGGAGAAATAGTGCATCTTTGTTGGTTTCAGTGGGAGGAATAATGCTCCACTGTTGTTGAAAAGGGGAGGAATAATTTTCCCCATTATTGGTATCATTGGGAGGAATAGTCCCCCATCATTGAAGTCAGTGAGAGGAATAATGCCCTGTCTTTAGTGTCAAAAGGGAAGAAATAGAGCCCTATCTTTGGTGTCAGTTGGAAAAATAGTGCTCCGTCATTGGTACCAGTGGAACAATTGCTCCCCATCATTATATCAGTGGAAATGGGAAGAAAAGTGCCCCATTGTTGCTGTTAGTGGGAAGAATAATTCCCCATTGTTGGTGTCAGTGGGAGGAATAGTTCCCTATCACAATTATCATTGCTAGGAATAGTGCCCCATTGTTGGAGTTAATAGGAGGAATGGTGCCTCTGCCATCATTGTTAACAGGAGGAATAGTGCCCCATTGTTGGTGTCATTAGGAGGAATAGTTCCCTATTGTTGGTGTCAGTGGGAAGAATTGTGCACCATTTTTTGCGTCACTGGAAGTAATAGTACCCTGTCATTGATGTCAGTAGGGGATATAGTGCTCAATTGTTGGTGTTAGTGGGATTGCTGGGCAAGACATTACTCAAGAGATGCCCAATGCTTAAGGTATAGTACTGTTGATGCAACACTATCCATTTTAGCCTCTGCTTTCCTTCTCCTTTTCCCTGGTGAAACCAATCTACTCATTAGGTGGCCAAAGTACACAAAGTATATCTATATCCAAAAACTAAAATGTAATAAATTGAAGCTTAATAGTTCTTGGATGTGGTGGCTGCATATGTTTTTATTTTTTCAGGCTATTTAGTTTCATCGTGTGATGCCACCAATAACCCACTTCCTGTACACTCATCATAATTTATCTACTGCTTTACACTGCAGAACACTTCCCACTCTCCACCCCATAAAACAAGGGGGATGTTTTGTAAAATGAGCAAGACTTATAACACTATTTAATATTTTAGTACAGCAGAGTCAAAGCGCACAGGAAATTACAAGCTCTTTGGATTTCTGAGAGAATTAATAGATATTTACAGTATAACTAAAGGCAAACCTTTTTTATGTTTTGGACAGAGTGGAGATAGATTATAAAACCCTTTTTATTACGGTCTGTGTTCTCGTTAGGAAGTTTCACCCTCTTTATTTGTCCTCTTCCGGTTGTCCCCAGAAAATTAAATAGAGAGAAAATTTTGCAAAGGAAACACTAGTTATGAGGACCTGGGGGGCCCCAAGGGACTCCCTTCATTGTAGGGATTTCCTCTCACTTCCTGTATTGGCTATGGTACAGGAAGTGAAGGTGATTCTCACTAATGGGACACAGATGGGTGGCAAAAAAAAATCTGACAGTGGCTATAACCCTCCCTTACTCTGTCCAAAATGGAAAAAAAAGTTTTGCCTATCGTTCTACCTTAAGATATAAAGGGGAAAAAAAGTTTCTTTTTTTTTTACACAAATCAACAAGAAGCAAAACAGAAACGTCCATTGTTAGGGTTTACATACCCTTTAAGTTATATGTTCTCTCTCTCTGCCCCTCTAGTAAGCAGCCTGGTTTCATTTTCTGGAAATTTAACTGGTTTAATCTTGCAGCCCAGGGGACCCTTCCAGTGCTGGAATTTGAGTATCAGCCTCTTGCAGTCCCTGTACAGAAAGAGGGTAGGAGAAGAAGCACAAAGAGCCAATCAGATGTGTGCAGTGCAAAAAGCATACTATTAGAAGGAGAGAGCAGAATGACAGAGAAAGTAGCTCATCAGAGTGCTAATTCTATTTTTACTGTCCAATCACAGGCTTGGGATGCACCTGTAAGTAAAAGTGAAAGACCAGGTCTCGTGCACTGCAAGATGGGACTGCACTGTGTGACAGAACTGTGTAGATCACAAGACTGGCTGAACAAAACTACAAACTCTTTGACAGATAAGGCTTTAATGTATTTCATCTATGTATTTACAGTTGTGCTCATAAGTTTACATACCCTGGCAGAATTTATGATTTCTTGCCCATTTTTCAGAGAATATAAATGATAACACAAAAACTTTTCTTTCACTCATGGTTACTGTTTGGCTGAAGCTATTTATTATCAATCAACTGTGCTTACTCTTTTTAAATCGTAATCACAAAAGAAAGTACCCAAATTGCCCTGATCAAAAGTTTAAATACCCTGGTGCCTTTGGCCTGATAACATGCACACAAGTTGATACAAAGGGGTTTGAATGGCTATTAAAGGTAACCATCCTCACCTGTGATCTGTTTGCTTGTAATTAGTGTGTGTGTATAAAAGGTCAATGAGTTTCTGGACTACTGACAGACCCTTGCATCTTTCATCCAGTGCTGCACTGACTTTTCTGGAATCTGAGTCATGGGGAAAGCAAAAGAATTGTCAAAGGATCTGCGGGAAAAGGTAGTTGAACTGTATAAAACAGGAAAGGGATATAAAAGGATATCCAAGGAATTGAGAATGCCAACCAGCAGTGTTCAAACTCTAATCAAGAAGTGGAAAATGAGGGGCTCTGTTGAAGCTAAACCACGGGTCAGGTAGACCAACTAAAATATCAGCCACAACTGCCAGGAAAATAGTTTGGGATGCAAAGAAAAACCCACAAATAACTTGGTGAAATACAGGACTCTGAAAACATGTGGTGTGGCTGTTTCAAGATGCACAATAAGGAGGCACTTGAAGAAAGATGGGCTGCATGGTCGAGAAGAAAGAAGAAGAATGCCAAATGCCACAAAGCGTCCCGCTTATAATACACCAAACAGCACAGAGGCAAGCATCAAACCTTCTGGCACAAAGTCATTTGTAGTCATGAGACCAAAATTTAGCTTTTTAAGCCACAACCATAAACATCCCTGGGAATTACAGACCAGTTAGCCTAACATCAATAGTATGCAAGCTCTTGGAAGGGATGATAAGGGACTATATACAAAGTATAGAAGGATTGACCAAGAGAATTAATAAAAATATATAAATTTTATTACAACATTAAAATTACAAAAAACATATAACCAACATATAAACAACACCCTGTGTAGACACAGTTACCAATTACCCAAAGATGCAGTTACAGAGGGCTGGACCTGAGATATAAAAATTATTGTCAAAATGTATTGAAGTAGAAAAAAGATTTCTGATCCAGTAATGCCTCCAACAACTTGCTCGTCGATGCGCTTCACTAAGATATTAGCTTCCTCAGGACAAAAATTGGGTAGGTGCTGATGACTCTGTGGCTCAGGGTATAGGGGAACTTGACAAGACCAACAAATGACCAAGACAAACAAAGGTTCAAAGATTCATATGTATATATAAATATATTCCTATCTTGTAGTGTATGATAGGGTGTCACTGATTTGCGTCAATTATGTAAAAATATATTGAAGTATAGATTACAAAGCGCAGTAAATAGTAGCAAGCTTCTGCTTTAGATGTATTCAGTACAGTATTAATAGTACCTAGAATTGGCCCATAAGTACGGAGCCGCTATCAAAGTGGATGAATACTCAAACTCACTGAATGTGGAAATCAATAATGTATCTGGATATATGACTACTGCACTTATCACATAAGGGGAGGCCTTTAGTTGGGGGTTGAGTCAGTATTGCAGCATAAGTAGTGAAGATTATACCCCCTTTGGCACTGCACCCCTATTTGCAACCTTGCTCGCTCTATCGTAGCATGCTACGCATATAAGGGTGCAGTGCTGAAGGGGGTATAATGTTCACTACTAATGCTGCAATACTGACTCAAGCCCCAACTAAAGGCCTCCCCTTATGGGATAAGTGCAGCAGTCATATATCCAGATACATTATTGAGGACCACAACATACAGGGATATACACAACATACAGGGATAATACTGACATATAATCACACACATAGGTTGGACTTGATGGACTTGTGTCTTTTTTCAACCTCACCTACTATGTAACTATATGTAACTACATTTGGAGAGGAGTCAACAAGGCCTATGATGAAAGGTAAACCATTCCTACTGTGAAACACGGAGGTGGATCGCTGATGTTTTGGGGATGTATGAGCTACAAAGGCACATAGAATTTGGTCAAAATTGATGGCAAGATGAATGCAGTATGCTATCAGAAAATACTGGAGGAACATTTACACTCATCAGCCAGGAAGCTGCGCATGGGATGTATTTGGACATTCCAACATGACAATGATCCAAAATACAAGGCCAAGATCTCAAATGTGCAGTTCATGCAAGACAGCCCAAGAATTTATAGGAACTGGAGGCTTTTTGCTAAGAGGAATGGGCAGCTTTACCATCTGAGAAGATAAAGAGCCTCATCCACAAATACAACAAAAGACTTCAAGCTGCCATTGATGTTAAAGGGGGCAATACTATTTATTAAGAACTGGGATATGTAAACTTTTGATCAGGGTCATTTGGGTAGTTCCTGTTGTCATTATGATTTAAAAAGAGTAAACACAGTTGATTGATAATAAATGGCTTCAGTCAAACGCTAACCATGAGTGAAACAAAAGTTTTTGTGTTATCGTTCATATTCTCTGAAAAATAGCCAAGAAATCATAAATTCTGCCAGGGTATGTAAACTGAAGTATGGGGTTCTTTGAAAAAAAAATGATGCTGCTTCTGTCCCTTGCTGCTTTTAAGACTAGAAGACTAAGATGGCTGATCACTCAGTTCTCAGTCTTCGGTGAGCAGAGAGCCGGTGACTCTTCCCTGCCCCTCCAGCACTCGCTGGAACACTGGGCTGTGAAGGGAATGGGAGCAGCTGGCTCAGTCTCCCAGCAGCTCGCTGAGAGGCTGAGCCAGCTGCCAGTCCAGGCATCCCTGGATCCTGACTTTAATCAATCCAGAATCTGGATGTCTGAGTGATATGAAAGCAGGTCACAGGAGTACAGATTGAACTGCACTCCTGTGAATTATAGGGGAAGTAGAGCAAAAAAAGCTTTGGCCATACTTTTCCTTTAAAGCAAATACTGTATGTGCTTTTTATCTTCAGGGCAAAGTAAAAAGGTGTGTTTTATTTCCCCACCTTTTCCTGCATATGACTTTTTTCTTTGCTCCCTAATCGCTCAGTTCAGCAAGGTAAAGGAAAAACACAGTACTTCCAGGTATTTAGGAGCATGTGACTCACTCAGTGTAACAGAGCTATGTGGCAAAAAAAATCTCCTGCAGGCCAAAGTTTTTCCCCCCCCGATACATGGCTACATTGTATAAAGGATTTTCAAGGTGTCATTATGTTGTTCTTCCAAATGCTCAGACAGATATTTAAAACTATGCATTTTATTTAAAAAATAGTATTTTATTAGATTACTGAGTATTCTCATACATAAGCATATGTGCCCTATACCCAAAATGTCTGGAAGTGTTTTTACTTTTTATAATACATGCCGCAAGCTATACCGATGATTCTCACAGGCAGATGGCAGTGAGAACTGTAATACGATTTTCAGGTAATTTCTGCTTCTTTAGACAGAAATGGAACCTGTAATCTATGATCACGGGTTCCATATCTGTCTAAAGAAGCAGAAATTATCTGCAAAACACCTCATATTGGAAAAGTGATGGTGCAGCGCTAATAACAATTTGAAATATAAATGGGTTATCTAAAGTGCATAGATAACCTGATACACATCTAAATGTATCAAAGTTAGAATAATTGTGAAGATATCAAACTAACAGTATACATGTGCAGTATTGAAATAATGATATCAGCTAATTAAACCAATGTATACCATACATATAAATGCAATGATATGAGGTGATTAAATCAATGTATACCATACATATAAAATGCAGTGATATCAGGTGATTAAACCTACAAATACCATACACATAAAATGCGGTGAACAACTTATCATAAACACAAAAGCAATAATAGAAAAAATGAATAAAGGAAAAAGTCCACTGAGTGAGAAAAAGTGTTTGATGAAATGGAAATGTCCAAAACATATGTATCTTAACACCCCAAATGGTCATTTTCAAGCCACTGCTGAATAATGATTCATTAATTATTAATCCCAAGGATCAATAATCCCAAGGATCACCGCTGATCGCAGTCCATTAACGGTTTACGAAACAGAGATGATCCTCCCCCGATCATCTCCACACACTGAGAAGCTGTCATTGACTGACACAGAAACGGCCAGTTTATGAAGCTGTGATCTGAGCACTTCACTGGCGATCTGAGTCAGGATTCACACTCCCCGATTCACCAGCTCAGAGGTGGAGAATTGGGGAGTGAAGAGAGAAACCTGGGGGAAGGAGGAAGATTTTTGACTTCCTCCTTCCTCCTTCAGACCACCCAAGACAGTAGCCATGCCCCCTGTCATGTCTATGTGTATATATATATATATATATATATATATATATATATATATATATATAATGTGTGTGTGTGTGTGTATATATATATATATATATATATATATATATATATATATATATATATAATCTATGTGTATATATATATATAGTGTAGAGGGACAAATATTTTATTACTAGGTGGGCGGTCTCTTCCGGGAATGTCCGTGGACTGAGCAGTTATAATTTATCACTTAATAAACGGACACCTCAGTGTTTCAGTGAATTTCTGGTACTGTAATTCTGTAAAATCTCACGAGATTCCAGTATTAGGGGCCCTTCTCCACTGTTTGAAGCGTTTGTAGACCGCTTCACTCCCCCGAAGGAGAAGCGATCTACAAAGCTTCATATACTTGCATCCAGAGGAGAACGATCTTCTCTATGAATGCCGGAGAATGGAGCAGTGAAATTTTTTCACTGCTTCATAAATGGACACCTAAGACTTTTTCTTTTTCGCTATATATACAGTGGGGACCGAAAGTATTCAGACCCCCTTAAATTTTTCACTCTTTGTTATATTGCAGCCATTTGCTAAAATCATTTAAGTTCATTTTTTGTCCTCATTAATGTACACACAGCACCCCATATTGACAGAAAAACACAGAATTTTGACATTTTTGCAGATTTATTAAAAAAGAAAAACTGAAATATCACATGGTCCTAAGTATTCAGACCCTTTGCTGTGACACTCATATATTTAACTCAGGTGCTGTCCATTTTTTCTGATCATCCTTGAGATGGTTCTACACCTTCATTTGAGTCCAGCTGTGTTTGATTATACTGATTGGACTTGATTAGGAAAGCCACACACCTGTCTATATAAGACCTTACAGCTCACAGTGCATGTCAGAGCAAATGAGAATCATGAGGTCAAAGGAACTGCCTGAAGAGCTCAGAGACAAAATTGTGGCAAGGCACAGATCTGGCCAAGGTTACAAAAAAAATTCTGCTGCACTTAAGGTTCCTAAGAGCACAGTGGCCTCTATAATCCTTAAATGGAAGACGTTTGGGACGACTAGAACCCTTCCTAGAGCTGGCCGTCCGGCCAAACTGAGCTATCGGGGGAGAAGAGCCTTGGTAAGAGAGGTAAAGAAGAACCCAAAGATCACTGTGGCTGAGCTCCAGAGATGCAGTCGGGAGATGGGAGAAAGTCAACCATCACTGCAGCCTTCCACCAGTCAGGGCTTTATGGCAGAGTGGCCCGACGGAAGCCTCTCCTTAGTGCAATACACATGAAAGCCCGCATGGAGTTTGCTAAAAAACACCTGAAGGACTCCCAAGATGGTGAGAAATAAGATTCTTTGGTCTGATGAGACCAAGATAGAACTTTTTGGCCTCAATTCTAAGCGGTATGTGTGGAGAAAACCCGGCACTGCTCATCACCTGTCCAATACAGTCCCAACAATGAAGCATGGTGGTGGCAGCATCATGCTGTGGGGGTGTTTTCAGCTGCAGGGACAGGACGACTGGTTGCAATTGAGGGAAAGATGAATGTGGCCAAGTACAGGGATATCCTGGACGAAAACCTTCTCCAGAGTGCTCAGGACCTCAGACTGGGCAGAAGGTTTACCTTCCAACAAGACAATGACCCTAAGCACACAGCTAAAATAACGAAGGAGTGGCTTCACAACAACTCCGTGACTGTTCTTGAATGGCCCAGCCAGAGCCCTGACTTAAACCCAATTGAGCATCTCTGGAGAGACCTAAAAATGGCTGTCCACCAACGTTTACCATCCAACCTGACAGAACTGGAGAGGATCTGCAAGGAGGAATGGCAGAGGATCCCCAAATCCAGATGTGAAAAACTTGTTGCATCTTTCCCAAAAAGACTCATGGCTGTATTAGATTAAAGGGTTCTTCTACTAAATACTACTAAATACTACTAAATACTGAGCAAAGGGTCTGAATACTTAGGACCATGTGATATTCAGTTTTTCTTGTCAACAATTCTGTGTTTTTCTGTCAATATGGGGTGCTGTGTGTACATTAATGAGGAAAAAAATGAACTTAAATGATTTTAGCAAATGGCTGCAATATAACAAAGAGTGAAAAATTTAAGGGGGTCTGAATACTTTCCGTCCCCACTGTATGTAGCATCTCAGTTGCTTTGCCATCTGGAAAGCCAATTACTGTGCATCAAGCTGTTGCATACCAAGTTATTCAGTGTAATAAATATGTATTGAGCGTTAGAGAAAAACATCTTTCTTTGGATTTCAAAACATTTTGAGGTCTGTTTCTGATGAAATCTCACAGCCGTACTTACCAAGGTATTTGTTCACGCTGGGCAGAAAATTATTTACTTGAACATGGTCAGTTGTAAAAACTTGAGGTTAAATGCAGTAAGATAAGGTGCTAATGTTGCGACTGTGACTTCTCTTTCCCGTGAATTAATTTAGTTGACTGCAGTTAATGTTTTCCTATGTATTTGAGCACAAACATACGTCAGTGTGTTCAGACCTGTCTGGACTGCTGCCAACCAGATGGCATGGACATAACTAGAGAATAGATGCTGCTTGTTAGATGCCAGGTTTTCCATTTTTAGGGGGAAACATGGCTCATTATAAGCAGAAAAGACACATTCTTTTTTTTTCCTTTTTTTTCCTTAAATCTTATAGAGTTGCGATTTTTACAGGTGGCCCATGCAATGTCATTACTCGTAAATTGCAAGTTGTTTTACAAGGCCAGACATTTTGAAGAGAACTGGACAGCTTTTAACACAGTACATAGCAGTCAGTCAAATACATGGTTCTGTGTAGCCCATTTGCTCAGAGAGCGGTTAACAATCTTCCACTGTCATATGGAAAAGCACACAACACAGACAAATAGCTTGTCCATTATTTAGTGAATAAGCAAAATGCTGAGTTTCCTATTTAAATGTGTAACTTGTGAATAGTACGGGACTCAAAAAGAATGTGACAACTCCAACAGCTGGCTGGCACATGCAGTCCATTATTTGTAAGGACCTTTACCAGTTTCTATATACACCATGCCCAGGTTCCAATTGGTTGGTTATAGTGACATGCCATTCCCTGAATATGATAGTGTCACTGGCACAAACCTATATTTTCAAATCACAGAAAATGTATTCACTGGATTTTTCAGCAGGTGGCCTATTGCAGGCTGGCTCCAGGTTCATGGACATAGACATTTAGTGGCTTGGAAGCTGAAACCAGGTCAAGAATTGTTTGCAATCATGAGAACCAAATTTATTATAACACATATAATTACATAGTTATAGGGCATACACACGGTCGGACTTTGTTCAGACATTCCGACAACAAAATCCTAGGATTTTTTCCGACGGATGTTGGCTCAAACTTGTCTTGCTTACACACGATCCGATCATTCTGAACGCGGTGACGTAAAACACGTACGTCGGGACTATAAACGGGGCAGTGGCCAATAGCTTTCATCTCTTTATTTAATCTGAGCATGCGTGGCACTTTGTCCGTCGGATTTGTGTACACACGATCGGAATTTCCGACAACGGATTTTGTTGTCGGAAAATTTTATCTCCTGCTCTCCAACTTTGTGTGTCGGAAAATCCGATGGAAAATGTCCGATGGAGCCCACACACGATCGGAATTTCCGACAACACGCTCCGATCGGACATTTTCCATCGGAAAATCCGACCGTGTGTACGGGGCATTAGTCTGGTTGTTAAAAACACACAAGTCCATCCAGTTCAACCCACAAACATGTTATCATAACATCTAGAGTTGAATGTTGGAGAAATGGAACAAAGAAGGTGTCTTGAACTCTGACATTTAGGTTTTATGGAGCCAAAAATTATGTTATACTAATTATGGTGGAGGCATTGTGCATCTGATGAAGGTCAGAGCTCTGCTAGTTTGGTACAGTACATATTCAATAACCCTAAATGAATATGCAGCCCAAAAGGGGTTATAGATCTAAAGTTCAGAATGTGAATACATTAGGGGGGTTATGTATGAGAAGTGTGCTATGAGGCTTACAGTATGCATGGAAAATGTGCTATTGAGAACATTAGCTCTGCCTGTAGCAACCAGTCAAGAATCTTTGTTTCGTCAGCTATAACAAGATGTTTTCTCATTAGTACATTTTTTCTAACAGAAGTCGCTATGTGGCGAGTTTACAAACAGACAGTGCTTAGGGAACATTTTCTTTAGATGAACCCTTTTGTCCAAGCGTTGGTCATGACAGTATCTATCTATACATAGCAATCCAAACATGCGATTATGCATCAGACTTAGTGTTAGGAAACAAGTACAAAATACAGATGACATGTGGAATGTACAACCCTTCTATTTTCCTGTCAGAGGGTTTTCATTTTCTTTAGACCATTCAATTTAATAGACACCAGTGGTCTCTGCTTCTTACTAAATATAGCCATCAACCAATTGTCTGACATTTTCAAAAAATGTAAGAAATGAGCTGAATTCTGCATGGAGATACCCTATGCCATCTGCTGATATTTTTACACTGTCTCATAATATAAGTATTTATTTGCCAAGGCCATGATATGAGCATTTTTTATGTTTGCCAACTGCCTCGCATTTAGAGCTTAAAATGTATTAAAAGACAAAAAATATTTTTACCTTTGGCTACAGTAGTCAACTATTATTAATTCCATCTGTGTCCTATCTAGGCAGATTCACCTTCTCTATTTGTTTTGGTAAACATTATCTGACTAAAAGTGGAAAAAATATCACACATTTTTTAAAGAGATTGTAAAGTCTCGTTTTTTTTTTCTATAAAAATAACAAACATGTTATACTTACCTGCTCTGTTGAAGTGGATTTGCACAGAGCAGCCCAGACCCTCCTCCTCTTGGGTCCCTCTTTGGAGCTTTTGGCCCCTCCCTCCTGTTGAGTGCCCCCTCAGCAAGAAGCTTGCTATGGGGGCACACAAGTCGAGCAGCAGTTTTGTGTGTCCATTCAGACACGGAGCTGTGGTTCAGCCCCGCCCCTCTCTCTCCTGAAGGGATTGGCTACCCTTCTCTGCCAATCCCTTCTGCCACTCACCCAATGAATTAAACTCAAAATACTAACAATAACTTACAAAGCCATCCACAACTCAGCCCCCAGCTACATTACTAACCTAGTCTCAAAATATCAACCATATTATTCTCTTTGTTCTTCCCAAGACCTCCTGCTCTCTAGCTCCCTTGTCACCTTCTCCCATGCTCGCCTCCAGGACTTTTCCTGAGCCTCTACCATCCTATGAAACTCCCTACCCCAATCTATCCAGTTATCTCCTACTCTGTCCATTTTTTGGATGATCCCTGAATTCCTTCTCTTCAGAGAAGTCTGTCCCACCTAACAACTGTATTTCCACTATCAGCTCATCCCTCACAGTTATTGCCTTTTGTATCATTTGACCCCTCCTTTTAGACTATAAGCTCTAATGAGCAGGGCCCTCCGATTCCTCCTGTATTGAATTTTATTGTAACTGTACTGTCTGCCCTTATGTTGCAAAGTGCTGTGCAAACTGCTGGCGCTATATAAATCCTGAATAATAATAATAAATCGGTCTGTTAGTTAAGGCAAGATCAGAAAATATCCACATGCTTCTTCTGTCCAAAGATTATTATTATTATTATACAGAATTTATATAGCACCAACAGTTTGCGCAGCACTTTACAACATGAGGGCAGACAGTACACTTACAATACAAATCAATGTTCTGTCTCTGGGACAGCTAGCTAAACCTACTTATCCCAATAACTGTAGATACCATATTTCTTTGATCTCAGTTTTATTAGAACAAGCCAGGTGAAACTACAAAATAACAGAAATAGACCTCAATAAGTATAATATTGCATACAATACAGCATACATTGCATGAACATCAATATATAGTACAAGATGAGATAATAAAAACTTACTTTTTAAGTTCTCGAAAGATTGATGGCGATAGATTGCGAAAGACATGACTTGCTTCCTGCAATGTGTTGAAAAGAATGGTGGATGGTTCATTTCCTGCCAAGATTCTACCCAGAATTTCCTGCTTGCTGACAACTTCTTTATTTACACATACAATAAACAATTAAACAGAACTGCAGCAATACCAAAAAGGAACACTAGATGGCGCCTGCACACCACATATGATTGTCTTAAGTAAATACACATTTTGCATGTAAATTTATCAACACAGGTACAAATAGTCAGCGCATACACATCTGGTGGACAGAACAATCAATACAGGGGGATCAGAGGGCCCTGCTCATTAGAGCGTACAATCTAGAAGGGAGGGTCAAGTGGAAACAAAAGGTAATAACTGTGGGGGGTGAGCTGATGGAGAAAATGAAAAAAACAGTTGTTAGGTGTGGGTAGGGTAGGCTTCTCTGAAGAGAAGGGTTTTCAGGGATCGCCTAAAAGCGAGTAGGAGATAAGCGGACAGATTGGGGTAGGGCATTCTATAGGACTGGAGAGGCTTTGGAAAAGTCCTGGAGGCGAGCATGGGAGGAAGTGACAAAGGAGCTAGAGAGCAGAAGGTCTTGAGAGGAATGAAGAGAACGGGTAGGTTGGTATTTAGAGATTAGGCTAGTGATGTAGCTGGTGGCTAAATTGTGGATGGCTTTGTACGTAGTTGTTAAAAAATCCTTTGAATGGAGGAATTGGGACTTTTTAGATTAATCGCTAGCCCATATCAGTATTCCTTCATGGTTGCACACATGGATCAAGATCCCCCCACCCACGCACAGTTTGCCCTGGCCCCAGCAATGTATTCAGATAACCTTGAATGTCTGAAGTGAACAGAATTTTGGGCAAGTAATAGCTTGTTTATCAGTTCTCCTATTTCTTAAATCTGTATATGTTATTATAAGTATAATTCTTAGATTTAATTACATTACATTAAACCCTTTCTTACTTTTAGAAAAAAAATAAAATAAAAATAAATATATATATATATATATATATATATATATATATATATATATATAGCAACTAACTAAAGTTTTGCTCACACTACAATAGACCATTTAATACAGTGTGTTTTTTTAGTAGTACAGGAACATTCAGGGAAGCCCTATATACTACAGACAGCCACACTTAGTATTGCAGATAGCACTCAAATTGCAGCAGTGCAACTCCCTGCCCCCAACCAAGGAGCATGAACTGATCCATTCAACTTAATAAATACTTCTACACCTGGATTGGCAGGTCCACCTGCCAAGCGCCTGCTAAATGAAAAAAATGGAGTGTGAACAAGCCCCTAACTCACAGTGCATTAATAATTAGATTTTTTTTGCTAAATGGATTGATAACAGGCTTTATTGCTGAAACTCTCCTTCCAGTATTGAAGGAAAAACAATCTGCACTGAGCTATTTAAAAGCTTTTTTCAACTATTCCCAGTTAGCATTAGGATATAACAGAAGGAACTAACACAGCATTTTCATTATCCAACAAAAGCAACAGATGTAAAATTATGGGCATTTTCAGTAAATAGTTATTTAGAGAAATTTAATATTTTTAATTTTGCATGTGGCCCTCATGATTTGAAGTGATTTCTGTCCTTTATGTTTATGATAATATTTCTTATAAAGATTTGTAGCTTATCTCTCTATTGGTTTTGGTTTAAGATAAGTCAAACATAGCATTAGTCACATCATAAGCCACAAAGAGATATTGTTGTTTGTAGAGAGTATATAATTAATCTTCAGCTATTGAGCTCTGTAAACAACATACTTTTACAACAAAAAAGGTAATGAGAGCATGGAAAACATACAGTATATAAAGTATCTCATAGCACCACCTGTTTGTACTGTACATGTCCTATATCACCCACAGAATAGATAAATACCCTGAATGCTTTATTAACCCTGATATCTTTATACCTGTTACTAGGCTTGCTCAGGTATTTAAGAATATTGTACAAAATAGTGTTTGTTAACCCCCCAAAAATAAAAACATGAATCCTGCACCTTTAAAGCATGTTATGTGACACAATGCTTGTCCTGTGTCATTTGGCCCCTGTAACACCTAAAAAACCTGGCTGATCTTGACAGTTTCTCCCCACCCCTCTGTAAACTGACCACGGTGTATTATGGCTGCTGAGACCAGACACCGTGGTCAGTTTACGTGCCTCTCTGCTCCTGTGTCCTCCTCCCCCTTCCCCTCTCTGTCTGTGTGTGAGCCGCCCCTCCCCCCTCCTGCTGCTCTCATAACACTAACCTGTATATACCATCAGCACTGCCTCCTATTGCAGTATCCCCCTCTGTGAATGATTTATAAATATGCCTCCTCCCTCCAGATTGACATCAGCAGAGGAATCTCAGCCCCGCCCGCTGCATCTCTCAGAGGAGAAAAGGAGGAAGCTGGCAGATCATGTGATCCCAATCTTGGCAGTGAAATTAGGTATTTGCAGCATTTATTTTTATAAACCACACACAGAGGGGGGTACTACAATAGGAGGCAGTGCTGATGGTGTATATGGGTTAGAGTGGCTTAACAACCACTTTAAGTTTAACTTGCACCAGCCCTGTGTGCAGTGTGCAGGATTGTTCAGTAGAGCTTCATTGATACGCCATTTAAAGGGGCCCCTCACCCCAGATGCACCCGTTAAGGTAAGTGTCATTATAGAGTGATCAGATAGAGAGGTGTTATATATTTTAGAGGCTGTCACCTTTGGGATTGTATTTGAAGGAAGAAAGGTGTGATCTATCCTAAAGTGGGTTTTGTGCGGGATGGAGTAGTGTGTGTAATCCTTGGTGCGGGGGTTCATTTCCCTCCAGATGTCGACTAGGCCGTGTGTCTGTATGATCTGTGCTACCTGCAGACTTCGTCGGAGGGTCTCTTGGCTTTTGGGGTCTGAGGGTTGAACTTGTCCAAAGAGAGGTCAAACGGAGTGTTAGAGTCGCCACTCAGGATTACCGTGCCTAGAAAGTGACCCTTTAGGGTCTGTAGAAAGGCTTCAAAGAAATTATCCTGGTGTGTTAGGAGCATAGTAAGAAATGAATGTGTATGTCCCCCCATTAAGTGTGCTAGCTACTAGGACGTATCGGCCTTCAGGGTCCTTAATTATTTTAGTAGGCGAGAAGTGAACCCTGTTATAGAAACTGCTACTCCTCTCGTCTTATTGACCACTTTTGCTAGGTGGAATTGAGTAAAATTTTTGTGAAGGAATGCGGGGTTGTAGGTAGCTGGGAAGTGTGTCTCTTGTAGCAGCACTACGTCTGTTTTTAGTGTGTGGTGAGGTTGTAGTATTTTGCGTCTTTTTACTGGTGGGTTAAGTCCCTGCACATTGTGGGAAAAGACCCAAAGTTTTAGGTCAGTAGGCGGTGTTTTAGTCATGGCTCAGGTAGTAGTAGGGTGCTATGTGTGAAGTATGCTTACCGATCAAGGGTAGTTTCCTTGGCAGGTGGAAGGCTTCCTGGACTCCATGGTGACCCGGTCCTGTATCGTGGGGGGTAGGAATTCCAGCGGGACCGTGTGAAAAAAGCAGGACAGGTGGAGGCGGGGAGGAAGAAAAGGGAGGATAGTGTAGAGAAAGAAATAGAAAAAGAAAAAGAAGATGCATTAGAAAACAAATTGTACAACGATATCCCAGTCCCACTAGAGCTGGGGAGGGACCCATCCATGCCCTGCCCTTTACCCAAATAAACTTAAAGTCTGAGCAACGTTGTTTTCTTATTGATTGTTTGTATAAGTACACTTGCCAATCCTCTCTACATTTTAGGCTACTCTTGGCCTAACAAATTCTTTGAATTATATCAATGTGTGTAACTAAATTATGGGTGAGCGAGGTGTATCATGTTCAGGTGTGTAGAGAAATTACAAGACAATTCAGTCTCTCCTCCAGGGGTAGCACTACAGCAGTAAAAGTGATCGTACTAAAAATTCAATAAAATATACCTGTTCCGAAAAATGTAAGTGTACATATGGCCACACAAGAACTAACTGTGCACGACTACATCATATAGTATACCCCTGCCTTTCATTTCAGCTGTAGCTAACCAGTTTCTTTCACACTGACTCTCTTATTAAATTAAGCAAAGTTGTTTCACATATAATAACCTAATTGGTATGCAGAGAGCCCTCTCTATATAGGTACCTTTACTGGCAAACCTCAGTGCATTAGTTAGAACATTTATTGAACACTAATGTGGCTTTCATAGAAATTTCAATATATTAAGATTCCCACAACTACTATAAACTTTTGTTATATATCCTTTATTGGAAATATCTACTGCAGAGATTTGATCCAGGAAAAGCAAGTCTTTCAGGGAGGGTACTACTCATCCTTGAGAATCTTATATGCAGTTTAAGGCACACAATAATCATCATGGTTTGTACAGCAGGCTGTAATCACATCAGTACACACTCTGCTATCTTCAGAACAGCCTCTTCACTATTCAAAGAAGAACTCTTGGCAAGGAACACCACTAGTCAAAGGTCATTCCTTTTGTTTGATTTCCTACACTTTAGAAATGTATTTTAAAACATTGTTTAAAATTCAACTTCTCTAAATTGCCTCTAGAATACTTGGAATTGCATTATTTAAAATTATAACCTATTAAAAGATCAGCGCTGGGGGCGTGGCCAAGAGCGGCGTGTGATAGGACGTGTCTCGCAGAGCTCCTGTTCCTTATCCGACATTGATCCTTTTCCCAACCTGTAATCCCGCTGGATTTTGCTCCTAAACCTACCAGTACACTTCCCTGACACACCCGGTACCGCTGCCGAACTCCGTGAACGCGATGCTGACCTGAAAACAGGAGGCCCGCCGGAGATCCAACATGGCGCCGTAGCTCCGCTCTCCCAGCACCCACATGGAACAGATAAGTCAAAGGAATTGGGTAAGCCCTCTAAGACGCCTAAAGGCACTGTGAAAAACCCCCTAGGGACATGTTATACTATGCCCAGAAGCTGTCAAACACTGTTGGGCAAGGGGACAGCAATGACATGTCAGTTACTCCCGCTGTATTCCACCCCCAGCCAGAGGATGCGCGGCCTACCCAGGGCCCCTCAGGCAGCACTGACCAGACCCCTCATGATAAGGAGGAAGATGAGGAGGGTGTCAAGGCTGACCAGTCCACACTAGCTGAAATCCTTAGAGCTGTGCACAAGTGTCCAGGAGCAATTCAGGGGTCTCAAGGAGGAATTGGGGTTCATCCGCCATGACCTGCAGAAAACTAGAGAACGTACCACAGCTGCGGAGGGGAAGACAAACTGACCCCGCTCATAAGAGACATGCAGATTACAGTCAGGCTAGCAAGGGCGAACTAACTCAAATCAGATGATATTGAAAACCGCCTGCGACTAAACAACGTCTGTATTGTGGGGCTCCCAGAAAAACGGAGGGTAGAGACCCCGCTGAATTTGTTGAAAAATGGCTTATTGAACCTTTTGGGAAGGAGGTGTTTACCCTGCTATACTCAGTCGAACGTGCTCACAAAGTGCCACCGAGGGCCCTCCCGCCAGGGCACCCCCCGCACACCCTGTTAGCCAGGCTGCTTAACTACAAAGACAAAGAAATTGTGCTTTGCCAAGCAAGAGAATGGCGCAATATACAGTATAATGGAGTTCGTGTTTCATTCTACCCTGATTATTCTGCAGAAGTGCAGCTCCGCTGAACTAAATTTGCTGAAGTGAAGAAAAGGTTGCAGCAACTACATGCCACCTATGCCATGCTGTTTCCGGCCAGACTCCGGATAGTGGCGGGAGGTCAGTCACACTTCTTTGAATCGGCTGCTGAGGCCTCCTCGTGGCTAGATGCCAATGCAAATGCTCTCTGTCAGGCCGGGAGGGGAGCGGAAGCAGATGATTGACCCAGCACTCCAGAGGAGCAGTAAGTGAAGTATTACCAGGCTTGGCTGGGAGGCTATGTTTACCAGCTACCCCATGCAATTTGAGCGCAAGTGAGTTTAATGAAACCTTTGGATGACTTTTTCCCAATGGACAAGTTCAAGTTCTATTCACACCAGAAGGCCCTCCTGGCCCTTCTTGAGGTTTACAAGTTCTGTTGCCCTGGGCAACCTTATGGTTTTTTCTTTTTTGTTGATTTTTCTTTTGCATTTTTCTTTTTTGTCCTGCTAAGTTTCTGTCATGATTCAGGTGCTGAGGTGACCAAACAGCAGTCACAGGAGAATGCGTCATGGAAGAAACACGATACCTGTGTACTGCATTATGTCCCATGTCTTGATCACTATCCCAACCTGCCCTGCCAAGCTGAGCGGGACGGTATGCGACTGAGGATGCCCATGGCCCGAGCTTTTTCTTGCCCTGCATTTTCTAAACTACCACCTCTGAATGAGTACTGTCCCTCTGCTTTCCTGGAACATTAGAGGCCTTCAGAACCCTCTTTAACGCACTATGGTGTCCACTGTCCTTAAAAAATTACCCCCTGGCTATCTGTGCACTTCAGGAGACCCACCTGGTGCCAGAGACAGTGTCTAGTGTAAATTTTACCTGGGTGGGATGGGCGTACCACTCCACCCATACGTCCTACTCAAGGGGGCTGAGTGTACTGGTGCACTGGTGGCACTGATGGGCACTGATGAGGAGGCACTGATATGAAGAATTGATGGGCACTGATAGGCGGCACTGATAAGCAGCACTGATGGGCACCAATAGGCGGCACTGATATGCAGCACTGATAGACAGTGATAGGCGGCACTGATGGGCACCGATAGGTGGCACTGATGGGCACTGATAGGTGTCATTGATGGGCACTGACAGACGGCACTGATGGGTACTGACAAGCGGCTGTGATGGGCACTAACAGGCGGCTGCGATGAGCACTGACAGGCGGTATTGATAGGCGGTACTGATTGGCAATGACAGGTGGCACTGATGGGCAGCACTGATGATGAGGTACTGATGAGGTTCTGACAGGTGTTACTGTAGGGCACTGTTTGGCAATGTGAGGGGCACTGATTGGCACTGTGGTGGGCACTAATTGGCACTTACCACAATCAGAGATGCGGTGTGTCAGGCTGACACGTCGCACCTGTGATCGCCGTGCTGCTTGCCACCGCGGGCGCGCACCGGCATGTTATCCTGCTGGACATCATATGAAGCCCAGTCAGGATAACAGAACCACTTCCCGGACGTCAATCTGCTATAAGCCGGGCAGGAAGTGGTTAAATATTTCCATAGGAAGGCCATCATCCCCCGGGGCCTTGGAGTTTGGGAAAAGGCTAAACGCCTCCTATAGTTGCTCTATTTTAATAGTGGCGTCTAAGAGTGACCTTTGGGAATCGGATAAACAGGGCAATGCTATGTCCTGTAGCTAGTGCTGTAAATCATTTAGTGAATATCCCCTCCTGATATAAGTCAGAGTAGTATCAGTGCTTGATTAATTGATAGATCACGATGGGAGATATGTGACACTACTGTGTAGAATTTATCAACTGAAATGTATTCTTGCTGCTTTATATATACCACCTCCGTTTACTTCTGAGGTATTGAGAACGCTCCTGTCATACCAGCTGGGCAGCCCTGATGTACCCCTCATAGTAGTGGGAGACCTAAATTGTTATATGGAACAAGTTCTGGACAAACATCCCCCTCCAGTGGCGGGCCACAAAATTGCCCGAACAGCACTGCAGAAATTAACGGAGGAGGTAGGATGGATGGATCCATGGAGGGGACGAAACCCACAGCAGAAGCAATTTTTTTGCTTTTCCAAGACACATCTTACTTTATCAAGGATTGATCTTTGTTTATGTACGCCCCAGACATCCCATCTGTTGTGGAATATCCAGTATCTGGTGAGGGGGGTGTCGGATCACTCCCCCTTGCTGGTATCACTGAATGCCAAACCTGCCACAGATCTGCCGAGGGCACTGTAGAAGCTCAACGCATTCTGGCTAAACTTATTTACCTCTCATGAGCGGATAAATGTCACGATCTCTGAGTTTTAGCAACGCCATGAAGCCCACCCCGATTTGTATGTGGCATGGGAGACATTTAAAGTATTCATGAGAGGTGTTCTTATTACAGAGGTCACTGGTATAAAATCTAGAACAAACGCTCAGAAAACACAAGCTGCCCAGCTGGTTAGACATATGGAGGCGGAGTTTATAGCCGACCCCTCGGATGTCAACAGGGATGACTGGTTGGCGGCTCAGGAGGCCGTGCACCGCATTACTAGCTCGGCTGCTGACCGCAAAGTTTTTTTAATAGATTAGCATTTTGTGAGGCGGGGGAACAAACAGGTCGCCTGCTTGCAAAGATAGTCAAGGCTTCCCAGACCTCTCCGATCATAGGAGTACTACTCACTAAGGAGGGAAAGGTGGTGAATACCCCCAATTGCATTATGCCGGAGTTGGTGGGATACTACTCTGACTTATATCAGGAGGGGATATTCACTAAATGATCTACAGCACTAGCTACCGGACATAGCATTGCCCTGTTTATCCGATTCCCAAAGGTCACTCTTAGACGCCACTATTAAAATAGAGCAACTAGAGGAGGCGTTTAGCCTTTTCCCAAACTCCAAGGCCCCGGGGGATGATGGCCTCCCTATGGAAATATTTAACCACTTCCTGCCCAGCCTATAGCAGATTGACGTCCGGGAAGTGGTTCTGTTATCCTGACTGGGCGTCATATGATGTCCAGCAGGATAACATGCCGGTGCGCGGCCACGGCGGCAAGCAGCACGGCGATCGCGGGTGCGACGTGTCAGCCTGACACACTGCATCTCTGATTGTGGTAAGTGCCAATTAGTGCCCACCACAGTGCCAATCAGTGCCCATCACATTGCCAAACAGTGCCCTACAGTAACACCTGTCAGAACCTCATCAGTACCTCATCATCAGTGCTGCCCATCAGTGCCACCTGTCATTGCCAATCAGTACCGCCTATCAATACTGCCTGTCAGTGCTCATCGCAGCCGCCTGTTAGTGCCCATCACAGCCGCTTGTCAGTGCCCATCAGTGCCCTCTGTCAGTGCCCATCAATGACACCTATCAGTGCCCATCAGTGCCACCTATCGGTGCCCATCAGTGCCGCCTATCACTGTCTATCAGTGCTGCATATCAGTGCCACCTATTGGTGCCCATCAGTGCTGCATATCAGTGCCGCCTATCAGTGCCCATCAATTCTACATATCAGTGCCTCCTCATCAGTGCCCATCAGTGCCACCTTATCAGGGCCAACTCATCAGTGCCGCCTTATCAGTGCCCATCAGTGCTGCCTCATCAGTGCCCGTCAGTGAAGGAGAAAACAAAATGTTATAACCGAAACAAAGAAAAACTTTTTTTTCTCAAAAATATTGGTCTTTTTTAGTTTGTTTAGCAAAAAAAAATTATAAAAATTTCGTTTGGATACAGTGTTGCATGACCGCGCAATTATCATTCAAGATGCGACAACGCCAAAAGCTGAAAATTGTCCTGGGCAGGAAGGGGCGAAAGTGCCTGGTATTGAAGTGGTTAAATAATACGGGGGACCAATTTTGCCACAACTACTCAAAGTACTTAACTCGGCAAGGAAGGGTCACTGCCTACCTGCTTCTATGAATAGTGGCAACATTGTCCTTATACTGAAACCGGGCAAGGATCCTTTGGATCTGGGCTGGTATAGACCGATCTCTCTGTTACAGAGCGATATTAAAATCCTTGCCAAAGTTCTGGCCTTGTGGCTTAATAAGGTTATATCTTCAATCATTCACTCAGATCAATCCGGATTTTTTCTAAATTTACAGGCACCGTCGGATAACGCAGAAGAGTGCACTACTATCACTAGACACCCATAAGGCCTTCGACAGCATAGAGTGGCATTACCTCTGGGCAATCATGGGCAAATTTGGTTTTGGCGAGGTGTTCCTGTCTTGGGTACAGCTGTTATACAGCTCACCTCAGGCAATTATCCGTGAGGCGGGAGATATTTCTTTACCACTCCCCTTAATTAGAGGGACCCGCCAGGGGTGCCCACTGTCCCCCCTCCTCCTCGCCATTGCCATTGAGCCCATGGCTGCCTTGATCCGGGCTAACCCCTGTATCAGAGGCTTTCAGCATGGAGAGCTGCATGAAAAACGTATGCTCTATGCAGACGACACTATGCTGCTACTAGGCGATACTGCCAATTCACTGAAGGAAGCAATGTCAGTGATTATGGGCTTTGGAACATACTCAGGCCCTGTAATCAACTGGGCCAAATCTTCACTCATGCTGATAGACGTAGCTCCGGATAGAATGGGATGTACGGTACATGATGTACCGGTGTCTTCTGGTTTTAAGTACCTGGGAGTCCATGTCACTCCTGTGACACACAACTATGTTTCCCTTAATTTGTTACCCTTAATCAATAGAATTCGAGATAGAGCTAAAGTATGGTCGCGCCTTAAGATGTCCTTGGTAGGCAGGGTAAATCTTATAAAAATTGTCTTCATGCCGCAACTTCTTTACATTTTGCATAACACCTCTATGGTGGTTCCCCTTAAGGTATTCCGAATCGTTAACTCCATCTTCAGAGCTCAACAAGCCACCATGGATTAAGTTGGAGCAGCTGCAAAAATCCAAAGAGGAGGGGGGATTGGCGTTGCCTAACCCATGTTTATATTACCTAGCGGCCCAGCTTCAGCACATTGCCCGGACCATGCCCTCAGAGCAGGAGCAGGGATGGAGGAATGGAGGAATATAGACAATGACCCCACTAGGGCTCTTATGTACCATGTCACAGGGTTCACCGATGTAGCCATGGGTCTGGAGGCACTAGCATATGCGAATTTCAACAAACATTTCCCCACATATGTCCTCATGCAAAAAGTCTGGAACAAGGCTAGGCAGCTACAGGAGGTAGATGGTTTTACCAACTACAGCCCTATCTGAGCAAACAGATACTATAAAGAGCTACAGGCACTGGAGTGTGGGGCTCGGTGGAGGAGGCATGAAGTTACACACATGCGCCACATTTTTGCCGCTGGTAAATCGTGCTCTATTTCTTCTCTGCAGGAGCAGTATCGGCTCCCCTACACTATGTATTTTTAATACATGCAGCTGCATCATGTGGTTATAGCACAATCGAGCGAGACCCAGTTGACTCTTTCCCCGACCCCATATTCCATTATATGGAGGAGGTGACATGCTTTAAGGGCTTTATCTCTAGATGCTACTCAATGCTCTTATCAGTCTTCCTGGACAGGTTCCCTCTGGGGGCGGTGAGCAAGTGGGAGGGGGATGTATGCTCCTTTGAGGAGGAACAGTGGGAGGAAGCCCTACAGGAGGTACAGCTGTGCTCCCTGAATGTGGCACAATGCCTTTCTCAGCTATACATTATACTTAGGGTACACTTTACACCATCTAGACTGTTTAGGATGGGGGTGAGACCAGATTCGGACTGTCCTAGATGTCTGAGGGACCATGGAGATCTTATTCATTTGATGTGGCTCTGTCCCAAGCTGCATCCATATTGGACAGGTGTACTGACTACTATAAATAGAGTTTTCCAGGTCAATGTACCGACAGCCCCCAAACCATGTATATTGGGTATTTTGGACGATCTCCCAATTGAGGTTCATCCAAAGCAGACCATTGCTCGAGCCTTGTTTCAGGCTCGCAGGCTCATTCTTCTGCATTGGAAGGCAGTCGACCCTCCAACAATGACAAAATGGATAGCTCAGATGGGAGACATGCTACAGCTGGAGAAGTTTATCTTCCAGCATAAAGGATCCTTTGGCAAGTTTGATAAACTGCGGGCGCCCTGGTTTACAGATAGACCAAGGGCATCCCCCAGGCACTATATTGGAAGGAATTTTTCATTTTTATGCTTTCACTTTAAAAATCAAAAAATTGCTGCTCATTTAAAAATGACGGTTTTCACAAACTTTTTTTTTTATTGATACGTGTCCCCTGGGGCAGAACCCCCACCCCTATAACCAGTGTATGCCCAATTACTTGCATATAAGCTTTCAAAAATAGGCACTTTTGATTTTTGACGTTTGGGTCCCATTGACTTTAATTGGGTTCATTATTCAGGGTCCGAACTTTTGCGGTGTTTGAAAGTTCTGGTGCAAACCGAACAGGGGTCCATTCGACCCATCCCTAATATTGAACATGACATTGTATTCTCTGTAACTGGAAATTATGACAGATGTTGCTGTTTTCTGTATGTTTTTTTCTTTGAGAAAAAAAAGAGAAAGATCAGTGTTAAAGTACAGTATATGTAAATGGGAGGTTGTTATGTAACTCAGTCAGAAGTCTGAATACATTCTTTTCAAGATTGTGCAATTTTTATTCATAATCTTCTAATGAAACACATGTGTAGACTTCCCCAAAACACATGCTACATACTACCTAATAAATCAATTTTTAGATACAGCTTTGGATTAGGGAGAAATGCCAGTGCAACAGATGGGTTTTGACTATGCAAAGCCAACAGACCATTTATGTGTATAAGATAACGTATATTTGTATGAATAAAGGCTGATCCCACAACAACTGAATATCTGTCTACAGAAGGTTCTCTATGTTCTTTGGGTATGTTGGATGCAAGCTGCTTTAGCTCGAGATACAGTTTTCAACTGTGAAGAGACAATCCCAAGTGTAACACCCCCCTGCCCCCCAGAGGCATGGTGGCACCTTCAGAGACAGGAGTGGGCCAACATTTCGCTCCAGGGCTGGGTCCATGGCTAAGATGGGGACCAAGAAAGAATGACAGGTGCCAGTAACTTTCTGTCTTTTTGAAGATTTATTGGACAAAACATGGGGAGGTGAGGGTAAGGGGTCCCTGATACCCAAGCAGATCATTTACAGACTTTTACTCAGCTTCACAGTGTTGAAACCTTTAAGCCAAGGAACACTAGCGGTAGTATTTTAGTTGGTTCACAGACTTTGCTCTCTCCTGCTGGTTCCCGTGCCCTCTCTTCTGTTCCTTTGGGCTTCAGTCCTTTCTTCTCCAAGTGAGTCACAAGACCTCTGTGACAACAGGGTCCCCTGGGGCCTCAATCTCTGCACAACTTCCCACGACAGGCAGCACAGCTTCAGAATCACTTTAGGCCTATTTCCACAGTCAGCACATAGTTGCCAACATTGTAAAAAAAAAATGTGGGACACTTTTGTGGCTGTAGGCGGAGCCGTACAATAATTAGGGAGCGGGGCATTTGTTTGTAGGTGAAAAATGGGAGTGGTTTATGCACCATAGTGGGCGTGGCTTAAATGGGCGTGGCTCAAGAGGGTGTGGTTAGAGTCTGAGATGAATGAGGTATGGAGAGGGAAAGGGGGAGAGGGGGGGAGGGAAAGAGGGAGGGGGAGAGGGGAAGACGGAAAGGGGGAGAGGGGGAGAGGGAAAGGGGGAGAGGGGGAGAGGGAAAGGGGGAGAGGGGGAGAGGGAGAGGGAGAGGGGGAGAGGGAAAGGGGGAGAGGGGGAGAGGGAAAGGGGGAGAGGGAAAGGGGGAGGGGGAGAGGGGGAGAGGGAAAGGGGGAGGGGGAGAGGGAAAGGGAGAGGGAAAGGGGGAGGGGGAGAGGGGGAGAGGGAAAGGGGGTGAGGGAGAGGGGGAGAGGGAAATGACGGGACAGCAGCCCCAGATACTACACAATAAAAATACGTGTATTCTAGAAAGTTTAACAATCAGCAGATAAAGATACTCCAAACACCTGGTGTTAGCACTTCAATCATCCCGGCACCATGGTTGATGTGGTGTCAGGATGATTGAAGTGCATTATTTCTATTATTACATTGTAATATAAAATGAAATCATTCAACTCACCATAATGCAGAATCAGTGGGAGCCCCGAGTGTGTCACTAGCCACGTCGCCTGCCACCAGCCGTCCGTCCTTGCATCAAGTGCCCCCAGCAGAGTCCGTCCTTGCATCAGGTGTCCCCAGCAGAGCCCCCCCTCACACCAGGAGTCCCCAGTGGAGCCCCCCCTCACACCAGGTGCCCCCAGCGGAGCCCCCCCTCACACCAGGTGCCCCCAGCGGAGCCCCCCTTACATCAGGTGCCCCCAGCGGAGCCCCCCTCACATCAGGTGTCCCCAGCGGAGCCCCCTCTCACACCAGGTGCCCCCAGCGGAGCCCCCCCTCACATCAGGTGTCCCCAGCGGAGCTCCCCCCACACCAGGTGCCCCCAGCGGAGCCCCCTTACATCAACTGCCCCCAGCGGAGCCCCCCCTTACATCAGGTGCCCCCGGCGGAGCCTCCCCTCACATCAGGTGTCCCCGGCAGAGCCTCCCCTCACATCAGATGTCCCCGGCAGAGCCCCCCCTCACATCAGGTGTCCCCGGCAGAGCCCCCCTCACATCAGGTGTCCCCGGCAGAGCCCCCCCTCACATCAGGTGTCCCCGGCAGAGCCCCCCCTCACATCAGGTGTCCCCGGCAGAGCCCCCCCTCACATCAGGTGTCCCCGGCAGAGCCCCCCCTCACATCAGGTGTCCCCGGCAGAGCCCCCCCTCACATCAGGTGTCCCCAGCAGAGCCCCCTCACATCAAGTGTCCCCGGCGGAGCCCCCCTCACATCAGGTGTCCCCGGGGGAGCCCCCCTCACATCAGGTGTCCCTGGCAGAGCCCCCCCTCACATCAGGTGTCCCCGGCGGAGCCCCCCTCACATCAGGTGTCCCCGGCAGAGCCCCCCCTCACATCAGGTGTCCCCGGCAGAGACCCCCCTCACATCAGGTGTCCCCGGCGGAGCCCCCTCACATCAGGTGTCCCCGGCGGAGCCCCCCTCACATCAGGTGTCCCCGGCGGACATTTCCCGGGACACCAAAATGTAGGTCCCGGGAATGTCCCGGGAAATCCGGGACAGTTGGCAACTATGCACATAGCTGAATCTCTTACTGAGTTGGCTGAAGGAAATATAAATATTCAAAACTTGTTATGAAATCTCATGCCAGTGGTACCAATCACACCTACTGGTAGCAGTGAGAAATCACAGCTCCACTAGGTTTAGGAAAAGATCAAGTGAAAAAATATACAAATCTGTCTGGGCTGACTTCCACTCAAGAAAAGGTGCTACACAAGTTTTAAAGGATTGTCCCTAAACTTTTTGTCCCTTGATTTTAGTGCTAACCACCAGCAATATAAAACACACCTCTTTCTGTGTGCAAAATTGGGTGCTTATCATCTATAAAACAGACAACAATAAAAACCTGTATAGTGTCCTAATTACTTGCGGCTCTATCTAAAAATATAAAAAAGTTTTGATTTAGAACTTTTAGACCTTAAAAGGAAACCACTGCTTTGCCCATGCAGCTCTAAGTAACAGGCTTACGGTAATTTAATACACGCTCCCCAGTAGCACAATGCACAATTAAATAAAACATATATCTGGTATTTCAAGCATATGACTCACTCTGTGTGACAGCACTGGTGCTTGGAGATTCCCATGGGGGTGATAGGAGTCCTCAGCTCAAAATAAACTGAGATTGGAGCAACTCAGAGCTTACAAAAAAGCTGTTGTTTTTTGTTACCAGCAGCTGCACAGATTGTCAGTGTAGCAAGAAAAGGGGGCGTTAAAGTTAACCTTGGGGAAAAAAAACAGGATTCTCAGTCCCCTCAGGTCTCTTACTTCCAGGGAAAAATTGAGAATACCTTCTGCTGCATAAGGATAAACAGTGGACATGTCCCCTATTTTGTATCGCTTAAGAAGTCTGCAAAGCTGCTGGCATGAAGAAAGTTGACAATCCACATGTAGGCCCCTTTCACACTGGGGCGGTTTGCAGGCGTTATTGCACTAAAAATAGCGCCTGCAAACCGACCTAAAACTGCCGCTGCTGTTTCTCCAGTGTGAAAGCCCGAGGGCTTTCACACTGAAGCGGTGCGCTGGCAGGAGAGAAAAAAACCTCCTGCAAACAGGAACTTTGGAGCAGTGAAGGAGCGGTGTATTCACCACTCCTAAACCGCTCCTGCCCATTGAAATCAATGGGCTGCGCAGCAATACCGCGGCTATACCGCCGCTATAGCGGCGCTATGCGAGCGGTTTTAACCCTTTTTCAGCCGCCAGCGGGGGTTAAAACCGCACCGCTAGCGCCCGAATACCGCCGCTAAAACAACGGTAAAGCGGCGCTAAAAATATTGCAGTTTTACCGCCGACACCCCCACCGCCCCAGTGTGAAAGGGGCCTAAGAGAGAAACAAGCAATTTTGATTTGCTTTACTATTAGTCCCCGATTTTAGGCAAAAAGAGTTTCTCCTTAAAAGGTTCCTTCATTATTCAAAATATCTGTGTAAGAAACATATGACAGAGGCAGCTATCCTATGACTGTCAGTCTGTTCACTACCTTTGTAGTATTATGCTATACTCTCTGTACTAGGCTTTGCATTGTATTGTAGTGGTTGCTTCTCCCTCACCTTGTTCTTGTTCAGTAAGTGCTGCCTAGTCTATTTTTTGGGGGGTAGTGCTAGTCTTAATCACAGTCATTCAGACAAACTGCAGCAAAAACCCAGGGTAGCCTTTGCATGGAGCCAAAGAACACCAGGCAATCTTGTTGCAGACCTCCAACATTGGATTGGTAGATCAAGCTGAGTAGGCTCACTGCAGGCTGCAGAGAGTGGCCATTGCAAGTGCAGCTGGCAGTAGAAGGATACTGAGTCATAAAGCCATATTAAAGAAGCATTAAACTTTCCCAAAGTTTTGTACAGCACTGTAAGTGATATTTATTGTTTTAAAAACATACAATTTTCCTATTTCTTTGCTCAAGATAGGACTGGAGTAAAAGGGAGAAAGTATGAACGCAGTGCCAACATGACAGGGTTAAAAAGGGGATAGTATGGGGAAGGGGCTTCTGGTCAGTGGAAACATTATTTAAAAGAGTACTTACATGATTGGTGGGGAGGACTATAAGAGGTGGGGCTGCAGTAAGGGGATCTGTGGGAGGGTCTTGGAAGTCATCAATCAGAAGAGAGCAGGCTTGGGACAACGGCCCGCCCTCCCCCGTTTGAGTTTCGAGGCTTGTGATATGCGGTTAGGACCAAGGTTTTTTGAGGTTATTCGTGGCAGCCGGCGGGGCACAAGGTCCTGCTATGGGTTTTTGATTATGGAAAATATGTACATTTGTAGGGACCCGTCCTGGGTATGGCTCCTATTATTATGGTTGGTGGTGTCTGCAGTTGCGTGAGTCGGTGTTTGTTGCAGCTGGAGGCCTAAAAATTCAGTGGTTACACAGGTACGAGTAGTAGATGCCCACAAGGACCTTGTGACTCCTAATTTTGGCAGAATGCACTGGATGTTTATATGTTGATAAGTAATTTATTATTTGTTAATAAAGGGCTGCTAAGGCCATTGTACTCCATCTTGAGTCTCATGTGGTGATTTTAGTATAAGGTTGGTGTGGAAGTGGTGGTCATAGAGTTTAGGAGAGCAAAGCATCTTTTTATACCCTAGTCATGTTACTTGTTGTGCTGTGCACATCTTGTAGGCTATTTGTATAAACTTTCTGTGGATGTGTATGTGTTCCAGGAGCATTTGAACATTCATATGCCTTGGCATGGCTACTTGTAGCCCAACTCTGGCTGAAGATAGGCTTTTGACTATTAGGTATTTTGTCTACAGAAAACAAAGCCAAGGTGCTGTTTTTCCGTGTATTGTTTTTACTTACACATTTTTTCCCATGATATGTAAAATATGTAGAATACAGCCTTCCTATATACAGTAATTACAAAACCTCATTATATTCTAAGACAGGTTGTTGTCACTAAATAAATAACTTGTTATGTAGCCATCCCACCTTAAGCAGGAGTGTCTAAATTTAGTTCTGCATAGCCAGCCAATGCCAATTTGTAGCCTGTGGTTTGTTCAGCTTCCCCTAAGCTGGCTGTCAGTTCTCCCTTCTGTTAATAGATGGCACTCTGGTATTAGTGAGAGATCTTGTAGTAGGTATGGATTATGAATATTCCTATCTTTTCCCAGCCCACCACTAGGAGTTTCTTGTGCCAGTGGTGCATTATGGGTAAGGGTGTAAATATTTGGGGCTGGCTGATGCAAGCTCTTTTCATCCCTGGCTTTGGCTGCTGCTGATTTAGGCCTACCTGTTGAAGGGGGCCTGAAAATTGATGAGGGCTGGAGCTGAGGCCTAGTACTGCTGATCTTCACTGGAGGAAGCATTGAGTGCCATGAAGGCTCATTGATTCTCCTGCAGAAGATCTGGATTAGGGCCAAAAGGAGCATCCCACTGGAGGTGTCTGCAGAGCTTGTACGCTGGAACCTCAGGTGTGGAGGTAAATTGTTGCTGATCATATGTTTCACAGGAGGATGCTAAACCACAGGAGTGCCGGATTTGACTTTTTCCTGTGCTGTGACAAGTAATGTGACAAAGTTCAGCTTTAAGTCTGAGCATCTGCAACCCTAACCCTCTCTCCCATTGACTAAGCGTAATAAAATCCCTTTCTGGTTTACCTAAAAGTCACTGTCTACATGCCCCACTATGCCTGAGACCTACTTCTAAAGTGAAATGTTAGCCCACCCTGTCATGCCTCCAGGGGTCAGGGGGGTGCTACAGTTACATGTATTGTTACTTGTGACCCAAGTAGGGGTATTGTTTTGTGAACCAATGGGTGTGTGCCTACAGGCTCCAGTGATGTAAATCCAGCCTTGCTTATAGAAAATGTGTAGTGTGTCCTATATATTTTCTTATATATGATCATCTTTATTATTTTATATTATGTTAAGTAGTACAACATTTGAAAATGTTTTATTTCATGCAAATATTTCACAATTACCCCTTACAGCCATCAGGTGGCAAAGACAACTTTGGAGGTAGGGTTCGGATTTGAGTTTAGAGCTGTGAATACTGATCAGAATATCAGGATTCGAACAGGCGAATGAGTCACCTGAACAATTCAGAGTTAGCATACAATGCCAATATCAGACAAATATATATGCTCCTATGGCCTGATAATGGCTACTCATGAACATAGGATCATAGATAATGGCCACTACTAAAGATTTTTTAAATGTGACCCTGCCTTTGTTTAACACCAATCATGTCCACAGCTTTTCACTCCAACGAATATCTGTTCCGTTGATCTTTAGGGTTTCTTCCTACATTTTTCAACATTCTAAACTTTCTCTGTTCTTGGAAATTTGCAAGAAGATGAAAATACAGTGCCTTGCAAAAGTATTCACCCCCTTTGGCATTTTTTGTGTTTTGTTGCCTCACAACCTGGAATTAACATGGATTGTTTGAGGATTTGCATCATTTAATTTTCAGAAAATGCCCAGAACTTTGAAGATGTTTTTTTTTTTATTGTGAAGCCAACAACAAATAGGACAAATTAACAGAAAAAGTCAATGTGCATAACTATTCACCCCCCCTAAAGTCAAAACTTTGTAGAGCCACCTTTTGCGGCTATCATAGCCCCAAGTCGCTTTGGATTGCTTGCCACATCTTACCACTGGGATTTTTGCCCATTCCTCCTTACAAAACTGCTCCAGCTCCTTCAAGTTGGATGGTTTGTGCTTGTGAACAGCAATCTTTAAGTCTGATCACAGATTTTCTATTGGATTGAGGTCTGAGCTTTGACAAGGCCATTCCAACACTTTTACATGTTTCCCCTTAAATCACTCAAGTGTTGCTTTAGCAGTGCATTTGGGGTCATTGTCCTGCTGGAAGGTGAACCTCTGTCCTAGCCTCAAATCACACACAGAGTGGTAAAAGTTTTGCTCAAGAATATTCCTGTATTTAGCACCATCCATCTTTCCCTCAACACTGACCAGTTTCCCAGTCCGAACTGCTGAAAAACATCCCCACAGCATGATGCTGCCACCACCATGTTTCATTGTGGGGATAGTGTTCTTTGGGTGATGTGATGTGTTGGGTTTGCGCCACACATAGCGTTTTCTTTGATGGCCAAAAAGTTAAATTTAAAGCATATAAGACCAGAGCACCTTCCTCCATATATTTTTGGAGTCTCCCATATGCCTTTTTTCGCAAACTCAAAACGTGCCATTTTGTTTTTTGTTGAAAGTAATGGATTTCTTCTGGCCCCTCTGCCATAAAGCCCAACTCTATGGAGCGTACGGCTTATTGTCGTCCTATGTACAGATACTCCAGTCTCTGCTGTGGAACTCTGCAGCTCCTCCAGGGTTACCTTAGGTCTCTGTGCTGCCTCTCTGAATAATGCCCTCTTTGCCCAGTCCTTGAGTTTTGGTGTGCGGTTGTCTCTTGGCAGGTTTGCTTTTGTGCCATGTTCTTTCCATTTGGTTATGATAAATTTGATGGTGCTCCTAGGGATCATCAAAGATTTGGATTTTTTTTATAACCTAACCCTGACTTGTACTTTTCAATATCATTGTCCCTTACTTGTTTGAAAAGTTCCTTGGTCTTCATGGAAGTATTTGATTAGTGGTGCCTCTTGTGACACTCTAGTGTTGCAGCCTCTGGGGCCTTTCAAAAAGGTGTGTATATGTAATGACAGATCATGTGACACTTAGATTGCACACAGGTGGACATCATTTCACTAATTATGTGACTTCTGAAGGTAATTGATTGCACCAGAGCTTTTTATGGGCTTAATAACAAAGGGGGTGAATACATACGCACATGCCAATTATCAGTTTTTTATTTCTGAAAAATAGTTTTATGTATATATTTTTCTAATTTTACTTCACCAACTTAGACTATTTTACTTCACCAACTTAGACTATTGTGTTCTGATCCATCACATATAATGCAGATTAAAACATTGAACTAAAGGCTGTAATGTAACAAAATAGGTAAAAAGCCAAGGGGGTGAATACTTTTTCGAGGCACTGTAGGGGGGGGGGTCTTTTCCTAGGAGCACATGTAGAAAAGAGGCCAGGGTATGTGTGTATATTTTTTTTCCTTGTCAAAAGAAGTTTATTGAGTATACAATGTTATAAAGATACATAAAGTAAGTTTACAAGGATCTATAAAGTAAGCTCATTGTTTTACAGTAGGGTTTATATAGGTAAATATCATGAAATTTCAAATATTAAACATTGGGTTCACGTAAACCTAAATTAAAGATATATATCATTTCCTTAGTTACTTTTGTAGGTATTTAAATGATTTATACCTAATGTATATTTTTTTTAATGAGGTATTGTCAACTGATTTTTTTTTCACAATCAAAGGTTTATTAAAGCTTGTGATATTACAATAATTGCATGTAATACAATTTGAACAGCAGAAAAAAACACAAGAACAATTATCCTCAGTGTAAAGGTATTACATTTAGTAACTGTTATTTGCAAATGGAATTTCGTCATATGATTGAGTAAGTAATTATTGGAGTTTATGATTGTATTATGAACTGATTTTTATCTGTTTTGAAACTTTAACCAGTCTTCTGTTCTGTCTACTAGATTATAGAAAAACTCTAAGTATTTGGAACTCCATGAAGAATGTGTATGAAAATAGATAACTAAATGATTGGATGCAAATGAGAGAGTGTGCTAAAGATGACTATAACCACAAAGGGTACATCCCTTCTTCTGTCAGAGATTCCTGACAACTCTGTGGTCACTATGTGAGGTAATTTCCTGGAATTATTTTGTATGTGTGTTACCCCTTGTGTTCTTTTAAAATAGGAGATCCAAACAGTGCAGAGAAAGCGCGTAGTCATTGGCTTGTCTAGCCACAACCTAAATAAAATCTTGGAAATCTATATGGAAAAACAGTTAAGGTATTACAAATCATGGGCAGCATGGTGTTTAAGTGGTTAACACTGCTTCCTTGCACCACTGAGTTTCCATTAGTTTATTCTTCTTGTAAGTAAATAGGTCATTAATGATGGTAAATTCAAATGTCTTGCCTAAAATGATCACAAATGTTACAGTAAAAAAAAAAAAAAAAATCTTCATTATTTAAAACAGACTTCTAAATTCATGGATAAAATATACAGTATAACTAGCAGAATATAAAGAAATTTGTAACTGAGCCTATGGGATGGATAATGAGCAATGGCTAATAAATATTGGATGAGCGATAAAGATATTTTATTTGACTTGAGACTAGACCATTGTTTCCCCATCTTTCCACTTATGACCCTGACCGTTCCTTCTTTTCGTCTCATGTTTCTATTTCTCAACATCATTCTTCCTGGGCATACTTGATTTTCTCACACAAGGAAATACAAACAAATAGCGCAGGTTACATGGTTCGTATTATATTCTAATGTTGTTACAGAAATGTCCTTTTGAGCAATGCGCTCTCTGTGAGATGCAAACAGTCTATGGGTAGGGCAGCCTTTAGATGGGAGGTGAAGCCGCTCCAAGTATGCAAAGGAAAAAACAACAAGAAAGGCGCCTCTTAGTAAACTGTATATTTAATGGTGTATTAGCATTAAAAACACTCACATTGAAAACTTAGATAGTCCGGCATGGGGAGCTCAGTATAGGCATACAGGATTGCGTCCTCCTCTGTCCCACAGTCTTATTCCTCTATTGCTGACGGCTGGTCCGTGTGGCGGAGGCTTCCGGGATCAGTGATTATCCAGAACGAGGCTTGGACACTGCCGAGTAGTCAATTGGGAGGCTGGGACGCTGGAACGCACATCCAAAGTATGTGCTGTACTGCCGTAAAGCGACGCATTTCAGAGCATGCGCACTCGAGCGCGCTCCTTTCTCCAGCTAGGGAGAATACAAAAGACTGCAGCCTATTTAAGTGCTCTAATGGCACCGCCACCTAATGGATATAGTTGTAATTACATGAAGAATACAGGTAATATAAAAAAGGCCAACGAAATAATTTATGTTTGTATTGAATAAAGAAGATTAGATGTTCGTATTGTGTGCCTACTAATTACTGGTTATTAGATATTTGCATACATAAAGCATTAATATGTATGTAGTGATTGGACAATGTGTTAAATATTGTTATGCATACTACTACCGCGTTTGGCAAATACAGTGAATGGATTAGATAAATGAATTTAAATAAACTGTAGCGGTTAGTCGACTGGTGAACTATATATTTATATAATTGCCTAAATGGACTAGTGAACCATATATTTATATAATTGCCTAATGCAATGTATAGGAATAAACAGTATTCTTGTGGGCACATATATGTGTACATTATGCACGATGACACTATCTAGCTGGATAATACTAATAATTAAAAATAAAAATTAAAAATAGAATTAAAATATAATTAAAACATATATATGTACTAAAAAATATGTATATATGTTAAAATGGTATTTTTCGTTAAAATGAATCTCAACTGCTAATGGCAGGGCATATTAGTCAATAGTATATTACGAGGATATGGCAGAATTCTTATTACATAAATGTATATTGAGCAAATGGTACACTCTAGGCCAGTATTATTATAAAATGGTGGATATTTGTAATTCTTCGTTAATTCCACCAGGATTTAGGGCGTCCAAGGAATAAATCCAGAAGGTTTCTCTTTCACATAATCTGTAAAATCTTTCAGCTATGGGTAGATTTTTTGGTATTTGTTCAGTAACCCATACCTCGACACCTTCAGTGGATTTTGCATGGTGTTCACAGAAATGACGGGGGACACTGTGTTTGTCCCTCCCACCTTCTATTTTTCTTCTGTGTTACATAGTTACATAGTTACATAGTAGGTGAGGTTGAAAAAAGACACAAGTCCATCAAGTCCAACCTATGTGTGTGATAATGTGTCAGTATTACATTACATATCCCTGTATATTGCGGTCATTCAGGTGATTATCTAATAGTTTCTTGAAGCTATCAATGCTCCCCGCTGAGACCACCGCCTGTGGAAGGGAATTCCACATCCTTACCGTTCTTACAGTAAAGAACCCTCTACGTAGTTTAAGGTTAAACCTCTTTTCTTCTAATTGTAATGAGTGGCCACGAGTCTTATTAAACTCTCTTCTGCGAAAAAGTTTTATCCCTATTGTGGGGTCACCAGTACAGTATTTGTAAATTGAAATCATATCCCCTCTCAAGCGTCTCTTCTCCAGAGAGAATAAGTTCAGTGCTTGTAACCTTTCCTCATAACTAAGATCCTCCAGACCCTTTATTAGCTTTGTTGCCCTTCTTTGTACTCTCTCCATTTCCAGTACGTCCCTCCTGAGGACTGGTGCCCAGAACTGGACAGCATACTCCAGGTGCGGCCGGACCAGAGACTTGTAGAGCGGGAGAATTATCGTTTTATCTCTGCAGTTGATCCCCCTTTTAATGCATGCCAATATTCTGTTTGCTTTATTAGCAGCAGCTTGGCATTGCATGCCATTGCTGAGCCTATCATCCACTAGGACCCCCAGGTCCTTTTCCATCCTAGATTCCCCCAGAGGTTCTCCCCCCAGTGTATAGATTGCATTCATATTTTTGCCACCCAAATGCATTATTTTACATTTTTCTACATTGAACCTCATTTGCCATGTAGTCGCCCACCCCATTAATTTGTTCAGGTCTTTTTGCAAGATTTCCACATCCTGCAGAGAACTTATTGCCCTGCTTAGCTTAGTATCGTCTGCAAATACAGAGATTGAACTCTTTATCCCATCCTCCAGGTCGTTTATGAACAAATTAAATAGGATTGGTCCCAGCACAGAACCCTGGGGAACCCCACTACCCACCCCTGACCATTCTGAGTACTCCCCATTTATCACCACCCTCTGAACACGCCCTTGTAGCCAGTTTTCAATCCATGTACTCACCCTATGGTCCATGCCAACGCACCTTATTTTGTATAGTAAACGTTTATGGGGAACTGTGTCAAATGCTTTTGCAAAATCCAGATACACCACGTCCACGGGCCTTCCTTTATCTAGATGGCAACTCACCTCCTCATAGAAGGTTAATAGATTGGTTTGGCAAGAACGATTCTTCATGAATCCATGCTGATTACTGCTAATGAAATCATTCTTATTACTAAAATCTTGTATATAGTCCCTTATCATCCCCTCCAAGAGTTTACATACTATTGATGTTAGGCTAACTGGTCTGTAATTCCCAGGGATATTTTTTGGGCCCTTTTTAAATATTGGTGCTACATTGGCTTTTCTCCAATCAGCTGGTACCATTCCAGTCAATAGACTGTCTGTAAATATTAGGAACAACGGTCTGGCAATCACCTGACTGAGTTCCCTAAGTACCCTCGGATGCAAGCCATCTGGTCCCGGTGATTTATTAATGTTAAGTTTCTCAAGTCTAATTTTAATTCCGTCCTCTGTTAACCATGGAGGTGCTTCCTGTGATGTGTCATGAGGATAAACACTGCAGTTTTGGTTACTGAAGCCCCCCGATTCACTTGTGAAGACTGAGGAGAAGAATAAATTCAATACCTTTGCCATCTCCCCATCCTTTGTAACCAGATGTCCTTCCTCATTCTTTATGGGGCCAATATGGTCTGTCCTCCCTTTTTTACTGTTTACATACTTAAAGAATTTCTTGGGATTTCTTTTGCTCTCCTCCGCTATGTGTCTTTCATGTTCTATCTTAGCCATCCTAATTGCACCCTTACATTTCTTATTGCATTCTTTATAAATTCTGAATGCTGAGGATGATCCCTCAACCTTGTATTTTTTGAAGGCCTTCTCCTTTGCTTTTATATGCATTTTTACATTGGAGTTAAGCCATCCAGGATGTTTGTTCGCTCTTTTAAATTTATTACCCAATGGGATACATTGGCTAATGCCCTTATTTAATATGCTCTTAAAGCAAACCCATCTCTCCTCCGTATTCTTTGTTCCTAATATTTTATCCCAATTTATGCCTTTTAGCAAGGTTTGTAGTTTAGGGAAGTTGGCTCTTTTGAAATTCAGTGTCTTTGTGTTCCCTTCATGTTTCCTATTTGTGTGATTTATACTGAAACTAATTGACCTGTGATCGCTGTTACCTAAATTGCCCCGTATTACCACATCTGTTATCAGGTCTGTATTATTGGTAATCAGTAGATCTAGTAATGTTTTATTTCTAGTTGGTGCGTCTACCATCTGACCCATAAAATTGTCCTGCAAAACACTAAGGAACTGGCTAGCCTTAAATGAATGCGCGGTTCCCTCCGCCCAGTCTATGTCTGGATAATTAAAATCCCCCATTATGATAACACTTCCCATCCTTGCTGCTAATCCAATTTGTGATAGGAGATCCGTCTCCACTTCCTCCCTCAGGTTTGGGGGCCTATAGCATACTCCCAGTATTATTTTCCCCTTAGCTTCATCCCTTTGGAGCTCTACCCATAAAGATTCCACCTCCTCCCTAGCCCCCTCAGTGATGTCATCTCTCACACTCACTTGTACATTATTCTTGATATATAGGCATACCCCTCCCCCTTTTTTACCTTCTCTATCCTTGCGGTATAGGGTATACCCTTGAATGTTTGCCAGCCAATCATGAGAGCTGTTGAACCAGGTCTCTGAAATTCCCACAAAATCCAAATCCTCCTTGTACAACCGTATCTCTAGTTCACCCATCTTGTCCGCCATGCTCCTGGCATTGGTGAACATGCCACATAGTTTAGACTGGTCGCATATTGTCCTCGTATTGGGTGTTTCAAGATTGCAACTAGGACTTGCTACTATACTCACCTTGTGTTTTTGTGCTTTGGTTAACCTACCACTAATGCCCCCAATACTACCCTCTGGAATATCTTCCGCGCTGGCTATCACTGTCTCTGGACCCTCCCCCCCATCGCCTAGTTTAAAAACCCCTCTAACTTTTTGGCCATCTTCATTCCCAGCAGATCTGCACCCTCCTCATTTAGGTGCAGTCCGTCCCTTCTATAGTACCGGTTACCGACTGAGAAGTCGGCCCAGTCCTCCAGGAACCCAAACCCCTCCTTACTACACCAGCTCTTCAGCCACTTGTTTACTTCCCTAATCTCCCTCTGCCTTTCTGGTGTGGCTCGATGTACCGGTAGTATTCCTGAGAACACTACCTTGGAGGTCCTTTTCCTCAATTTAGCTCCTAAGTCCCTAAAATCGTTCTTTAGGACACTCCATCTGCCTCTGACTTTGTCATTGGTGCCAACGTGCACCATGACAGCCGGGTCTTCCCCAGCCCCTCCCAGTAATCTGTCCACAAGATCCGTGATGTGCCGAACCCGAGCGCCCGGTAGACAACATACTGTTCGGCGCTTCAGGTCTTGGTTACAGATTGCCCTCTCTGTCCTTCTAAGAATTGAGTCCCCTACCACCAGAATCTGTCTTTCCTTTCCCTTTGCTGCCCCCCCCACTCTCACTGGGGGAGTTCTTCCCCTGGCAGCTAGGAGAGTCCCTCATCTCCAGCAGTGCTGGTCCCTGACTGGTTTCACCAATGTCACTCAATGGAGCGTACTTATTGGGATGCTCCAGTCCTGGAACGGCCTCTCTGGCACTTCCCCCTCTACCCCTCCTGACTGTCACCCATCTACTCTTTGCTAGTGCCTGCACCTCTTTGTCTCCACCCGCCTCTGTGCTGGCCCCTGCCGGCACCTGCCATGTACGTTCCTGGCTCACCTTTAGTATGGAGGGACTTCTCAGTGCTGACAGTTGCTTCCCTAGATTCAGAACCTGGGCTTCCAGGGAAACAATGTGCTTACATTTTGCACAGCAGTATTCGCCCTCGATCGGATGATCAAGGAACGCATACATGCGGCAAGATGTACAAAGAGCCGCCTCTCCACACCCGCCGGGCATCGTACCTATTAAATTTAGTGAGGATTGGGGAAATTTTACCCTGTCCAAATTACCTAACAGCTAGCTTCCTGGCACTAATACTCAAGACAATACACAGGTACACAACAAGACAATACACAGGTACACAATACACAGTACTAACGATCCACACACACTACTCAGACAACACTCAGATACTCACACTACACAGGTACTATGACCCCTGTTATAACCTCCTGTTTTAAACTCTTGTGTTTAACTCCCACTTAATCCAGCTCCACTTACACCAAGCTCCACTGCTTCAAACTGAGCACGCTCACACTGAGCCCTGCAATCAGTTAAATAGTCACCTGTGAGCAATTAACCACACCCCTTAATTGATAGACTGATGAAACCAGAAAAAAAAAAAAAAAAAAAAAGAGCTATTTAAAAAGTGACAGCAAAAGTCAAAAGGAAAAGCCCCCAAAAAGCACCCCAGCAAACAGCTACAGACAGCAGACAGCAACAGACAACAGACAGCAGACAGCAACAGACAGCAGACAGCAGACAGCAACAGACAGCAGACAGCAACAGACAGCAGACAGCAACAGACAGCAGACAGCAACCAAACACCAAGACTTGTATACTCTAACTCTTGTGTTTAACTCCCACTTAATCCAGCTCCACTTACACCAAGCTCCACTGCTTCAAACTGAGCACGCTCACACTGAGCCCTGCAACCAGTTAAATAGTCACCTGTGAGCAATTAACCACACCCCTTAATTGATAGACTGATGAAACCAGAAAAAAAAAAAAAAAAGAGCTATTTAAAAAGTGACAGCAAAAGTCAAAAGGAAAAGCCCCCAAAAAGCACCCCAGCAAACAGCTACAGACAGCAGACAGCAACAGACAACAGACAGCAGACAGCAACAGACAGCAGACAGCAGACAGCAACAGACAGCAGACAGCAACAGACAGCAGACAGCAACAGACAGCAGACAGCAACCAAACACCAAGACTTGTATACTCTAACTCTTGTGTTTAACTCCCACTTAATCCAGCTCCACTTACACCAAGCTCCACTGCTTCAAACTGAGCACTGTGTTCCCCGAATCTTTGCCTTAGTGGGCGTATCGTGCGCCCCACATAGATGAGATTGCATGGGCAACTCAGGCCATAAACTACAAACTCCGAACCACAATTGTAGAAATTGTCAAGCACGTAGGTTTTTCCTTTAGTGGTAAGTTGTTTTTTTCCATGCTTGACAAAAATACAAGTTTTGCACATGGCTTTTTTGCATTGGAACATGCCCTTGAGAGGAATCATATGGGCCTGTGCTGGTGCGATTTCTTTAATGGGCTTTAATTTGCTGGGTGCTATTTTGTTTTTTATATTGGGGGCTTTTCTATAAGTGATTTTAGGGTAATTGGGTAGAACTGGTTAGAGATATGGATCCTCAAGAAGGATGGGCCAATGTTTTCTAAATATTGCTTCCATTTTCGAGAATTTTGTGTGAAACCTAGTGATAAAACGTCCTGATGGATTGGATGTGTTTTCATTTTGATGTTGGGTAACAGGTATAGGTTGCAAATAATGTTTTTGCGCTTGGCCAACCAATGACTCTGGATACCCTTTGTCTTTGAGTTTTTTTCTGAGTAGATGGCTTTGTTCTATATAGTCAGACATTTGTGTGCAATTCCTCCGTAGTCGGCAAAATTGCCCTTTAGGAATATTTTTTTTTTCATTTTTCATAGTGGCAACTTTTGTAATGCAGCAAGGAATTTCCTGCTGTAGGTTTGAAGAAGTTCCTTGCGTGTATCTCATTGCCAACATGAAAAAGGTCAAGGTCAAGGAAAGCTAATCTCTCTTTGTCCATGACATGAGTGAAACTCAGACCATGTGGGTTATTATTGCAGTGGGCCACAAACTTGTTAACAACATCAACTGGACCATCCCAAATAATAATAATATCGTCTATAAAACGACCATAAAAAATGAGATGCCTGAGAAAGGGATTATTTTGCCAGATGTATCTGTGTTCCCATAATCCCATTGCTAGATTAGCATATGGGGGCGCAAAGTTGGCCCCCATAGCTGTCCCCTGAATTTGTAAATAATACTGTTCATTAAATGTAAAATAATTGTGAGTTAAACAATATTTAGCACAATCCAAGATAAACGAGGCCTGTTTGTTGCTCATATATGGGTCCTGGGATAAAAAATGATTGAGTGCTGATATTCCAAAGGTATTCGAGGTATGGGTTATTGAACAAATACCAAAAAATCTACCCATAGCTGAAAGATTTTACAGATTATGTGAAAGAGAAACCTTCTGGATTTATTCCTTGGACGCCCTAAATCCTGGTGGAATTAACGAAGAATTAGAAATATCCACCATTTTATAATAATACTGGCCTAGAGTGTACCATTTGCTCAATATACATTTATGTAATAAGAATTCTGCCATATCATCGTAATATACTATTGACTAATATGCCCTGCCATTAGCAGTTGAGATTCATTTTAACGAAAAATACCATTTTAACATATATACATATTTTTTAGTACATATATATGTTTTAATTATATTTTAATTCTATTTTTAATTTTTATTTTTAATTATTAGTATTATCCAGCTAGATAGTGTCATCATGCATAATGTACACATATATGTGCCCACAAGAATACTGTTTATTCCTATACATTGCATTAGGCAATTATATAAATATATGGTTCACTAGTCCATTTAGGCAATTATATAAATATATAGTTCACCAGTCGACTAACCGCTACAGTTTATTTAAATTCATTTATCTAATCCATTCACTGTATTTGCCAAACGCGGTAGTAGTATGCATAACAATATTTAACACATTGTCCAATCACTACATACATATTAATGCTTTATGTATGCAAATATCTAATAACCAGTAATTAGTAGGCACACAATACGAACATCTAATCTTCTTTATTCAATACAAACATATAAATTATTCCGTTGGCCTTTTTTATATTACCTGTATTCTTCATGTAATTACAACTATATCCATTAGGTGGCGGTGCCATTAGAGCACTTAAATAGGCTGCAGTCTTTTGTATTCTCCCTAGCTGGAGAAAGGAGCGCGCTCGAGTGTGCATGCTCTGAAACGCGTCGCTTTACGGCAGTACAGCACATACTTTGGATGTGCGTTCCAGCGTCCCAGCCTCCCAATTAACTACTCGGCGGTGTCCAAGCCTCGTTCTGGATAATCACTGATCCCGGAAGCCTCCGCCACACGGACCAGCCGTCAGCAATAGAGGAATAAGACTGTGGGACAGAGGAGGACGCAATCCTGTATGCCTATACTGAGCTCCCCATGCCGGACTATCTAAGTTTTCAATGTGAGTGTTTTTAATGCTAATACACCATTAAATATACAGTTTACTAAGAGGCGCCTTTCTTGTTGTTTTTTCCTTTGCATACTTGATTTTCTCACTAGGGCAAGATGTCATGCCTAGTATCATATATCCTCATATATATAGAGTATAATTTACATACAGCATACAGTACATGGAAATTATAACCTGACAAATTGGTAAAATTCAGATTATTTGTGCAAACTTTTCTGACAATATGTTTGAACACTGTGAAGTTTGTAGCTAATCCAAAGAGGATGTTTTTGTATTTCCTCTTCATAAAATCAATAAAAAATATTTAAAACAGACTATTAAAGGAATTTCATATAAAAATTGAATTAAATTTACTGACTTTACTATGCAATTAGATGTTATGCTAATAAATGCCATCTGTATCATCTTACCTAGACTTTCCTGTAACAGCAGGAGCTGGAGCTGCTGTATTGTTGAATTCCCCCTGCTGCTCCCAGGGGTGAGTGACCCAGACTTCACTGGACCTGATAATTCACCGATACACCAGTAGTGATAAATTGGGCTTTACTGAAGCTGAAACAAACCCTAAAGGGGAAGTGCAATTTGAACAGGTTCAACAATGACAATGACAAGATCAACACAGTATGAAAATTAGAACAAATATGAGTGCAGCAAGGCAAATGCCATTCGCCTGTCCAAAACGCACTAGGCGGCTAGAGGGATATGACTTTAACATACACTAGTAACAATTGTAACAAAGGGTAAACAACAGTGCAAGTAATCCCTGTTCAGCCTCAAGAATACAGCACTCAGCCTGGGAAGTCTCTGCAAACCTCCACATGCAATCCGTGCAAAAAAGGGAGAAAGGCTGGTGCCATGGAAGTCGGCTAAAACATTGTTTTATTAATGCAGGTGAACAACAGTCAAAAAAACCAACACATTTCGGCCACCAGAAGTTAAAGTGGTTGTATACCCCATAAGCACATCTTTACCTACAGGTAAGCCTTTAATAAGGCTTACCTATAGGTAAAATGAATACCTCCTTAACCTGTACGGTTTAGGAAATATTCACCTTGCATGCAGCCGCTGACGTCTGCGGCGCATGCGCTCTGAAGGTCCGGTGGATGCTGCTGGAAAACATAGCTCCTTGCCGGAAAGAAGACTCCCGCAAGCACGGAGTGACATTATCGTGGCTCCGGTCACTCACAGCGTCAGAGACACAAATGCGGAAGAATCGCCAAGGCAAAATGTCAGCTCCCTCTGCGCTGCATACTAGTTCATTATGCCTTTGCCTTATAGTTTTTTTTTTTTTTCTTCCGGGCATACAACTGCTTTAATTCTGGCTCATTATGGTCTAACTGCTGTGTACAGGCCCTGTCTAACATCTGGCCAGTGGTACAGTAAATCAAGTGTGGCGGTGGGGGCCTTAGCTTATACAAAACTAATAGAAATAACCGGGGGGGACTCCCAGTATCCTACAATGATGGACATGGTATATTGGCCACAGAAAGGAGATGTGTAAGATAAAAGTAATTTTTTATTAGAAAATGATTTAGAAGTTTAAATAAAACCTTCTTCAGGACCCAGACATACCAATAGTACGTGAATTTCCAATGGAACTCCGCAATGGGTCGATCAACCCTTCGGCAGTCCCTTATAGCGGCGGGCAAATGTACATTGGAGCTTGGCGTGAGCATTGGTTCTATGTTACTCAGCTACTTATAGATGGATGGACTATTTGATGATATAATGTGATGTTGACCCTATTAAATACCTTCGGAAGTTTCTTCACATACATGTGCCCATGAACCTTGACACCGTACTATTATTCTCCATTTGCAAGTCTGTGTTCTATGCCACCTTAATTGCATTTTTTTTAAGACTACCTGTCTCCACATATCCTGTAATGTAGTTTAATTCAAGATTGTTGCTGTTCGCTTTCTGTCCAGTGTGTGGTGCCTGGTGTGCTCCTATGCCCGCCCCAGGCATTTGGGTTGATCTATAACATAAGAGAAATACAAGAGCACAGGCTCATGGTGCAAATAACCTTTGTTTATTGTAATATAAAAGATAAAACTTGATACACTTACAAACTGTCAGGGACATGCTGTGGCAAGACAGGGGTGTGTGCGTGCGCACATGCGCACATGGGTGCCAGTCCAATGAGCTGGTCAGCAGTGCGTGTGTGCACGCATGTGTGTGCACATGCACAAGAGCACATGTCAGATGCGTGTGCGCGCACTTTAAAAGGACACCAGCTGCACAAGTGCAAAGCTGTTTGATCTGCAGCTTATGTGTCCTGATACCTGTACCTGACATCTGATCACCTGTATTGACCCGGCTCTGCTGACCTACCTAAAATATCTTCAATCCTGACCTTGGCTTGCCTGACCCTGCTAAAGAGACTTCCTTGCTTGATATCCTGTTGCCAACCTCTGCCTGTTTATCTGACCCTGCTCCTGCTAACAGCCCTACTCTGCCTGACTACCTGCGTTTGACCTGGCTTGTCTCACCTTGCTCCAGCCTGCTGCTCTGCTCTGTTTGATTACCTGTGTTTGACCCGGCTTGTCTCACCCTTCTCCAGCCTGCTGCTAATGCTGCACCATCCAGCTCACCGGGTTGCTGACCTGCATCTGCCTCTGCTGACATCGGCATTCCGGACCTACCTGGTGGCTCATCATCCACTCATCTGTGCCAACTATCACAGATTCCACAGGCACTCCTACCTCGCTGCGATCTCGAGGCCACTTTCCCACTCCATTGGCTCCCGAGACAGGGCTGTAAGAGAGGTCTCCTCCTACAAGTTAGACTCCACCACAAGGTACATTACACAAACGTAGGTGAATCACAAGCGTCAAAAAGTTCCTCCAGTGAAGAACCCTGAACAGGGTCACATCCGAGCAATGGGGTTGATGAGATATCCACAGGATGGATGGATAAACTGGCTCCACAGACACTGGCTCATCAAGCAGCTGATGACAGGCTGTGAGTGAGCCGCTCACTGACTTCAAGAACGGCCAGTAAGGAAAAAGCTGTGGACGCCTCCAACACTTAACCCAGGGAGAGCTAAGATGGAACAAGCTGACAGGGGACGATGGGGGGTTGGCAGGACAACGCATTTCAGAAGGTGTGGCCTCCTTCCTCAGGTTCGCCCTGTGTTGTCCAGGGAGCCCTTTTGTAGCTACGAATCAATTGTCCAGGGTTTTAACTGTTTACTCACAAATTATTAAGCTTCCACTGGAAACATGCAGGGAATAATATGGCAACTACATATCATTAAAAATCAACATACAGTATCTCTAAATAGAAAATATATATAATTAATTGGGTTGATCGACCCATTGCTGAGTTCCATTGGTAATTCAAGTACTATTGGTATGTCTGGGTCCTGAAGAAGCCAGTTTAATGTTAAAACGTTGCGCACAGACAACACCATATCATACCACTGTATGGACTATATTTTTCTAATTAGTATATGTTATTTTACTTGTATGTTTTTTTATAGATATTTCTCTGTTGGATTTTATTCCAACTTTTTTTATAATTTTCTAATAAAAATTACTTTTCTTCTTTCTGTGGCTGATATAGTCCGTCATTGTAGGATACTGGGCCCCCCCGGTTATTTCTATTAGTTTTGTTTAAACTGTTTGGATGAGGCCTAAGTCCAATTTCCTTTATTATGTCCCTAACTTGCTGCAGCTCTCAACTTCAGAGTAAGGATACTTGTAATCTTTTCCTTTTGCTATGGGGGTGAGGAGACTCCCAAAGTAGTCTGGGCATATTCTCCTAGTGACAGCAAAATTCAGCAATAACAAACAAGTTCTCTACGTACAAAGATAGCTCTCACCACTCTGGTGGGTTGCAGATGTCCACTGGTCAATGATTGGTCGCCTCATGGCCACTCCAGTAAGATGGTTAGAAGCATATGAAGCAGGGCGCGCTCTCTGGCTCAATGAAAAGGGTCTGTAGATGGTATTGTCCCAGCAAGAAGTCCCACTCTGCAGGAAAGGGGCTCAGTATTCAGCAGCACAGTACAGCCTGGCTCACCTTATGGCTTCTCTGCTCTGCACACAGCAGCATTTACTGTGTAGGCTGTCAGACTGTCCTTCTCTCTCAGCCCTGGCACAGCGATAATTTCTCTCTGAGCTCCCTTCTCCAGTCAGGTCCACTGCTTTCACTGCTCCTCTGTACACAACGCCATTTGGCTCTCATTCCCTGGCTTCCTGTGTCACTCTGTCACTCTTTTCCCCTCTGTGTATGACATTATATAAGAGTGGTTTTGCACTATGGACAAAGCAATATTTATATAGCTGCTGCCTCCACTTAAACAACTACCGAGGTAGAGTCAGAATGAAGCAGGGGTTGTAGAGTGGGTGTGGTGCTGCTTATGATAAAAAAATGTGCTTATGTGCGCTACAATACATGCCTCAGCAAGAATGTGCAAAAAACAAAGAAAATTTAAACATGTGACCAGTCTTGCTTGGTCTGGTTATTATTGTACACACAAATATGTGATGCTGAAATGATATTAAAAAGTATTGTATATATGAACTCAATACCAGCTGTAACTTCGATAAACATTCATGATGCAATAAAACAAATGTGTTTTGCCCTCCCTTCACTACCCCACACCCCCCCCCCCCCCCATTCTTGAGCCGCCCTCCCCCCGGGGGTATTGATGCCTATATCACAAACTGTATTCAGCAATTGCTGCATTAATTCCCCAGGTGGTTTGTGTAGACATCAATAGCCAAGACGTCCGGACGCAATTGTTTTGTTTTTGTCTACCCATACATGTTTTATGTTTCCCTAGTCTGTGTTTGGTTTGTACTTGATCAAAATAGTCCTTTGATCAATTTTATAAGGGCAGTATTCTCATACTTGTTGTGATTATGCTTGTGCACATATCTCCATGTATATCCATTCTGTACCAATAAATATATATTGTATATTGACCACATACAGAGTGTGCCTTCCCTTGAGCCCCGCTTTTCTTTTTTGGTCCCCCCCTGTTTGGGACAACCTGTTGTAATAAAACAAATGTGCCAAAGACTAATTAACCACTTCAGCCCCGGAGGATTTGGCTGCTCAATGACCAGGCCATTTTTTGCGATTTGGCACTGCGTCGCTTTAACTGACAATTGCGCGGTCGTGAAACACTGTACCCAAACAAAATTGACGTCCTTTTTTCCCACAAATAGAGCTTTCTTTTGGTGGTATTTGATCATCTCTGCAGTTTTGGGGTTTTTTTGCGCTATAAACACAAAAAAGATCAACAATTTTGAAAAAAACATAATATTTTGCACTTTTTGCTATAATAAATATCCCCAATTTTTTTTTTAAAAAGCTAATTTTTTCCTCAGTTTAGGCCGATATGTATTCTTCTACATATTTTTTGGTAATAAATCACAATAAGCGTATATTGATTGGTTTGCGCAAAAGTTATAGTGTCTCCAAAATAGGGGATAGATTTATGGCATTTTTGTTATTTTTTTTTTTACTAGTAATTACAGCGATCTGCGATTTTTATTGGGACTACGACATTATGGCGGACATGTCGGACACTTTTGACACATTTTTCAAACCATTGACAATTATACAGTGATCTGTGCTATAAAAATGCACTGATTACTGTGTAAATGTCACTGGCAGGGAAGGGGTTCAGGGGTTAACTGTGTTCCCTGACTGTGGGTTCTAACTGTGGGGGGAGGGGACTGATTATAGGAGATGACAGATCGTGGTTCCTAGTTATTAGGAACTCACGATCTGCCTCTCCTCACAGAACAGGGACGTGTGTGTGTTTACTCACACACGTCCCTGTTCTGCCTCTCGTGCCCACGATAGTGCGGGGCCGGTGGTCAGCGCGACCACCGGCCATGAGCATCGGCACCCCCGCAATGCAGTGGGAGCACCTGCTATCCCGCTTAAAGGAGCCGACGTACAGCTACGCCGGTTTGCGGGATCGTGCCGACCTGCCGCAGTATAATGATGGAGGCTGGTCGGCAAGTGGTTAAATAATAAAATAAAGATGAAAGTGACAAGTGCTGTAATTCCATTAGTGATTCAGCAAAAAGTGACATGTGCATAAGATCATTAGTTCTTGATATAGTGCTGCAAGGGATCACGTAGATAAAGTGCTGCAAAAGATCACAAAAACCATGCGATGTGCCGGTGTCTAAACATGTGCCCCTTCTCTTATGCTACACTCCAGAAAATTCTCCCCACCAGGGGGTAACCAGCATTCACAGCACCACTAGGCTGTATGTGAATTCCAAATCCAGCGGGTGGTTGTTACTCCTTTCTCCTTACTTCCACTGCCCCAGCATATATATGTAGAGATAGTAAAAACAAGCTCCATAGCGTGACTCTGTTTTACAAATCTATTATAAAATGAGTACTAATGCACTTACATGGGTAAAGCAGTTTACAAGCATGAGTACCAGGAAGTCCAGGACTTGATGAGCTCCACAGACCCAAAACTCGAAGTGATGCAATAAGGCTGTATGCTCCGCCCTATGCGTTTCGTCACAACTATGTCATCAGTAGCCCCATGTTGCACCAGCACACAGCTCACTTTCCTCCTTCCGGCTCCTACCAACTCTCCGCTCAACTAGCCCAGGCTCCCTGAACAAACCCAACCAGCTCCTTGCCCCATCAGATGTGGCTAAAATCCACCTGCTGCTGCAGCCAATCAAAATCCTCCTCTCTTCTCTCCTCACTTTCCCAGTGGCGCTGTCCAATCAGCAGTGGGGACAGAAGGATGAACTGCTCTGTGGCCAAAAATACTCAGTCTTACTGCATTACTGTGCAGTCTAATGAGCACCAGGCTTGGACCCCAGCTCTCAGTAATATACCGGACACAGTCAGACACACCCTTATCTGCAATACATATATGTGAGGACACATGATGAGGGGTGTGGCTGTTTTTCAGCTATGGCAGCACAGAGTACTGGAAGGACAGAAAAAAGCATATTCCCTGAAAGAAACAGGTATTTTAAAAATACTTTTCAGGTAAAGATCAGTTACAATTCATAACATATTGGGGTGCAGGACTATAAAGGGATAAAAAGATGTGAGACTTTAATGGGGCTTTAATTGCAAGTAGTTTTTTTTAGCAGAACAAATAATATAGAAACAGAATATCAAATATAGCTTTTATATACAAATATTTTTATTTTTATTGTAGTTTAAAGAAAAACTATAGCCCAGAAGTTTACAGTGAGCAGAGATAAAAGGAACTAACAAGCCCCACCAGTGCTTAGCACACTAGAGCCTTCTTAGAACAGAAGGTATTCACTTTTACATTCCATCACATATCCAAAAAATAAGAGAATTTTTCCTCATTTCAGGATAGTGGGTGGAGCAATGCACCTCTTGCTTAACTCTGCATCCAGAACCTCTAGCCCAGTGGTTCTCAACTCCTGTCCTCAGGACCCACTAACAGGCCAGATTTTAAGTATTACCTTGGGGAGATGCAGACTAGAATACTGCAATCATTGAGCAACAAATTATATCACCTGTGAAGTATTTCAGTTATCTTGCAAAGCTGGTCTGTCAATGGGCCCTGAGGACAGGAGTTGAGAACCACTGCTCTAGTGGGACATTTTATTATATGAGCAGCTGTTTCAGGCTTGTTGGCCATCATCAATGCAGTGTATGGAACCCATGGCTTCAATGAAGTTAATGACTTCTGCTCTAAGAAGTCTCTACTGTGCTAGTGTAATTTTAAAAAGCCTATGTTAGACCACAAAGCAAAATTACAGACCTAATCCGTCAAGTTTATTTAACCACTTGCTTACTGGGCACTTAAATTCCCCCCCCTGCCCAGACCAATTTTCAGCTTTCAGTGCTCTCACACTTTGAATGACAATTACTCAGTCATGCAACTCTGTACCCAAATTATTTTTTTGTCCTTTTTTTCATACAAATAGAACTTTCATTTAGTGGTATTAGATCACCTCTAGGTTTTTTATTTTTTGCGCTATAAATGAAAAAAGACTTAAAATTTTGAAAAAAAATGCTTTTTTCTTTGTTTCTGTGATAACATTTTGCAAATTAGCAATTTTTCTTTATAAATGTTGGCCACAATTTATACCGCTACATATCTTTGGTAAAAAATAACCCAAATTAGTGGATATTATGTGGTCTGTGTGAAATGTATAGAGTTTACAAGCTATGGTGCAAATCATAAAAACATGATCACATCTGATGTACTGAGGCCCATCTCATTTCTTGAGACCCTAACAAGCCAGGAAAGTACAAATGCCCCCCTTTTTGGAAAGTAGACATTCCAGGGTATTTAGTAAGAGGCATGGTGAGTTTTTTGAAGTTGTAATTTTTTCCCACAATTCTTTGCAAATTAAGATTTTATTTTATTTTTTATATTTTTTTCAGAAAATTGTCATTGTAATAGCTTATTTCTCTCACATGGAATGTGCATACCACAAATGACACCCCAAAATACATTTGGCTACTCCTCCTGAGTATTACAATACCACATTTCACTAACTGGCCACATACAGAGGCCCAACATGCAGGGAGCATCATCAGGTGTTCAAGGAGCATAAATTACCCATCTAACTTGTTGACTACCTATTACACTTTTGAAGGCCCTAGAGCACCAGGACAATGGAAACGCCCATTTTGGAAAGCTAACACCCCAACGTATAATCTATGAGGCATAATGAGTCTTTTGAACGGTTCATTTTTTTCCAGAAGTTTTTTGGATATGTTGAAAAAAAATGAAAAAGCATTTTTTTTACACAAAGTTGTCCGTTTATAAGATATTTCCAACACATAGCATTTACATAGCAAAAAAAACACCCAAAAATACATTCTGCTACTCCTGAGTATAACGATACCACATGTGTGTGACTTTTTCACAGCCTGACCACATACAGAGGCCTAATATTGAAGTAGCACCTTCAGGCGTTCGACGAGCATAAATTATACATTCCATTTCTCACCCACCTATTACACTTTTGAAGACCCTGGAGCACCAGGACAATGGAAACGCCCACAAAATGACCCCCTTTTGGAAAGCAAACACCCCAACGTATAATCTATGTGGCATAATGAGTCTTTTGAATGGTTCATTTTTTTCCAGAAGTTTTTGGAAAATGTGGAAAAAAATGAAACCGCATTTTTTTTTACACAAAGTTGTCCGTTTATAAGATATTTCCAACACGTAGCATTTACATAGCAAAAATGACACCCCAAAATACATTCTGCCACTCCTTCTGAGTATGGCAATACCACATGTGTGAGACCTTTACACAGCCTGGCCACATACAGAGATCCAACATGCAAGGAACACCGTCAGGTGTTCCAGGGACACATAGCATGCACATACCAAGAATTAGACCCCAAAATACATTATGCTGAGCCAAGGGTAAACAGAAGATTACCTGTGGTTTTATTAGCACAGTTGTCCACAGGAGGATAGCACTGGTCCAGGCAGCAGGCAGGGACTTGGTCAGCAACAGCGAAAACAATTTTTCTGGCAGCAGGCAGGAATAGTGTCCATAGTCAGTACAGGCAGCAGACAGGGATACTGTCCATATACAGTCCAGGGTCAGTGCAGGCAGAGATTGTCAGCAGTGCCAAAATATTGGTCTTGGTAGTAGGCAGGAACATGGTCCATATGCTGTGGACAAACAAAGGCATGACGGCAGTAAGTCCTACAGGCAGCAGGCAGAAGTAGGGCCTCGTTCAGGACAGAATGGGGACAGGGGTAGAGGCTTCTCCCACCCAAATCTCTTTGAAGCCTCTGAGTCTCCAGACCCTAATCTAGGAATGAGAAAACAAAGAAAATTGTTTTCTTCATCCAGAAAAACTATTCTGGAGCCCCTCACATATGTGAGACCCCTGTGTTAAATCCCACTAGTCCAGTTGCAGGGTACAAGATCAATCCAAGAGGCAGGAAAGAGGCATGGTCAAACAGTCCAAGGTCAGTTCCAGATCAGGCATAGGTATGTACAGAATCGTTAGGCAGAAGCATGGTTGAATAACAGTCCAGGGTCAGTTCCAGATCAGGCAGAGGTATGTGCAGAATCGTTAGGCAGAAGCATGGTCGAATAACAGTCCAGGGTCAGTTCCAGATCAGGCAGCGGTATGTACAAAATCGGCAGGCAGCAGCGTGGTCGAATAACAAGCCAGGGTCAGTTACAGAGCAGGCAGTGGCATAAGGGGTGTGAAGACAGGAACTGAGGATTACGTTTACCATACTTCAATAATAATTTAGTGAAGTATGGTAACGGCGGAAACATTCACCTATGCAGAGGCCTGGTTGGGAAGGACATTGTACACAATAATAAGATGTGTCTCTTCTGACTCCTGCTCTTGTACACACCTTACATCTTTTTTGACGTCTTTGGTCTGTTGGTTTGGGAGGGAGTTTATCTGGAAAGTGGCGTTCGGAGAGTCGACTAACAACGTCTGATCGGATGTTTTCTGGTGGGCTGTTCGGGAATATAAGGGCAGTGTAAATTTCCTCCTGGTAGCCAAGGAAGGGTTGGGGGTTGTGGGTGGAGTTGCGGTAAATGATATAGGAAATGAATATGGCCAATTGAAAAAAATAAATTGCTACTTTTTTGTACCAATGGTATGTCCGTCTTGTGACAAGGTATGGTTCCAACATTTGATCGTTGAAGTTGACTCCCCCCATAAACAAATTGTATTCATGGATGCATATTGGTTTTTGCATGGGGCCATTCTTTCTGGGGACTTTCATATGGTGTTATTGTGGATGGAAGACAACATGTACACATCCCTTCTGTCTCTCCACTTCACTGTCAGAATCTCTTTGTTACACAGACTTGCCGTTTCTCCTTTTCTCAACTTCTTATTTACCGTGCCACATCCTGGCGTCTTCTTCCGGTGAAGGTTGTGGAACAGGGGCAGAGATGTGTAGAAGTTGTCTACATACAGGTGGTAGCTTTTCTCCAGTAGGGGGTATATGAGGTCCCAAACAACTTTCCCGCTGGTTCCCAAGTAGTCCGGGCAATTAGGGGGCTGCAGCTGGGTGTCCTTCCCTTCGTACACTATGAAGGCATATGTGTACCCTGTGGCTCGGTCACATAATTTGTACACCTTCACCCCATAGCGGGCCCTTTTGCTGGGGATAAATTGCTTAATTTTAAGCCTGCCGCTAAATTTAACAAGGGACTCATCCACACATATGTGTTGGTCCGGGGTGAACAGCTGGGGGAATACTTCAGAAAAATAATTTAATATTGGCCGAATTTTGTAAAGCCTGTCATAATTTGGGTCATTTCGGGGAGGGCACTGGGTATTGTCACTGAAATGTAGGAACCTCATTATCATCAGATACCTGGTTCTGGGCATTACCGCGGAGAAGAGCGGCATGTGGTGGATGGGGTGGCTTGACCAATAGGAACGTAATTCATTTTTTTGGTGAGTCCCATATTAAATGTGAGGCCCAAAAAAACCTTGAACTCCTCCACTGGTCTCTCCACTCATAGGGACGGGCATAATATGATGTGGGATTTTGCAAAATAAATTGCTGTGCATACAGGTTGCACTGGGCCACAATTGACGCCAACATGTCCTCCGTAAAAATTAAATTAAAAAAATTAATTGGGGTAAAATTCTCTGTGTCCACCTGGACTCCTGGCTGGGCAGTGGAAGGGGGAACGCTAGCTTCTCCTGAATTAGGAGGAAGCCACAGGGGGTTCTGAAGGGCATAGGGAAGGCTAACATGGGACCTAACCCTTTGGGGCTGAGGTGACACCCCACTGGTACTTGGCCTTTCTTGCCGAGGTACTGCAGTGCTGGTGGATGGCACTGCGGTGCTGGTGGATGGCACTGCGGTGCTAGTGTATGCCACTGCGGTTCTGGTGGATGCCGCTGCCTCCTCACCAGAACGCCTTCGTTTGGTGGGCCAAATTTCTTCCTCCTCTGAGTCTGTTAGTGTTCCACTACTGAGGACTGGCTCGTAATTTACGTCAGACTCAGAATCCGAATTGGAAAGGGAATCCGAAAAAGAGAGCTCCCCGTTGCTCTCGTCAGCTGTGGAAAGAATTTGGTATGCCTCCTCGGCTGAAAAGCTTTTTTTGGACATGACTGCTGGTGGTTATGAGATTGCACAGGTGTGTGCTAAGCCTGCACTGATGAGGTGGCACTGATGAGCACAGATGTGCACTGATGTGCACTGATTGATGGAACAGATGTGCACTAATGAGGCGGCACAGATGGGCACTGATCGCACAGATGGGCACTGATGAGGCGGCACAGATGGGCACTGATGAGGCGGCACAGATGGGCACTGAGGCAGCACAGATGGGCACTGAGGAAGCAGCACAGATGTGCACTGATTGATTGCACAGATGTGCACTAATGAGGCGGCACAGATATGCACTGATGTGGCACTGGTGAGGTGGCACAGATGGACACTGAGGCAGCACCGATGGGCACTGAGGAAGCAGCACAGATGTGCACTGATTGATTGCACAGATGTGCACTAATGAGGTGGCACAGATATGCACTGATGTGGCACTGGTGAGGTGGCACAGATGGGCACTGAGGCAGCACAGATGGGCACTGAGGAAGCAGCACAGATGTGCACTGATTGATTGCACAGATGTTCACTAATGAGGCGGCACAGATATGCACTGATATGGCACTGGTGAGATGGCACAGATGGGCACTGATGAGGCGGCACAGATGGGCACTGATGAGGCAGGACAGCTGGGCACTGATGAGGCGGCACAGATGGCACTGATGTGGCGGCACAGATGTGCACTGATTGATTGCACAGATGTGCACTGATGAGGCGGCACAGATGGGCACTGATTGGTACAGATGTGCACTGTTGAGGTGGCACAGATGGACACTGTTGAAGTGGCACAAATGGGCACTGTTGAGGTGGCACAAATGGGCACTGATGAGGCGGCACAGATGGCCACTGATGAGGCGGCACAGATGTGCACTGATGAGGCGGCACAAATGAGCACTGATTGCTACAGATGGCACTGATGAGGTGGCACAGATGGGCACTGATGAGATGGCACAGATGGGCACTGATGAGGTGGCACAGATGCGCACTGATTGCAGATGGGCACAGACGGGCACAGACGGGAACTGATGGCACAGATGGGCACTGATGGCACAGATGATGCACTGATGGCACAAGTGGGCACTGATGCGCACAGGTGGGCACAGATGGCACTAGATAGATGTCACTGTGGGCACTGTTGGGCACTTTTTGGCACACTTTGTGTTTTATACTGAAAAATTTACTCACACACTTTTCACAGAAGCTCTCTCTCCTCACACGCTGTCTCTGTGTGAGGAGAGAGAGCCGGCAATGAGAGATGATCTCAATTGTTTACATTTGAGATAATCTCTCATTGGCCACGGCGATCGCGCTGTAAACGCTCGCTGTGATTGGCCATTTACAGCGATCTGTGATTGGCCATGTCCAAGGGACACGGGCAACATAGATTTTCCCAGAGAGCGCACTGGGAACGAGGAAACGGGACGATGTCAATAGACGTCGTCCCCGCAATGTAGATCCGCGCTGTTGCCGTCATTTGGCCATAGCGCGGATCTGAAGAGGTTAAATTAGAATGTCAATAACAGATGATTCCAACACAGACAGAAGCCACTTGGTGCTTGCATAATGCAAATGCTTCTAGCTATAGAGCTAGAAACAAATGTAAATGTATAGCATATTTTCACGGGAAGAAATCGTTTTAAAGCTGCTTAGATGGTCATAAGTAGGAGCCTGGCTTTTCTTTGAGAGAAAACAGAGACAGAGACATGACATGAGAGCAGTCAGGTTATATTTGATTTACCATCTAAGTGCAAGGATTTGCTTTTTTTTTTTCAAGCCTCCCAATTGATAAATGACTTACTGACCCTAACATATTAAAAGTTCCACTGTGTGCCTGCGAGTAGTTTGAACACAATTATTTGTACTTTTCTAAAAGCAGCCATTATTGCTAAAGCTGTGTGCTTTTAAAATGGATATAAAATCCAGGATGTTATTGCAATAAATTATTTAGACTATGCTTTAATCCCTCTTTGTATACAAAGTAAACGGGCAAAGCCTAGAAAAAAATCATCTGTGAATTTAATGCAAGCAAAAATATTTTTTATATAATGTGACAGCCCGACATTCATAAAATAAAAAAATAATGTTAAAAAATACAAAAAAAACTAAACAATTTTTTTCAAGAAGCAATATACAGTAAGCCATAAGTATTACATAAGTCAAAATAGATTTAGGTAGGGGTTAAAACCCTGTCAGGTTATTGGGGAGATTTCCTTTCAATTCATATCCTGCAGACACATCAACGTGAAGCAAGGGAAATTCCCTTGGGGAAAATTGTCACTGCAACAATAGTCCCCATTGAATGATTTCCCCTCTATACAAGTTCTGATGATCGCTCAGAATTATGGATTTCCCCTCATCTTCAGTCCTGGTGACAAATGGAGAGGGTAAATCTCCATATTGAAGACACAGTCAGCCATTCAAATCCATTCAACCATCTATTCAAAACAAAACACTATACAAAGGACACCCAACAAAGCTTTTACCTTAGAGAAGGCAGTAAATACCCACCTTTCCCCTTAAAGTCCACCAGGAAGCTAACAGCTCTCACTGGTTCCTCTCTATGACCTGCTCTTGTTACAGGATGCAGTAGTGATGTGGAGGTCAGCAGAACAACTACTGTAAGTACCTATTTGGCTTTCTATCAACAGTAGAACACTATGCCAACCCGATGTGCTGCATGTACAGTAAATATACTGACAGGAGCAGTCTGCCAAGCCCTTCAGATTGCTGCTGCTTTCCTACCGTACAGTTACAGCCTGAGGGCAGTAAGTTGACCAAGCTGTATTGCTTAGCTACAGTATTGAAAAGTCAGGTCACTAGTACAGTGTCAGGGCTGGGCTCAGCCCTTCCTTCTCAAAGCTGACCACTCAGCTATCGGCTAATTGCCAGCTCCTATCTTTCCACAGAGACTCACCTGTTGATGATACCCTGCTCGTCAGTTCTGCCTACTTAAACCGTCCAGTCCAGATGATCTCTGCCTTCGCCTTGGTCACATCTCTAGAGACGCTCTCCTGTGTTCCTGTTAAAGACTTGCTTGGCTGACATTCCTTCTGGCTCCAGATCCTGCTTGCTGTTCTACTATGCTCATCTCTGGCTCCCTGACATTTTGGCTTGTCTGACTATCCGTTCCGGTTCCTGAACTCTGGCTATGTTTTGGCTACGTTTACTCTGTTCACCTTTTTTTATTGTTATTAAACAAGTGTGATTTAATTGTACTTCTGTCTCAGTCTGATTCATGGTTTCTGACATACAGATGGGAAGGCCCAGAAAAAAACTGGAAAAATTGGGAATAAAACAATTAAAAGTTTTTTTTGTTTTTTTTGTCAAAGCCATTTCTTGGGGTTTTTTTCCAGAAAAACTGGAAAAAAAGAAGTGTGGAATATGTTCTTTCCTGACACAGCATAACAGCATATACGTATGGGTAGGCTCTGCCCCCTGTCCTATTCCAGGACTATATAAGTAAGTCTCCTCCCTGCAGGCAGCATTCTTTTTTTTCCTCACTGCTACAGCCAGTTATGCTGCTGCTGAAAGCAGGATTTTTTTTCCCCTCACCTTGCCGAATTCATCTGGCCAAGCCGCACAATAGGGATGAGCCGAACACCCCCCGGTTCGGTTCGCACCAGAACCCGCGAACGGACCGCAAGTTCGCACGAACGTTAGAACCCCATTGACGTCTATGGGACTCGAACGTTCGAAATCAAAAGTGCTCATTTTAAAGGCTAATTTGCATGGTATTGTCCTAAAAAGGGTTTGGGGACCCGGGTCCTACCCCAGGGGACATGTATCAATGCAAAAAAAACTTTTAAAAACGGCCGTTTTTTCGGGAGCAGTGATTTTAATGATGCTTAAAGTAAAAAAAAAAAAGTGAAATATTCCTTTAAATATCGTACCTGGGGGGTGTCTATAGTATGCCTGTAAAGTGACGCGTGTTTCCCATGTTTAGAACAGTCCCTGCACCAAATGTCATTTTTAAAGGAAAAAATCTCATTTAAAACTGCTTGCGGGTTTAATGTCATGTCGGGTCATGGCAATATGGATGAAAATCAGTGAGACAAACGGCATGGGTACCCCCCAGTCCATTACCAGGCCCTTTGGGTCTTGTATGGATATTAAGGGGAACCCCGCACCCAAATTAAAATAAGGAAAGGTCCCTATATACTCTGAACAGCAGTATTCAGGCGGTGCAAACAAGACAGGGACTGTAGGTTTGTTGTTAAGTAGAATCTGTTTGTAATTTTGAACATTTTTAATGTGTTTAGCTCCAGCCAAAAAATCTTTTCTAAGCTTTTTGGAAAACATAGGGAAGGGTTATCACCCCTGTGACATTTGTTTTGCGTCTTTCCTCCTCTTCAGAAGATTTCACCTCACTTTTTTGTCCCAATGAAAAATGTTTTTGGAAAATTTGGGTTTTTTTGTGGAACAAGGATTGGAAAGCATCAGTGGAAAGGAGAAATTGTTTTCCCATATTAACTCTTACAGGAGAGAATTTCCCTTCCTTAGGGGTAGATTTCATCTCACTTCCTGTTGTCTCCTTCCGTTTGCAAGTAGGAGTCGTTTGTAAGTTAGATGTTTGAAAGTAGGGTCCTGCCCTATATACTCAGCAGAAATTTGGGCCTTAGGTGTTGCTGTGGCCAAAACACTGTAAGCCCTCACAGGGCCCTGCTGTGAAATATTAGATCAAGAATTGTAATTACATGCCCCTGTTGAACAGGAGCTGAAAAATTAGGCCTTAGGCACTGGTGCTGGTGCCACAACACTGCAACCCCTCACAGACACTCTAGTTGGAACGCAGGAACGAGCCCTGCTGCAAAGTATTGCATCAAAAATTGTAATTACACGCCCCTGTTAGACAGGGGCAGAAAAATTGGGTCTTAGGCACTGGTGCTGGTGCCACAACACTGCAACCCCTCACAGACACTCTAGTTGAAACGCAGGAACAAGCCCTGCTGCAAAGTATTGCATCAAAAATTGTAATTACACGCCCCTGTTAGACAGGGGCTGAAAAATTGGGTCTTAGGCACTGGTGCTGGTGCCACAACACTGCAACCCCTCACAGACACTCTAGTTGGAATGCAGGAACGAGCCCTGCTGCAAAGTATTACATCAAAAATTGTAATTACACGCCCCTGTTAAACAGGGGCTGAAAAATTGTGCCTTAGGCACTGGTGGTGGCGCCCAGAACCAAAAATGTTCTTACAAGCTATCAGCGTGATGATTGAGGAGGAAGAGGATAATTACTCAGGGATAGTCACTCAGCATCAGCATAGGCAGTCTTTGAAGGGATCTGAGATTTCAAAAAAAATTATTCGGTTACATCTGCATCAGGTGCTTGGTAGCTGGTGGTGATCCAAGACTGATTCATTTTTATGAAGGTCAGCCGATCGACCGAGTCGGTGGACAGACGCACCCTGTGATCGGTTACCACGCCTCCAGCAGCACTGAATGTGCGTTCCGAAAGAACGCTGGATGCAGGACAGGCCAGTAGCTCAATTGCATACTGTGCAAGCTCTGGCCAGTGATCCATCCTCAAGACCCAGTAACCCAGAGGATTTTCGGTGGGAAAGGTGTCCAAGTCTGATCTTGCCCCTAGGTATTCCTGCACCATGTAAAACAGACGCTGGCGATGGTTGCTGGAACCGATCATACCTTGGGGCTGCGGACCAAAAAATTGTCTGAACGCATCGGTCAGACGGCCACCTTCTCCACCGCTCCTTCTTTGACTGACCGAAGCCTCAGCAACACGTTGTCCAGAAACAGGAGTTTGTAACCTCCCAGTCTCTGGGAACGCGTTGCACAGACCTTTCTGCAAGGCCTCCCGAAGATGTTTCATCCTCTGCTCCCTCTGCGATGGCAAGATAAGGTCCGCAACCTTACCCTTGTAACGTGGATCAAGGAGGGTTGCCAGCCAGTATTGGTCCTTCTCCTTGATACCACGAATACGAGGATCCTTACGCAGGCTTTGCAGGATCAGGGAGGCCATGCAGCGTAGGTTTGCTGAGGCATTCGGTCCGGAGTCCTCTGGGTCACTAAGGACAACAACGTCCGCAGCCACCTCCTCCCAGCCACGTACAAGTCCATGTGTTCCTTGGGACTGATCCCTTAAAGACTGCTGATGCTGAGTGCCAGGCTCCACCTCCATACTGACACAATCTTCCTCCTCCTCCTCCTCCTCCTCCTCGTCCTCTTCCTGTGTGATCGGCGGGCACGCAGGAACACTGTCTGGATAAAGGGGGCCTTGAGAGCTAAGGAAGTCCTCCTCTTCCTGCCTCTGTTCTGCCTCAAGTGCCCTGTCCATTATTCCACGCAGCGTGTGCTCCAACAGGTGGACAAGGGGGACAGTGTCACTGATGCATGCACTGTCAGTGCTCACCATCCTCGTGGCCTCCTCGAATGGTGACAGGACAGTGCATGCATCCCTGATCATGGCCCACTGGCGTGGGGAAAAAAAACCAAGGTCCCCTGACCCTGTCCTGGTGCCATAGTCGCACAGGTACTCATTGATGGCCCTCTGCTGCGTGTGCAGCCGCTGCAGCATGGCCAACGTCGAGTTCCACCTGGTGGGCATGTCACAGATTAGGCGGTTCTTGGGCAGGTTAAACTCCTTTTGGAGGTCCGTCAGCCGAGCACTGGCATTATATGACCGGCGGAAATGCACAGAGACTTTCCTGGCCTGCCTCAGGACATCCTGTAAGCCCGGGTACCTGCCCAAGAACCGCTGCACCACCAAGTTAAGGACGTGAGCCAAACAGGGCACATGGGTCAGTTGTCCCTGTCGGAGGGCAGAGAGGAGGTTGGTGCCATTGTCGCAAACCACCATTCCTGCCTTAAGTTGGCGTGGCGTCAACCACCTCTGAACCTGCCCCTGCAGAGCTGACAGAACCTCTGCCCCAGTGTGGCTCCTGTCCCCCAAGCACACCAGCTCAAGCACCGCATGGCATCTTTTGGCCTGCGTACTTGCGTAGCCCCTTGAACGCCTACGGAGCACCGCTGGTTCCGAGGAAGAGGCCATGGAGGAAGAAGAAGAGGAGGGGGTGGAGGAGAGAGGTGTGTCACAATCAGCATTTTGGAGGCGTGGTGGCGGAACAACCTCCAACACTACTGCACCTTGTCCTGCATCCTTCCCAGCTGCCAGCAGAGTCACCCAATGCGCCGTGAAACTTAAGTAACGTCCCTGTCCATGCCTGCTGGACCATGAGTCAGCGGTAATATGCACCTTACCGCTGACCGCCCTGTCCAGCGAGGCATGGACATTGCCTTCCACATGCCGGTAGAGAGCCGGAATCGCCTTCCGTGAGAAAAAGTGGCGTTTGGGTACCTGCCACTGAGGAACCGCACATTCCACAAACTCACGGAAGGGGGCAGAGTCTACCAACTGAAAAGGCAGCAGTTGAAGTGCTAGCAATTTTGCCAAGCTAGCATTCAACCGCTGGGCATGTGGATGGCTGGGAGCAAACTTCTTTCGGCGGTGCAGCAGCTGGGGCAGGGAAATTTGCCTGGTACAATCTGACGTCGGTGTACCAAAAGCAGATTGCCCACAAGTACTTGGCTGTGACACACCTAATTCTACACCTTCATTCCTCTCACTGCAGGTCGCAGAGAGGACTGAAGGTCTAGTGGGGTTGGAAATCTCAGCTGATGAGGAGCAAGGAGAGATCGTCTTTGTTCTTTGGTGTGGGTCTTTTAGATACGCTTGCCAACGAACTGCATGGCAGGTCAACATATGTCTGGTCAAGCATGTGGTACCCAAGCGGGAGATGTTTTGGCCACGCGAGATACGCTTGAGACATATGTTGCAAATAGCAGCGGTGCGATCTGATGCACTCGTCTCAAAAAAGGCCCACACCAAAGAACTTTTTGAATAACGCGCAGAGACTGCAGCGCCCTGCACATGTGGAGCTTTGGGGTGTGATGCAGTCAATGTGCTGCCCTTAGGCTGGCCCCTGGAGGGCATCCTGCCTAGTTGGTGATGTGCCACCTCCTCCTCCTCCTCCTCCTCCTCTCTCCTATCAGGCACCCACGTTGAGTCAGTGACCTCATCATCCCCTCCCTCCTCATCACTGGAGCAAACCTGGCAGTATGCTGCAGCAGGGGGAGCATGACTGCCAGATTGCTGTCCTTCTTGGGCACCCCCTCTGTCCGTGCTCATGTTACTGCCTTCATTGAGCTCAGTATCATCATCAGAGCCTTCCAAACGCTGGGCATCCTCCTGGAGCATGTACCCAACACTGTGGTCAAACAGTTCGAGGGAATCCTCATGAGGACATGGTGGAGCTAGGGAAGGAGTCACTGATGACATTGAGCTGAGGGAAGAGGCCGCTGCTTTGCCAGACAAAGCACCCTGGGCATGGGTGAGAGAGGATGAGGAGGATGAGGACGGCTTGGTCATCCACTCGACCAAGTCTTCCGCATGTTGCGGCTCAACACGGCCAGCTGCCGAAAAAAAGGCCAAGCGTGTCCCATGGCCACGTGCTGATGAGGATGCACCGTCTCCACGACCAGCACTAGACACAGAGCCTGCTTGCCCTCTCTTATTGGCTTGTGACTGTCTGCCTCTCCTTCTTGGCCTTCCAGACATACTAATGGCCTGTAGCTGCACTAAGCTGGGATAGAACACCTGTAATTTTCTTCAGGTAGCTTTATATACTGTAACCAGACAAGCCTGCCTGTCAGTAGGAAGATAACAGGAACGGATCTAGCTGAACACTGTGAGCAGGACGCACTGCACTGAATGTAAATAGCAGGAACGGATCTAGCTGAACACTGTGAGCAGGACGCACTGCACTGAATGTAAACAGCAGGAATGGATGTAGCTGAACACTGTGAGCAGGACGCACTGCACTGAATGTAAATAGCAGGAACGGATCTAGCTGAACACTGTGAGCAGGACGCACTGCACTGAATGTAAATAGCAGGAACGGATGTAGCTGAACACTGTGAGCAGGACGCACTGCACTAAATGTAAATACCAGGAACGGATCTAGCTGAACACTGTGAGCAGGACGCACTGCACTGAATGTAAATAGCAGGAACGGATCTAGCTGAACACTGTGAGCAGGACGCACTGCACTAAATGTAAATACCAGGAACGGATCTAGCTGAACACTGTGAGCAGGACGCACTGCACTGAATGTAAATAGCAGGAACGGATCTAGCTGAACACTGTGAGCAGGACGCACTGCACTGAATGTAAATAGCAGGAACGGATCTAGCTGAACACTGTGAGCAGGACGCACTGCACTGAATGTAAATAGCAGGAACGGATCTAGCTGAACACTGTGAGCAGGACGCACTGCACTGAATGTAAATAGCAGGAACGGATCTAGCTGAACACTGTGAGCAGGACGCACTGCACTGAATGTAAACAGCAGGAACGGATGTAGCTGAACACTGTGAGCAGGACGCACTGCACTGAATGTAAATAGCAGGAACGGATCTAGCTGAACACTGTGAGCAGGACGCACTGCACTGAATGTAAATAGCAGGAACGGATGTAGCTGAACACTGTGAGCAGGACGCACTGCACTAAATGTAAATACCAGGAACGGATCTAGCTGAACACTGTGAGCAGGACGCACTGCACTGAATGTAAACAGCAGGAACGGATGTAGCTGAACACTGTGAGCAGGACGCACTGCACTGAATGTAAATAGCAGGAACGGATCTAGCTGAACACTGTGAGCAGGACGCACTGCACTGAATGTAAATAGCAGGAACGGATGTAGCTGAACACTGTGAGCAGGACGCACTGCACTAAATGTAAATACCAGGAACGGATCTAGCTGAACACTGTGAGCAGGACGCACTGCACTGAATGTAAATAGCAGGAACGGATCTAGCTGAACACTGTGAGCAGGACGCACTGCACTAAATGTAAATACCAGGAACGGATCTAGCTGAACACTGTGAGCAGGACGCACTGCACTGAATGTAAATAGCAGGAACGGATCTAGCTGAACACTGTGAGCAGGACGCACTGCACTAAATGTAAATACCAGGAACGGATCTAGCTGAACACTGTGAGCAGGACGCACTGCACTGAATGTAAATACCAGGAACGGATCTAGCTGAACACTGTGAGCAGGACGCACTGCACTGAATGTAAATAGTCTAGCTGCCTGACCGTGGTACTAATAGGATCAAAAAGAACACCTGTAATTTTCTTAAGGTAGCTTTATATACTGTAACCAGACAAGCCTGCCTGTCAGTAGGAAGATAACAGGAACGGATCTAGCTGAACACTGTGAGCAGGACACACTGTACTAAATGTAAATAGTCTAGCTGCCTGACCGTGGTACTAATAGGATCAAAAAGAACACCTGTAATTTTCTTAAGGTAGCTTTATATACTGTAACCAGACAAGCCTGCCTGTCAGTAGGAAGATAACAGGAACGGATCTAGCTGAACACTGTGAGCAGGACACACTGTACTAAATGTAAATAGTCTAGCTGCCTGACCGTGGTACTAATAGGATCAAAAAGAACACCTGTAATTTTCTTCAGGTAGCTTTATATACTGTAACCAGACAAGCCTGCCTGTCACTAGGAAGATAACAGGAACGGATCTAGCTGAACACTGTGAGCAGGACGTACTGCACTAAATGTATATAGCAGGAACGGATCTAGCTGAACACTGTGAGCAGGACGCACTGCACTGAATGTAAATAGCAGGAACGGATCTAGCTGAACACTGTGAGCAGGACGCACTGCACTGAATGTAAATAGCAGGAACGGATCTAGCTGAACACTGTGAGCAGGACGCACTGCACTGAATGTAAATAGCAGGAACGGATCTAGCTGAACACTGTGAGCAGGACGCACTGCACTGAATGTAAATAGCAGGAACGGATCTAGCTGAACACTGTGAGCAGGACGCACTGCACTGAATGTAAACAGCAGGAACGGATGTAGCTGAACACTGTGAGCAGGACGCACTGCACTGAATGTAAATAGCAGGAACGGATCTAGCTGAACACTGTGAGCAGGACGCACTGCACTGAATGTAAATAGCAGGAACGGATGTAGCTGAACACTGTGAGCAGGACGCACTGCACTAAATGTAAATACCAGGAACGGATCTAGCTGAACACTGTGAGCAGGACGCACTGCACTGAATGTAAATAGCAGGAACGGATCTAGCTGAACACTGTGAGCAGGACGCACTGCACTAAATGTAAATACCAGGAACGGATCTAGCTGAACACTGTGAGCAGGACGCACTGCACTGAATGTAAATAGCAGGAACGGATCTAGCTGAACACTGTGAGCAGGACGCACTGCACTGAATGTAAATAGCAGGAACGGATCTAGCTGAACACTGTGAGCAGGACGCACTGCACTGAATGTAAATAGCAGGAACGGATCTAGCTGAACACTGTGAGCAGGACGCACTGCACTGAATGTAAATAGCAGGAACGGATCTAGCTGAACACTGTGAGCAGGACGCACTGCACTGAATGTAAACAGCAGGAACGGATGTAGCTGAACACTGTGAGCAGGACGCACTGCACTGAATGTAAATAGCAGGAACGGATCTAGCTGAACACTGTGAGCAGGACGCACTGCACTGAATGTAAATAGCAGGAACGGATGTAGCTGAACACTGTGAGCAGGACGCACTGCACTAAATGTAAATACCAGGAACGGATCTAGCTGAACACTGTGAGCAGGACGCACTGCACTGAATGTAAATAGCAGGAACGGATCTAGCTGAACACTGTGAGCAGGACGCACTGCACTAAATGTAAATACCAGGAACGGATCTAGCTGAACACTGTGAGCAGGACGCACTGCACTGAATGTAAATAGCAGGAACGGATCTAGCTGAACACTGTGAGCAGGACGCACTGCACTGAATGTAAATAGCAGGAACGGATCTAGCTGAACACTGTGAGCAGGACGCACTGCACTGAATGTAAACAGCAGGAACGGATGTAGCTGAACACTGTGAGCAGGACGCACTGCACTGAATGTAAATAGCAGGAACGGATCTAGCTGAACACTGTGAGCAGGACGCACTGCACTGAATGTAAATAGCAGGAACGGATGTAGCTGAACACTGTGAGCAGGACGCACTGCACTAAATGTAAATACCAGGAACGGATCTAGCTGAACACTGTGAGCAGGACGCACTGCACTGAATGTAAATAGCAGGAACGGATCTAGCTGAACACTGTGAGCAGGACGCACTGCACTAAATGTAAATACCAGGAACGGATCTAGCTGAACACTGTGAGCAGGACGCACTGCACTGAATGTAAATAGCAGGAACGGATCTAGCTGAACACTGTGAGCAGGACGCACTGCACTGAATGTAAATAGCAGGAACGGATCTAGCTGAACACTGTGAGCAGGACGCACTGCACTGAATGTAAATAGCAGGAACGGATCTAGCTGAACACTGTGAGCAGGACGCACTGCACTGAATGTAAATAGCAGGAACGGATCTAGCTGAACACTGTGAGCAGGACGCACTGCACTGAATGTAAACAGCAGGAACGGATGTAGCTGAACACTGTGAGCAGGACGCACTGCACTGAATGTAAATAGCAGGAACGGATCTAGCTGAACACTGTGAGCAGGACGCACTGCACTGAATGTAAATAGCAGGAACGGATGTAGCTGAACACTGTGAGCAGGACGCACTGCACTAAATGTAAATACCAGGAACGGATCTAGCTGAACACTGTGAGCAGGACGCACTGCACTGAATGTAAATAGCAGGAACGGATCTAGCTGAACACTGTGAGCAGGACGCACTGCACTAAATGTAAATACCAGGAACGGATCTAGCTGAACACTGTGAGCAGGACGCACTGCACTGAATGTAAATAGCAGGAACGGATCTAGCTGAACACTGTGAGCAGGACGCACTGCACTGAATGTAAATAGCAGGAACGGATCTAGCTGAACACTGTGAGCAGGACGCACTGCACTGAATGTAAATAGCAGGAACGGATCTAGCTGAACACTGTGAGCAGGACGCACTGCACTGAATGTAAATAGCAGGAACGGATGTAGCTGAACACTGTGAGCAGGACGCACTGCACTGAATGTAAATAGCAGGAACGGATCTAGCTGAACACTGTGAGCAGGACACACTGCACTAAATGTAAATAGTCTAGATAGAAGATAACAGGAACGGATCTAGCTAAACTGAATACAGTGTATATATATATATGCAACACCTGGGATGCATATATATACACAATACACTGTAAGTGCAGCTAACTGACTGACTGTTCTGCCTAATCTATCTAACTCAAATCAAATGACACTGTCTCTCTCTCTCTCTATCTCTCAGCACACCGGAACACACACTACACAGGGCCGCCGTGCAGGCGGCCTTATATAGTGTGGGGTGTGTACTAAATCCCCTGAGCCATAATTGGCCAAAGCCACCCTGGCTTTGGCCAATTACAGCTCTCTCTACTGACGGCGCTGTGATTGGCCAAGCATGCGGGTCATAGTGCATGCTTGGCCAATCATCAGCCAGCAATGCACTGCGATGCCGCAGTGAATTATGGGCCGTGACGCGCCACACGAATTTGGCGCGAACGGCCCATATCGTTCGCAATTCGACGGACGGTCGAACAGCCGATGTTCGAGTCGAACATGGGTTCGACTCGAACACGAAGCTCATCCCTACCGCACAAGTTCAAGCCTCTACTGTGACTAAGCTACCCGCTGTACAGGCTGTAAATCTCCTATATAGTGGAGACCCCCCCAGGATCAAGGATGAGGGGGGTGATAGCATTTGGTCTCTAGGGATTGCTCCTTCATCATGACTCCATGGATGGACATTCATTGGACTTCCTGTTTGGACATGAAGCGTGCAGGTGGTAAGGCACCACATGGTGCACAAATTCATAGTATTCAGTTACTGCTGCAAGTATGTTGTTAACTTGCACCACTGAAAGCATATGTCACACATGTGATTTTTTCTGGCTTGTCCATAGTTTTAGTCTGTTTACTCTTTCTCTTTACAGGTTGTGGTTTGTGTCTGCAATCCTGCTAATGCTGATAGAAGGTGTGCTGTGCTGGGCTTAAGCCTTCCTACTAACTCAGTAAGGCCTGGCCCTACAGGCTTGATTTATTGTCTGCAGGTATGCTGTTAGCTTGCACCACTGAAAGCATAAATCACACATGTGAATCTTACTGGCTGTCCATAGTGCCACTGTGTTTACTAATGCTTCACAGGTTGTGGTCTGTGTCTGCAGTATTGCTCTTGCTTAGGCTGATAACAGGTGGTGCTGAGCCTTTCCTATCAACACAGGTCCTGGCCCTGCAGGTTGGGCTTACTCTGTATTAATGCTTGGTTGTGGTATGGACCTTTTGCGGTACATGTGTCTAAGGTAGGTTTAACCTGCTAGTGCTAATTGTCTGATGACTATTAACCTGTACTGCTTGCCTGTGATAACATTGACTCAACAGTACTAATAACTGCTATGCGTTTAATACTATGCATTTACATGCTGACCTTGATGCTAAAATGAAAGTCAGGATCTGCTTAGTTACATTTCCTTAGTCCTTTACCTGTTAGCAATGTGTAATTGCTTCTGTTATTTGTGGTACACCACAGAGGGATATGTGGTTCGCTGCTTGTAGTGACTACTACTGATGTTGTTTAACAAATGCTCCCAGGCATAACTCCAGTCTTTCTGCTCAGCCGTGGGCCAGTAGCAATCAGTTTTCCTAGAGACAAGCAACGTTCATTAAGTTGAGGGCAGGTAGGTATACCCTAAAAGAGTGCACATTATGGGCATATGGATTGTAAATCTCTCCAGCCCTTAACACCAACACCACTTCTCAGGAAGAGGAGAGTCCAACCTGCTTCTGCAAACAGGGACAGGTTCTCTTTAGCCCTAAATGAACAACTATGTATATGAGGAAGAGGCTGGCAAGGAAACCTCTACTATAATCATCTGGAGCGATAAAGTGCATGCCAAGTTGCAGGCCAGGGGCAGTGGCATATGGGCAGAGACTGAGAAGGCCTATAGTCACCAATGGTTCCATACCAAACCTAATCAAACAGCTGCTTTTATTTAAAGGCAACCTCTACCTCAGAAGCAGTTGGCCAAGGAGTCTTTTATTAGACTGACCAGATTGGTCTGCCTTAGCTTGCTTATAGGTAGTTGCTATGGCAAGTTGGCATATCAGAAGCAAAAAGTGGATGTTTTAACTCTGTCCAAACTGACTGCGTGTATCTCTATTCAATAATGCTCAGGTACTAAGCTAATCAAACAACTAAATCATTTAAAGGGAACCTCTGCCTCAAAAGCAGTCGGCCAAACAGGCTTCATCAGATTAGCCAGGGGTGCCATTCTGCCAGCAGAAAAGCAATATCCTTTGCAGAGGCCCTGGGACAGCGAATGGATGTGGAGATGAAGAAGGTTCATACTACTATTAAGTAGTGTTTTGTGATCTGCGGTTGAGCTCACTTCGGTGTCCAGACTGTCAGGATCTCAGAAAAGGTGAAAGCAGAGCTCTAGCCAATGATAAACTCTCTATGATGGCTGATCCTAGAGTGAAAATAAAGTAGCCAGTGATGCAGTTCATGTGAAAAGTGTTAGTGGTCCCACACTTATGGAGAAATGGACAAGAAAGAGAACTGCTGCCTCTACCAGTACAACCAGCTGAGTGGAATGTAAAAGGTAAATGTGTGAATAGGAAAGGTAGAAATGGCGCTGTTCTAGGGTGCAATATCACATGCCCCTGTATGACTTTTAAAAGATCCCAATGTAATAGATCTCAAAATTGAAACCAAAAACAGAAACAAAAA